>JAUCRC010000004.1:8272500-8957500 GCA_032399595.1 Tetragonula carbonaria
TTTCGTCGTGTCAATTTTTTAAGACAAGCTCAAACGTTCTATTAATATTTCTCTTTTTAAACTTCGAACACCACGTTGTAAATATATTCTGAGAAGTCTCCGATCATTTTCAAATAATCGAATGGTCCATATTATTTCATTTCAATTGTTCTTCTTTGTAATGTAACTGCTTACAACAATCGTTTCGTACGTTACTTTATAAAAAACACGTTGGCACAATTCTACGCGACTTCAAAGCGTAAGTTGTTTCAACATTTTTCTTTTTTATGAACTTAATACAGTTTCCATGGGATACGCTAATTTTTTTTGGTGAATTTAAATCTAAAATTGGCAACCTAAAAACGTCACGAGGATTTTGTTCGTTTTTCTCTTAATTGGGCATCTAATTATTCGTAATATAGCGACGATTAGCTCGGGCTAATGACGGCACTGTCGATAATTGCCAATCAGGACGATCACTGGCTCGAATGAACTGAAATTATTAAGCATTCGAGTCTTTGATATCGCCGGGTCCGCATCGTTATCCGCGTCAATTGCACGTTAAAATCGCGAGGCGCAACTTCGATCGCGATATCGCCGCGAAATTTCGAGCAACGGGCTCGTTCACCGCGTTATTACGTACAGTATGCTTTAACTATGCGCAAAATTCGAGCCAAATTACTAGCTAGAACGTCGCGCGCGACGTTCCCCTCGTTAGCGGAGACCAGCTCACTAAGAACTCCGTTGTGCTCTTGGCATCCGTGGTTCGGAATCCACTTAAAACTTCGGATCCCCGGATAAATGACCACAGTGGTCGATGTCAGCTAATACGAAGACCGCGTGTACTTCGTATACACTCGCGTAGAAAAGGGAGGGGAAAGGGCGGCAGCGGGGGGGAAACGGATCGAAAGAACGTTCGAAAGTAGGTTAGTATGCGTATTTGTTGAAAATTTCGGAGCGCAAGGATGCAAAGATTATGTGGAGATGAAAAAATAGCGATGGAAGGTGGAGAGATAAGACGTGACAAATATCGTACTTAAAGTATTATTGAATATTAAATTTTTTCGGCATATTAGCAACAGCAGTCCATTCTGATGTATATGTTATTCTATTTTCTGATTATCATCTATCTCTCAAATTTTCTCTCGTCACTGTACTGTGGATTCGTAGATAACAGAGATCAGTCATCTAAATTTAACAAGAAGCTGTTTTCAACGAAAAAATAGTTTAATTTATCTAGAAACGCGTTGAATTAACTTATTCATCCGACAGACGGTCTATTTTTATCTTCTTCGTAGACAGATTTCTACTCAAAATTATATAGTCTGTTCGTCGGTTACGAAGCAACAGACGCTCGAAAATATGGTCGAAATTGAGAACCGACGAAACGAAAGAGATGGAACGATAACGTAAACTTTAATTACGGGATTATTCGAGGGGAGGGGCAGACGGGAGCCTAGGGAGCCTTTTTTTTCGATCGGAAGCGTCGTTAATGCAATAAGATCGGATTGCCGGGCTCGTTTACACAATAAGGTGTCGATCAGTCGGAAACAATCAGCGCGAATAATAACAGCGAGAGCGAAGAGCGTGTTCCATTCAAAGGAACGCGCAGAAGTCGCGTCGTCGTTGTCGTCGTCGTCGTCGTCGTCGTCGTCGGCGGTGTTGGTAGTCGGAGGCGGCGAATTGAATAAGGAAGAATGGCTGTAATTCACGTCGGTCTTTCTGACGTCGCTTCCGCTCTTCCGTCGCGCTTATTCATTTTTACAGCAGTTGCTATAATACGGCGCAAAAGATGCTCACGACCCAGTTTGAAAGTGCGGACGACGTAATTATGATTTAGCGTGGTCGCTGTTTCTTTCCTTCTTTGCTCCTTTCCCTCGTTTTTTCCCTCTTTTTTTTTCTTTTCTTCATTATTCTAATCGTTCTTCTTCTTCCGCCTCTCTGACATTTCGTCGAGAGCGAAAACTCGCGAATTCAGTTGTTGAAGCACACTTGTGAATTCACGCGACTGTTCGAATGCTATTTTTTCCATTTCTTCTCTCTCTCTCTTTTTATCATTTTTTTGTTGTTTATTATTTAATACCTCTTCCACTCGGAAACGATGCGAATCTTTGCGAAAGTGACAACGAGATTTGTCATATATCCAATTCTATTTTTCTTTTTTTTTTCTATTCGTTTCTCGTTGTTGTTGCACAGTTGCCTGTTTGCGCAAGCCTCTCCCTCCTCCTTTTTTTTTCTCTTTTTGGTTACTCCGGGGTGCTCTTCGCGTTTCACATGTCGATATTTCGGTACGTTGAAAATTTGTAGTCACGTTTTTTTAGTCACGATACGTTGCACGCACAGATATTGGTCGGTCGGGTTTCGAGAAGTGGGTTTAATAATAATAATATATATATATATGCACGTAGATTTCAGCGTCTCTGAGCTTGGATTTCGATGGCGCGGTGGTTAGAGAGTAATTACAGTTGAAGCCTTAGAAAATGGAGAACCGTCTCTGGTTTCTGGTCCTCGTATAAGATCCTCAAGGATCGTATTGTCCTTTGACCCTTGTTGCGGTTAATTTGAGGAGATTCATTCTTCGCGTGGGGCAAATAACGCGTAGAATTCGTTTGCGAACGAACTTTTCTCGAGCTTGCGCGAGAAATAAGTCCCTCAACGTAGAATAACGGCCCAGACAATAGATAAGACATTATTTATTTAAGTTCTACGGACGCGTTCAGATAAATTGAAGGTCGTGGAAGAGTACGAGTAGATGATTTTTATTTTCTTATTATTTTCTTTTTCCTACGAAAGGGGAGTTTTAAAACTTAGTTAACCTAAACCTAAACCTAACCTGCCTTGTTAATCGTAGAAGCGTCGTTTATCAGAATATTAAAATATCGAAATTGTTCTTGATAATTGTATACATAGTTTCCCAAAAGAACTTTGTCAACTGAAAGTTTTGAGAGACACGTGTCTATTTTAGTCATAAGAATTGCATTAAAATCGCGAAATTAATTCTTCGCGAACCGTTTTGAACAATTTTCCAAAGAAGAGAAGAGAACTTTTAATCCTCTTCTTTCTTTTCGAAGATTGTCGAATCACGACCGAGATCGACCAAAAACAAAAAAAAAACATATATATTCGCCCCCGAAACGAAACATTTCAATTAATTAATACCCCTCCTAATTCGAGATGCCGGCAGATAAATAATCAGCTTTGCGCTGCCGCGTTCGTTGGAATCGTTGCTGTTTCGATATTTACCTGCCCCGGCGCAACTCCACGGCCCGATAATTACGAACGCTTTTAAATACAGAGGCTTCGATTAATAAACGGACATTTCGTTGCCGATTACCGACGCTCGGCAGTTAATAAAACAGTTCGCAACGTTGTTTCGCCCGGTGTGAATTCGACCAAAGGAGAACACGGCCCAGTTTCGAATAATCCTGTCGAAACTGAGCTGCTCTCCGGATATTTTCGCGATTTCACTCGAATTGTTAAACGATCTTTCCTCTTTTTAACGACACGAAAAGGACATCGAAAAGGAGATACAAGGTACCGTCGTAGTGGAATAATCGAACTTGCAGAGGAATTAGACACTTGTCATTCGTAGACCGGCAATTTTCTCCAAAAGTGGCGCCCGCCATCGAGAAAACAATTTGGCCGGGCCCGTAGACGCAAATAAGAAGGAGCCGCTCCATTCCGGAGGACACAGTCGTTTGTCGGTGCGATCCTACCTGCTGGGAACCCATTGTGAACCCCGTGATTTTCGCCGGTGTTCGACCCGTGTCTCGAGCGTGTCAGATCGAGAGACCGTTCTTTTCATGTTCTCTCGCGTGTATTCATTATCGTTCTTACGATTTAGGGATATTGTGGTTTCGCTTTTTTGGAAGTGGTTTTCTACACTTATTGGGTAATCGATTCGGTCACTCTTTCGCGAGAAAGATGGCACGGTGTATCGTATTTCAGTGTGAAATTCTTGCACTAATTACGTACATTACATTGTAGTGTTATTAACATTTATAATGGCTACGACACGTTTTACACGTGTTTACTCTTATTTTCGAACGAGAGTAAGTTTCCTTTTTTTAGTTTTCGTCGATACGAACGATACGAGAATTTGGTGTACTTGGATCTGATTGATTCATCAAGGACCAAGCAACGGTCCTCGATCTCTTTGTATTTCGTAGAATTCTAAGATAGAATCTAAAACTTCGATATGAAAGAATAGAATTCGATAATTAAATTGATTGAAAAGAATTGCAAAATGAGTGAATAGCATTTATTGGCCACTGGTCGTAAGAAGTCTCGGGTTAAATTTTTTAGATCGAATTTTTATATTATTTTCGTTGAAGTGCGAGTATGCATGTTTACGTGCAACTTAAACTGACCCGGATATCTGACGAGATAGTTGAAACATATCTATTAATTCTATTTCTTTTTATTGTTATTTCTTCTTTTTCTTCTGATTATCGTTATATTACTATCACGTTACTGCAGCTATCATGTCACTATAATTATCACCATTATTGTCATATTACTTGGATGTTTACAATGTAATTTATATTTTAGCGATAAGTAAAGAAAGTAGCTACATTTTGCACTAGTAATTTGTACAAAAATATTAACAGACCTAGATTGTCATCCGTCTTGGATCAACAATATTTCTAAAAATCTTCCTCACTGAAAAATGTTCCTTCAGAGTTGGCAGCTGTTGCTGGTACACACAAGTATTTTCTAGCAAGTTTTACCAATCCCAAATATTTCCTTTCTCCATCATTCTGGTGGACACAAATTATAATTCGTCTCATTATTTGTCGCGAAATAATGTAAAATTATTCGAAATAATTCGAATTGATTCCGGTTAATAACTTTAGTCACAATTAATTTCAAGATACCTGTTACAGGTAATTTCGATCTATCCGGATATCTCGCGGGCACTCAGTTACCCAAATATATATCTCACACGTCCGGGTAAAAGTACTAACTCTAACTCTAATGGCCGCGAACAAACAAACTCTCACGGCGAGTCGTTAACTGGATGCGAGAGATTCCGTCCCATTCATTTATATTGCTTTTAATATTCGACGGACGCGTCGTATTCGTCGAATTTGAGGCACATTCCGCGTGTGCTGTTAGCGTGCCAAGGTTTCTCGCGGAAATCTCAGCAGTCGATGACTGCTCGGTACGACGACGACGACTGCTGCTGCTGCTGGTGCTGCTGGCCCGAATTCGTGAATGAGGATCGTCGTCGGAAAGCGCATTAAAATTCCAAGAATATTCATAAAGCGCGCGGACTCACGGCACGAGCGCGGCCGCACAAAAGGCGGAAACCAAGGCTCCCCGGGCTTTTCCTGCTGCCTGAAAGACTGACGTTGCATTTGGGCGAGTGCATATCTGGCGCAATCGAATTCCCGTGGCCGTCGCCGTCGGATTCGCCTATTGTCGAACCTCCCCCGCTCTTACCGCGCCGCTGCGTTCATACGACGGAGAGAGAGAGAGAGAGAGAGAGAGATCGGTTGAAGAGAGGATCGTTAGGGGTTCAATCTGCGAACCCCTCGAGCTGACCGTCGAATAGCTGCACGCGCGTCCTCGCATTTACATGGAAATCTCGAAGCGGGGCTGGCTCCTCTCCGGTCGATTACATTCCGCGCATTATGACGTTTCGTCGTTCGTCCTGACCTCTCTTAAGAATCCAAGGAATCTTATGCTACTGCTCTCTGTTTCTCCAGCGATCCGGAGGAGCTTGCCGGGTATCTCGCGAGATCACTGTTCGAGTGTTCCGCTTCCCTTCGTCGTCGGGCCACGTTGTCTTTGGGATCTGTTGCCAGATATTTCTGGAGAATTTCGACTTTCACTGAGTCCTTTTTCATATATTTTTTCTTTTTTTCATTTTTATCCTTATACTTCGATCGTTTCTGATTCTTCGGATTAGACGCGCACGTGTGTTGAAACGAGAAGAATTTCTCCGAGTTTTTCCTTCGTTTATTTTTTATCTTAATTCAATTGTTTCTTATTGTTTTCGGATTATAACTATAAATAACTAGCATGATGACTGTTGTGTTGTTGATATAACTGCGATTCTTAATTACGTTGAGTGCTGTAATTCGTTTCTGTCGGCCTCTACTTACTCGAACGTGAGGCCGTTCAATTACAGCGGCTGGCGAAATTATTCGAAAACTTATCGGAAATTTTGAAACCAACCTATATATACACACACACACACACACACACACACACACACACAAATTGCAAGATATTTATTGTAAATATATACCAATAATTAGTAAAAAAAATTAGAACAATTCTCAAGCATATCATAATTGTCAAAGATGATTCCTGTAGCTGATTTATATATAATATAAATACATTTTTATCACTCATTAGAATTTCTACATATATATATATTTAGATTTGTTTCATATTCGATCAATACAATCATAACGAAACGTTTAAAGTTTCAACAAGTGTTCTCGCGAGCAACTGCGTGTACGAACGAAAAAACATCAGAAATAATGAAAAGAATTCGATAAATTCAAATTGCACGTATGTACAAATTAGTTTACACGTGCAAATGAATTACCAAAACGAAGGTCAAGAATTCATTTTGTCGAGCAAGAAGAGGAAAAGGTCACACTCTCGTAGACGTGGCTCGTTTACGTTCGTTAGATTCCAGTATCGCCAAGTAATCGAAAGAAGAGCAATCGTCGACACTTTTCCGCGGCGAGGTATCGTCGGGATTGTCCCGTAAAACCACTCGGCTAAGCCGAATTTCCCTGGAAAACCTCATGCAGGGCGACAAACTCTCTACCCTCCAAAGGATCTCGCGTCGAAAACTCTCGCGTGAAAAAAGAAAGAAAGGAGGAAAAAAAACGAGACAGCGACCGTTTTTCGAAAAGCGGCCTGGCGAAAAACCAGGACGCGATTACAACGAATGCATAACGTCAGCAAGCGACACGAATAAAAAAAAAAAAAAAAAAAAGAAAAGGCAAAAAGGGAAAGATAAAACTGGAGGTAGGAAGAGGACAAAGATAGAGAAAGAAAGAAAGAGAGAGAGAGGCATCTCGCAGCAGCAGCAGCTAGCAGACTGCAATGGGTGTGCTGTTGGAACTGAATACCGAGTCTTTGCACGCGCGCGAGAAAGGAAAATCAGCAGAATGGGATTCGCGCGTGTATGCGTGCGGGCGAGACACTGATGGAAAGAAAGAGAACAGAGAGAGAGAGAGAGAGAGAGAGAGGCGTTGCGGGGAGTTTTGGAACGAGTGAAAGGGCGAATGATGGCGCGAAACACAGGGGATTTGACTGCGTGGTGACTGGCTGAGCGTGAATGGTGGCGCGATCGAGTGAAATTTCACGTGTTAACGTTTGCAACGCCGCCGATATCAACGCGCCACGCCGCGATGTCGCGCGACGATACGCGCGCGAAAAAGAAAACGCGGTTTCAATGAGGAGGGATTCGGTGCGTCGCGTCGCGTCGCGAAGCCCCGGCGTTAACGAGTTTTCAACTTAGTTCTTTTTGCTTGTCCCGGCCGAGTTATCCGCGCCTCGAATCGAGAACCGAGCTCTTGGTTAAGAGGTAGCCGAGTTTGTTCGACCGGTGGCTGATGAGGTGAAAGGACGAAGGACAATGGGGATTTTTCCTTGGAGAAATGCCGTGCACGCGAAATACACGCGTGCTGTTGTATGCAGAGTAATAGGAAGGGAATATCTTCGTGGAAATTTTTGATTACGGAGAGGAAAGAAGTAGAAATCTGAATACATGCTAGGAAGGAGGAATTTTTTTTACGATGTTCGAACAAAATGAGGGACAACGAACAGACACGTGTACGAGTGGAACGAGTAACGTGGTTTAGTATGATTCGTACGTTCTTGATGTAATTTGATATAATTTGATTTACATTAAACGTTCAATTTAGTATGACTTTCTGTATGATCCACGATGAATGTTACATGATTAAAATAATGCAGATAGTATTCGAATGTTTAGTTGTCGTACTCAATGGAAATTTATCGTTCAAGAATACACACCCGAAAAAGTGCAAATGTGGAAGAGCAACTTGGTAGAAACAATCTTTTAACGTTATAAATATATTTCATTCGCTCGTGACGAAAATATTCATTGATTCAATCTTACTCCTTCATCGTCTTCGTCGACGTGAGAAAAACCATTTTTCAACGACCCAGAGGATCGTTTAATTTCCGTCTAGGTGATTCGTTTAAAAGAAGATCGAAGGTCCGCGTTGAATTTCGAACGGATCGATTCGTTTTTTTTTTGTTTCATTTAAATAACTAATTATTATAAAATACCGGTGCTTCGTTTTTCGACTGATATCGTTTCATTTTTTTCAGCTCTTTCACCTTGCAATCCGCCTCGCGTGTAACCGAAGCGCGTTACGAGTCGTTACGCACAAAGCCAGCTCGATCTTTCATTGATCGTTTTCAATTTACGAGAAGCCCATTGCCTCCCCCCATTGTCCGGGAAATCGCGAAATTTTTCGCGGAAGAATGGCGTTTATTCCATTCTTCCAAGGAGGATATACTTCTAACTCGTTTATTTTTAATATTCGATCGAGCAGACGTCACGATTGTATTGGCCACCTTTATTTCCCGGTTAAAGGCATCGTTTTTTCCTTTCCTTCGCACTGAAATCCTGTTTCGAATGAAAATCCTGTTTCGAATGAAAATCCTGTTTGCGCGAGAAAGATTACAGAAGGCTAATTAACTAATTGCGCACTCGTTGATACGCGGGAAAAATGACGTTGCTACGAACGCGTGTCAAAGAGCTAGGTGTGTCTTTCGCCAAATATTAAATTGAAAAAGTTAATTAGACAAAGAGGTGGAAAAAAATTGAACAGTATCAAGGTACAGGTAGCCCTCCTACAGCACGGCATCTTACAACACGGTTTCGATCTAACACGATAAAAAAGTTGCAAAAACCTTTGTGCAACACTGTACTTCTACAGCACTAGATAACACGATTTTTGTTCAACATATTTAAAAACTAAATTATATATCTTAAAATAATGACGGGAAGGAATATACTATATTGATAGAACTGAAGGAATGAACTATAGTGTGGCATTACACGAAAATGTATAAACAAATTATAATTCATTCACTTATAACTCTCTATTCCGATGTCATAGCGGAATGCATAGTTTACACGTCATCCGCGGCGAGGCTTGCGGAAAGTGTCGCCCCGTATCTAAAAGGATAAAGTGCAAAAAACTCGTTCTCGTTTGATTGTACTGAGCAGTGACGAGGAAGAAATTTATTAATATAAGGTCGCACTAAATGAAAATAATATTTTTTGTTTCTTTTCGTTTTGTGTTACACATATATTTTTAATAAAAATTAGATTGCTTATATGGAATTTAAAAAAAAAGTTTGTTTTTAATAAGTTTTCGGAACGTAACCTCCCTTTTTGTACTGGGTCTGGGTCTCACACAACACGACATTTTCTAGGAACCTATCTACCGTGTTATAGGATGGTTACCTGTAATTATGTTTTGTCGTATCAACTGAGAATGAATTTCCAAATGGCGTTACGACGACGTTGATCGGTGTCTCCTCTACTTTTGAATCTAATTTCTCGAAAACAAATCCTTTCACGGTTCCTGTGAACACATATTTTGACAGTCGAACACTTGTTAAACTCGTTCAAATTTCGGTCTGGCATAACAGAAAATTTCGCTCGCAACGCTATATTATTGTGTTATTTAATATTCGACGAAACGTCAAGAATAGTACGGCGAATCAAACGAGGCCGAATTGAACTTTAATCGAGTTAAATCGAATTCTAATTCATTTCACATTAACGATCTTCCGTGCGTATTTTCTACTGCGTTAAATTTGATATTCAGTGTTATTAAATTTCTGATTTATTGCTCGAACATTTAATATCCCAACGCGTTCCAACTCATATTTAAAATTGGAGGAATAAAAGTGAACATCTTTCGGAACTTTCAGAGAATTTTTCGAAAGGGAAACAAACCGGTCTCGCATAGGAAATTAATATTTCCGACTTTGCTTCAAGATTAAAAAATTAAGATTAATGAATGTAACGTCGGCTGACATCACATGAAGTTGTTTATATACATTTATATACAATGTGTTAATATACTTACAAATCTCCAAATTATTATATATTTATCTCTTATTTATTTTATTTGAACGTCCAACGATATTCGAAATTGTTTCGAATTTCTACGCTCTTCTAAACATCGAAATCTTCGAAGTTAATTTGATTTCATTTTGTTCAAACAGAATCCTAATATTCTTTCAAATTACTAACATAGCTTTAGCAATAATTTAAATCACGAATATTTTAAATCATTTGTCTCAGCGAGTTTAACATTTTAAGTCATTAACGTAGCTTTAATATAGCTTTGCATCTGTATCATTTCATTTCACTCGAAAAATCGGATCAAATAATCGCACGGCGCGCAGATCCGTCGTGGTTGACGAAATACTCGTCACGTGGGCCGCGTCAATTGAATTCCATAAAAGCCAGTTGCGTTCGCCGGCTAACACGTCGACGGCGTTTGATCGTCTTCTCTGCACACGTCCGTTTCCGTCTAAACCGTCTCTAAGCAACACAATTTCCTCTGTTCGAAGGTGGTGACGACCTCGAGCGAGCGACGCTGAAACTCGCGAAACAAGGGGAGAAGAAGAGTCGCTGGAGAAACACGAGAGGAGAACGAAGAGTGTAGCACGCGTGAACGAGACAGAGAGCGGGCGCAGAGCGAAGAAGAGAGAAGAAAGGGGTGGCGGCAATCGACAGATGAGAGTTTGAGTCGCAGAAAGTGGTTTCGAGTGGAGGCTGGCGCGAGTTAGCTCGACTCGAGCAAGGGTGGTGGAGGAGCGTCGAAAGCACGGAGCCAACTAGAAGAGGGAGCCTCGCTTGGAGGAAAAAAACAAAAAAAGACCTCCTCGCGCGCCAAAGGAGAGACGACGTGTTGGAGTAGAGAAGGATAGTAAGGACAACTTCCGTGTGCTTCGTCGAAGAAACAGAGGGAGAAAGAGAGTGAGTGAGAGAGGAGAGGTGGGGAGGAGGTCGGTGTGTCGTTGACGTGACTACGAGTGACGTGACGTGACGTGACGTGACATCGAGGCGTCGAGATGCTCCTGGATGAAATGGCCGCCTCCGTTCACACGCTGCTGTCGCTTCTTTTCGTGCTCGGTGCTTGCACGCTGTGCCGCGGCAGGATCACAAATCAGGAGATAGGTGAGTGGTAAAATATCTCCAGCTTCCATGCTTCTTACTTCTACGCTTACTACTCCAGCTCACACTGATTTCGCGCGATATCTTTTCGGGGGGAGGCTGTCGAGGGTGAAATCCGTTTTCAATGCGCTATCATAGTTCTTTGATCTTAAGTTTTTTTTTCTCTCTCATTTGAACGACGTATCGTCGCTGTATTTACGAAGAAAATGTTCTACGCTCCTCCTCGCGAAATTGTATTTTCGTGTTTTGACGAGAGGACGACCACGATTCGAGGAAATTAAGAGCGCGTTGGTATTGGATTAGTCGCATCGCGAGGTACGCTTGAAGCGCGGTTTTCAGCGTACGGCGCACACATTCCTGATGTACGTTGCACACAGAATGCTTCTAATTAAAAACGCTGTAACGCACGCTTTTATACTTTCACCCTGAAACGACCGCGTTCGGGTTTGACATCCTTAATTACATCGGAGGAATGTAATATTTTCAGGTGAATTAAGGTAACTCGCGAATATATTTAATTTGAGATATACGTTCGAAGCGAATTTCTGTCTGTCCGTCTTTTACGCGGCGGTTTTACCGCGTTGTAAAATACGAGTTATTATTAAACTTGGCGAACTCTCGGTTGGTGACCATCAGTGACAATTCAAGGCCACGAGAGAGCCAGAAGTTCTCACAACAAACCGCGATCAAGATCCATCACGAGGTAATTTATTTACAGGAGAGGACAATTGAAGTTTGCAACTTTTCTTTCTGTCTTGAAATTCTCTCTCTCTCTCTTTCTCGTAGCATTGAACTGTCCAAGATCATTTCCAAATGATTTTTTATTAAAATTATTTGAAGAAAAGAAAGAAAAAAGCAGCACCGAAAATTGATTTCAGGTCAGGTACCATGCATCCTTCACATTTTTTTCATCATTTGAAAATAAGTCGCTTAGCTGTGAACTCTTGATCTTGCAAAAGGTTAGTAGAATCTCAGTTACGTGAGTCAGAGGGTTGTAACATTGAGTAACAAGACAATCGTAACAATGGAGAATATTCGAGTGAATAATAATTTCGTCGTGGATGAGGCACATGTAATAGAGCAGCAAACAATATCATTATTCTTAGAAAAACATACCACACGTTATCAAAGTTATCATAAACTCAGTATTAATCGATCCTTATGAAATGGTACTAACATCGTATCGATTCAGCTCCCTTGTCCACTTGACTTAAAATTTAAAACGTGCTCACATTCCGACAATTATTCCACCGGAAACCATGCGCTTCCTCCCCTGGTAGTGGTCGTTCGTTCGTTCGTTCGTTTCGCGTCATTAGTTTCGAAGAATTCGTTTGTCCGAGGGTAAAAATCAGCGAGAGAAATTGCGAGCCACGGCAACCTGTGGCTCGCCTTTGCGTCGTTCCTCGCTGCTCGTCGGCTTCTCGGCTAAATAATTAATCGAAAAACCAAGTTTGATCATTGCCCGAGACCTAATTAATTACCGTGTGACGCGAGTTCTCTGCTTCCGGCTGTTTCTCTCGCGTACAATATGTGTAATTGTGCCAGCTGGAACTGAGTGTGTGTGTGTGTGTGTGTGTGTGTGTGTGTGTATGCAGGAGAATAAAATTCCAACTATCCCTTTGTCCTCGGCCAACGCTGTCCCAAAGGATTAATTATCAACGCGGAAATGATCGCCACTGCGTTCGAATTTTTTTTCGCGTTGATTTGTTCGTCTTGTTTCATTCATTTTTTCCCTCCTTCTACCTCCGTTTCATCCACCGTTCGCCCTTGTAGATTTATCTATCATTACGAGAAAGCGATTTAAATCGATTCGCGCAAATCCGTTCGCGAGTTGTAGTTCGTTCCGCGTTCTCTGACGAATAACATAAATTGCAACCGGTCTCCTCTTCATCCCCTCCCCCCCCCAGATTTTTTCGACTCGCAGATGTTGAGGGATTGTTCGTTCGGTTATTTAATTTTCATCGTGGAAATGACTCGAGGGGGATCATCGAAATATAGAATGTGAAACGTCACTGCGATTCAAATGATTCGAAATTTATTTCATTATCTCGCGGCGAACGTTGTTTTGTTTAATTTTTATTAATTGTAAATGTTGCGATCATTTCTACTGGTTTGTTCCGTTCCGTGGAAACTGAGAAGCCGTTCCGTACGGTGATTCAATTTTTTTTTTTTTTTATTACCGGTGGTGGTAGTTCGTGAAAGAGTTTGTTGACGCAAAACTTTGTCGAAATACGACAGCATCGATTAAACGCTAATTCTCTAAAATTCTCGTTCGTACGAATTTGAATAATAAAAGAGAAGCGGGCGGGGGAAATTAAATATCAATGTGCAAAAATAAAAAAGTATTGCTGTGACGTTTTCGCTCGTGCGTGCGTGTTACACGGCAACGGGATTTTTAACAGTTTTTTAGTACGTCCACGGATATCGACGCAACGAGAAAATACGTTCTCTCTCTCCTACGGGGATTATTTAAATTCAGTTTCGCCGGGCTGAAAGCAAATTCGAATTTATATTTAATTACTCCGCATGGGATAAGTTTACGTAAATCCATTAGCCAATAGGAAATTTGTATTTTAATGTTTGAAAAACTCGTGAAACGCGAATGATGTGCAAAATATTGGGAGCTTGCGAATTTCTCACGTAAATATAATCGAAGGTATTTTTGTCTAGGTTCTACTTTTAGGTTAGGTTGATAAAAAAAATCTTCTTCTGAGAGTTTTGACGAGACTCGTATCTTGTTTCTACAGATACGAATTTGTTCAACATAATATTGCCTAACGGTAAATAATCTAAAACTTTCGTTCGGGAATCTTGGGAGACTCGTCGTAAATATTTAACGTATTATACAACGTATTATCGTAAATAATGAATTTTCCCAATTGAACGCGTATTTTATAATATTATTGTTAATTTACTGATATTTTATAATTTCTTTGTTATATAAAACGACCATGGTTTTTCATCTCTCGCAACGAATTATTTTTTAAAAAATAATCGACGACTTTTCGCAAAATAACAGCAAGTGTTTGTTTCTATTGTGAACTTTAAGAGGCTTAGAGACAAATTCTATATCATTACTACAACTTGGTATGTACATTCTACGTGAAAATAAAACGAAAGAACGTATTTCTGTTCTCAACCTGTCCAAAATTTAAATGTCAGAATTTTGGGAATATCTAGGGAAAAAGTCGCGAGAAAAGAAACAAAAAGTGTTTCGTTTTTTCACTCATTCATGTTATTATCTATTTTATCGTCCGTATTATCATCACCTATATCGTCTATTTAATGAAGACACTATTTAAAATTGCTAACTTTTCGCAGCAACGCAAGCATTAGATCGAACGCTGACCATTCTGATTGCAGCTTGACATTCTAATGACGTTTGATACACCGAACTATGATATTTGATACTTCGATAACACTCTGGTCTCTCTTGATTATTTTCTTGAGTTAGCATCGAATACTCTCATCGAATAAGCGAGAAAACTGTCAACTGTCTTCTTTCTCTCTAAAACGAGGAGTAAACACGAGCAAATCAATAAGACTTTTTCCCTTTAGTCGATCGATTTTCCACACTTGCCCTCGCCTCCCCTCGAATTTTTGACATTTAAATTCGTGCAAGTAAGATGAACATCTACCGGTTCAGCTTTTCTCTGAGAAATTTTCTCTGCAAGAACTTCTCGATTGCCATTAGTAATCGAAGGGGTAGGGTTAACTCCCTACCCCAGTTTTTAACCAAATCCAACAAATCTAGTTCTCCGAGATCGAGATCTACGTGCAGCCGCGTCAACAGCTGACAAGATTTGGCCAAACGAAGACGCACGCAACGCGACAAACCTGATCGGTTGTATCTGTCGCGCCGCTCGGAGGCTACAAAGTGGATCGAATGGGATCGATGCGGGGAGGGCGGGGGGGAGTGGGGGTGGTGGTGCGCGGCCGCGTTTGCGGCCAGAGTGAAATTCGCAGGATCAAAGGCGGTTTCGCGTGCCTCGAGGGAGGCTCGATTCGCGGCTATAACGTCATTTGCCGAACAATCGGTGTCGCGCGGATCCGTTTGCACGCGAGAGGGTGCGAGAGCGCGCGCCGGAAACTAACTTCTATCACCGAGCGGAGCGGAGCGAGCAGCGCGCGCGACGAGCCACGACGAGAGAGGTCTCGTTAGAACCGCAATTGGTAAACGAGTTAAAAACCCTCCCGTGTTCCACCCCCTCGCTCCCTCCCCCCCCCTCTCATTTTCACTCGCGAGCAACGAAATTACGTGGCCGGTGTACTCTGCGGCTTTTGCCGGCTAGACGATTCAATTTGTGCATTAGCCGCCACCGGCGTACAATGCCACCGTTCCGTATAAATAAAGCGGAACAAAAAGAAATGAAAGCGGCACGGTCTGGCGTAACGCGCGCGCCGTCTTCAGAGAGGGGTTGCCAACGTTGCAAAGGGATTGGGTACGCGTAGGATGAAGGACGCGTTTAGTTTAGCTGTTTCGCTGTTCTCTCGTTTGTCATCCCCCATTTCTCTCTCGTCTCTCGGCTTCTCTCTTTTCGCTGCTTTTTCTGGCTCCTCTCTCTCTCTCTCTCTCTCTCTGTTTTGTTTGCTCTTTTTGTTTCTTTCGTTTCGGTCCTTTGTTTTTTTTAAATTTATAATTTTTTTTACGTTCGTAAGTATGTTAATGAAACGGAAGGTTGCCAGTGGACTACGAACATTTTCCTTCTTAACTTTCTTTGTCAGGTGACGCGTGAAACGATTTCCTCTTTTTTGCCATTTAAATTATTTCAAAATTTATATATATATATATATATATAATTGTTTCGAAATTTTTTAATTGAATTTTTATTTTTCAAGCGTAGAAGAATCAACGGTCTAGCTGTATTATGTACTTTAGTTGATTCTGTTTGTTGGTTTGGATGAAAAGTTGTCGGCGAAGTGAAAATGCTTTGAAGTATCTTTTCTCTCTCTCTCTCTCTCTCTTTCTTTGTTTTCTCGTGAAAAAAAAATTGAAGTTGTGGTTTTTATTTTTCGTTTAAGTACCCGACGTGTGTTTCCTTTATGTCCCTAAAGTGCACGCAAAAAGCAATTCAATGCTGTGCTTTTTCTTGTAATATTTTTTTTGCGGGGGGGGGGGGAATTCTAGGAGAACGTATTTTGTCGTAAATTTTTGAGGTAGTGCATGGCAGATTGTTTACGAGATGGGAATACACGAGAGTGCTATATTTCCCGGAGTGCTGTATTTTTATCGAATTTTTCGATACTGGGCTTTCTACGCTTTTTGGATCGGGATTTGTAGTGAAACATATTAGCATGAAGTTGAAAATTGTTCGACGTGAATTATCAGGTTCTCAATGAGAAATCTTTACAAGCGAATTGTAATTACTCGTTCAACGAAACGTTTAGCGAAACAGAATTTTATGAAAAATACACACGGTGTTGTTCATGCGTTATTGAGCGAATATTTCATTCAGACGTTGTGTCAACATTAATATTCCGCGGATCTGTTTAAATCTTCGTGACGTGCACGATCAATGGATTAATTAATTCCCTCTAATTTAGTCGCCAATGTAACGTTCGATACTTTTTCTCATTATCTCGTTTGTTGTTTTAAATAACCTACCGTTTGAAACTCGGAGACTTTATCTCTGTAAAATTGGAATTTAAATCCGTTCCTATCTTCGCTAAAAATTTCAGATGCAAGTTGTTAGAGTAATTTTAATTTTTAAAATTAATTCCTTACAATGTCTTTTAGAAAAAAAAGGACACATTTAACTTTGGAAATCGATCGAGCAATTTCCTCGTAAATGTAAAGGTCAACCCTGGCGAAGATCTTTACCTCGTCGGATCCATCAAAAAAGACAACCTCGTCGCCGCGTATACTCGCGTGTCACGAATCGATTGAACCATCATCCCGACACCGCATTAATCTCGATATAAAACCTATCAAGTCGATCGACATTTCACCGTGCGCCATGCAACCAGGCGCCATGTAACCAGGCGCCATCGGTGCGCACGTTAATTAACGTTAACACGATATTCAATCAAGTTAACTGCGATTTTAATCGACACTGTTAATTAATGAAATGCTTTCGGTTTACGTTGACGCGGTCAAGTTGTCTAACCACTTGTTCGATCAAGTACTAACTTTCTCTCCCTCACTCTACTCCCCCCTCTCTCTCTCTCTCTCTGCGTTCCTTTCTCCTGTGTATACTCTTGGATTCCGTTGGTTTCTCGGCCTGGTGGCTGCAACCGCAGCAACCTCCGCCCCTCTTCCGCCAGGAAGACCTTCCTCTTTACGCTTCGAGCGTAAGCCGTAATTACTTCCGTTTCGCCTTCGACGTTAAATAAAACACGTCGCGTCGCTTGATCGTCCGCTCGAGCGGGGCGTGACGCGTGCTCGATTCGACTTTGCTTTCGCGCATTCAAAACCACCCCTATCCCCACGCCCCGGAGGTCGCTTCGAGAGAGTCGAATCGTCGTTGAACGACGACACGAATTATTGTGCGTCCCTTTCGTCCTATGCGAGTTCTCACTTCTTCGTGGCCCCGCGGCTCCTTCGACGAAACGAAAGCTAATTGGCGGTGTCCTCCAGTGTGTCTCGGGACAGGCGAACAGGTTCTCGTGACTCGACGAGCGAGTTGTTCGCCGGTAGTTATCGCGCCAGTTTCCTAAGTGAGTGGCTGCTCGCCGGCCAACAGGGGAAAAGCGAGAAAGAGTAACAGTCTCGACGCGCGTTCAAAGAACCGTCGGCATAATAGCCGCGGGGTGTAGACTTTAGAGACGAGGCACAGGTTGTAAAAGAAGAAAGGGTGAAAGTGGCTTTCGGTGGCTCTGAACAATTTTCGGAGGGGGGGAAATGAGAGGAGGAGGGTAGTCGGTCGTGTAACGCGCGCGCGTATTTCACCAGGGCGTCGCTGCTCGCGCCTATTGTCGACCTTCTTTGACGTTTGACGCTTTTGATTAGGTGCTGGCAACTTGAGAGTTGAATCGTCGCGCGCCTGACGAGCGTTTGCGTTCGACTTTTGAGTCTTCGTGAATTGAAACGGAGGTTTCACGTCGATCATACGCGGCTTCATCACATTCGCGAAGTAATCGAATCGAACGATGCAGTCGACGAATTTTCGACTTGTGTCGACACTGGCTTTCTGTGTGCACGGAATTCTCTAAAATTCAAAACTTTTGCGAACAAAATTGACACTTTGACACGTGTAACGAGATAATGAGAAATTTAAAACGGTAATTATCTTTAATGTGTATTGTCTGTCAAACTTGACAAAGGAATAACACGTTTTCTATAGGTCTGAAGCTTTTATTTTTTAATTTTTAAATTTCCGTTACAAAAAAAAAATTGGGATACATATAACTGAATCGATATACGCCTTTCATTATCGTCCATCGATCAACCTGTTTAATTAACCTACATATATTGGTTTATTAACTTGTCTCGTGGGTTATAATATGTACCTACATCACATGCTGGTCATATAGTTCAAAAAAGAAACACTTTTTAAAGTCGCGGTAAGTGACAAATATAATAATTGTAAATAACCCAAATTTCAGAATGCACTGTAAATTTTAAAATTTCCATTTGCTTCGACAAATATTTAATGCAGTTTTAAAACAGTGTACAAGAGGTCACTTTCAGAAGCCATAATAAATAACGAACCACGTTAATAATGAATGACGAACGATATATATATATATATATATATAAAACATATATATATAACAAACAACAATGAACAGTTGCAATGAAATTAATAGCGGAAATTGTTCGTACGCCTGCAATATTTTGTGATGATTCTGTTAGATGAAGTATTATTCCTGTTGAAAAAAAGTTTCTCCTCTTCTCCGCTTCACCGACAGAATTCGAAAGATGTACATATTTGGCTCCTTCGAAACGATGGCTCCTTCACGCGCACAGAGATCTCTTCATCAGGTATTTTGCAATTCTGTTAAGTAAAGTATTTTCTATTCTGTTAGACGAAGTATTATCTCCCGTTGAAGCAACACATTTCTTCTCCGCTTCTGCGACAGAATTCCGAGAGATACAGGTAGCTCCTTCTCGCAGATGAAAACTCCCTTCGTCGATTTCGAGATTTCTCGCGCTACCGAAAAATGACGGGAACTCGGCCGTTCGTATTTCAGCGAAGTTTTTCCTCGTTAGACGCGTCCGCGGCGTGATCGCGGCGGGCTAACTTGCAAATTACTTGAACCGGAGCCGCGTCGAGTCGAGCCAGGATCCAGAGAGCTTTTTGATCGTAATCTTTTAATTACGTCAAGAGAAAGAAAAAGATCTGGCAGAAGTAGCCGAAGAAAGAGGGCAGCAAGAAAGGAAGCGGAACTTTAATCCACCACCTCCCCCTCCTCCCCCCGGTGGAAACAGTCTGAAGCTCTTCTTGGAAAGACACAGAGTTTTTTTATGTTTTTTCCTTTTCTCCGTCTTCTTTTTTCATTTCTTCTTTTTTCGACGGAAGCTATGACCGTGTCATGAAGACACGTCGCTATCGTCGTCTACCGTCTGAAATAGGAACGATCGAGGGAAAAGTTGCACGCGAAGCTAACGCAGTTAATTCGTCCGATCGCGATTCACCTCAACCACTGGTCGAGCAGAAAAGATAAAGTTCCTTGTTTAACTTCCCCTAACGTCGTGTGACACGAGTGTCACGTTACGTTAAATTATTATCCGTGTATTGAAATTTTTGAGAACGCATTTTTCCATCTGCCGGAAATGCCAAATGCAAATTTATTTGCAACGATTCGGCTGCGAATCTATGAAATAAATACAAAAAGTATTGTAAAAAGAACTGTAAGAAGCGTCATAAGTTGAATTCTGCGCTTGAAAATCCGTAATTTGATAATAATTAGCTCCTTGTTATTAAGGGCTCGCTAAATTAACAAAGAGACTCTTTTTTATTTCATTATTTTACTACGTAAAAATATTTATAAACTCGTACGATCAGGACAATCTCTTGAGAAAAAGCTACGTAATACATTACTAAACGTAACCTCGAGGAATGAAAGTAGCTGATAAATGTGTTCACCTGCAATTACAGATTAAGAAGATAACTTTTAGAATAATTCTTTATTTATATAAAAAAGAATAATTTTTTTTCTCTTACAATCTCACTGGTTGTACAAAGTGAAACGAGTTGTCGTTTGGTCTCAACGAGGTCTCTTTCGTCTGGCCTGTACACCGCGTTCGACTTGCACGAAACAGTTCGTTCGACCTGCGCGTAAGTTACTCGTCCAAAGTTAAAAAAAAAACACCGGTCGTCGCAATAAATAAACCGGCGCTTTGGTGGCTCTCGGTGTAAGTCGGTTTACATTCCGGTGACTAATCGCGGCGCGTGTAACTCGGTGGAATTTTCGTTCGTTAAGGAGCCGAAACGGTTTGACTTGTTTCGGATAAGGTGTGAAAAGCTGTGCCGAGGCTCTTGGTCGATGACTCTTCGGGGTTGATTTATTCGACAGTGGAACGGTGTTGTTCGTTTTATCGTTGCTTCATTTGTTAGAAGGTTTTAGCGCCGTTGGAAATTACGCGAAACTACCTTGAGTTTTCTCCGCCTTTGTTTCCGTTATGTGGCAGTTTAACGCTGCTACGTTTAACAGTAGAAACACCAGAATGGTCCAAGTTTAGTTCTAATTGTATTATTTTTTTTTTCTTTTTCTTCTTATAATTCGCAAGTTCATTCGCGATTTTTCTGTGGAAATTCGATAGATTCGAAACGGTGAATTTGTAAACATCTGAATGATTTTTATATAGTAAAATATATAGATAAATACTCGTGTTTTTTTTATTTATTGCATTTATTATTTATTGCATTTATACTTTATACTGTTTATAAATTTTTTATTCCTTTTACTGGTAATTCTAGCGTTAAAATGTTATTTAAGTAATATGGGATACGATAATGTTTATTCAAATTAGAACTCCGCCGCTAAATGTTCGTTTCGAAATGTTACTTTGCGAAAGAAAATATCGTTGAAATTGTAAAATTATACGAGACAGTCGGTTTCACGCAGAATTTTTTTTTTTTAATTCTACCAGACACAATGACTGACAATGAGAGAGAAATTATACGATCGTTCTTGCGAAGAATATTACGCAACGTGTACCTAATGTTTCCCAAGAGAAATTCTAGAAAATTTCCTGACGGAAATTCTACAGAATTGCTGAAAATATTCCGGTAGAAATTTTATAAAATTCCCCGACAAAATTCCTAACGATTTCTCATTCAAAAACAACAATTATATCCTCCAACAATTCATATCTCATTTTACTTCACGCATTTCGCGCAGAACATGTTTTGTATAAACGAAATACTTTTCTCGGTAAAAATTTTTCCAAATTCTCCGATGGAAATTTTTCAGAATCTCGCAGCACGAACTTGCAAACCCTCCATAATCAACGGTTACAACAATTTTTCTTCCTATTAAATCGTATTTTATGCATGCCTCAATCTATCTATCTAGCAAAATTGTACAGTCGAAATTTTTTAAAATTCTGTTACTGTTTCCAGTAAAATAAATAACAATAACGCTTTGCAATAATTCACGTTTAATGTATGCGAAACATTCTCTAATAGCAAAACTTTTTAAAAATCCTCTTACTGAAAGTTTTAAAAATTCTCCAGTAGAATAAATAATAATTACATCAGTTTTACGAAACATTCTTTAATTGTGAGAATTTCATTTCCATTTTTTCCTCTTTTTTCAATAAACATTTTTTGAAACTCTCATTAAAGTTTCCTTAAATCTTCATACATAAAAGTTCAAAATTCTCCAACAATAATTACAACAATCACGTCCTTCATTAATTTGTATCCAACGCTCTTGAACTGTAAGAATTCTATTTCCTTCATCCCTTACTACAAAGATTCCGACTATGACTTTCGTCACATCGTCGAGATTTCTTTTTCACTCTTTTTCTCAATAAAAATTCTTTAAAAATTCTTTTACTAAAATTTTTCAAAAGCGTCATTTCAGAGTTTTCCAAAATTCTCTGATAGAAACAACAACGATTACAACAATCATCAATTCGCACCTGACAATCATAAACATTTTGTTCCCTTCAATCATAAAAATTTTGTACCCTTCACCCCTCTCTTGCTACAAGAATTTCGATTACGTTTTCGTCGAGAATTCTTTTTTCCACTCTCTTTCCCAATAAAAATTCCTTAAAAATTCTTTCACTAAAATTTCTTAGAAGCGTCATTTCAGAGTTTTCCAAAATTCTCTGACAGAAACAACAGCAATTACGACAATCATCAATTCGCATCTGGCACCCTTCAACCGTAAAAACTCTGTTTCCCTTCACCCCTCTCTTGCTACAAGAACTCTGAGTACGCTTTCGTCGCGACTGCCATCGTCGAGAGGCTCGAATCAACGAACCGTGCTTTCAAGCACGACTTTCCTTGGTCGAGCTTCCGCAGCTTCGTCTGTGGTAACTCTAGTCGGCCGGCAATGACTTATGCGTCCGGCTGGATCCGATTGTGGTCAAACGTTGGAAGACCGTGTGGAAAACGGTCTGCGATGGTTTCACTTGGCTGAAAAATTTTACGATATGGAATTGGTATTCGAGTTGGATAACTGTAACGGAATTGGATAACTGTAACGGGAGGGGGGTGGTAACTGGTCTCGCGAGTTACATTTTATAGCAAGTAGAAACGTTTCTGCTGCCGCGTGTTCAATCGTCCATTAATATTGCCGCACGTGAAACGTCACTTGTGATTGTCAATCCTTTGATCCTGACATACGTATACGATTTAACCGTTTCTCTTACTTTAGTCGTTATTGCGTTCACATTCTAACTAGACTTGCGTCAATGGGAAATTTCAATACACTGATTAATAGACTTATTATTAGTGCATAATTGAAAAGAAAACAGAGAATTCTATAGTTATAGTTAATACTCTATAATTCACGTAAATTGGACACCTGAAATAATTTTTAAATTACGCGTCTGATGAAAAATTGTTTAGTACAAAAGTCGTATGGTTTTAAGGGAGGCAAAACATTCTTTCGATCTTTTTCATCATAAATCGAAAGAGTGTGAAATTCCTAGTAAAAAAGAAAAAAGAGAAATGAAACCACATTAGTCCTAAACCTAATGGTTAAACAGATATTTTACGATAATTAAGTCTCGAGGATGAAACGTGCGCGTTAAAATTCTCCATAACATCTGCGTGAAAATCAACAGTCCACCGACTAGCTTCTTACAATTTCATATTTTCTTACAGTCGGAGAATTTTAATTCTATAACATGAATGACACTAAACGAATTGAAACAGCGTTTCCTTTTCTATTCAAACTTTAATTCTCTCAGAATGGGATAATTTATGTTGCATCTCATCTTTACCCTTCCACTCCCCCGTCGAATATTTGATAAAAATTTCATCGCCGACGGATTGGCCCAATAAAATTTTCCCCTCGATAAAAATTCCGTTTCGACAGAACAGAGATGAACTTTACGAGGCAAGTTGTTCCCCTGCTGGACGACGCGAGGCGATAGCACACCCTCTCGCAACGAGGAATCGAAGTGACGCACGGCCGGATATGCAACCTTTGCGGCTTGTGTGGCGTGCTCTCGGGGTCGTCGGAAGATGGGATGTGGGAATCGTCGGGTTGATTGGTTGGTCAAGCTCTCGGTGCTACGGCCGGATTATGGTATCGTTGGTAATTTGAGCGCGGAGCAAGGTAAATAGAGAACGTCCGAAATCTATCTCCGAGGGGGAGGAAGCTTTCGCGGACCCGTGCATGGAAGATCGAAGTATTCGACGATGGACTTTCTTCGGCCTTTCTTCACTGTGTTTCAACTTACGATGCTGTAAGTTTCATCCTGTTTCGAACTGGATTGAAATCGTAATGAATATAAGTCGTAAAAACGATTAATTATTATTATTCTCGTGTGAAGCTAACCATGCAATTTTCTCTTAAACTATTCGAGGAAAATAAATTTCAAATAAAATCTTACGTTGTTTCGAGGGGGATATCTTATGGTGGCCACAAATCTTATTCAGGTGATCCTTCCTAGATTTCAAGATTTCACTTTCGTTTTTTTTTTTCCATTTTTCTCTACAAATACTCTACGAGTTTAAGAGGGAATTCCGTGATTAGCTTCATACGAGACACCTTGTATATGTTCGTACAATTAACTAGACGTGCCGCGACGAGGGTTGACGTTGATAGTATAATTATTTCGTTTGTTTCTATAGCGATTCTATAACTCTCAAAGTTATTACTAGTCTTTTCCAGTAATTACCAGTTGAATGAAAATTCTACGAAAATCATACTTAATTGAGCGTTTCGTACGCGCGAAGAGAATTCCATTCTTTTGATCCACGAAATCTTTGATCTTCGTTTAACGAAGTTTGTATTCAACTTCTTTGAACAAACGTGTGGGCTGTAGTTGCATTTTCTTTTTTCTTTTTCTTTTTTTTTTTTTACGACTGAAACCATCAAACGAGAATTTATTCTCGCATATATTATTGGTTCAGAATCCACGTTTAGAAACGCGCTCGATTCGTCTGGTAGACGATGCATAATTTTAACATACAAATTATTTTGCTGCATGATTTTCCTGGCAAAGTTCCACAGCTGCAAAAAAATCCTTGATTTTTTTTTTCATAACTCAAACGACACGCTTCTCGCGAAATTCACACGCTTCTTGAAATTTCGCCGCTCTCGATTCTACGCAGTGACTCGAGCGTAGGTGGCGCGCGCAATCTCGCGGAAAAAATTCGAGCGTACCGCGCGCCAGGCTTCGAGTGAACGAAATTGAATAACGCGCGCACGCGCGCACGCCCGATAAACGAGTCTAATTTAATTGCGACGGAGTAATTTAGCAATCCGGTGAATGATTAATTTTGGCGAACGATTTCATTCGGTTGCCGTTGATCGCGCGCTACAAAATGTAAAATATGTAGCACGTGTTTAATTACAATTATCGGCGGCCAAATAGAAACGAATATTCGCGTTCTCTCGTCGCCGCGTATTTCATCGGCCATTGTGATTTGTCGGGCATCCTCTTCGCAAGATGGATGTCAAAGGTCGTAAACTTTGATTGTGCACTGAAACACGGAGAAATAGATGCGAAGGAATATTTCGCGTACACGTTTTTAATATTACGTGTCATTTTATAGAGCGAAGAGTACAATTGAAGAAATTCTTCTAATTGTTTAATTAGTATTTTAATTCTAATTATTATTATTATAAATCTAATTAGTCTAAATATTATTTATCTCAATTTTATTTCACTTTTTCCCTCTCAAAGCGAGATTTTATTCTCAAAAACGGTCGAAATTCAAAAAACGATCTCGAAGATCGAAGACTCTACAACTACGAGCTCCTTAAAGCTTGCTCCACGATATTTTCCCTGATATTTTATTAAATTCGGGACATCAGGCTTCCGGCGAAATCTGTGGAAAGGATTTCTTGAATCGTTTTCTTATTTCATTTTAATATTCAATCAAATGGTGAAAATGAAAGCATGCAGTGAGATCTATGCGAAGTCGTTGCAAAGGAGAGACTTGACTCTTCAAAACTAAAATATTACTATGGAAAAATTTTTCCAAGACGTTGTGTGAAACTCACAGTTTTTTCAATTAAAATGGAACAAAATAAGAGGCAAACAATAATTCCTTTCAAATAGATTTGTAATACTACCTTCGATCGAAACCTTCATACAAAATGATACAAAGTATTCTAAATAATTATATTCGAGCGCTACGCCTAACGTTAAAAAGCTATTTTCGCATAGAAATCTGTCAGTATTCGTTCCAAACGCGCTGTCGGAATAATTTCCCTTGAAACTTAGTTCCGTCAAGCTGTTGAATCCTCGGCAACGACGCGAAAGCCGGGACTAGAACGTCGAAAACTATTGATCGAAAACTTTAATATCTTTCCGATATCGCGCACCATGCTGTTTCTCGCCGCTCTATTTCGAAACGCAACGCGCCGTCGTTGAACAGCGAGGAAGTTAACCGTCCGTAAACCGGCAAGGAATTAAACTATAAAATCGCAAGGAAAAATCGCTAACGTCCGCTGGCTCGGGGAAGAAATTCCCCGAGTAGCCGAGAAATTTGCTGTTACGCAGCGGTGTCGTTTCACGGCTCACCGCGGTCGCGTATCATTTCGCGTTTTCCTATTCGTACGTTGAAAAGTTTCGCAGACTTATATTCCGTTTTCGTTGGCATTGTGCAGAGAGGGAAGACGGGTAGCTCTCGGGTAGACGAAGGATTCCCGAAATATTTCTGAACCATCCGAGTAAAAACTTTCGTATCGGGTATCGTCTCGTCGCCGACTCGTATTCTTGACTTCGTCCCGTGTATTTCGATTTTGTCGTCCGAGAAAGAGATATCGCTGCGCGTGACAAACGCGTCCGCGTCATTTTTAACCCCTTTTTTTTATCACTATGGTAATGAAAGCTAAAATGACAGCTAAAAAGTGCAGGAACTAGAAGAAAGGATGTTTGAAAAGGTTTCTTTGAACAGAGCATTTCTGGGTATGTTTTGTTCAATTCTCATATTTTTTCATGTCGTTATTTTATCTTGATACCTTGATAGTTTTAATATAAGAGAAAGGAGGCATATCACAGAAGAAAATTCGAAATAACGGACAAGTCTACAATATTGGAGGATGGCATCAAATTAATAAAAAAAGGCAATACGCGAAACACAAGTGAAATTTCTCAGTACATCAGAATCTAAAGAGAATCTGTTTGGTAATTTCGAGGAAGATATAGTCTTGGCTTTGCGAAGATTTTCATCCACAAATTTTCGTACTCGAAACGCAAAAAATCAATTTCTTCTCCAATACGTTATCTCGAATTATTCTTTTTCCTGAAGAATTTGTCGACTTGTATTACAGAAACTAATAACTAAAAGCAATCCCCTTTTATGCGAAAAGTGCACACTTGCGGCGAAATCTCTCGTACGAGAGAACCTGTACGAATTATTCACAGTAACGAAAGGGTTAACGCCTGCAAATGTCGATGAAATTTCAACAACTCCATCTAGCAGTTCCATTCACTCGTGCTCACTTTCAATATTTTGAGCGAAGAATTTTCGTCCGAAAGGGAAGTCGGACGAAATGTTATAAGAAAGTGATGAAATCGAGCCAGCGCGGTTCTCCGAGGGTTGACAAGTTACTCCGAAACTCACTCTGCGCGCGTTGTATCGGCGAACGTCCCTCTGGCGACGTTCCTCGTTTCGCACGGATCATAAAAGCGTGGTGGACGATGGCGCGAGTCGATCAGCTGCCGTTTGTAGCGCGTAGCCGGCCGATGGACGGGGCAGGAGGATGGCTCTCGGCGACGCGTAGTTTCGTAATTAAACGTCGACATCAATCGGGAGTAACGAGCGGTGGCCAGAAACGAATTTGCGCTCGGTCAGAGAAAACTAAAAAAAGAGGGAGAGAGAGAGAGAGAGAGAGAGAGAATCGGGCGCGAGTTAGAATGGGCTTCGCCGGATGGGATTCACCGGCTATTTCAAACAATTCCCCCGGCCTGTCGTGTGGTCTTCGCTGTCTGTCCGTTGACTCTAACCTCGAATTAACCGAGTAATCTTGCTTGCTGGAAATTGTTTCAGTAGCATCGATCGCTCGGGGCAGAACGGTCGGAACATGGGCACAGCCACCGAACCCGCCGAAGGGTGAAGGGAAGGGGGGAGGGGGTGGAGGGCAGGACGCACGATCGAACCGGCTTCGTTTCCGCTAAAAATGTGTCCCGCGGCCCGTTAAACTTAAAAGTCTAGTTCGAAAGTTTTTCAATCGGCTGCGAGTACCCGCGAGTCGTTGCCTCTCTCTCTCTCTCTCACTTTCCCGGCGCTCGCTTCGACTTTCGCAACGGATACGATCGCATCGCTCGGACCCCCGACAACGATACGAACGAGTTTCGAGCGCGGAACGCTAGAAACTACGCGGATCAGTCTGCGCGGCGTCCTCTTCGCTCGTCGAACGGAGAGATACGGACGGAGGGGCTGTAAAGATGGGTTTGGGCGAGGTGGTGAATTAAATCGTCGAGCGATGCCTCGGAGATATTTGTACACAGCGTGCTTCTTCTTCTTGCGACTTTGTCTTTTGCTGATTTATTTGTTTGATTATTAAACTGACGAACGACGACGGTTCCAGCCGTTGGCTGTTGCTCTGGGGAAATGAAACTATTATTTTTATAGAAGACAGTTTAAAGACTATCGCAGTTTTATCGAACGAAGTTAAGATAGACATTGAAATAGGTATGATGGTGAGAAATATCTAGTACGAAAGCTGCATGTTATTTATATATATATATATATATATATATATATATATATATTATTGCAGTATCGAAATTATTGTGTATAGTTATATATTTAGTTATTTTTACTTTTAATAGATGGCCTGTTTGCTGAAGATGCGTGAATGAAAAGTATGAATGTGATGTGAGAGGCACAGCGTTGGCACTGAGCGCTTTTCTTTTTAAAAAGAAGAAAGTCGTGCGAGTCAGGAGAGAGTCGAAAAGGAGTGTTGAATGAGTGTGGTCAAAAGAGTAATTGTGTTGTAT
This sequence comes from Tetragonula carbonaria, assembly GCA_032399595.1. NCBI lineage: Eukaryota > Metazoa > Arthropoda > Insecta > Hymenoptera > Apidae > Tetragonula > Tetragonula carbonaria. Next base: position 8,301,210 of record JAUCRC010000004.1, read on the forward strand.
ATTAATTGTGTCGTTTAAGTTTATTGTTGTTTGAGTTCTCTATCTTGTATTTATCATTTGTTGTTTTGTTTCCGTTTTATTTATCATTTAATATAATAAATCATCTAAATTATATCCCTACATTATATATATATTTTATATATATATATATAAAATATTTTAATTACGAGTAAAAAATGTTTATATCACTGTTTACAATGCTTCTCAAAGTAATTTCACCCTCCTCTTGAAATTTCAATTTCAAATTGATCTCGATCAGACGCATCAATCGAATCTTCGTACATTATTGATTTACTATTCCGATTATCCGAACAACGCCACGAAATATCTAGTTGCTGTCTCAGACACGAGATGTACAATTAATTTTTACGCTCTGAAAAACGTTGTCCCCGCTACTTGCAATTTAAATTGTTCTCCAGCAGCATCAAATGCATCAGTTGAATCTTCATGTTATCCCAATTATCTAAAGAGAGGAGTAATATCAAACACGAACAACGTCACAAAATCGCGAAATATCTTAATTGCTATCTCAAAAGCACGATTAATTTCTATGCTCCGAAAACTATGGTTCCCCACTATGCTGGCCCTGCAATTCTTTCGCCGCAGCGCAAAAAAAAAAAAAAAACAAAAAAAAGAAAGACACGATTAGTTCGACTCTCGATCGATTTTACAAGCTCGCAGCTATATCGCAGCCAGCGCCCATAGAAACAGAGCACAAAAAGCATGGTGTGCTACCGTGATCTCTTGCCAAGAGAAGAGCCCGGAGAGCTCTCTCTCTCTCCCGGTATCGTACGTCCACGCATTTCACGTAAATATCGTTAAACGTTGCTCGCCTCTGGCCGACTACAAAAGCCAGTTACACACAAAAGAATCCGTGAGAACGTGGAAATATACCTAGCGATACGTAAGAACGCGTTCGACAAAGAAAAAGAAGACTCGTGTCCTCGCACGATCGCGAGGAAAAGGAATATATATATATATATATGTACGTACACGTATTCAAAGAATGCCCCGCCGATTTTCGATACGGAGAATTCAGCCGATGGATTCGTGCTATATCGCATCGATCGTCGCACGTCCACGAAATTCGATCGATCCTTTCACGACCAACACTCTCCCGTGCACGCTCTGTTCTCTTGCAATTAGCTCGCAGCTACAGTATAAAGCGCGTTTATTGGATTCCTCACGCAGCGATCATGCCCGAGGATCTTCCACGCAACGCGAGGCTGCCGTTTTTGCGCGACTCGATCCTCGATCACGTTCTCTCGTCTTCAATGATCCTCGCGCGACTCTGTGCATCGCGATTTTCTTCCGATTCTATTCCCTCCGCTTTTGTTTCCACAACTATTTATATATTTTTTTATTTATGTATTTTTATATATTATTCCGTAGAATGCAGATTTTGTTACGCAAATAGATTTTTCGGAGTGTACGCTCAAGAAATAGAATCTCTTCACGCGTCAAATTTCATAGAACGTACTGCGATATTTTATATTTATTTTATTATATTTATATTTATTTTTTATAATAATTTATTTATTATATTTATATTTATTTCCATGCATTTTCTACAATTTTGTACTTTTAAAATATCCTATAAGTGCGTGAAAGTCTGTAACCTGTTGACACTATCGTATAATGAATTCACGTTTAAAAGAAATGGAGGAAAATAAATGAGAATCAATCGAGGGATAGATTCTTTGATGGTTTTTTTGTTTTCTCTTGAAGAATGAAGATTGAACAATTCAGAATCTTTTGTCCGATATTTCGATGTCTTGAGAAGAATGTACGTCGTCGTATCGTTGAAGCTATGTACGAGCATGATTTTCGTCAGCGTTTCACTTTTCTCACAAGATGAAGCAACTTTTCTCACTTAAATTTCATTCCTTCAAGTGATGTAATACGTTCATCCGTTTCAACAAAATTGCATCGTTGTACGAAACCTTTTATTGTTCTATCGTTCGTTCAATCTCTTTGACGTCTTCACGTTCCAACATCTAGCGTGTGACAAGCTGAATCATATGTTCACTTACGTGGGTTGTGTCTTTCGAAATTTAAAACTATCTAATCGTGCAGCGAAATTGCTACCGCTGCGAATCTCTGCGACGTTTAATGTCACGTTTCGGCTTTGGATTTCTCGTATTATATTGTTCGCGTGCATCGCGTTATTAGAAATATAAATTGACATAGAACCGATAGAGAAAGTCGTTTCAGAGTCGATACAGAACCGATGCAGAAACATTTCAGAAATATGAAACGCAGAAATATGAAATCGATATAGTTTTAGAATTAATACAGAATCGTTACAGAACCGATATAGAACTGTTTCAGAATCGATACAGAACCAATGCAGAAACATTTCAGAACTCATAAATATAAAATCGACATAGAACCGATATAGAACTGTTTCGGAACCGATATAGAATCGTTTCAGAACCGATATAGAACTGCTTCAGAATCGACAGAGAATCGATACAGAATTAGTACGAAGTTATTTCAGAACCGACATAGAACTAATACAGAATCGTTTCAGAATTGATATAACATCGATATAAAACTGTTTTAGAATTAATGAAAGACTGTTTCAGACTTAATATAGAATCGTTTCAGAACCGACATGGAACCAATATAGAATCGTTTCAGAACCGTTGTAGAAGCTGTTTCAGAATCGATACAGAACCGATATCGATCTAGCCAATCTTGCTAGTACAAAATCCATGAAATTTCAAACGGAATCGTCTTACGGAATCGTTTCTCTCCGTTTACGAAACAAAACTCGCCGTGTATGTTCATTCTTCCGCTTTCTTATCCACGGGTTCCTTCTTATTTTTATTTACTCAGTGAATTTTTCATTGGCCTTCGTTTTAATGGATCGTATTCAAAGTATAAAATGAAAGAGAAAGAGAGAGAGAGAGGGAGAGATCCAGACTATCTCGAAACACACTTTCTCTCTCTTTCTTAAAAGGAGGAGGTATTAACAAGTATACGGAGGCGAACGTGGAACGAATAGCGCTATCGATAAGACTCTCTTTTGTGGATGAATGGGTGAAAGGAGGGGCTGGCAGGAATTCACCTAAGAGCGGAGGTGTGTAATGAAATTTTTTCGGCGACCCTTCTCTCCTCGGGTCGGGACGGACGTTTTAATCCTTTGCATCATCGATTCCGATCTTGCCGATTTTGCGTTGTCATGCCACCATTTTTCTCTCGATCCCTCTTTTCGTTTTTCTTCTTCTTCTTCTTTCCTCTTTTCTTCTGCCTTTCTTTTCTCTTTGGATGAATAGTGTTGTCGAGCGAGTAATATAGCGGTGGAAACGTGCCTTTGTGTACGTGTATTGAGAACGAGAGACCTTACATTCTTTGAGACTCTCTCTCCGACGATCGACTCACGAGCTGGCGTTATTATTTATTAAGCGCGAGAACGGTTGCTGCGAGACTGACGGATCTTCTTTAGTTTCTTAGTGGTTCTCCATTGTCGCTCCAGTTTCGCCTTTTTTCACATTGAGCTTTACTAGCCGAGTCGCGGCACGTATTTAGGATGAATGATACGCTTTTGATACGTCAACTTCAAGGCAAATTGTCCTTGATACGTGCGACACACTGAAATTTCAATGAGTTTGACTCGGATGACAAATTCATCGGAAAGAAGGAAAAAAGAAAAGGAAATTAACCTCTTAGGCACGGCTGAATTATGCGCGGGTCTGTTTCTCTGTACGGCAGAGTTCAACGAGAATTACAAGTAAACGATACGGCACTGCAATGTGTAACGGACAATGTTGGAATGAAGTTTTTGATGATTGAATTATAATTTTTCTTAAAGTATGATACACATACTTTAACTTTGACAATTTACTTTAATAATTAATGATACAATTGAGTATGATATATTTTGAAGCAGGGTACGACACATAGACCTACGTCACAATCTTGACACTCATCAGCGCGATCTTCGTCTTACATATTGTTAACACTGTTATAAAACATTGTGAAGGCACAACAAGTGTGGAACAAAACGTATGAAAACGATCATTTCATTCAACGGTGAGTGAGCCACTATAGTGGCACGTCGTTCAGAAAGATGACATCCGCGAAAGCCACTATAGTGGCGCGTCGTGCCTGAGAGGTTAATGACACGAAAAATTTTGCGAGACTGCTTCAGCGTCGCTGTCAGTCTCTCGCAGTTAGAAACTTATTCTGTTGATGAATAAAATAATATGAACGATCGACTAATCAACGAAGGAAGATTCGTCGAATAGTTTCGATGTAAGACGCATCGTTGTAAGATTTGAAGATTGTGATCGACAGAAGGAAAGAAAAAAAAAGAAAAGAAAATTAACGAACAACAGATTCTAAAAATCGCCAGTAACGTTTAATTATTTCCTATCTTATCATTCTCCCCCCCTCCCTCTCCAACGAGCGTTCCTCTCGAGCGACAGACGGCGAGAAACGGACCGGAAGGGATTACTCGGGGCACGGCGGCGTCAAACGAATCCTCGGCAAAAGTGAGGGAGGATCTGCGGTCGGACGAGTCCGCATCGCGCCCGGGTTCAAACATGATGTCTTACCTCAAAGATATCCCTCTAGTCTAGCCGGAGCTGGAATTCTCTCTTTATCGCAATTAGTCGCGTCTGCTAGTTGCGACGGAGTGCGTTTATTGGATTCCTTCGGGGCGCAATCGTTTCCGTCCGCGGAAGGGGAGGGGGAGGTGAGGAGAGATTTCGAGGTACTCGGCCTCGCACCGACCGGAAAGAATCCGAGAGCGAGGGGAGTCGCGGAACGAGTGGTCGAAATACGAAGAAAATACGACCAGGGTGGGGGAGGGAGGAATAGAAGAAAAGAAACGACAAAAGAATCGACTTGGAGTTAAAAAGAACGATCTCGGAACGAGAGGTGTGGGAGGGGAGAATCGAAAGAGGAGGAGGAGGAGCAGGAGAAATACGAGGGAACGCGAGGAAGACAGAGATTCGAGAGGAAGCCGGAGAAAATCGGGTAAAAAAGGAAAACGCGACATTTTTACCGCCGCAATATATAAAATGGGTTACGATCAATTGAACTCGCCGATATTGAGAGGTACCGACGAAGGAATGCGGTATATCGATTGTACAAGCTCGACGAGGAAAACCGATGCTCATCGAACCTTAAAATACGTCCTTATCATATTGGCTTGTCGTGTCTTCCTCCTCCTTCGACTTTCTTCTTCGTCGTTCTCAACCCTCTCCGCCGTTACTCTCGAACTTCGTTCGTTGTATTCGTTTCCAGCGTTCTGTATTCATTAATTGCGATGTAAAACGCAGTGCGTTCACTTACAGACCTGTGGTACGCGATAATAATATCGGCAATGGCGGGAAACACTGAAAGAAAAAAAAAGGAGTTAAGATGAAGGCAAAGTTTTGATTTGAAGTGTCATTAGGTTGATTCGAGTCGTTTGATTATCTAGCTAATCTAAGAAAATTAAAAAGAAAAAACAAACTTTTTGAGGGATGGATGGGACTTTATGAGAGAAGAGGGTAACTCTTAAATGAAAAGCCTAATCAAGGGGTACGAGAGAGAGAGAGAAACGGTAGAGAACCGAGCATATTCAGTCGAATTCTAAAACGAGTATTTACAGATTTCATTCGTTGTTACAACGTTATCATATTTATGAATCACGACGTGATTTACAGAAAATTGGTTTCTAACCTTAGAGGATTTACTTTTTTAATGTATCCGGTTGCAAGATTTGAAAAGAGGCGGCATGTCAAGTCAGATACTAGAAATCCAGCCTGATAGAACTGATAGATTATATTGTCGATTGTCAAAACAATTAATTATTACTAATTACTATCCATTTACGCTAGTACAAAGCTGTCCAGAATTCTTGGATATACTTGGATATAGCAATATACTTATATACATTTCGAGTCGTTCGTACTCTCCTCTCTCTCTCTCTCTCTCTCTCTCTAGCTTGTACCGGCTGTTTGGCGAAACGTACGATGCCAAGAACCGGGAGCTGTTTCTGAAATATTTCCAGGACGAGGGGGTGGTGGCGTTGCTCGGTGAACGCGAGTCCTCTCCTACCACCCACGCCGGGATGGCGAAACTGCGTGGGTCGGGGTTGAAAACGGAAAGAGAGAGAGAGAGAGAGAGAGAGAGAGGGGGGCGGATGGTTGCGCGAAGCGTGGCGAAAGTAGCAGGCAGGGTGCACGGTTGCCGCGGGGGTGGCTGAGGGACGCGGGGAGCCCGCAGAGAACTCTAACAAATTGTCATTTGCAGCGCAATACTCGTTTCGTCCGCACAATAATCCGGCGCGACGCTGCCGTTGCAGGCGTCGCTCGGAATCCTTATATAGAGCGGAAAATACCGGGGGCCCCCACCGACTAAAATTAGACGTTGTTGCGAACGAATCGTTGTTGCGGTGGCACGCGTCCGCATGCCGAATCCGTGCTGCTTTTCAATCATGCATGCCGCGATGGTGTGCGAGGAGGGGAAGGATGGATAAGGGTGGTTGTTTATTGTGAGTTTTCCACCCCCCCCCCCTGTCCCGTTGCAGTTGATACGTGGCACCGTATGTTTCGCGGAAGTTTGGTGGAATATGTGATTTGGTGGAACACGTGATTTGAATAGTTAATTAGAACTCTTTGTGAGGAGGAGTAGGTTGGGTTTGCGCGGTTTGAACAACCGCAGCAGCTTTAGCTGCAAGTTTATCGCGAGAGTTGTAACCAGAGATTTTTCATGAATTTTGTTTTTGTTTTCCTGTATCACGTATCTGCCTGTATCGATAGCAGGGTGTCGAATACGGGATGCGTGGAACGAAATTCCACGAATCATCAAAGTAGATTAATTAAAAAAAACATTGCAACGTTTCGTACGATTTGTTATTGATCATCCGTGGCGTTGCAAATTGCGAATGATTATAATTCCAGAGGCTAAACTCTGACACACGTGTCGCGAACTTCATTTTCCTTCTTTCGCAGAGTCACTTTGGCTTTGGATAGTGTGGACAGCTTTTTTGTACCTGTTGGCAGTCAATTCTCGCGAATCAGCGAGAAATCCCTCAATGGAAATCATCGAGGAAAGGAAGCTGTTTCTTTGACTGGACCTGGGAGGCAAAGCAACGGACCTTTGAGATACCTCTTTTAAAGAAAAACATCTTGCTCCGATAGTTTAGCGCAAACGGCGGATCATTTTCTGGCGTTCGCTGTACAAAAGAATAACTTAGCGCGGGGGCTGAATGAGTTCGAGTTAAGTTGGAAGCCAAGGGTCGTTATACTTTTAACGAACTGAATTCAACTTCTGAATTAACTTTCCGCAAAGATTCTACGCGGCTGAGAGACCGGATCGCGGAGAGTGAAAACTCCTTCCACAGGCTGCCGGGTAAAGATTTAACGAAATTCGTCGGAATCGGTCGAATTCAAACATCGTTATTAATCCGCGAAACACACGTTTAGATTCGCTCGTTAATTACGAGGAGGAAGGAAATTGCACAATGAAAAATGTATAATCACGGTTTTGTAAATACCGGCGCGAGATAATTAAGCGAAAATTTATACGTGCGGATGATCGTATTAAATATTCTACGGATAATTAATTATATCATATAATCTTTCGAACGGTTACTTTGCCGATCCCTTTATTGATAAAACAGCTGCGCACGTTCGTTATTTATTGTGATATATTGAACATGCAATAACTTTTACAAAAAGATCGTCACGTTACTTTGAAATCGTAGAAGAAAATCATTTTTATCAGTTTTTCTTTTACGATTTTAGGAAGGTTAACTTTCATTGGATTAATTATATTTTCAATCGCAATTTTCTTTTTCCTTCCGTGCAGAGATCGAGCAATTCCACCGATTAATTCTATAAATTGGAAAATGGAATAAACGGATTATTCGTTAAATAACTTTTAACAATGTTAATTTTAAACGCTAAATATAAAGTGGAATCGCTCAATTCTGCGATTTTTTTTCACTCGATCGAGGGACTCGAAGGGATTCAAATTTTCTTGATCTTAAACTCGACGAACAGACCAAGAGAAAGTGAAAGTAGCGAAATTTATTTTAATATCTCTGCCGGGCAACGACGAGAGACAACGCGGTTACTTCCGGTGGAGCGCGGAACCAAGGAGGGGGCCGTGCTCTGCTCGTTATAGAACAGGTTATCAGAAACGGGCGGTATAATTTTAGCTGAAAAGGCAAGTTTCGCGTGCCGAATTAGACGTCACTGTGGCCGCGAGATACACTTTCAGCGAAAGTATACGTGTGTACGCGCGTAAATACGTTGATATCCGGTGCAGACTGTGCTCTGTGTACACGACGGAGGCGCGATAGCGTGACATCTTAGGGGACGGGGAGCCAGAGAATCGAGCAACCCCTTGTTTCAAACCGCGATTGTCGTCCCACCTGTTCGACTCGGCAGTCTCGGGTACGATGTAATAATCCGGCAGGACTTTTCAGCTGCGTTTCCCCGCGATAATGGGAGGATTAACGCGATACTGAATTTTCTCAGTCACGAGCGTCGTTCGGTGAATCTGCCAGTCGCGTCGTTTCGGGAAATGAATTTATGAATTTTGTATCCACACCTTCTGAGTATCTTGATTTGCGTTACAAAATGGTACTGAAAGTAGAAATTTGACAAAAAGAAATTTGAAATGAAATAAAAAAATGAACTTCTGTTGACTTCTTTGAACTAAATTGGAACTGCGAAAGTGGTCGAAATAATCAGTTCGTAATTTTTTTTTTTTTAATAGATGTTTACTAGCATTTCTAGAAAATCGAATAACGTTTTGTTAAATATTTAGATGGAATTTTTGTATTTATTCTTAATATTACGAGTTTCTTCTTGTTTTCATTTAACTTCTAATTTCTCTGACTTAACTACTTGTTGATCACGTTTAATTAAAAAAGAAAGCGAGTTCATCATCAAGAAATTTTGAAACTATCTTCAATGAAAAACATTTCGTGCACATGTCGGAAACTCTGAGTACCATGTGTTATTTAGAAAACAACACGTGTAACAATATTCGCAGGAAGTGTTATTCAATCAATACCGAGTTAAAGGTACGAAGTAGAATACCGGTTTTCGCAAGTAGCGCCATAAGCGTGATAAGTCTATTACGTTCATTTATCATCGAAGTCAGTTTTTACACATTCGATAATAAATTACTGCGACAGTCAAATTATTCAATATGCATCAAGATCGGTCACAAGGGAAGTTTCAACTTGAGATTCAAGAATCATTATCAGACACGAGCATCGGACATTAATCAAACTGTCCAATTTTCTTATTTCTCGGCCAGATCACTTAACGTCAAACCAGCCTCTTTTATTACTTTTTTACGCGCTTTGATTATACGATCAAGAAGGGAAACATTTCCTATTATATTTGGTCTTACCACGCTCGACAAAATGTACTTTGATAGTCAAGTGAGACCAAACACTAACGTATATACTTTCCACTGTAAAATTTGGTAAATTTGAAAAATTCCTTGCTTGGAGTTAAAAGTCAAAGAATTGACTTTCTATCGCTGTTTATGAAACTTTCTACTACAAAAAAAAAAAACAAAAAAAAAACGAGAAGACTCGACGAGTCACTGAATTGCAGACGAAAGTTCCAAGCTCGCGAGCTAATATTTAATTTAAAGCTTCGTGATTCATCGTTCGATTTATCCCCCCCCTCCCCTCCCACCCATCGTCGAGGATTTATAGAAGTCGTTTACACACAGCGTGGAACGCGAGAATCGGCTTAGAGTGGCGGTTCTCGATACGTTAACAAGGCGTAACAAGCGAAGGAGGCAAAAGAGGCGTTTCGAGAGAGGTGCTTCAAGAAAGATGGCGGATGGCGGATCGAGAGAGAGTTATATCGAACGGGTGATAAGCTGCGTCGTGGAATACACGACAGAAACGCGATAACCCTCGAGACACTTGCCAAGAGCCGTGATAAGCCTACCGTCGACGCTTATCGTTTTAAAGTCGCGATTGCTCTTCGCCGGACTTTGCAAAATCGCGATAGTTCTCCCAGTAAGCTTGGAAAGATGTCCGGAACACTGTGAAAATCTTGCAGTGCAAAATCTTGGACGAGTCGTGGTATCACGCGTTGTGGTATCATTTGCTGTCGCTGGAATATTTTTCGAAGATCAGAAGCGACAAAAAAAGAAAAATCTGTATTTCCAAACGTCACTTCGAGTGAATTCAGTTCTGCGTTAGAAAAGCACAGTGGAACGACCGGAAAGAAATTTCAATTATGAGAATAATATTACGGCCGTTGAATCGTAAATCGATGCTAAATTTTCCTCTGCTATTTTATTAATTAATTAATTATTTCAATATCGAGTAGATATTTGATCATTAGCTATTAAGTCTGTGTGGTGTAACTGATACTTAAACACGAAGAAGTTTAATTGCTTCATGAACAATCTAGAGAAATGAAAAGAAAAGAAAGTAATAAGTTGAGGTAGTTTAACTAGGGAGAATATTGGAAAAGGAAATGCGACTATCATTTTATGATATACGCATTTGTAAAAAAAATGGCGATGGCGACTTGCCATCTGAAGGCGTACACTTATCACAATATCAAAATATTTAATATTCGTGCAAATATACAAATTTCAAGTGCATAGAAATTGAAATGCATCAACAACTGGAAAACAGAAAGACGGGAGTGTCTGTCGTTTAACGTTAGAGTGTCAATTCGAGTATTAACAGGAGGGATAGCGTAGACTATTCGTAGAAATTCGTAGTAATCTGCTTGAAATGAAAGAGGAGCTAAATTTCCGGTGTAACCGGCAACAGAAAGAGAGAAACGAAATCGAAACGATGCTGGTATCGCGCTCCGCGATCCGGAAAAATTCAATTTCCAAACGAACGTTGTAATATCGGTGGAATACGGCCAGGTTGGTAATTGCTTGGAACAGCCGCTAATTGGTTCGGCATAGTCAGCCTTATTGCCGCTTAAATAACTTATTAATTAATTCTAATAGATTCAGGTGGGCAGCGTTCGTAGCCAGTTATTCAAAAAACGCTGTTCGTTTACGTTTGAAATCGGTGGCGCCTCGATTCTCATCGGTCAGCAAGAATTTATTTGCCGGATTCCATTCGTTTACAAAGGTTCGGCCATGTTTGCCATAGAATGTATAAATAAAATAAATTCGATTGTTTTCGTCGTGCGTGGTCCCGCGAAGTTTTTCGTCGACTATCGTCTTTAGTATAAAATCGCGATTCTCGATGCTTCTGCTACAGACCAGGTATATCACAAGAGGAATACTACTCTTGATCTTACTTTCTTTTTTAACAAGTCCTTTTTATTTTTGATATTCGTCAACATTTAAATTATTAAATGTTTCTTTTTTAAATAAGTCTTGTTTACTTTAAATATTCATTAACATTTAACATTCAGTATTCGGTGTATTAATTAAATTCTTGTTAGTGTATCAACGGTGTACAGACTTTTTATCGTATAAACCATTCAATAAAAATAACACAACGAAAATATATATACGCGTGAATGTCATATTTGTTCTAAAACTTTCGAGCATGAGTGTATATATATATATATATGTGTGTGTGTGTACAACGCCGTGCAAAAAGTTTGGAACGCCCATCAATTTCATGCTGAGAAAATCCGTGAATGCACGAACTCTGTGTCTTTTAAATCGTAAATAAAAACGCTCGTCGAAAATCGACGGGGTGGCCGAAAACTTTTAAACGGCGTAACGTTTGTATATTTTCGTTAGTTTTTTTTTTTATTCCTGATGGTCATTTGGAAATGATAAATTAGAAAATTCACGCCGTATACATACGTGACTTTATTCTAAAATATCGTATTTCGCAGTACCGAATCGTTACGCGAAACTTCGGCTGCTATGAATCTTTGTTTGAATCACTCGTGTGGCACACGATTCCTCATGCAAGTATAATAATCGCGAACATAGAACCTCGCTCCTGTTTTGCTTAAACAGCCGAACGTTTTCGGACGTTCAACCCCTTTCTGACTGTGTATAGTGACTCGGTTCGCCATTTTGGCGAATTTTATTTGCATGAAGCGACAGGTGTACAAACGTCCGAATAATTTCGAATATTTCTCTGTACGTGCATTAATTTCCAAAGCGGAGCATTCAAAAATTCAAAAAAGAAAAAAAAAGAAAAATCGCATTATTTCGTTTTATTATTTTAAAGAGCTAGGCGCGATTCCACAGCTAATTTCGAGCAAACACGTTAACTCCCATTTGTCCTTCGCGATTGTTATACGTCACACATAGTTATTCGAATTGTTGCAGAAAAAAAAGTTTCCCCGTGCCTCATAAGTGAAGAAAGCGATCGAAATTTCAGAAAAAACGAAAATCCCTTGTTCGAAGAGCCTCGGCGAACTCTGATCGATGCGACTGCTTTTAATTAATGACGATACTCGCCTCGGGCTCGAGTTGTTGATCTTACCACCAAGAAGCGTTTCGTGTTATTCTCTTCACCGAAGTTTTCAGTAATTTGCACCATCATTTTGAAATTCATCGCTCGACTAACCGCTTGTCAGAGAATTTTCAATTCGTCCTTCTCGTTAATAAGTTTTGTACAACTTTTGTCGAATCGCGAAATTACGAACTGTAAAGACGACAAAACATGGCGGTGAGCACAGATCCGAGCCGATCGTTGTAATTGAAACCATCAATTAAACATTGAATACACGCCGATACTTCGTTAAAAGGCATCGGGGATCATCTAATTTGCGCTCGGTCGCTCGAGAACTTTCGACGAGTCGAATCCTCGATAAAAAAAAAAAAAAGAAAAAGAAAAAGAAAAAAAAAAGAAGACCCCGCCGGCAAATTGAAACGCGGCGTGATCTCTGCCAGTCGCCAGTTCTTCGAACTTAAAAGATATTTAAGAGGGATAATTTTTAATTAAACCGTTCTCCCTTAAAGCTTCCGCCGGCGTTTTGTTCCTCCGCGGACGGAAGTTAATCGAAGAAGCGTTCGACGGATTTGAACGCGAGATTTCTCCAGTTTTTTTTTTGTTTTCCTTCTCTTCTCTTCTCTTCTCATCTCTTCCTTCCGGTCGTTCCATTGATCCGCGGAAATTTCGCGAAGAGGACCATCCGTCGGAGTAAATTATAATCGGCGCATTGTGCCCGAGGATTTCCGTTTCACTGTTCTTTTAATTTTCAGCCGATCAATCGACTCGCCACGTGTCGAGCCCTTTCCCTCTCCCTCTCTCCCTCTTCCTTTCACAGCCTTTTGTTCCCCTCGCTGATAATTTTTCATTTCGCTCCGACTCGTTGAGAAATGGAAAGAAACGACGGCTTTGTTTGTTCAGATATAGGATTCTTCTCTCGTTGCTTTTTCCTTTTCTTTTTTCTTTTTTTTTTTTTTTTAATGAAAAATTCCAAAGCTTCGAACGCGATTTATTTTCGTCTCCGTTTCCCCGCAATTTTCGCATCTTCGTAACTTTGTCGTTTCGAGGACTTATACTCGCAGGAAAATCAAGTTATTCTCAAGTTTATTGCGATTTTCTGTGTGCAGAAATTGGTTTCTTGGCTTGTTACACTTACACATACACAGTGATAAACAAATAAATAGGAGCGAGTTTAAGAGAATGTGGCATATTTTTGGAAAGCAGGATTTGTGTTTGAGTAATTGATTGACTTTAAAACAGATTTACGGTGCTATCAATGTCGATGAATCGTCGTTCCTGTTTGCAAACTTTCTTTCATCCACCGTTATAATTATGTCTGACTGCAGTGCAACGAATGAAATTCCATTCGTCAAATGCAACATGCAGACGAAAATTGTCTGCGCCAATTCTAATCATCATTTCGCCGTCAAGTATTTCCAAAAACTCGACATTTAACCTCTTGATCGCCGCAGTCTTTTTAAAAACCGCGCGCTAGATCGCCGCGTATTTTAAAGATCGTGCATCAGCTAGCCGCGTATATTCAATTTTTGAAAAATGTACTTTTACTAATAAATAAATAATTTAAATATTTCTTACTTACATAATTAGTGAGCCACAATCAATTAGGGTATAATTTGCACAAAGAAAAAGGGACACTTGATTTTCACTAGAGTTGCCACACAATAGATCAAATACTAAATATTAAAAAGATTGAAAAAGTTACATGCACGTTTGTTGAATTTGAAATGTTATAATGTTATAGTATAAAAAATACAAATATATACTATACACAATAAAACTGACATTTATCTTGGGTGTGGAATGCTTTGAAGCAAGTAGTTGGGCAGAGTGGAATTTTACAGTTTTCGCACGCGAATTTCGTTTCTTGCCTTTCTTTTCGAAGCAGCTTTCGAATATGTATCCAAAATCAAGGAAGAATATATATATTTTTCGATTTTTTTTAGTGTTAGAAAGTGATTCTAAATGTCACCGTTAAGAAATCGAAATTAATTTCGTTTTCATTTAGAGTACAGGGACTGGCGCGTACGGCGATTAAGTGGTTAATATCCTCTACGATCCAAAAACGAGTATAATTCAACGATATTCAAACATATACACTTTTCAAATACTTTCCGAAAAATTCGAAGAACGAGAAGACAGCGAAACAGAGGGAATCGAATTAGAGTTAAACGTCATAAACACGTTTAATATCAATTATGCTGCGGTCGTCGAAAAAAAAAAAAAACACTTCGGAAAACGAGAGCGATATTATCGATAGTTTTCGGCTCGAGCTATCCGTTTCGTTTAATGAAAAATTTATAGCCTCGACTCGATGGGGAGTTGAAGCCGGACGCGTGACTCGATCGTAAATCGAAATTGACAACGCGAGAATCGCGCTTTTCTGACGATGGCGCTGTCCTCGTACGTCTGTTAAATAAATTCCCCAGGTTGGATAAAGAGGAAGTTGCCACGCCGCGGCGGCGATTTAACGACGGCGAGATTTTTCGTTTGTCGAATAAACGCGGCTAGTCGATCGGCGTGGAATAAATATATAGGAATAGTGTTAAATATATACACATGCACATATATTTAACACTATTGCTATCACGACCGGACAAATGATCGTTTTTAAAATTTCGATTTTAGAATTTCCTATATACAACGTAATTAAATCGACTTAAACACTAGAACCGACAGTTAAGACGAAGTTATTTCTACCAAAATTATTTTGATTTCTAATAAATAAAAATAAAATAAAATTCATTATATTATTTCTTTGGTTATCACTGTAAAAGTCATTGCATCATTGCGGGGGGAAAAATTGTAACGTGAAATAGAAATTTTAAAATAAAATTGTAAAACCAGTCATTTTGACTGGTAGTTCTAGTGTTAAACTTCACGACTTTTCTTCAAATATGCGTAGAATACATTTTTCAATATTGACTTCTTTTTTTTATTGTTTATTTGTTGAGAAAAATTTGTAGTCTGTCATACCTACCACGACCGGTCATTTGACCGGTGAAACGATTTATATCTTTTTGTAATAGTATTCTTTCAAGGACTCAATTCCAAAGCTATAAAGTCGTTACAAACGAAAGGCAATGCGGTTGTGGCATGATTTTAGCCGAAAAGTGTCTTCCAGGCACTGATTTACGGCACTTCCAAGTGTTTATTTGCCTGATTGGTATCCGAAGCGGTTCAGAACCTCGGATTTTCTTACACCGTCTTATCTACTATGACTGTAAAATAAATAAAAAATGCGGTGAAAACGAATAAAATGTACCCTATATACTTCTGAATAAAACTATATTTTTATACAGTCAAATTGGCTTTTATCTTCATTCTATATTAAAAAATACAAGTTGTGCTAAAGACCGGTCATTTGACCGGCCGCGATAAGAATAGGTATACGTGAAGTGTCGGTAGGAATAGAGTTAATATCGAGGGCGATTTACACGCCTTGATTGCGAGAGAATGGCTCCTAATTGGTCATCTGCCATTCTTCCGGCACGCCTGTGAATTCGTTTCGTCACGTTTTTATTTCGGAACCGATTGCTTGCGTCGTTTCGTCGTTTCTTGTTTAAATAATGAACTACGTACGTATAAATTTCGCTTCGGTGCTTTCGATCCGATCGTCGGATACCATCGGTATTTACGTTCGCTTCAATTTGCCCCTCCTGTGCTTCTTCTTAATTTTTCTTTTCTTTTTTTTGTTTAATACGCAGCGTATCGTGGAAGCTGCAACCGCAGTGCGCGGAAAAGAGAAGAAACGTTTCTTTCCCCTCTATCTGATCGCGTTTTACATTATCATTTGTGAATTATGAATTACAATATTTTTGTTCGTTATTCTATTTTTGCCATTACATTCGTTAGTTTTATTCCAGTGACAAGATCGCGGATGTTCGTGCGTTTTCATTCATGAAAAGTTCATAAAATGTACATAATATGCAGGAATATACATATAACGTAAACATATAAAATATATAAGTATATAGTGGAGTATTTATTGGATATAAGGACAAAATTTCATTTAGGTTCGTTAATTAAGTTCTTCATGAAAGTCTAAAAATGCTCGTAAAAGTTCTCTATTTAAAAACAAAATTCATAAAAATCTAAAAACATTCGCGATATAACAATCATTTATGCACAATGATTAAATGGATATGTAGAACATTACGAGGTCCATATATGTAATTAGGATTTTAAACGTGCCTTTAGCTCCTCTTTTAAGACAACATACTTCATCACTGAAGTGGACAACATGTACGCATTATGTCGCTGGGAAATCATTACTCTCGTACGAACGAACGTAATTATCGTAAAAATTTCTTACCAAGGACACGTTCCTGGTACAATAACCAGGAGGAAGATTAAAACATGCAGTTCCGCGATTTCGCGAAATCACTTCCTCGCGATCGAGATCGTTTTTCACTGTCGCGTGTTCGTAAATAAGCGGATGCGTAACCGGTTGGAAAGTGGTCATCGTAGCTGATTGGTACCAGTTAAAAAAAATTGCCCTGCGTGTTCAATCCTTTAACTTGCAAGTGTTCTTTTTTTTTTCGTTTTTTAGCTCGTTGGTAGGAAAGTCCTTGATTCTTTTTCCTAGTAACAATTCTTGCCACAGCGGCGGACAAAGAAACTGTACGATGTTATAGGTATAAGTATTATTTGAAAAAAATGATTGTTCAATTAACGTGTCGTCTTATTCGACTATTTTATCATGAAATAATCCTGCGTTAATTTATTTGAACAAGTGAATGATTTTCCTCGAAATTGTTTCATTATTTGTCAAGCGAAATATTTCTTCTTATTTCATTTTTCACTTTGTATTTGTGTTTCTGCAAATAATTTTTCCAATTATCGAGAAGCTGCACCGTTCGTTGGGATCATTTGTTGTCTCACTTCGATGAATTAGTTTGAACGAAAAATTATTCGCGAGTGATTCACTTTGCATTCAAGATGAAACTGTTTTTCTCGAGTTACTTTTCAAATAAAAATATCACATTGGTTATAAATGACTCTTGGTTTTTAGTTTTTATTTCGAATCAAATTTGACTCTCATATATACAGTGGTCTCTGTACTCTTCATGAAAAACTGATTTTTAAATTATTATAACTTTGTGAAAGAAAGTCGTACTTCAAACGATCGTTGTAAAACTTTTGTCAATCTGTGGGAAATTTAGTTTTATGAAAAAAATTTCTCAAACTCAATTGCGATCGAAATGCAACGTAGGCTGTTCGACTCCATTTTAGAAAACCATAGACTTTCTCGTGTCATTTATTGAATTTTCTTCTGACCACCATTGTGTTTCTATTATTACACGTGTCTCTATTATCGCGATACCTGTTCTTAACATAAAATATATTTCAACGCAGACTAACTCGAACAATCAAATGAACATGATTCCTCTCTTAGTAACACTTAGAAATCTGTTGAGTTAGAATCCAAAAAAAAACACCAACACGTAAATTTCAACGCTAAAAGATTAATCGAATCGAGTGAAATGCAAGTCCTGAACACACCTGAAGCCAAAACCAGTGAAAAATTCGAGCAATCGAGAATTGATTTCATCCGAGGATAATCAACCCGAGACGAGAAACGTGGTTACAAGCGACAAGATAGGCCGTTGTATGGTGAAAGAGGGGGAAGGAGAAAACTCAGCGGCGACAGAAGTTGCCAGCCCTGTAAGAAGGAGCGTCGAGGCCACTAACGACTGCCATAATTAGATTCTGTCTCGTTCTTTCTCGTCCAAGGAACTTCCACGGATTCGTTCGTCGACTTCTCGATTGCCCGAGGGATCTTCCCGTCTCCCGTTTCTCTCTTCGATTCCATTGCAACCTTTGCAAATTGAATCGTGTAAGTGTACCGAGCTCTGGACGCGCTGTTCGAACTTCCGGTTTCCAGTTGCTCGTTGATTAACAACGGTTCGTTCGTTGTTGTTCAACGCGCTTCGGTAATTATCGATATAGGTCAGAGGTCGGCCAGCAGCGAGCTTCTTCTTCATCATCTGTGCAACCTTTCGAGAGGCTGCGAAAGACACTGGCGAGAGTTGATCTTGTTAAAGTTTTCAAGACGTTCATCGTGGATGAAGAATGATCTCGCGGTCTAGGATGTTTCTTAGTTGATTTTTACTTCTCGATCGGGCGCTCCTCGTCAGTTCGTGTTTTTTCGTTCGCTGCGAACTTTTTGGCTTGTTCTCTCCTGTGTTTCATTCTTATTCTTTTAAATTCTGCACTTTTCTTTTCTGTGTCATAGAATTTATCTTGCAGAATTTACTCTTCCGTGAGTATTCGAGTTTCCAACAGCCACGGGCATTGTTTGAACGAAATATTTATAAAATGGTTGTTTAAACAACAGATCACTTTATTTGACTCTGATGATTCATTTGAACGGACAAATCTTCCTCCAAATTATTTAATTATTCGGCTATCAATTTCTAATTTCGTTTCGTATTTTCTGCCTGTTTGTTCAAATGTTTTCTATAAACTTTACTTCCTGTTGAGATTATCTCAACGAATTAACTCAAATAAATAAAAGATCATTTGCTAATGATTTGTCTGGTCTACTAAACTAAACTGAAGTTATTTTTTTTTTAAATTAATTTTCAGATGAAAATGATAATATCCAGTGAAGATGATTCGTTACTTCAAATTGTAATTTTTCAATTTATTTTTATCTAAATAAAAGTTAAAATCAACAACATACGATAACTCTGAGACTTGCTGTATTTTTACTCAACTTTGTCACGATTTTCATTTTACTGCGAATCTGAACGTCATCACGCCAATCTTTAATATAATTTCTCAGGCATTTTAATTTTCGCGAAACAGCTCCTCGTCCACAATTCAGATGAAATTTATTAGTTTCATCAAACTTGTTAATTAGTCGCCATCTTTCGTTTCGTTGCCATTTATTAAAATCACCTCGTTTCACTCTGTTTCGCATTGTTCAGAATACAATTGCGTATTTCAACGCTTTGCGCGTTGAACATCGATATAATTCCATTTCCGTTTGGTAAGCGAAACCGATGCGAAGAACCAGACGATAACAATATTTGCGTCGTGTATATCCGACAAAGGGAAAGGCGAAACAGCCGAAAATAACGCGGCTGAAATGACGTTCCAGCGATTTCGAAATTCCGGTTCACGCGAGCATGATTAGTTCATTGGCTACCGCTAACAAATTTTAGCTTATCTACGACCGGCAGCTATAAATTCACGTCCGCTCTCGTTCGATTCTACGTTAATTCATTTCGATGTTGTACCACACAGTGAAACGAATTCGTATTTTACATTGAATATTTCGCGTTTCAAGAGAACAGAGAAAGGAAAAAGAAAAAGAAAAAAGAAAAAAGAAAATAAGGAAACAGAGAATAGAAATTCGAAAGAATTGTTTCCCCGTTTGTTTGACGTTCTTTCAAAAGGAGCGAATTCCATTCTCAATGGACCGTCTGTAATAAATGTCGGTGCTCGATGTTAATCAAGAAGTGTAATTACACGCTGTTGAAAACGGGAGGAAGAAATAGAAAACGTAGTGGGCAAAATTGAGGGGGGAAAATTTCCAGAATTTCTACGACCGGTCGTTATTTCGGTCGAATTTTTTGCGCGAGGCGAGTCTTCTTCTCGCGTACATATATTTCTAATTCAAATTGCGGTGCCGTCAAAGTGGAAATTCCGATATAATTCCGATTCATAGCTAATACGGCGACTAATGCGTTTTCAAGTAATTCGATGTCCACATCGTTACATATTACCGCACAACGATACGGACAACGCGCGATCCGATCGATGTGAAAGTCGCGACGAAATTAACGAAATCACGCAATCGCTCTCGCCCGCGTCCTATTCGCAGTTGCATTATTAATTAACTCGTTTATCATTCGTAGTACGGTGCTGCACGCTTCGTTCGCGAAAGTGATTCGTGTGAAAATATTGTTCGAAAATATTGTTCTCCCCAGTAGAATTGAAATCAGAAGTTTCGGAAGATTTCTTTTTTTTCTTTTTTGAAAGGTTATCTCGTTTGATTTTAACGTCAAGTGTTAATTATGCATCAGACGTTAGAAGTTTCGTATCGTTTCGTAACGAATAAATTGACCATTACGAAGTTTTGTATTTACTTTTGCACGCAATTATTTACATTTTTGACATTGACGAGCAATTTACGTTTCGATACGCCTGCTATCCTCAAATTGAAATTCTTCCCGAAATTCTAGAATTCTAGAATTTCGTTCGACATTTGAGACAATAGTTGCTTTCAAATTCGCGCGCGTCTCGATGTATTTCCGATGGAATTCGCGAGCTGCTCGCTCGGTCAGTCGAATTTTCATTCGTAACTGAATATTGAAAACTCACGGCGTGCTCGAGCAATTTGCACGAGATCGTCGCACGTTCGAAAAATCGACGAGCTTAAAAAATTCAAGACTCGAGAAACAGCGTGGCAATCGTATCTTTCGGCTAACCGATCTCTCAGCTGAAACGGAGTAGGACGATCGCGTAGCTAAAACGCGCGATCTCGCAATTTTTTTGCCGCCATGTTTCTCATCCTGTTATCGCTGTCGTCCGTTAAAACGACTCCGTTCCGTTCGAGCTCATTTCCTCTAACGATTCTTCGCAAATAGCACCCCGTTTCCCCCCTCGTCCTGTGTTCACGTCGTCGACGATCGTCGACTCGATAGCGGCGCGGCGTAGTAATTAAAATCTTAAGTATAAGTTCCGGGAGTTTCGTATAGCAGGTATCGTATAATTTCAACTTAACCAACTGCCACTCTTAGTTTGCCTTGGCTGTCTGCTCGCTAGTTCCTCGTTCTTGTCGAGGCAAAGTGGCCAGCGTTTCTAAAGGGCAATAAACACTATTTACTTGGTTACGTTTCGCCCGGAAGTCGAGTCTCTCGCCGTGATCCGCCAGACCTTTAAGAGGTTACGGTACATCCGAATGGTTGCGAGATAAGGAAAATTCAGGAATTCTTTCTTTCGCTGATAAAATTATATTTCATCAACTGGTGGAACTACCAGAATGGTCAATACGAACATTTATAATTTTTGTTACATACTTTTGTCATTTTTATTACATATTTCATTAGACGTGAAACAGTGTATTTTCAAAGACTTCGATAATTGTTCGTAAAATATGCAAATAAAAACTTGTACAGTCCATTGTATTATAAATTTATTCTGTATTATTTCCTTTACTTTCACGTCTCTAATGGAAATTTTATGCTTTAATCGCGATTGAAGGTAATTCTAGTGTTGAAAAAATGATATATACGTTTTGTTGTACGTTGTATTGGTGATTATTAAAAATTTGAACTGAGTATATAAAGGTTAGAGGGGATCATCGAAAATTAATATCTGCAGCATTAAGTATATCTCTGTGAGAGATATCTCTCTCTCTCTCTCTCTCTCTCTCTCTCTCTAAAGCAAGTTTGTTTAATTTTCATTGTTAAATAAAACAAATTAAAAGCTGGCGTCAACGCCGATTTGTAAAATATCAATTTTTAAAATAGCGACAGCTATCTGAATTTGAACGTGTAATTTTTATTAACAGGGGAGGGAGAAAAAGGCACGAAAAACCGTGAAATACTAGACAATAGCCTCGAGAATGTTATCGCAGATTTTTATCCAAATCGACTTAACAGTCCTTCAGACATTTCTGGTGAGCCGATTTTGAATATTTCATTCCGAGAAGAAAGCTTTCAGTGACGAGAAATCCGAGTCAATTACTTTCCGGAGTGTTCTGGAATATTTTGAAATTTCGACAATTTTTGAAAAATCGATTTTTCTCCTTCTTTGGCGATGCCTCGATCCTGCGAAACATGATCGATTATTCGCTTCGTCTTTTGTTTGTCAGTTTATTTCACCTTCCGTTTGCCCTTTATTCGACGATATTTGCCTTTTATTGCATGCTGGATCCGCTCTGCTTCTTGCTCAACGAAAGAACGATTATGCTTTTAATTCTTATTAAACTCGCGGGATTTAACACGCGGTAAATATTTTCCGTATGAAATTGCATGGAATTTTATGCGGACGAAGTTGTTTCAAGCAAAACGTTGGATAGCGTAGGTAGGTCTTTATGCTTCTCTTGGCTTCTTTTTCACGCGGGGGTGAATGCTTTAATTGTTTCGCCATGCGGATTTTTTAATTTAAAACGGGCGACAGAGGAAAGGAAATTGGGAGAAAATAATAATTTCAGAGCGAGGTAACAGCAGGTTTATGAGTGTCTGATCTTCATTGAGATTGAAATTTTATTTTCTCGTTCTGTACGAAAGTTTGAAGACGTATCAAAGAGGCCGGAAGGTTTTAAATAAGGTTATCTCTCCTTTATATATTGAAAATTACTTGAAGAAAAGGAGGATAATACGAGAGTATATTAGAGTAGGGCGGCATGCTGCGCAGGATATTAATAAATTTTTGGCCATCAAGAGGTGGCCGAGAGATTACTGTAGAAAATAGAGGAGCTTTACCCCGGCCAGATCTTGGTCATTCGTCTCGTTGCTCTCTTTAACGACAGTATCTCCCTTCAAAGGCAGATACCGAGAAAGTTTTAAGGCCATAGACGAAGCTAAGTGTACCTCGTAACGCAATTTTAGGGTTAATAGAACAGACTCTGTCTTCGAGCGGGCTGTAATACAGAATTTTTAATTTGATTCTAGCGTTTCGTTCGAAGATCTCGCGCGAATGTAATTTCATCTGCGATATTCGATAATTTGGAAAACTTGAGAGAGCTTTGACACTCGGCTATAATTTGGAAATTAATTTGACGCTCGGTGATTCAGAAGTTCGGATTTTTCGGCAGGAGATTTCAGAGATTTGAAAAATTCGGAAATTTGGCGGTGTGAAGACATGGAAACTTGCAGATTTGGAGAGCGTCTGGGAAATTTGGGAAATTTTGGTGACTTGAAAGTTTCGAAACGTCAGATTCGGAGAGTCGGAGATTCAGAAACTTGTAAATTTGAAAGTTTCAAAGTCTCCGGGAATTTGAGTGTTCGGGAGATCTGCAAATTTGTAGGTACGAGAATTTTCGGTAGATCGAGAGATCCGAGAATTCGCGAATTTAAAGATTCGGAGAACTTGGAGATTTGAGAACTCCAAGTTGATGATCCGGGGATCCGGAAATTCTTCGAGAATCCGAAAATCTGGAAACTCAAAAGCACGAAGACTGAGAACATCCGCGTGTATTTCAGAGACCAGACTAGAAACCAAAAAGTTCCGCGTTCAATGTCCGACACTTCAACGTTCTCACTGTCGCTCACAAGTTCAGAAAAATCACAAAATTCCGAGTCTCTCCGCGAGATCAACTCTTGTTGTCAGTATGTAGATGTGATTCCGCGTCTTGGAGAGATCATGTCTCGCTCGACTAACAAACGAGAAGAAGCAACGCTGATGGCAGGCGGAGGTTGAGGAACGTACCCCCTACGAAAGAGGGCGAGGAGTCGCGAGAAAAGGAAAGAGAAAGCAAGAAAGAAAGAAAGAGAGAGATAGAGAGAAAACCGTGAAAAAGTTACGAGGTGGTGAAAAGAGATGAAGAGAAACGTAGGCGTGTTTAACACCAGGCTGGTTTCAGTTGCCGCTGAAGGTACTCGGAAGATAAAGTTTGCTCGAGGCCTCCGCCTCTGGAAATCTTTAGGCGGAAAGTTCCGCGGAGTTGCGCGCACACGTGCATACCGTAAGTACTTACTTACACGCTTGTGCGACGACCGGTTACAATGGCGCGTGGTAAACTATCGCGGCAGTGTGTTTAACGGAAGCTGAGGAGGAGGAAGAGGAGGAGGAGGAGGAGGAGGGAAACTCGCTGCGAGGGAAACGTCGAATTCCAATTCCACGCTGCAACTCGTGCAACTGTCATCCCCGTTCCCGTAGCCAACCGGCGAAAAAATACAGCGCGTACACGCGTGCGCGCGTCGGGCAAAATCGTTTGATTGAATTAGATTGAAATTCGGATTTATCGCGACGGCTGGTGAAACGAATGGCGAACGGAAATAAACGGTACACTGTTAGACGATAGACAATTAATTTCTTGTTTCACGACGTCGAATTTCGTTTGGAAATTAGATGCTGGATCGTTGCGGAATAGGATACATTTGTACGTTTCAGGCGTTTCAGATTCACTGGAGATAAGCTAAAATTGACATTGTGTGTGACATTCTTCATTCGTTCAATATTTCGATTTTGTTTAGTTAAATTTTTGATATTAAAATGCGATACGGTTTTTAAATATCTTTGGTATCCAATGCTGTTCATGTATATCGTAGTTTTTTTCTTTTTACAAATGAAACGTTGCAGAAAGTGAAAGATATTCGAACAGATACAACCTGCTGAGAGAAAGTGAGGAGAATAGCATTTCATTTTATAAATGAAATGTTGCAAAAGATATTCGAAGAGATATAACGCGAGGAGGATATTAATCGTACTTTTTCATTGCATATTTTGTCAACATCTTGCGTAGTGACATATCGTAGCATGCAGCATCTTTCAGCATATTATCCATGCAGATTATCTTGATAACTTATCGAAAGTGGATGGAACAATGGGACACCATTATGTCGCGCAGCTCTGATTCAAAAAAACTCGTGACAAACGGAGAATAAATGTCTGGCTCGATAAACGCGTTGCCAAGATGATTGCTGTTCGAAAGGATCAACAAAGTGTCTCGCCGTTGTGCGTATCACAGTTCGCAAACGTTTGCTTTGCAAATATGTATCGGGACGAATATGCGTGGAAATGCAAATATTCTTTGAAAACTTCTTCCACTCTGACGTGAGACGAATAAACATATTCGCAACGTATTGAGAAACTTTGTTACAGCCGTGTAATATAATCAAAAATACGCGAGACACATCTGTGCTTCGTATGTTGCAGCGAAGTCTAATTTCAACTTTTTGGCAAGGATCGACGAACACGAATGTGTGTCATGAAATTTATTTGCAATATACAATTCGCCGAATTCGATTGAAAGCTACTTTTTGAACGATCTGTCTTTCGAAGCAGAATGTTAATAAAAATTCACCGAAATTACGTAAGAATCTGTCTCGTCTCATTCTATCGTTAATACGATGTGTTAAAATTTCAAATATCTCCGCGTAACGAAACAAATATTTCCTATCGTAATTTCTCATCTTGGTCTAACGAATAGAAGACGATGCCACACGTATACACTTCTCAAGGAAAGCTCGATATCTGTCCTGGTTTTTCCCCTTTCGTTCCAATAAAAAGGACCATAGAAAGGACCGGCTGAAGGAAATCGGCAAATGATATTTCACCGGGTATCGGCTCGACTTTCTTCGAGTCGTCGATGTTTCATCTTCGTGATCGGCGAGACCAATAATCGCTGCCTCTCCGTCGAGAACGAGGAGATCGTGCAATTGTTCTCCACGCGACACAGAGATTGTCAGTTGGGCCGCGCCCGCGCTCTGACATAATTGTTGCCCCGGCTACAGAGAAAATCGAATCAATTTAGGAGCCATCGGAAGCGTTATACGTGCCCGGCAAAGACGAAAGGGTGGAAAAACGTCGACAGGCGAAATGAAAGTAGCCGAGAACGATGGAATCAGCTGGGGCAAATAAAAATTTAGCTTCGATTTCTGGCCTCTGGCGACCACCGATACCGAGCAGTTCCCGAGATACCTAGAGGCTGAGATCACGAAAAATATGGGTTCGATTGTGGATCGTCTTCGGAACACTTCGATAACACTTATTTCTTGGATTTCATCTCGCACGGTGTTTACAAGCGATGTTTAACCCTTTCGCTGTCCAGTCCGCCGTCACTATACGGAAACACGCGCCAGAAATGTGCACAGTGCGCGTGGTTTTTGTATATACGTTTTTCTAAGTCTTAAATATCAACTGTGCTTAATAAAACAATCGTTGCTCTAATATAACACGTATAGTTCACATTTTTAATGTGAAAAGACTTATAAAAAATTATATTAGTTATTGTAAAAACATTAGACCAATTACTGTTGACATATTTTTAGGTATTTACATATTTACGATTAAACGTTTAATATAATTAATAATGTAACGCAAATTAGTTAATGTATTAATATGTAGAGACTAGTAATATAATTCTGTATGATACAGATGGTACTTGTATACAATCCGGCGCTCGAAGCGAAAGGGTTAATTGCACCTTCCTTTCCCCGTTTTATTTTTCGAGACTTTTTACAGATAATGCTTATTTCTCGAATTTCGTTTGTACAGTTTTGTATTTATAAAGTTCGACCGCATCTTCGTTCCTCTCGGTCTATTTCGACACTTTTTTGATAATATGAATTCGAATTTCATTTTCGTGCAATATTTATGTACTGTGATGTAACGCTCTATGTGAAGTGACAATTACGATAGTGGATGGAGTTTAAATTCTGGTGGCGAATAAATAATTGAAACGGTCAATTTAAAATTCAATTTCTAGGCGCAGCTACGTGTGCTCGTTAATATAGCAAACGCGCATAATAACGTGAATAACATCGGATGCATTCGGATGTTTTTTTATATTTGTCATAATACGAAGAATTTACGTGAAATAATAAATTGTTCACAGCTGTGAATTATGTTTCGTCGTGAATATAATTTTTACGTCCTTTGACACACGTCTCATAAATAATGAACGCCAATCGTACTCTTAATTCAATTCAATTCGCAATAATCAGTTACAATATATTTATACAAAAGTTAGTTACAACATATTTACATTTATATATCTGTACAGTCTTCATAAACTTGATTTTTCAATTCGACGCGAATGAGAAGACTACAAAGCCACGAATAAAATGATTCGTTATTGCAATTTCATTTCCGAGCTTTATTTATACGTTAAGTATCGAATACGTTTCTCTACATCCTCGAGAATTGCTAACTTACACGACCGCGCGATTAACCCTTTCGCTTCAATATATCCGACATCCATATGATGTGTATACAAGTACCATCTGTAGTCAATCATAAATTCTTCGTTATCGGCAGAACATTTTTTGTTGACATATTGGATTAATCACACATTAAAACTTTTTGTTGTTACGACAACGATCGTTTACTGTTTCATTCCAAAAAATCTATCGAATCCATTCGACAGTGAAACGATAGTTCACATACGTTTCTTTACAAGAATTAGCAATAGATCGGCTTGATTATATTCAATCGTTATGTTTAATCGTAAAGTCTTGTAAATATGTAAATACCTAAAAATATGTCAACTGTAATTGGTCTAATGTTTTTAGAGTAACTAATGTAATTTTGTATAAGTCTTTTCATATTAAAAATGTGAACTATACGTGTATAGAGCAACGATTGTTTCATTAAGCACATTTGATATTTAAGACTTAGAAGACTTGCACTGTGCACGTCTTTTAAAAATGGGTTAAAGTTTGAATTTGCGTAATCTCCGAAAAACGAAGTTGAGAAAAATGCGGAACGAAAAAACAGCAACCGATATCCACCCTTAATTGTCTTTACGTCCGCCGCGCGTAAACCGGGAACTTTCGAAATTGCGTGCGCGCTTGTTTCTATTTTAAAATTTTATCTCCGCGAATTCCGCGGGCGGCACGCAGCTGTTTAACGTGAAAACTAGTTCTTACCGCGGGGCGAGCGAGCGAGCGAGCGAGAAGAACCGCCATTCGCGCTTTCTATTTCGGTAAAAGTTTGGAAATGAAGGGCCCTCGGGTGCCGGCTCTCCGGCCCGATATTTCTCCCTGGAACGCTAGTTTCGAGACCTAATTGCGACCAATTACGTATCGGCGGGGGGCAAAACGGAAAAAAAAAAGAAAAAGGAATGCTTATCGCTGCGGCGAGGTCTCGCCGTTGCATCGGCTAATGCGCTCACTGTTCCGTGAACAACATGTTTAGGTGCAAATTACCGCGAACAACACCCGGCGTTCGAAACTTTTTCGTTGCCAGGAAAGTTTGAATTCAATACACTGGCGGTGTGTTATGGGATAAGTGTCGAGCGTACCGATGATTTTACTACTTTTGTTTGCTCATTTTTTATTTTATTTCTTTTTCTATTTTTTTTTTCCAGGTATCGAGGGTAATTTTTTGCTCGTTTCGTTAACGATGCAGAGTAGCACAGAGTAGTTTCAAGTAGAAAAAAAAGAGTGATTCGATAATTTTATTAAGCAATGGGGAGTTTTTTATTTCCCCTTTAATTCAACTGTAATTTCTTGCTTCGAGTTACTCTTTCTTGAGAGTGAAATGAAAAAGAGGCGGATTAGAGTTGCGAAAGGAAGAACAGTTTGAATTTCCGTGCTATTGAACAAAGAAACAGGTAATTCGATGATTTAGCTAAGCAATGGTTCTCTTCTTCTTCGAATAATTTTCTCGAACCTTGAGTTGCTTTTGTAAATCAGGCGGAAGGGAATTGCACAAAGGGGAAAAGTTTAAATTCGATGTACGCATCTGCTACTTCATTCAACTATTTCCTGTGTTGCGAAACCTTCGAGAACAATTTCTTACTCCCATTTTTTTTTCTTTTTTTTTTACTGCCCTCCTAAGTGGAAAACAAATAAACGAAGTAGTTTATGCAAAGAAGGAAAGTTTCATTTCGACGTGTTCGTGTGTTGTCAAATAAAAAGAACGAACGAATTAAAACTTTTCTGGAGACTCTCTCTAGACATTGTCTATTAAATTTGTTTACGAACAGAGTCAAAGACCTTTCTTGACATAAGTTAACGCACTCTAAACTTGACGTGTTTACCCATGTTGCTTACTCCATTCGCTGGCACGTCAGCGTGAAATTTTATTAATCTCCGCTTAATTTCACGCTTCGCTACGAGTCTCTTAAATTAAGATCGGGAAACATTTACTAAACAAATATTACGAGTTTCGTTATCATTAAACAACAGAGTTAGAGAAATTTAATTCTAAGGCTTAGGAAACATAGTTGCACTACAATAAAACTAAAATTGACAAACATTTTCCAAATGAATGTTACAACTTATTATCATTGAATAACAAGTCAGAGAATTTAAGACTTGAATTAGTTACAAGTTCGGAATTCAATTTAAGATTTAAAAAAATATAATTTTTTACTACAATAAAATTAAGACTGATAAACACCTTTCGAATAAATGTTACATTTTATTATCGTTAAATAACACGTCAGACTTGAAAAAAGACTTTCCCAAACAAATAATAGTTTTATCATCATTAAATTTATTATCAAGTCAGAGGAATTTAATTCACGGTTTAGAAAACGCACAAATGAATTCCAATAAAATATAATTCCAATGCTCCATCGATCTTCGTAAACAGGAAGTCCGTAGATCTTAAAACAGATCTTTTACGAGACGGCGATAACGGCGCTGAAACTGTTACAGAGAAACGTAAACTCATGGTTGGAATGATATTCGTAGACAAAATTAAACACGACAAACGTCGAATCGTATTTGGCACGGTGATCGTTCAGCCAACGATTTACAAGCACATACAGCGTCGTAAAAATACGCGCTATTCTCGATGAAAATGCTTCATAGTTGCGAGATAGCATTTCTGGATAGCATTCCCACCGAAGAATCTGCTCGATTCGAAAGTGGCTTCGCGAACACGTTACTCCAATTAAATCGATATCGTTCCCTGCTACGAGTTTTTCTTTACATTTCGTACTTCAAGAATCCTGCCTTCGATTTCATTCGCAGTTTTCATTCGTCGCTTCGTTTCCTTTGCAGCTTCATCGAGAATGTTTTCAATACTGCGCGCGAGATAGATACGATTTCAGATCTGTGAAACTTATGTACGTAGTTTGAAACTTTTTCTGGAAATTGCAAAATGATTCACGTAATTTCACCTGAGGGACAAATGAAAAGTAAACGCTCTGTTATATCCTTTCTCACTTTACAGTGAGGTCCAATTCGAAGCTCGAACGTAAGAAACGCGTATTTTGTTTTATTTAAGAAACAGAGGGTTGCGATATTTGAAAATTTAAATCTCTCATTCGTTACTACCTTTTTTTTATCAGTCAACACTCGCCGTGTGATTTCGAAGTGTTCAGTTCGAAGCCTTGAACATGAGAGAAACATGATTTCATTCGCCAAAAGAAATAGAATTACCACTGTACAAGGGACTGATCCTTTTTTTATTTCATCAACTTTGTTTATCGTTATCTTCTATCTTCTTCGTTAAGTGCTAAAGATTCGAATATCTTTGTTCTCTCACTGGCTCGAGTGTCAAAAGTTCGATGTCATTGATCTTCAGTCACATCTCTTTATTAGAAATTTTCTCGAAAATTTTCAAGAACCTCGCGAACAGCCGACGCAATCCATCTCGCCCGTCGATATTCGACGGCGTGATTTTTTGTAATTATACACGCCGCTGGCGAAGTAAAAGCATTTTTGCACGACGTCACACACCCGAAAAAAACGCACAAGCCGGACAAGCTAATATGCCACTGTCACGTATCCCCTGTCACGCGGTCATAATTTGACTGTTTACCGGCAACTTCATACATGCGTTTGCATAGTAATGCGACGACATCGCGTAGCCGGCACGACGAAATGACTACGACGAAAGTCAAGTCCGCCGCGGGAATAAATCCTGCTGGCTCACATATATCAAGCGCCGACCCTCTCTCCATTTCCCTGGGTAATTTATGAAATTTCCCAAGCCACCGGGCTAAATTCTCGCTCTACTCTCCCCTCTTTAAGAAAAGAGAGACGAAATTCCCGGCGACATCCTTGTTCATATCGATCTCCACCTCTCCCCCGCCATCCAGGTAAATGCACTTGTTATCCACACGATGAAACTCTTTGTTATTGCGCCGAATGTTTTCGACACCCCTCTCACCCTTCGGATATTATCGTCTCGCAAGAGTGTGCGATGTTCACAGTCGCCCAGGTGATTTATTCGAGTATCATTAAAATTAGAATGGCGAGGAAAGAGTAAGATACATGGTTCGAATAACGATAATAATTTTTTAACACACTGCTTCTTGATCACTCGGAATTTTATGGAGGCAGAGCGTTCAAGATGTTTCGAATTTCTTTCGAGTATTTCGATATTTAAGACTGGATGTTTTATTGTTCGATTCTTTCAGCATTGTTTAAAGCAGATTTGCTTCGAAGCTTTTAGTCAAACAGTTAGAATTTATATAAAATACACATGATGTATTTATATCAATGTATTATTTATACATTGATGGAATTATATCAATGTAATATAAAATACAAAAAAAATCAGTCAAAAACAATTAAATATATACACACTATATATAAATATATATATATATACACTGTGTATCATATAATGTATACAAATGTAACATAAAACAATTAGTCAAACAATTAAAATATAGAAAAGAAAAATACAAATTTTTGAAATACCACGTCAAATTACTATAAAATATTCATTTCATAAATAAAAAAAAGAATATAAGAATTACCTTCTTCAACAACTGCAATAATTCTCAATTTCTCGAATGTTGAATTAGCTGAAATTTCCCGATTGTCAGTTCCTGCACCATTTGTCAAATATTCCCCCCCCCCCCGGATTAAGTTTTCGAAGAAAAATTCGAAACAACGACGAGAGTTGTCTTCGTTCCTCTTCCAAAATTCCCTCCCTCCCGCGTTCCTCTCTTTTTTTCCAACGTCAGCGGTGATCGATTACACCTGACCGGAACAAAGGACACGGAATTCCCAGCTAAACTTTCGAGCCACGAGCGTGGTGGTAACGCGGCGGTGAGTTTCGCAGCAGAGAGAGTATGGTCATTCGTCGTTGAAGGAACGACCGACACGGGCCTGTTTAACTTGGCGAGGCCGCTGACGTCTCTTTAGACCGCTACAACGACGTATGAATGCCGTGTAATTAAAGGCCCGACTTTAAAGCTAGTGTTGCAACAACCGCCGTCGTCGAATAAATAGTCGTACGTGTATCAGTCGACTAAGGCAATTGCCGGTGCCGAGACGCGACGTTGATTATTCGAGCTAAAGTTGAGAGACTGCGCGCGGATAAATCGATAAATCGACGATAGTCTATACGTTATCGAGCCGTATCTCCGTATGCGTTACGTACGTACGTACAGGAATTTCTATTTACATATCGGGACGTTCGATCTTCGAGCTTATCGGAGGTCGGGACAATCTACGACCCGTGCACGGCGTGCACGTGCACAGGATGTTTGCATTCAACCGGATCTGACGGACGGATCCGACGCGGAGGAGGACGCGTGGCGAATACCTCGGACCTTTCTCTATAAA
This sequence comes from Tetragonula carbonaria, assembly GCA_032399595.1. Taxonomy (NCBI): domain Eukaryota; kingdom Metazoa; phylum Arthropoda; class Insecta; order Hymenoptera; family Apidae; genus Tetragonula; species Tetragonula carbonaria. Next base: position 8,333,742 of record JAUCRC010000004.1, read on the forward strand.
AAGAAGTCGAAGTCGAACGGGGAAATTTAGGTCGCGTTAGGCGGTGACACATGCTAATTACGCCTTTTGAGCACGCGTAGCTGTAAGTGCGATTCGAGATTTATGATAATCGTCCGGCGGTTTTATTACTTCCAGTCATTGTTCGAATATGGAAGCGTAAAGGAAGATCGGCACGCCAGGAGTTCGTAGTCGCTAATTTTATACAATTATCCCCGGCGAGAGGGTAATTTTCAAGTTCCGTGAACAATTTCTAATCTTCTTCTCTAACGTAGATAATTTCTCAAGATGTAACTACATGTGAGGGATAGAAGATTTTCTTTTAAGATATCCTCCGTGAAATGGGAATTTCGGCTTCTATAATTCATTGCATAAATTACGCGATCATTTTTCTCTCGGTTTTTGATGAAGTACACATAGGTTAACCTTCACCTGTGTTTATCTCTATATTATATGTTACACCATGCGATATCTTGTAAGAACGTGCAATAGCTGCAGAGTTTCGCGAGGAATTTGAAGACGCACGAACGCGTGAAACTGCGCAAGATGACAAACTGCAAGAAAAAATATAAAATATTCCTGATAGGAAGAGTATAATTCACCACCCAGGTTCCATTTCTAAATTATACTCGTAAAACTATCCAAGCACGCACACTTTCTTTCTCACATAATGACAACTTTGTATAAGCAAACAGAAAGAACCACGCTTGAATTTTGAAAGAAATAATCCCGATTTTGCAACTTTTTTCTTTTCTAAGTAACGGCAACTTTGTACGAAAGCAACGAAACTTTAAAGGAAAAACCCGAAGTTTTAAAGGAAATAGAATTTCGAGAAACCGAAACAAGCGCGATCATAGGTAATTTCGATCCAGTTTCATCGAAAGGTCGTTCAATTCGCACACAGAAATCGCAATTGTCCGAACGTCACCGGCTATCCAATCCCCGGCGGCACTCGACTTGAAAATCGTCTTCGACGAATGCACACGATACACAATGCTCTCGCAGAAAACTGTGGGACAACGGTCGACAAAGACCAAAGCGAAACACTTTTCTCTTCGAACACGCTCGTACGCCTTACATACCGTTTGTTCTCCTTGCACGGCGAGCCAGATACGAAAATCGCGGGTATCGAACTTAACCTGCGACTTAACCTCCACCGATTGCACTTCCACCTTCCTTCGGCGTACACGATCTCGCTAGGATTTTTTTTTCTTTCTATGAAGGACGGTCTACTAATCTGTACTTTTGCTATTGTTTAAAATTGTTAAGAGGCTGTCATTATAAATTACATAAGCTTTCTTAATTATTAGCTAAGATTATTATTTTAACCCTCGTTCGTTTCCAGTGTATCAATTTTCGTAGAAAATATGCACAAAACATGCAAAATTGCTATTGTTTAAAATTATTAAGAGGCTGTCATTATAAATTACATAAGCTTTCTTAATTATTAGCTGAGATTATTATTTTAACCCTCGTTCGTTTCGGTGTATTAATTCAGTGTATTAATTTTCATACTAAATGTGCACAAAACATGCAAAAGTGCGTGTGTGTGTGTGTGTGTGTGTGTGTGTGTGTGTATATATATATATATATATATATATCTGGGAGTAACTGTCATGCAACAATTGGGTACAAATTTAGTTTCTTTATCGTTAATAAAAGAGTTTGCAAATTTAATTGTTTCTCTTCTTACTGTTCGTAGCGTTTCTGCAAATTCGACATTCTATACATATTCATACGAAACGTACATGAAACATTCAACATCATGACGCAAAATTGAATACCTATATTTGAGAGCAGATTATACGCAATTGGATAGAAATTTAATTTCTTTATTACTAACGAAAGAATTTGCAACTTTAACTGTTTGTCTTTTTACTGTAGTAAATTTGACGCACATTTTCAGACAAACTGTACACGAAACATGCAAAATCATGACGTGAAATTGAATATCTATATCTGAGAATAGATTATGCGCAACATTTCATCTGTTCATCGTTAACAAACGAATTTCAAGAACAAATTCTTTCGATCACTGTCAGTTCGATACCGAGTAACAATTTTTAAGTTGAAAAAAAAAACAAACGAGGGACGTGGGTTGAACGGAAATACGGGAGAATTCTACGCGCATAATTGCGCTCGTCGGTGAGTATAAGTGATTCTTGAGGTGAGATCCGATCGTACGTGATGCGGTTGATCATTGTGACGCCTCGGTCAACGAAGGAGGAACCGTTGCCAAACGAAACCAGTTGAGCAGCTTTATCGCGAGCTCATCGATCTTGATGTCACGTCAACGATCGTCGGAAAAAAAGTGGCCGGGTACGTGGATAAATAGAGTAAAATCGGCTATTTGCCGAGCACGATCTCTTCTTGCTGCGCCTTTTTAATCATCCGGTTCACCGCCCAAGGAAGAAACGATCGCTGCTGAGACGAGTGGTGTGAGACGTTGCGTGATGTTTCTTGCAAGTATTGCAATGTGTTGCGTTGTCAAGTCGCGTATTTCTTTATTCTTTATTAAGCTACTTGCTCGTTTCTACGTGGGATTGATTAATTGGTCGTCCGTTGCGAAACGACGCTGTTTCGATCGAGATTTATTGGCGTGTTCTCTGTTAAATTTTCGAGATCTACTGCTTGATATTATTTAGGAAAATCGATGGTTTGAGCATGTTTGATTGAATAGATGACTCAACAAATTGGAAATCGATGATTCAACGTGATGAGTCATTTAATCCTTTGTTGCTGTGACAATGTTGGTCATGAATTGTATGTGCAGATGGTATGTAACATCCTACGTTCAAAGTAGAAGACACTGATACCTTGCGTAACATTCCTGTCATTTTTGACCAGTTAAATATTTGTAAATGTTCTGCTTGTTTCTTTTGGAAACTCTTTTATCGAACGTCGCTATATGTCGGTGATCCTTTTCTTCTTTCTTAAAACGACGTCCGATCTAAAATAATAATAAGCGAAACGAGTCTCCTAGCGAACTGAGTCTCATTTCACAAATTCCTACTTTGCTGCACGTAACTACCACCGTCTAATCGCACGACTTTCCATTTCCAAACTCGCTGGCAAATGAATGAAAAATCACCTCGGTCCACTTTCACCGCCGCGAATTCATCACCGTTGCAAACCAGCCGTTTTGTCCCCGCGTTCGACAAACTGCGCGAATTCCAAGTTGCCTGCAGAACGCGACTGCAACAACAGCGCCGCATTCCGCGCCGGCTTTCCTCGTCGACAAGCGTCACTCTCTCGGCAATTGAACAACAGAGGAGAACAACAATTATTCCAACACGCGGAATAGTCGCGGCGGCGAGTCAAGATGGCGGGAGAGACCAGTGAATGGCCGCGGCGAATTCTTCGTCGGGGTGAGGGTGGCTTTTCACCGCCGAGTGACGCGAAGGCGTCGTCGGCGTGACACTGTAACCCATTTGTCCGCGCTGGGAGTCGCGAGCCGCTCCAAACAATTCGTTACACTTGAAATCAATTAGCGCGAAGTGGTGGAAAGTGGGGTAAAAGATCTTAGTCACAGGGGTGGATCCCGCCGGGGGTTGCTTTGAGAAATGACGTTTGTCGTTCTGCCATCTCGCGGGTTGTTTTTCCTCTGTCGCCCGCTCGCAATGCCGGTCCGGCGTGTAGAGAACTGGAGAGAAGCTCTCTGTGACAATTCGTTTGCGGCGTTTCGATCGATTTTTTTTTAACGGGTGGAGAAAGACGAAGTATTCCGGTCAATGGGATATAATACGTGTATTGAGCTGTTTAATAAATCCCGTTTTCGAGGACGTCGGAGGTGCGCGTTATTGGAAATGCGGCCATGCACAGTGTGCGTGATCCATTCACATTGAATAAAGTGTGATATGGATGAATGTTACTTATGGTAATAGAAAGAACACGAACAGTATACTTGATATTTCAAGTATACTGTGAAATTGAAAATATAATATTCAAGAAGAATCATTTACCAGAAAATGTTGGACTATGATGGAGTCTATTGAAACATTTACTGTACGTCATTAACATTGAAATGTTAATTTTAACACAAGATGTTCTTTACAAGTAGTAATCCACATAATTTAAAGAACGCGGAAATACATACATCTTAATTTATTAAGAATAATCAACCACGCAATATAGGTTGATTTCATCATTGTTGGCGCGAACGAACTTATTACACAACCTAATATTTCAACAATTAATAAAATCAAATTGATTCTTCGAGTCTATAATAGATTGCATTGCATAGATAATTTTGTAATCAATATTAAAAAAATTGATTCAGAAAGAATAACTTATTACAATATATTGAATATATATCAAAAAATGAACGTAATTAATCAATTCATAATTTATTCAATGTTAAAATTTTAAACTTTTGGTAATTTAAAGCACCCAATGTTAAAGTTAAAACATAATGAAATTCAATTTTCTAATTGTCAATGGTTTTTTCGAGATTTGTGTAAAATTCAGAGTGCAGAAAGAAGATTTTCTGTCGTTTGATGTTCAATGAAATACCTGTTTCAATAATTAACGAAATCAAATTAAATTTTCATCAAGCTAAATTTAATCTAGCGACGGTCTTTCCGAAAGTTGAAATAGTTTGATCAACGAGATTGGAAAGCTGGTTAAGATCTGTGATAATTTGTTGAGGATTTTCACATAGGGATTCTGGGAGTTTAACATAAAATTTCGAATGAATTTGATATTCGACGAAATACCTATCTCGCCAATTAACGAAAGCAAATTCGATTTTAATGCAGTGAAACTCGATTTGCAGTAATGATCTTCTATTACATCTCTTAAATGTTCAAATGCTTTCGTTAGCGAGATTGGAGAGGTGGTTGAAATTTGTCGAGAATTTCCAATAAATTCTTTTTTTTTAGAAAGCTTTTTTATAAGCTTCTGAATCATTTTGTCTATATCTTTTGTACAAATCTCGAACGTTCCAACTATGTAAGTTCCAAAATTCCCCGAATGTTTGAGATTTAATATTTCCCCATTAAAAAAAAAAAAAAAAAAAAATTAATAACTTTTGGATGTTCCTCTTCGAATCTCTTTAGTAACATTTATTCGAACGTTTCATTATTTGTCAAAAGTTCGTGATAAAAGTTCCCGAAAACAAAGTGTTGAGAATGTTCTTTTTTTTTTTCTCTTGCATTTATTTCTAAGTACAAGTATTGGTATTAAACGAACGACGATTCGTATATTCGAGGAAATTTTCCATTTCGAAGGAACGTCCGTGAAAAATGTTCAAAAAAATTGTTCGAACGGAACGATCTCTCTGGCTGTTCCACCGATAAACCCAACGCTTTGATGCACCTTGAAACGCTCGATCAATTCGACGTTAACCACCGTCACAACGAACAGAGTAAATCGAACGAAAGAAACAGGAATTCCTGTCTTTGCACGACTGCCACCGCTTGTCGTGTTTGTCACGTCCACCGCTGATTCGCTTCCACGAGATTGTTTACCGGAAAGTTGAGCCGTCGGATTTTTGCGTTCTCCCGCAGTTCTCCCCCTTCCCTCCACGTAGCTCTGCTCCGCGCCGCGTCGAGATCGCCGCCGTGAGATCGTCGCCGACTTCCGGCACGAAATTCGCGGATGTCGCGTCTCCCTCTATTGATTTATGGCCGGTGACACGCTGGATCCGAGTAAAAGTTGGACACGTTTGACGAGATAAGTTCGCGGCGATTTGTGACGCCATTTGGGGCGCGGTCATTGTTCGCTGCGATCTTGGCAAAATTTGAAAACAACGTATCATATTTACAATTGTTTACGATATATCATAATTGTTATTATATTCTTTAAATTTCTCTTGATCTTATTTTTTTGTTAACGTTTTTCTTTCTTTTTTTTCAAGAAACGAGGAGTTCCTATAAAAAGTTGTCAAAGACAGAAAAATATATATCATATCATCGATGTATCATCTCCAAATATATACACACACACACACACACACACACACACACACACACACACACACACACACACACAATATATTATCTCCCACTATGTTCATGTCTCGCTATCTCTGGCAACATAATGGAAGACGAATTTTGTTTCGCTCAGACATTTTATCATATATATGCAATAAATATACATATGAATAATATAACTCAAGATGAAAATGTTTAAATATCTTTTAATATTTCAACGACTTCTAATACTTTGGTACCGCAACAAGCAAAATTTTTGGTCCTGTCTGTTACTCTAATTTAATTTGAATTCTCTTCAATGGTATAATTTCTTACGAACAACCCCCGTGTAATAGAATCGTGGGCGAAACTTCTTTTTAGAATCAGTGATAAATTACGGCAGGGGGTGATTCTCACCCTCGGAGCAAGCGACACTAATGTCTGGTAGAGTCTCGACACCCAATACAAATTTTCTCTGCCTTACAGCGCTAATGCATGTCCATTATAGCGACATATTTTTCCGACCCCGAGGACTTGTTTTTTTTTTTCACCGATTGCAATATCCCCGCGGAAAAGTAAACAAATTTATCCGCGAGTTTTTAGAAAACACGCTTCGTTTCTATCGTGCCAGCACTAGTTCCTCCACCCAGAAACTTTCATTTCTTTTTCCTTTCTTCTTCTTCTTTTTTTTCCAGTTGAATCTTTCGTCGGAAATTTCTGGCGAAATGGTTTCCGGTGGAAATTCAAGTGATCGCGAGAAAGTAGCGCGATAGAGCGGGAAAATAAATTCTTGCAAACGTTTAGGGAGATTGTTGCAACGACGCGGACGAGACGACGTTTCAACCCCCCGTTTGCGTAACGACCTGTGTCCCACGGGTGTTTCGTATAGCGGTGTTTAATCTATTTACCCCGGTAACAGGAACGCGGTGTAAAAAGCGAGCGCGGCCGCGAAATTCGCGCGAGTATCGCCCTGGCGAGACACGGCGAGATTCGCCGCGCGATATTTAACGCGACCGCGTCGCCTCGCGCAATTATGTCGTCGTCGGCGACGGCCATGAATTATCACGGCATTGCTGTTATATTTAATAATTCCTGTTGGAATTATTCTTCGCGAGATCGCGTCTAAAGTCGGCTCGCCATTGGTCCTATGAAATGTGCACGCTCTGACAAGCAGAAGAGAATTCAGACGATAATTTTAGGTTAGGTTAATTCAATTCGCGTGATATCAAATTCGTTGTCTGTTGTTTATTTCAACGTTGCAAATTACTTTAATCTTGCGGTCGTGGGACCTGCTTAAATTAACATTCAGTGTCAGTAATTTTACGGTGAGTTGCTCGAAGCTTTAACTTTGCAACGATAAATTTGTAAATTATTTTATTCTTGTGACTGTGGGCTTGCAAGTTACTTGTATTAACTCTGCGACAATAATTTCGTGACAGAAACTACTTAACTCTTTAACTTCAGTTATTACTACTAGTTATTTGCTAGTAAGCCTGTTGGTTTTCCATTTCTAACTTCGTTGAATTGTCGAATTATTTTGTAACAACGTGTGTCAGTGATCTTTGTGCTAGAAACCATCAAGTTTGATCATTTCAATTAAAATTTAGAAATTAGTGACTACGATCTCTTCAACTACGATTTTATAAAACACCTAAAAGAAGAAATTTAAATCCGTTAATTGATAACAATCATAAACCAATATATCACTTTATTCAAGACAAAAGTGAAACGAACGTGGCAAAATATTTGGGATTCAACAGAGAAATATTTAAACATCTTCAATAGAAATATCTGGCGAATTGATCATTTTTTAATTACTTTGCTACAGCGCAGTTTTTGTTCAGAAAAACGAGGAATATTTGATTTATATATATATATATATATATATATATATATATACGTTTTCATTTTTAAAAAGATCATACATAACGCACGTACGCTGCTACGTTTATGAAAGAGCATAGATTTCTATTTGAACCTATTCTATTCATTTACTTCGACCATTTGTTCATTCATTTTTCTAATAACGTCCAAATAAAAAACGTGTAACTCGTCCGAGTTCACGTGAAACGTTCACTCGATATAGGCTTGTTCGCCAAACACATCGGGCATCTTTATTGCTGTTTGAATTACGTTGTTTTTGCAAGTGCAGTCGTTGCCGGCGTGGTATCTCTATCGCGTTGGAAATAAAAGTTTTGCTGAAATGCATGGACTTTCTCGAGGGAGGAGGTATAGCTTTGCGAGGGCACGTTAATGCCAGCTGAATCGGTTGTTTGGTTCCGGTTCGCGAAGTTTCGATTGTTTTACAATTTGTCAATTATACCGGTACGGGATGAATCGACAATTAACTTAACCCTTGAAATCATTAACAGAACATATATTCTTTCATTATTTTCGTTAATATTCTACGAATATTCGATTTTGTTGCTCAATTTTTTTTTCTCTTCTCAAAAAAAAATGATTTCACGCTTTAACGAATCATTTTCCGTTTAAAACGTCGCTTCTAAAGCTGATAATTTCCGCGTTTTGGGATTCGATGAATATGAATTAATATAAAGCGCTAAAATATATATATATATTATATATATGAAAACTTAATGTAATTTATTTTTTACATTTGTCCTTTACAGAATGCATTATAATTTATTCATAGCTTGTTTCGAGGCAGACCTTTTTTTTTTTTGCAATATATCGCGCGCAAGGGAATATAACACGTATCTATCATACATCTTTTAGTTCAATTCATATTTCCATGATGGAAACTAATTCGCGAATATTTGGAAAAATTCACCGTGAAAAATTCCCTGCGCGAATAGCTTAAAAATTCCATCTATCACAAAGATCTACGAATAAAAAAAAAAAAAAAAGAAAAAAAGCGGGAAAAACGTCCTTCATAGAAAACACTGACAAATAGCTCCACTTTATAAATAATTCTCAATTTCGATTAATTCATCTGCGTTCGAGCGTACCCTGATTTATCCTGTCCATGCACGATCTCTAATTTTTAAACCTTCGAAAACGAATCCCGTTGAAAACGCACGCGGCAGTGCGCCGCGCTTTCAACGGCGCATTCAATCTTTGATTATCGCCGATAAGGACTCGCTTTTAATTGACTTCGCTGTTAGTACAATTCGAGAGAGCCGAGAGAGAGAGCCGGACGAGTTTTTCGTTGAACGATTGCAACGGTTGGTATATTCCAACAGCAGGATCTTCCCGAGAGAGCGCTATTGTTTCCCAGGTATACGGCTACCTGACGCGCACGACCACGCCATTATGCGCATCGTAATGCGGATTGCCGGATGAAAATTGAATAAATCACGGCGACCGTTTTGCCGGTGGAAACGATGCGGTGAAAATTTAATCGCGCTCGATACGTTCTACCTTCCGTCCCGAAGGAATGCCGGCATCCTATCATCGATTTCACGGGCAGCGAAAACGTCGATACGAAATCCTCTTAAGATCGCCTCGGTTGTCCTTCGAAGGAATTTCCTCGCGAGAGAGATTAACGCGAGAGAGAGAATGACGATCTTTCGCTTCTCATTCGCTGACAATTGTATATTGTTTCAACATGATGATACGTATCGTCGATTCTAGCTGCAAAAATGTTGTTATTGCCAGAAATCGAATGTTTCGGTCGTTGTCACGAAACAACATTTTTCACGAAGGCTGTTGATCCTGTGTGATACTGTGTGTTGTCGATGATCGTTTGGTTTGCATTATTATTTAAATTGCATTAGAATTCTATTCTGTGCTACTCGCTCGTTCCATGACGTCCGAGCAAGCATTTACTTGTATCACTTGGAAATTGCTCCGAGCGCTAGAAACAATGCGAACATTGCTCCGTATAATATTTCGGACATTGTAATTGAATTCTTTAATTAATAATATCGAAAAAAACCATTGCTGGTATTATCTTCGAAACAATTTTCTTTCTTCTTTCACGCGTAACCAAATTGAATTGAATATATCGAATAAAAAATGAAAATTGATTGGACATACCGATATGCCACTTGTCTTCGCTTAATGTGGCTAATTACCAGCAAATTTCCATTTCAGGTTGCAGATTTTTATGCGCTTGCCTGTTTTCGTGAAACAATAGGTAAAAACATGGACTATAGATGCAAATTAGTTCCGATTCGATACAATAAATAATGTTCTATGTATATTTCGTATATCGCGAATTTTTACACCTTTTCACAAATTTTTCATAAATCCTCCGCACAGAAATCCTCAATGTCTATTTACTGCTATTCTTCACACACTATTGGGATTAAGCCAATTGTTCGAACGCATTTACTCGAAAAGTCTCTGCTCGATTTGCACTTCTGCGTGCAAGTACATTTGATATGCATAGTTGCGAGCGGATGGCACGTTGGGCCAGCGTCGATCTCGATGCGGATCGCGATCCTCGACGGGCACCTGTCGATCGCGTCTCAATTATTAGAAGATGGCGGGCGGCGCGCGTAATGCGGCATTAACTATAAACACGCGCGTGCACGCGCCGATCTGTAATAGACATCTAATTACGCTAATGCGGTAATGAGGCCGCACCGTGGCTCGGCCGATCTCGCATTCCATGGTAATTCCGCGCATCGTTTAGGCTTCGAAAACACGCGCGCGCGCGCCTCCCTCTCCTCCGTCCCCCGAGCGATATTACCGCTATCCGGGAATTAAAGCTCCATCGGAACGTTCGGCCACGCGGCACGCGTCTACTAAGTACCCAGAGCTTGCTCGGTCACCGCTTGTATTTCATTATTAACGCAATTATTGTTACACGTGTTCCCGAAAACTGCGTTATCTATCTGTCGACCGGCGTTGAACTTATCTAACGTTCAGTAAAATTACTGAAGCCGACACACTCTCAGGGGACGACCATAACCGCCGCGATGTGACAATAGGTCCTCGTCCTCGTTGAACAAAATATATAGGCGAGAGTTTGATAGAATAATCGAGACTCGATCAACGATGTTTCTTGAGAGAAACAGTTGAAACGGTTGATTCGGGGAATACTTCGAGTGTGTTACAGGTAGTTGATTTTTAGTGCATGAGAGACTCCGTCGGGCATGACGAAACGCGTTCTTGTTTTTCAAACGAGCTCGCGTTGTGAACGTGCCCTTCTCTGCTGTATGAGTGAATAGTTACAGTTAATTAATAACCCTTCTCCTCTTGCAAGTGAAACGTAATTATTGGGGCTTAATTGTTAATTAATTTGCTCCAGTTGAAAATCTGGGAAAAAGTAATCGTTGCCAGTGGAAATGTGGACATACAATTTTCATGTCATACGCGTCATACGCGTCTCTTACTTTCAACGTTCGGTATTCATTGCAGGTAATAAAATTTAATAAGTCGCGCGTGTATTTTATGATACAGCTGTTCGATTACTTCTCGCACAAAGTATTCAATTTTTAACGTTTTAACATTTTAACATTAGCATGTTTCGTATTTCCAATTTTCATATTTGTTTAATATGTTTAATATCTTCAATTTTCAAACAGATTGTTACTTCCTTCTCGGAAAAAATTTCCAATTTTAGTACTTATTTATTGTTAGTGTATTTAATATTTCTAATTTCAGTATTTATTTAAAATACTTAATATTTCCAATTTTGAAACAGATACACACATTCAATATATACGATACAATTGTTAATTCTTTCCAGCACAAAATGTCCAGTTTCAACATTTACTTAGTACATTTAACATTTTCAATTTTAATATTTGTTTAATATGTTTAATATCTTCAATTTTCAAACAGATTGTTACTTCCTTCTCGCGCAAAATATCCAATTTTAATACTTATTTATTGTTAGTGTATTTAATATTTCTAATTTCAGTATTTATTTAAGTAAATATTTAATATTTCCAATTTTGAAACAGACACACGTATTCAATATATACGATACAATTGTTAATTCTTTCCCGCACAAAATGTCCAGTTTCAACATTTACTTAGTACATTTAACATTTCCAATTTTCATATTCATTTGATTTATTTAATATTTCCAATTCTGAAACAAATGTATGTACATTTAATGTCTACATATTTAGACGCGTGTATGTACGCATAGTTGCACAGAAATGATCAAATGACAAATATAAATGTATAATTACATATTTAAATACATTGTGTTGTGTGACTGCCCGTGTATTAATAATTACACAAATTGAAATCCAGATTCGTGGCACTACGCGTTTACATAGACGTGAAACGTGAAGAGCTTCTATTAAAAATACGCTCGTATTATTCCTCCCTCTTCCTCCGTTTTGTTTCGTTTCGTTTCGTTTCGTTTCCACGTTGGTGGAATGTATTTTTCTTGGCTACCACGTTGGGACTTCGAATCGAAACGAAGAGGAGAAAAAAAAAAGAAGAGAGTGGCGGTGGAGAGGAACACGAGGAATCAGCTGAAAACGATCATTAGATAAGATAAATCGATGATATCCGACGATTTCCACCGTTTTTCAACACTGTATTTTCTACCGAGTTGTTCTTGTTAGCTTGGAGAACGCAAAGGCAGATTTCGATCGACAGACTATGAACAGACTATAGAACTGCACGGAGAATGAAAAAAAGAAAAAGAAAAAAGGGAAGGAGAAAAAGTCAGAAGAGAAGTGAAACTATGTACTTCCTTGGCTGTTCCGTCTTCTTTGCAAAGAAGAACTGCTCCCTGGTGCTTCAACGATTCTTCTGTGAATCTTGAGGTCTTGGATGAAGTTGTTCACCTGTTATCCGTTGGACGACCGAATAGCATCCCTTTGTTATTCTTCGAGCTGACTTAATATAGCGAAATTACAATGTATACGTTATCTCGATGTAAATGGCGGGTTTATTCAGTGTATTTCCCCGTGTAGTTTTATGATGAATTCTTAACGTCCATTTAAATGATAATTAGATTACTCGGCGTACGAATCGGTTTATTTTTTACGACGAAAGAAGAGAAACATTAAGACATCGTTGTTACATTATCTCTGATACGTTTTACAAGAACGAATTTTAATGAAATGAAGCGTTAAAGTGAACAGAGGAAAAAAATATACAAATAAATACCAGAGGTGATGATTTTTCAGTATCAACAAAAAGCATGAAATAAATTGGCTTTTACCGGTTTCCGTGCGCTGTTGTAAAAATTCTGAAAGCTGTTAAATTATTCCAACGCTCGTAGCGTACGCACTCAACGTATTCAACGTGAAGTTTACATCGTTCTTTGCAGAGAGATATTTTCAACTTTGCCACAGAGTTTACGATTTAATCTTGAAAAGTTTCAGAAATGACAGACGTCGTGATTAAATCACTTTGAATTGTTGTCAATAATTATCAAAATTCGATTCAAAACCCAACGCGTAAAATGTAAAATCATTTCTGCGTTGATCGTCGCAGAAATTATTTTAAAAATCTCCAAATGGAAACTGGTTCGAATCGAAATTCAAAATTCACAAGTTCTTTTGAATAATTTCGAAATTAAAAAGATTTACAACGACAGATAGTGTTCGTTGACCAAGTTATACGAACTTCGTGCTATTTTCATTTCAAAAACCCTCGTATATAATAATAATATTAAATCTTACAATCAATTAGAGATCCAGTAAAAATAATTTACATCCCAATTAAAGTACGCCCCGATAGCGTAATAAAAGTCGTTTACACGAATATTTTGCACGCATCGACAAGATAAATAATTCATTAATCGAGCTATCGGCGATACATCTTCTTAAATTCTTAGCCGTTTTTAAAATTGTGCTAAAATCGAAAAATACAAAGTATGTGGAGCTGCTGTAAAATTGAATTAAATTAGGAGATAACACTAATTTTTTTTTTTGAAAAATCGATAATTTTATTGTTTAACTTAATTAATATTAATTAATGATAATATTCAGAAATGACATAAAAAAAACTAGTCTAGTCTCAAAACATTCTAAAATGTCCAAAATTTACAAATATGTTTTATTCTCCACAAAAGAATTTAAGTAGTAACAAATTGTAGTTACTTTTCTCGCACGTGTATACTCGTCATCATGCAAAAGATTGCCATTTCTTCACGAGTATATTTGTCGTTCACGGCTTAGAGGCCAATAAAATGTCGAACAGAATTTAACCCCTGAATCGCCAAGCAAAATTCCGTTTTCTTGTACTAATTGTAAATGAACAAAAAGACGATAAATTCGTGGGATATTTTCATTTTTTCCCCCTCTCTTTGTACAGAGTGTCCACTGAAAAACTGAAGAAACTTTTGAAAAAAACTAAAAATAGAAATAATAAAAAATTAGAGGAACACGTGTTCGTAAAAGTTATTTTTGTTTAATGTCATTCAGTCCTTTTTTTATCGAATGATATTTAATATCTACAATTTCGATATGAGTCAAAAGTGACTCAGAGATTCGGAGATTAGAGTGACTGTAATATTTAGTAGAAATTCGTTATCTCTACCTATGTTTATAAAAATGTAAAATTTCACGAATATCTAATGATCAACGCAATTGCTACAATCACATCAGTTTATTTATTATTGCCGCTTTCTATTTGTCATTCACGCATGGGCATGAATATGGATAACGAATACCTATGTCATATCTATTATCTAATACTATCCTTTTTCTATGTATCATCAACAATAAAAAACTATTTCTGTTGCAGGTGAGTACTCGAGTACACGAAGATTCTCTTGTCCAACGAAACTAACCCTTGTTTGTGCCTAGTCTTACGATAGGTACGTAAAAGAATGTTATCCTCTTAACGCACCAATTAAAAAGCTGGGATTCACCCAATCGGTGGCAACTTTTTTCAAGTGAGAGGAAATAAGCGCAACACTGTTTAACGAGTATATTTGGTTGTATTTATATGGAAAATCAAAACTGCAGGTCTCGCGAGTTAATTCGGACGCGCGGAAAAAACTCGTTTTCTTAAACCCGACTTAACGTCTTGATCAGTACGCGCCAATCCCTAAATAAAAGGCGAAATTAATTTCGATTTCTTAACAGTGATATATAGAATCATTTTCTATCATTAAAAAAATCGAAAAATATACGTATTCTTCCTTGATTTTGGATTTATTCGAAAAAAAAGGCAAGAAACGAAATTCGCGTAAAAACTATAAAATTTCACTCTGCCCAACTATTTATCTTCAAAGCACACCATAAATAATACCACACCATAAATAAATATTAGTTTCATTGTGTATAATATATATATGTGTGTTTTTTAGACTGTAAATTTATAACATTTCAAATTTAACAAACATGCATATAACTTTTTTAAATTTCTTTTAATATTTAGTATTTGATCTATTGTGGCAACCCTAGTGAAAATCAAGTGTTTTTTTTTTGTGTAAATTATATCCTAATTGATTGTGGCTCGCCAATTATGTAAGTAAAAAAATTTAAATTATTTATTTATTAGTAAAAGTACATTTTTCTTAAAATTGAAAGCTGTTGCGCGGTCCTTAAAAAAAATACGGCGATCAAGAGGTTAACTCGGGCGAGTGCGTTAAGAGGTTAAAGAAGAATTGCAACTTCATTTCTATTTGTTATATGATAGTTACAATTTACTCAATAATTGACGAAAGCTTCGTCAAGCTTCGACTAATTATCCTGTAATTATCAGCTAATAATTATCCGCGAGGTCGTGGACAATTTTTCTTCAGGAGCGTGTGTCGAGAAAAGCTGTCGCCGAATAATTTCATTAAGATAGCGCGAAGTGTTGCAGTCGGGTCTGGTTTAACTATGCGAGCGGGCCTCGGGCTTGATTTTCGGCGGTGTTTGATAATCGAGGGCGAGCCCCGTCGTCGGAATTATATCGCGGTAATTAGCGTATCGTTATTGCTACGGCGTAATGCAACGTTACAATGCAGGTCCGCGAACGCGTTAATACAGGTGCAGAGTGTACAGGCAGGGAGTTGGTACAGAGGAGATAATTCGTGCCGAGCCAAATCCAATATTAGTTGACTTCGTTCAATTTGTTAATGGATCCGGGTGAGTCGTTGATCACGCCGATTTTTCCCAGCGGCGGCGTGCTCCTGAATTGTGGCGGCGGCTGCGCCCGGTGATTTAGAATTAGAAACGAACCGAGCGTACCATCCTCCGAGCACATCAGATTTGTGTGCACCCCGTTCCGTGGTTCGCGCGCGGAATTTGAATACTTAATTGGGTCGAACGTTCCGCAAAGAGAATATTACGAATTCGTGGTACTTGCACCTCTTGGGGTTTTCCTTTAGGCTTTTAAACTTTCTCAGTTTTCGAGAAGGAACTCGATGAAATATATGGAAATGTATATAGATTTGATATGAGAGTTTAATGAAATATTATTACGTAGATGAAAGAAGATCTCTCAATTTTCCTATTTTTTTTTTTCAAGCAGTGGCGTGGAGAATGCAGGAATAAATTTTTCATAGCATTTCTTTTTCTTTTTTACGTTTTTTACGAAGTTATTCGTTTCACAGTTAGCTTTTCGCGACTATGAGCGGTGCGAGAGTAATTGGATGTTTGCATTTTGACTTTTAGTTCGTCCCATTATGTCCGATAAATTAAATTGTAATTTAATGGAATTGCAATTTAATACGCGGCTTGATGTAGTTTCATGCAAATTGCCCTCTAATTTCATTTGTAAAGCTATTCTCTTGTATCATTTTGTTTTTGCCCACCGCATTTGGGACATCGGCGAACAAATATCGATTAATTTCCGTATCGTAACATGTAAATAATGTCACGATAGAATCATGAGTAAAAATAATAAAATATATTTTCCCAGCGGATAGACGATAGCAGAAATTCACGATAAAATTCATAACAAAGTTTATACATCTCACTTTGGGTGATACATTTTCAAAAACTGTTAATTTCCATAGTGAGATATTTGGGAACAAAAGAAAATAAACTATTCTAAAAGTAAATTAATATTGTACCACTTAACTTGAATTTTCACACTTCAAAGACTATGTTCACCCTTTTGTTAATAGAAAGTTTGCAAGAAGATAATAAGAAGAAACTCATAATTCAAAGAATTCATTTTAACTCTTTCGTCAATAAAAATTTCGCAAGAAGAACATATATCATTTACTAAGAAGAACATCATGATTCGATGACAATTTTAACTCTTTTCTTAATAAAAATTTCGCAAGAAGAACTTCATAGTCACATTTAATAAGAAGAGTTTCACAAATCCGAAGGCTATTTCCCTGTTCCGTTAGAAAACAACAAATCCAAATAACATTTTGCTGCAAACGCGTGAAAAGTAATTGTTCCGTCGTTTCAAACGATTAAAACACTAACAATTCTCTCATCCTCGAATTTTCAAGTCAAACTTCAAATTCCTTTGAAAAGCATTCGCCTGCTAATTGCAAGCGAACGACACGTGCAACTGTGTTTCCACAATCGCACACACGAGATCCCCTAACATCTTGACAAACTCGATTAAATTTCTCTCGCGGAGGGAGGGAGAAATATCTTCTCGCGTGGCCGTTTCCAAACGTTTCGCGAGCCGAAACCATTCGGCGCACTCAGCTTCCTCCCCATGAAAAAAAAAAAAAACACGCCGCGTTTTCAATCGACGCGCGAGCACTCGGTCGCGCGATTAGGACGTCCATTACCAAATCGACGCCAACGCCGTCGGTTACACAGACGCACACCGACATCGGCAACCATGCCCCCGCGATTCCATCAAATCACCGGGCCGTTTTATCAGTTCTTCCTCGTCTTCGATTCGGTTCTCCGCGAAGGCGAAAGGGGAGAGGGAACAAAACGGGTACGAATGAAATCCATAATTATGCCGTTCGGCAGAGTCGAAACGATTTCGTTTCGAGGCGAAGCGTTTGTCTTTCGTCGTCTGTGTCCCGACGTGTTGCACGTGACAAGTACGAAACGAAGCCGATAGAGGAACGTGTATCGACAGCCGTCGGTTCGCTGTTTTCCAAAATTAGACCGTTCAAAGGCGGATGGACCGACGAACAGGGAGGCAGCGGGGGGTTGAAGTTGGTGCCAAGTTCGACGTGAGTTCGTGCTCGGTTGGGATTGACGGAGTGGTACGGGTCCGATCGAGGTATCGAACTTGCCAGTTGTCGAGTTATTCCGATCAGTTTTCGAGCACTGACACGATGTTTGAAAGCCGGCGGACTGTCAACCGGCGTCGTTTTTTTCGAACGAAGTGAATGATTGTCGAAGTGTTGCGTTCTTGTTGCCAGCTCGTCGTGTCGTTGCGATACTTCCTCGTTCGATCGTGTTAGGCTCGATGAATGTTGTTAGGTGCGATTAACACTAGAACTACCGACAGTTGAGACGAAGCTATTTCTACGAAAACCAGTCGAAATGACTGGTCTTTAAAAAAATACGTAATAATAGAATATTTTTATATTTATTGATTTGTTACAATAGAAATCGCATGTTAGGTAGTAGTACAGTTAATACCAAATTTGTCGGGCTTGTTCGACAAATATTGAATAAATCTGCATTTGGGCTTTAGATGGAAAGAATTTGTCAGTTGTAATATTTGCCTCTAGTTTGCAGCAGCAAATGACTATTTTGAATAAACTTATCCCATACGGCTGATATCAAAGCAAATTTATCACTTTGTAAACGTTGACTCCGTTACTTTTTTTTTTTATCAAAGCGAATAAATCTCAATACTTCGGTAAAATCATTTCACAGTGTTGGAAAAGAAGTAGTTTGGTCCCCATTTTCTGTTCCATAAATATGAAAGTTCCAAATTTTTTGTTTCGTTGCTCCTCGTGCATACAAAATTCCAAATTTTTTTACCCAAAGCTCGAGAAGCTTCTAATCCCGTGCGAGATATTATACGTTCAAGCGTATGGTCGTCAATTAGTAAAGAAAATGCGCGCAATTTTCCTGACAATTATCACCGTCACATCGAACGACAGCAGTATAAATTCTAAAAACGTGTGAGAATTGTAAGATTCTATTTGACAAGCACCAGCCATTTTGACTGGTATTGGTAAAAGTAGCCACGATGGAAAATTATTTTGATTTCTAATAAATAAAAATAAAATAAAATTCGTTATATCGTTTCTTTAGTAATCACTGCAAAAGTCATTACATCATTGCGATAAAGAAAATGTAACGTGAAATAGAAATTTTAAGGTAAAACTGTAAAACCAGTCATTTTGACTGGTGTGGTAGTTGTAGTGTTAAGTGCATAATTATCGGTTTGATGGTGATTTAGCGATTCAATTCTGATCGTCGAGACGCCTGGAAAAGATTAATTCCAATCGAATTATTGATCGAAAGAACGACGAATATTTGTTAATTTTTGGGAGAGTAGAATAAATTTTGGACACTGGGAAATGTTAGTAATTTAGCTTCGGGTATTTTTCCATAATGAACATCTCACCAAATTATTCTTTCTTTCCCCAAATATCTATGATCTCGACGACGTATTGAATTATTTTACTGTTGTACATATAAATATAAGAAATTATCTAATTAATCCGCAGTGAAACTTCGTACAGAGTTCGTTTCATTTGTTCCATAACGAAACGAAGTAAAAAATATACGAAATCATTTTAAATAATAGAACAAAAGCGAAATAAAAAGGTGCGAGATCATTTGATTCAATGGAACAGACGTTTTAACTAGAAAATGCCGCGAGATCTCTGGCATTCGAACTTAGGTACATAAATCATCAAAGAAAACACTTTGAGAAATTCAGCACGTTAAACGGATAATTAATACTCCCCAGGCAATCCTAATAAATATCAATGCATTATTAATGTCATAATAATAAATTCGCTATGAAGCTAAGTGTGTCTCGAAAACTGCAGCATAGCGCGTATAATGTATTCATTAAAATTGCGTTTGCCAAATATTCGTATAATTTCATGAATTACGTTGTACGCGTGCCGGGTATATACCGTGGGAAGCCTTAAAATCGTAATTCGTTGGGGGGACGCAATTTAAACGAAAATTTGCTTCGAAATTGTTCTGATAATGAAATCATTTTTCTCTCGTTCGAATTATAGTCTTAGTTATTATTATTTTGCATCGTTCCGCGGTTAGGTTGGATTACGTAATTTAATAGTGCACCATCTTTATTAATCCCTTGCCCTTTCAGAATCCTGTATTTCGCGAGACGTGTGTGCCGTTTAATGGCATTCATTCCGTAAAATACTGATTAAGAGTAATTTAATGAAAAAGTCTTGCGAAGTCGCCTAAAACTCGTCGATACCAATCGAAGGTTAACGTCACTGACTCGATCGTTGCGTGGCTATCAATTTTATCGTCGTTTTACAATTATTAGAGTTCGCAATTAAGCCGAAACGGCTTAATTCTTAGTGAAATTTTGCTAGTCACAAGCTCTGCTAGTTAACAGCTCTGTTCAATTCTCTTGCATACCAACGATAACGGGTTTAGCTCAACGAGACGAATGAAGGTCTTGCGGGTGAATTGCACGAATCACACATCGTCGGATAATTATTTCATCGGATGCACGATGTTTGCGAAGATTTTTTCAGATAATGTTGCTTTTCAATTTTCAAAAGTTATACGTAAAAAGTTAAAGTATAGGATTTTTGACAGATTCGTATCAAAATCAAAGTAAAGGAGGAGATTAAATAGTACGGATTGTTGAATTTAATCCAGTGTAGAATTACACGGTATCATTGATTCGTTCGAGAAATAAAAGCTAAAGAACATTCAGAACGAAACGCTCGTTCAGCAACTATCGACACTCTCATTTTCGAAAGTCAAGCATTGAAATTGCCCTCGTTCACTCGCCCTCTGAAGTCTGACGATCGAATTCTCTTCTCACCAAAGCGGCACGTCAGTGCAGATCATTCTGTCATCGCGGCGTGACCCCTCCTCCCGAAGAGGAGAATCATCACGCGGAGGGAACAGAATAAAAAAAAAATAAAAAGCTCGGTGAAAACGAGAAGCTGCACGCTCGCGGCGATGAAACGAGAGAGGCGAGATCGATAATCGCGTGTAACGCGAGCGCGCGCACGCTGGAAAACGGCGGAAAAAAAGAGGTTTATGACCGATACGGACGGTTTTATTTGGAGAGTGTTTCGAAATTTGACGGCTGAATGGAGGCTATATAGGCGGCTGCGCCACGAGATATTCCATTTCTAAATGCAACGACACTCCAGTTACCCGGCTGTTTGCTACGTCGCCTCGCGTACGTTCGATGGGTGTGGGGAGGATGAACAAAAAAAAAAAAAAAAGAAAAAAGGAAAAAGAAAAAAAAGCACGAAAAACACGAAACCATCGCGCGGTACGCGGTGATGCTGACAAGATGTCCCTCTCTCCACTGTGTCCCCCATCCCCTCGACACTTCTGCCACCCCCAATGATCGCGCGGTACATTCGTCCATTTTCGGCGAACGCCGAGAGAGTCCCGAGGGCTGAAATTTCGCGGGATATTCACGTGTAATTTAATTCATTGTACCTACCGTTCAAGTTATAACGCGAACGCGCGGCATCACGTTCGCGAGATCATCGCGGATTGATATTCGAATCGATACGAAATACATCCCGAAATTACAGCGTATATATATATATATATATATATATATATATATATATATATATATATATACTTGGAGTGCCTCGGATTAAGTGACTCTGGTTTCGCGAACACGAACAGCCCTGAATCGAAGTAGCATGTCGTTGCCTTGGAATTGGCGATGGCTTTTAGCAAAGCGTACTGGGAAATAAGGAATAGATTGAATCGGAATGCTTCTTAACTTAGCGTTGGCCGTCGAGCGATAGTTTGGTGTACTTCATCCATAAACTGAATGAAATATATCGCACTGTTGAAAATCTTCTAGCGCACAAAATTTACTTCTATTTCGATCCGCTGGCTTTTTTGTAATTTTTAGCTTTTAATTCTTCGATCTCTCTTCTAGTTTCGCGATATTGAAAAATAATCAAAAGTCGTGTTGAAGGGATTTCTTTAGAATTCCTTTGAAAATTAGTTAGAATTCTTTATTGCATGAACTTGAATCGCATCGTGCAAAGGGAGATTTCATATATTGCGGTAATATAGTGTAGGGAGTGTTTTATAATTGTCTAAGGAAGAGTGTAAGTCCAGATTAACGTTGAATATTATAACGTTTGCATTTGAGATTATTTGGCACATAATTTTGCAATTAGGAAAAGCATTTTTTTTTTCATTAAATAACTACAATATCTGTTTATAGCATGTGTTATAACTACTATAATATTCGCGATCGTTTCGTGAATACGAGCAATCTTGAATCGAAGTAATATCGCTCTTCCGAATCAATAATAACTTTTTTATGAGATGCGCTTCAATGAGGAAACAAGAGAGATGATTCTTTAATGGATTTTCTTCGGAATTTCTCTGGAACTGGATTTTTGTTGCACGAGCCATATTTGCCATGTAATCGGAGATTTTATGTGTTTGAATATTTTCATTTCATGATCATTTGCAGTTGAAAAAAAAGCGTCAAATAATTATAATACGTATTTTTATCAACACGTAACATTCACTTCAGTCAGTTATCAGTAAAGGCCCCCATAGACGTTGAAACATGCTGCGATGCATGCATCAACTCCTAGGTTTCATAAAACATCAGATGATGTTTCAGAATCAGCTTGCCTCCACTCTACCGATTCTTCAGTTAAAACAAGTATTTTAAAATGTCGGATCGTCTTCCAGCTCCAATATTAGTGATAGTAATGTTAGGTTTATTATCACGGACTTTCTTCTTTGTCCAACTAATGCTAGAAGTCTATTCCTGCATTAGTGATTCCTTGCTTCTCAGTGATGCGTTTCAACGTCTATGGTGGCCTTAAGAAACAGCCAATGAATTGATTGGTATGATATCTCTAAACATAATATTTACTCACCATCGTTTCTCATCTTTTACTGAAATTGTAAAATCCATAAGAACGTCGCGTACACATTCCACGCGGACGGCATTACACGCGATTAAACACGTTTCCCGAAGTTCTTTACAAATTTACGTGAACGCAGAGTAGCGAACAACCTTGAACTTCAACGTGGCCGGCAACGTTAATTCAATTCGAGAAAGTTGAAGCTACCCCCGGCGCGGCGATTTTTCGTACGTGTTTAATACTAATTTCCGGGCGCAGTAAGCAAAAAGTTGCTTTCCCATTTATCCCGGAGATCAGTCCGGCGTGGAAACTTTCTGTAACGCTTGCTCTCTCTCTCTCTCTCTCTCTCTCTCTCTTGAGTACAAACGTTTATTTTTGATTTCCGTTGCGAGGGCGGATATTAAAGTAGCGGGGGCGGGTTTCCATATAAAACGCGTGCCTGGGCCAGAATTTATCCCCGAGTGCTGTCATCGCCGTGGAGAACAACGTTGTTTATTATCGTCTGGCCTCTGGATGCATTCGTCGAAGCTGCATTTAAACTTCAACCGTTCCATTTCGTTTGCAATTATGGAGTGCAGACGAGAAATAAAGTAGAAGAGAGCTCTTTCGTTGGAATTCAATGGAAAACGTTATTCCGTTGTTTCACAACGTAGGCAGCAAGTGCCTTTACAAGGTCTTCTGAATTTGTAATCTTTGTCATACACACACACACACACACACACACACGCACGTTTTTTCAGATTTTATTTCTGTTCTACGTGTGCCATGTTTTTTTTTCTTTTTTTGAATTTGTTTCGAACTTGATTTTCACGAACCGACGGGAAATTTGATTGCGTATTATTTTTGTTCTACGTATACTGGTTTCTTTTTTTTTTTTTTGTTGAATTTGATTCAAATTTGATTTTCTACGGATTGATTGGAAATTTAAATGTAGTTTAAAACATGCAAAATGCATACGTAGAATATTGAGTATAACATTCAGCGTACGAAAGTAAATTTCTCTATAATCTGATAATCAGATTCAAAGTCAAGTGCCAATGAAGCTTCAAAATGTTTCGTACGTAATGCACGTAATGCACGCTAATTTTCTAAAATTATTTCTACAATTCGCAAGATACTGTAATACGTTTCGAGATACATATGTGTTTTCGATAGAAGGTCCCTCGAATGTTTAATCGATATCTCGGATATCATCGAGGACCGATCGACTTTTCGTTTTCTATTTCCGCCTCGATATGCACGTATACATCTATGTAGCTGTTGACTACTTCACACCGTGACTGTCACACTTGCAACAATACATCCTTGGAATGTACGTAGCAGACTTTTTCAAAGGTCAAAAATTAAGGTTCAAGTTTTCTCATTATCCACAAGTTTTTACACCACTGGAAAATTTCAACTTTGTTATTAACCCTGCTGAAAGTTTCATAATTCAATCTCATCCTCGTTGTCGGCTCAGCAAACAAGGATTTATAATGCTTCAAGAAGTTGTTCGACGTAAAACTCTCAACCGGAAAAGAATCGTGCATACTGTTAAGAAGTTTCTCTCGTATTTCGTTTAAATTCGTGATATTCTTTTTAGAATACGTTTCGAAACGCAGCGAGGTTCAAAATCGGCGTTCGTATCTCGACGATATTTTCTATTCTACCCTACGTGGAAAATCTGGTCGAGCCACGACGAATCGAAAGGGGCCGGTAAAAATGTGAAAAACGTGAAAGCCCGAAAGGCAGCCGGCCGGAAGTTGACCGCGCCGTTTCTCTTCGACGATTTCCTAAGGTGTAATGGACGATCGTTAAAGATCGGAGCATTAACGTCATTTTAACACGTTGACTGCCAACTACGAGATATAGTTTACGTTATTGCCTAGGACGCCAACTACGAGTTAGTCTCGTAGTTTGTTTACTTGCCATGTCTTTGCAGCTACGATGCGAAATTCGTAGTCTATCAGTGTAAATATGAATCGATAGCCTCAGGGAAGAGATTAATAAATGAACAGAAAATATGTTAATACAAAAGTTTATTCGAAATCAACGAGCAAATGAATATTTTTATTTGTGATGATTTTTCAAACAATCTTCCACGCAAAGAGCTGGCTTCCCTCGACAGATTAGGATACTCTGTAAATAATGAAACTCTTGCAATCTAATTTTTTTTGGAACTAGTTGAATCTCTTCTTTAATCAACGCGTCGACGAATGCTTGTCTAAACTTTATAAGTTTTATTTTAAAAGAAGTTTCTTTATGAAAAAGTTTATGCGCATTGTGTATATCTATAATATGTAATGCAACCTTTCTGGGTCATCTAATAGTCTTTTTTTACATAAGCCAACTACGAGATAATTCGCAAGATCTTTTTTTCCAAAAAAAAGAACACATTCTACATGCTTTTTTATGATTACTATGTACTCTGATAGGAGTTTTTAATAATATAATATGATTAAGTTAAATTTGCTTCTTAGACCGGGATTATGAAAAGTATACCGTGGTAGTCAATGTGTTAAAGAAAAACTGCGTCGCCGCGAGGCGATTTTAACCTTTTGCACTCGATTGTCCTTTCTGAAGAGTATTATACTTAAATCTAGCCAGTTTGCTCTTTTTATCATTTGGTATTATAATTATACTGAACGTATACATTTGTATAACAGTGTGATGTATAATATCAGGCTGGAGTGAAAGGCTTGTAAGAAGAACAAAAGAATTTCAGAGGAAGAAAATTCACAATAATTCGGAATAATAAAACATAAACTACACTTCATGTTGCTTCCTACGAAAGTTCAAAAAATGGTGGAAGATATTTTTCCAGAGATATTACTTACCACAAACACATTAACTCTTGTATATTGTTATACTTGTTCTAGCAAACCCGCGATGCACGTTGGCGATTGCTTTAAATTTGAAACGATGATCACATGTTAGAACGAAATATAATCAACGAAATTTCGTGTTGAATGAATTGCTGATATATGATACAAAGAAAGTCGAGTGCAATGGGTTAATTCTCCGCTGGCTTAGTTAGGTCGGTTTTTTTCGGGACGCGCAAACGCCTTTCGCCTTCTTTGTGGCGACTGAGGTGAACTTAAACCTTTACTTTAGGGGAAACTTAATCCTCTGCTTCCGTTTCTACCTTGCATCTTTCGCGCATTGACCTTCTCTCCACCTGGCCGCCTTCTTTTCTTCCGCTTAATCTCGTCCCGCACGCGTTATGCGGCCTCGAACGATCATCTAATCTTGCACATTCGTTTTCCCTTCTTTTTTTTTTTTTTTTTTTTTTTTTGATAAGATTTTTTGAGACATTTTTTACACTTGACGATGTTGAGAGAATGGGAAACTCGAATAACAAAATTAACTGGTAGAATATCTCTGGTTCTCTGATTTTGAAAGAGATTTATATTAATAACGATTCGCTTCTTTCTAAACATTTTGTGATTCATTTTCATTGATTCGATATGAATTGTAATACAAAGAGAGCATTCGGTCTGTTTGTCGAAGCTGAAAGCTCGAAATAATAACTTTCAAAGCCGATTCTTTAAGAAATTTCGTCCCCAACGATTATCATTACGACTATTAACTTAGACTTGGAGGAATTTGAAAAATTTCAAGCCTTCTTTCGAAGAACCAAGGAAATTGTATCAGTAAAGCACGAAATTGCTGTCCGATTGAAGAGCAAGGGAACGAAGAAAGAGATTCCTTTCGTTGAGGAAATAACGGAATTTCAATATCCATTAGTAAAGAAATCAGAAACTACAGCGGACGCTGTTTTACGAATACATTTTTCTGGACATGGTGATCCTTGATGAAATAAAAATTTTCGAAAAATTCCTTCCTCTCACTGTCATTATTAATTGTCATTGTCGAGATTCAACCGAGGTTCCACAGTGCTTCGAAAATTTCTGTGTTGCTTCACGGGAAGGGCGTAAATCCGAAGCCGATTAATCGATTTTTGAGCAAGAGGCAGCAACGCTGTGCGAGTTCATTGTTCACTGCCGCTTGAACACCTGCCGCTTGATTATTCGCCATCGAAGTCGAATACACGGTGGCTAGGATTTTCAGCGGCCGTGTCGGTCTGTACGGACATGTCCGATCGCGAACTGGTTTCTGTGTCCCGAATAACCTAGCGGCGGAATATCGTTCCCATTACGTCGCTAGTTCGCGAAACCTGCACGTGACGTTCTCGTATATGTATCTCCATCGGGCGATTTATCAGAGCCCGATGCTTTGAACTGTAACAAGAGGAGAAAACGCGAAGGAAACAGGGAAGAATCTAACAATCGCGTTATTTTTAATTTTCCGTCGATCGAACGTCGAAACAAGTGTTGTACAACATCGGTAGAGATGTATATACGAATTAACGGAAGCTTTTGTTGAATTAAAGAAACACGTCACGTTTTTGATCTTTCGCCTCGCTCGGAGATTCTCGCCATTTCGTTTCGCCGAGTGAAAATTATTCCCGTGCCGAGTCACTCGCGAAACACTGGTGGTTTTGAATAGCAAACACAGATGTTATTTTCACGTACATAGAATACATATTTCTCTGGTAATGCTGGGCAATGTTGGATATTTTTATAGGTAACGATGACATTTATTCTTTGATTTTCGTTTCAAGTAGATCGTGGTGTTTGTCATCAGTTTTAATCAGTTTAGATTAAGAATCAAACTGTCGAAATGAAAAACAACATTTCAAACGAGAATCAAATCCACCTGAGCATCGTGTCAAGAATCGAATCAAAAGCGAGAGAGAGAGAGAGAGAGAGAGAGAGAGAGAAACCGGTGAACAGAGGGACAGGCGGAAATGCAAGTTCTCGCACAGGAAATCAGGCGAGTGGCAGGAGAAAATATTATCGTCCTCCGCGAATCTCTGGCACTTTATTCAAAAACAAGTCGCAGGGACCGGACTTACAGTTTCAGTTACAACCGAGGAGACCTACATTCCTTCTGTGCGTTCGAAAAGAGGGTGCTTTTTCTCTCCTCCCCCCGCCCCCTCTCTCCCTGCCAAAACGCCTCGGTGAAATCGTCGCGTGTTTTTGACACAGAGAAACCGTTTCGCTCGCCGACCGCGAGAACCCCCTCACCCGTGCTATCACGCTCGAGCTCGATCGAACTCTCTGGAGATCGTTGCCGGCCTGGCCTTGCCTTGCATTTACGCTTCGCGGTGTGCGAAGTTTATGCGCGGAAAATAATGCGGGAAGGGGCGGGGAGGGAGTGAGTGGAGTCGCGAGAGAAAACGACTTCTCGAAAAATAAGCTGGAAGTCGAAGCTGCCTTCCGGCTGTTTTCTAACGGTTGCCTGACTTAGACGAAGCAGGATAATTTAATGATTCAGACTCCGGTTTCCGGCTCTCTCTCTCTCTCTCTTTCTTCCAGCCCCTCGATTTCTCGCAGCTCATCTGCGCGCGCGGCGATCTAATTTCGGATATTTTCCTCCATCAACCGCGCTGAATTACGACTCGTTATCCCCGGAGAAGACTCGAGACTGGGGAAGTTTCTCGATTCACGGTTCATCGTCGGCTAAGTAGGCAGGAATTCATAAGGCTGAAATTGATAAGGGGATCCGGAACGGTGGAACGTTCTTGAGGATTGTTTGCAAGGGGGATGTGGGATTCGTTTGAAGCGGTCGCTTTGATCGACAGCGGCGCTCCATCTTCGCCGGGGGGATTGCGATCTACCTTGCGATCTATGTGGGATTGGAAGAATCCGGATTCTACGAGAAGAGAGAGAGAGAGAGAGAGAGAGAATAATCGTATGTATAGAAGAGAAATTTATTGGATAACGTGAGATTGAATAAACTAAACTCAGCTTAAAAAAATGGTTCGTAATTATTTATTCAAACGTTAGTTATAAGTTGTAAATTGAGTTTATTTGATAAATTCCTCTTCCATCATCGTCGCACGACATTTCCTCCCTTTCCTCATTTTTTGGTTTACGTTGAGGGGACTTAGTACATTTTTCCCACGTTGACAGTTGTTAGATTCCATTCATTTTCTTTTTCAACTAAATTTCGTAGATTCGTCTGTTTTTAAAAGTTAGGTCCTTGGACTTTCGCACGTACATTAGCGAGCGATGTTTAAATTAAAAAAAATCATTCGATTATATGTCACTGATCACTGGTCGAAATTTATGTACATACATTTCCTGCTTCGTTTTCTACGATTATTTTTAGGCGTTGATTATTTTTAATGATGGAGGGAATCCTTTTTCCTTCCCCAAACTGCACTGTGTAACAACGAAAATTGAGAATGGACGCAATTATCAAGCAGCGGGGAAAGTGGGGGAAAAAAAGTATCGATCGGCGACGGGTGCCGATAAACGGCAGAAACCGAACAGTCGATTAGCGCGTAGTTTACGTAGCCATTCGTCTTCGTAGACGATGGATGATAAAATGGAACCGGTGTGGAAACACGGTCAAGTGTGCCACTGGATCACACGGATTTACTTTTACGCGGCTGGCCAGGGTGGGGAGCGGTAAGGAACCAATTAAACTGGAAATCGCGTAATAAAATGCAAACGACGAGCAGCGGGCAGAAGCAATTAAAGGGGATGAAACGCACGATAAAAAAGGCTGACGCATCGATCGCTCTGACTTAATGGTCATCGTTAGGGGCTGTGAGAAAGTGATCTGATTTGTTTGACATATATCTCCTGAATATACACACTCTGCCGCGCGTGTATATCGAACGAATGTTAATTAATAAGGTGATCGATAACCACTTGGCCACGAAGAAATTACCTAGAATTTTCAATTTCGATCGTGGCGTTCACTCGAGAATTCCACCGAGTTTTTAATGAATTTCGATTGAACTTTCGAAATTCAATTAACCAAAGACACAAGAGGTACGCTTCGCCGATACTACCAAGTGGTCGAATTAACGTGAAATTTACCTTCTCGTATTATTTTCGATCGATAAGAAATGGCAGAGCGAGAGAAGTATAAATAAATTCGGAAAACATCTTCAGATATGACATCCTCTAATTTCATCGTATAATATAATTGAATTCCTGATCGACACTATTTAATGTAATATCTAGTGTCATTAGATTCTAATATGTCAATATTACGTTCTATCATTAATCATCAATCTCCTGATATTAAATTCTATCTAATATTTAATAAAAAAAAAACACTATTATATATTCTTTTATAATTACCATATAGTAATATTAAATTCTGTCTTACTAATTCTAGTTTAATTTTTTAATACAACTGACAATAATTATAATACACTAATGTTAAATTCTATCTTAATATTAATATTAAATTAATCCGAATCAATCTTCTTATATTGATATAAAACACAACTATATGTAAATAGTGTTTTACATTATATAACACTTAAAATACCATTCTAACATATTCTATTCGAAGAATGATTTCCCATTCGAATTTCCCTTTGCGATAATTCGAGATCCAGAAAGTTCTGATACCAAGAGTAAGTAACCTGTTCAGGATTCTCTTTCCACCCCGTTGCTCCCATAACCCAAAAAGCAGGCGAGTTTCTTCACAGCGGTGGCCGTTTCAAACTGCAATTAATTATCAACCAGCGACCGTGAAAGAATTAGATGGAGAATATTTCTTGGATGGCGCGAGTCGAGTGTCGTTTTCACCGTGCAAAAAACGAGTGTAGTTTTCACCGTGCAAAAAAACGTAGAACGCAGAGGCGTCGGTGAAACGACGATGAGAGGGCGACGACGTGAACGCGCGAGCACGTCAAAGAGAGAGAGAGAGAGAGAGAGAGAGCAGTACTCTTTTTTCGACGAGATTTCGTCGACTTTTTCCACCGAGCCGGGAGAAACTTTCGGGAAATTGATGGCGCGATGTACCACGACGATGAGGGGGACGGCGATCTCGTCGGGAAATCCGGAAGAAATCTCGAAAAGAGGGCGATCCGCGAAAGTTTCGGGGTCAGGCTTGGGGGCTCTCTCTCTCCGGCTTCGACCAATCTGAAAACTTTCGTCTTTCGAGCGGCCAGCTTCCCGCGATTATTCTAATGAAAATGGCGGCACGCGCGCGTAAGTCTGATCTCCGAGCGAGCGTTTCAAATGTAGTTGCGAAACAGCTCCCGATTTAAAGCGGCGAACAAAATTTCGACGAGTCTCGGTCACTCTCGCGGATTCTTTTTTTCTCGCGGTTTGATTTCCTTGTATTTTTCCATTTTTTGTTCTCCCTTCCATCTTTTTTTTTCTTTTTTCTTTTTTTTTTGTTTTTCTTTCTTTTTGAGGGGAGCTCAGGGATAATCCGAGAACCATCGAAATATTAAATTAAAACATTTTTCTTTTTTCTACTTTTTTTTTTTTTCGTCTGTCGGCGGAATCGGGAATGGAATGATTCACGTTTCGTTGTGGAAATTTTAATTATCGTTCTCCCACTAACCGCGCGGCTCGCGGTAATCCTGTTTGCCAGTAATTCAGAAAGTTTAATTCGGCGTAAAAATTGTTTTCCGCGAGCAGAACCAGCTGGGAATATTATTTGCAATGTTACATCATAGAAAAACGACAGAGTTACGTGATAACAGAGTTGCCCGTTTAATGGCGACCCGGCAGAGTAGAGAAATATTTACAAGAGCGCTCTCCAAACTTTGTACATCTATGAACGGTTATCAAAATATTCTCTTATTCAATTTACAATATTCACTTCGATCCGTTGAAATTAAACGCTGCTATTAGAATTTCTATTAGTTTTTGAATACGATTAATTTCGATACTTTCAATTTATCTGATCGA
Source organism: Tetragonula carbonaria (assembly GCA_032399595.1). Classification (NCBI taxonomy): domain Eukaryota; kingdom Metazoa; phylum Arthropoda; class Insecta; order Hymenoptera; family Apidae; genus Tetragonula; species Tetragonula carbonaria. Next base: position 8,365,160 of record JAUCRC010000004.1, read on the forward strand.
TTTAAAATCACAATTGGCATTTTGAAAACTCTGGCAAAAGAACGATTTCTGTGTGAAACTCTAGAACTAACAAAATCGTAATCGAAACGATCGGAGATTCACAACTTTATCGAGTATTATATAAATAACGGAATTTTCTAAAAAGAAAAAATTAGTATTATTGACAAACTGCAACTAAAGCTTTCCTCAGTTCATCCTCATCCTTCAATATCGTCTTGAATCTTGGTTCGAAAAACTCCAATAAATTAGATTATAAATCTAAAATAATTTCAAATTTTCATTTCCTTCATTTCTTTTCTACTTTGAATTCTGTTTTCCACTTTCGTCGCTGAAAGTTGCGGCGTTGACTAAGAGAATGAACCGTAAACTATATATGTAGCGATGAAATTTTCACGCAATCTACACGCATCATCGGCTCGTTTTATCGCAGACAGAACGCGACGACTATAAAGGAACAACGATTCACCTTCCCGATAAAAGAGCAAAATGCACGTATCGAAGTGTACAAGTTTGTAAATTTTATCTGTAATAAGCTCATCAGACTTTGCATCCTTGCAGCTGCCTGGAAATTATTTCACGGGAAACGAACATGGCGGACGGCGCGCAACCGGAAACGACGATCCGGAAACGGAAACTTTTACGCCGGTGTCGTGACATAACCTCTTGGTAATCTTGGTCTCTTTAAAATGGACGACTTTCGACCTCTTTTCACGGAAAATGAACAATTTTATCCTCGTGGTCACGTTCTTCACTATTTTTCCTTCTCCTTTTCTCTCTTTTTTCGGACAAATTACAAAATTCTCTCATTTGCAACTTCCTACGAGCAAGCTTTTTTGTCTTTTTTTTGAAGCAAGAATTCTTCTTCCATGTTATTATTATTTTCGTCTCGCTTTTTCTCCTTTTTCTTTTTTTTTCCTTTCTGTTTCTGAACTGCGAGCAGAGGAATTTTTTCGTCCTCGCGATTTCTTCTCTACTTTTTTGCTCTCCCTGATTTTTCTTTTCCGTTTACGAAAGGGAAGGTAGTGAAATTTGTCACTTGCTTTTTGCTTGGCAACAATTTCCTGTTGTTAATTCTCCTTTTCTCGAATGTTCTTCACCCTGTCGTCTGCAGTTGCGAGCGGAGGAATTTCTCGTCCCTTCTTCGCAAACGGTTCGTAGAAAAAAAAAATTTTTCCATTATTTTCACCTGGACTCTTCCTCCTACTCGTCTCCGAATATTTTTTTTCTTTCTACGTTTCTTCTGTCCATCCATTATAATTGCAAGCGGAGAGAATTTCTCTCTTCTGCCTCTCGCAAACACGCTCCGGGGGCGAATTTTCTATTCACTTTCGTCCTTCACTCCTCTCTTCATCTTTCAATATTTTTTTGTCCCCGTCTACTCGCTGTAATTGTAAGTAGAAAAAAAGTCCCTCGTATTTTCTTCGCGGAAAAGCGAAGACGGATACAAAGGCACGCGGCTTTCGGGGGAACGAACAAGTTTGCGATACTTGTCTCTCTCTCGTTTCTCTTCTGTTCTGAAAACGTTGATTTACGGCGATAACGAGCGGATACGTAGGCACGGGTTTTAACACTCGAATCGATTTACGGCGATAATGATTCACGACCGCGAGCGCTAAGTGTCAGCCGGCTCCGCCAGGCAAAGGAATCTCAGGCTTAAACTCGGTGGCACGGAAGGAAAATCAATTTCGTTTCTGATTATGCACAATTCTCGGCGGCAAACGGGGACTGTTAGTCTTTGACTAACCACGCTGTTAAAGCGCCGCGTCGCGTCGCGCCGCTAACAATTTGTTAATAACTTGCGGACACAATTTACACAGCAACGGTACTTTGAACATTTATTAAACTCTACGGACAAAACGAACGTTTTCTCCACGAATGTAAGAGACGGATGTAACTTTCGTTAATCGAAGGGCTCGTCCGTGCTTTGTATTTAATTGGAAAAGAAAGGAGGATAATCTAGCGTGTTGTTAATGCTAAGTTACTGTATTTTCTGCTAAGTTTGATACTAAGTTTTTTTTTTTTTAGAAAATAATCATCTATGTGTGTATCTGTATTGAAAGAACTATACTTAATTGAATCATCAAGTGACAACAAATCATATTCCTCATAACGCTAATTCCATCATATTATGATTGCAAATATTAAAATACGATATCTATTATCTAAAATAGAATACGTAATTTATTAAAGATATAAGTATTTATCATATACATGTTCATATATATAAATATTTATTTCATTCGATATAATGAATCAGGACATAAATCATATTCTTCGTAACACTAATTTCGTCATATTATGATTGCAAATGTTAAACTACTATGTCTATTATCTAAAATAATTAATGATATAAGTATTATATATATATAAAATATTTATTTTATACGTTATAATGAATTGGGATATAAATTATATCTTCGTGATACCAATTCCATCATACCCAATTATTAAAATACAATATATAATCTATTAATTACGTATAATAATTATTAACATATTAAAACTATATGTTACAGTACAATATGCAACATAAATGTAAACGTTAAGATACAATATCTATTAAAATTTTAAAAAAACTAGAAAATCTTGAAATCATCGAAACATCATTTTAAGTTTCCTCTCTTTCTCTCTCTCTTATACACACTCATACACACACACACACACACACACACACACATCTTCTTCAACAGAAATTCATTAATTTGCTCTAAACATGTAAATATCACCTCCCCTGCTTCGTCTCGAACGAATTAATTCATTGGCGGCTATACTTATGTATCATAAATCCTTCACGTTCTTCGTTGATTCTCCCTTTTTCCAACTTATCGAACGTGCGAAAAAACGAAGCAGCAAAGAGGGAGAGAGAGAGGAGAAGAACAGAGATGGAAAAACCAGTCACGTTACCCTGTCGAAACGTAACGAGAGAGTTCCTCCCCAACGTAACGGAGAGAATTATCCGTGGGCAACCGAATCTCCGTTGCTCATCAACGTCGGCTCACGAACGTCCGCGGCATTTATTTAACGGTTAAGTAAATTTTAATTAATTGTTAATTAATCCGACCGCAGACCGATCCCTCCCCTAACGGTGGGCCGGTTCATAAATAAATTTCGCCGCGCGAATAATCAGTTTTTATCAGAATGAACGAGAGAGAGAGAGAGAGAGCTGTCTTCCGTTCTTCGTAAATACGTCTTTCGTGTTTCGGGGGAACTGATTTCAAAAGGAGAATGGAATTGGAAATAGAAATTGAAAGGAGGAACAGGATAGTCAGTGTTCGAGTGAGATATGGAGGATTCGATAGACAGATGGGCCTAATTCTCGACTACATTATCGCGAAAGTTTCAATGTTTATTTATTGGTCATTCGTCCGTAATTTTCTCCTTTTTATTATTGATAAATTGTTAAAAGAGATTATCAAATACAGTGGAACGTAAGATCTAAAAATTTTTGCAAATCTCAATTTTGGAGAAGAACGATGAAGTGGATAAAAGAAAGAAGTTCTTTCTGTAATTTAGAAGAAAAAAAAAATGTCTATTTCGAAAAGAAAGAGTTACGTAGTGAATAGCAGTCGAAAATTTTTAGTTAAATACTTTTTGCTTTAGAATTTAGGAAATATCCAAACAACAGAAATTTCCAATTTCCACGGATTTTGCGTGCAAGTAGATTCGTATCCGATTGAAACCGATGGAAACCAAACCGAACCAACGATTTCCCTCGTCAAAAGTTAAATACGTTTCACTCGATTCCATTGCACGAAATTCAATTCGACACGTGCGGCATTACGTCGAAGAAGTAAAAACGTCGTCGTCGTAACAAACGTCAAGCATATCCCAAGAAACGGAATGAAGCATCGAGAAGAAGAAGAAGAGAGCAAACGAGCAAAAATGTAACCAAGAATATGCTGTGGAAAGAGGCAAGCGCTTCTTTGAAACGGGGAAACGAAGAGGAACGAAGGAGAGCGAAGACGAGGCCACGGCCAGCTACGGGAGAGACTGACGGGTCAAATTAATTGTAAACAATCAAGGAAAACTGCAGAAGCTCGCGAGATGCAGGCTGCACAGCTGCGTGTTACATCAGCCGCTAACAACTCGTCGTAAATCGTCGATTGCCATCGTCACGAAGCTCTACCGACCATCTCTCTCTCTCTCTCTCTCATTCTCTCTCTTGCTCTCTTCCTGTTCTATCTGTATGTCTGTCTGTCTTGATCAAAAATCCCGCGAATTTGGATTATTCGGATTGGCCTAGCAAAAATCAGACTTTGATTAAATGAATTTCGTTCGAAGTGTGTGTCGTATTTTTGAAAGCCAGGAACGGAAGAATTTAGATCATTTGGATTGATCTAAGAAAAATCAAGTCGGTTATCAAACGAAGCTTTAAAATATACTTTTTTGTCGTAGGAAGAATTTAGATCATTTGGATTAAGCTAACAAGAATTCATTGAATGAAGTTTTAAAATGTTTTTAAGAAAGTATTTTTTGAAAGAAAGAAAGGAAAGGATTTAGATCATCTAGATTAAGCTCACAAGAATTACGTCTGAATTGAATTTGAATTTTTGAAGTTTAGAAAGTTCTTACTCTAAAATTTCTCGCGATTACTGAATTTTAATCATCGCGCTAATAACCGCCTTTAATTGTAACATCACTTCCTTTATTCTCGAAATTATAAATCTATTAGCATTTAATTTCCTTTCTTTATTCACAGATAAAACTTGCTAAAAGTACAAAGTGAAATATTAAATTCGCGAGAAAATTCACGGAAGGTTCCACTGCGAAGAGAATTTTAAAATTACTTCGTCAAATGTTTCCGACTTTTATACTGAATGTTTCAACAAATGCGTGTTAATTTTTAATGAAACTCGAAACTAGTCACTCATAGCGTTAACTATGGGTAAAGCTCGGTCTTCTGCTTTTCGAACGACACTCGAAAGGGAAGTCTTCAGTTTTTCGCGAGTGTTAAAGGGAAACTGTCCACCTGAGCTCCTTTATTTGCCAGGAGAAACGTTTTTATTGGATCTTGTTAGAACAACGTTTTCCTTTTGCGTGGTTAGAGAAAAGTTTAGTTTCTGTTATGTGTTGTCACACAGAACACGGTTTTCTTTCTCCTTTCTTTTTTTTCTTTTTTCGTCTTGCGGCCTTGTTAGTGTTGGCGAGCTTTTACGGTTGATTTTTTAGAAATCTTTTACCACGGTCCTTGTTCTTAATGTAGGGAAAATGATTTGGCTTCGCTACTGTTTCGCAGTAGAAAACTCGACGGTGAGAAACTCTGTCTTCTAACAGAGATTTCAACTTCCCCCTTTCTTTTTCCTTTTTTTACTGCACTTTAGAGGAAAACTGAGATTTTATAATTTCATTTTTGATGGAAAGATCTAGCTTTAATAAAATAGTAGATAGTAGCGAAGTATTCGAATGTTCTCTTGAATGCTCTATTTGTGATTTTTGTTACAGAAGGAAAATTTTCACGAAAATTTTCTACTGTCTTGAAGAATCTTCAATTTTGTTGGAATATTGTTTGAAAGTTAAAAGTTTCATTCTCTGCCACGCGAAAGTTATGCTAAGCCATCTATAATAATCCGTTCTTGAATCTTCCCAACACTCTAATTTTAATTTTCATTTTAAAAAAAAAACATGGTCCCTGTCCTATCTTGTTTTTATTTTTCATTTTCGATTGTCACATTATTCGAGCAAGCTCTGCTGACTTCAAATCAATTTCAATTTTCTTTTATGATTCATTTCATCGTAAACTCTTTTGTGCAAACTATTCATTTCCTTTGTTTTCTATCAAGAAATTAGAAGTTCTTCACGTCGAATATCTGAAAAAAATCTCTCACGAATCTCCTAGAAGAAATGTTCTCTCCTCTTGGGAATAAATTTCTATTTACATCTTAAAAAAAAAAAAAGAATACTCACCGTGTACTAAATCTTGCGAAACAGCCAGTTACCAAATTTCCATGGAAAATCGATTTTCCAAAACGTGAGATCTCTCGTTAAAGAGTGCTAGTGTCAAAGATCTTCTTCTCCGTTGAATTGGAGCTATCTCTCTCTCTCTCTTGCGACAATATTTCGTTTTAGAAGGAAACATCTTTCAGTTCTCCTCTATTTTCTGTTATACGATGCTCGTGCACCAGCGTACACGCTTCCGTAGGTCCGTGCATTCAAGACAAGGAGGGAGAAATCATGGCGGATAATCGCGAGTTTCCGGAATGCCGCGTCTCGCGCGGAATTGCGCACGTAAACCGAGCCCTGTAAACCGAGTCGCTTGGATCTCTCGTCTGTCGCGCGAAACGCAATCGAGGATTTCCAGTTCGAGAACACTTCTTTCGCGTCTGTTCTTCTTCCATAATCAGTATCTCCCCTGTCCCCCTCGCCGAGTAATCGTTCTCTTGATCTGGCAAATTTTTCAATATTTGTACATTTATGCATTTCTTCCTCGGTCGTGAGTGAATTGAAATTGAAAATTTTTAATCTGAAGAATTTTACTACCCCGTTACTCTTTGTTACCTTTTTCTATCGCTCTTTGAAAATTTTGTTACACTGAGCGTTGAGTATGAAAAAAGAAAGGAGAGCACTTGTTTCAATTATAATTATTATTCAACTGTGTCGATACAACGATTTTAATAAGCTTTTAACTTTCTCCAAACATACGTAGGGTAAAATATCCTTTTATTCTATAAAACTAACTAAAAAGCTGGGGGTTCGTCCGAGAATTCTTACATAATTGTCAATTATAAATGTAATTTAAATTATAATTATTATCGAGGTGATATAAACAAGGTGGTTAAACAATCGTACGGACTTTGTATCTCTAGCGAATATATTCGACCAGCTGGTACGTCGAATCTCGCGACGAGAGAAACGACGATTCAATCGATCAACGTTCCCGACGTGTCGATTTAAAGATAATTAAACTCCTCCATCGAAAAATTTCAACATCCAGGAAGCAACAAGAGAGACGCCACGTGTTGATCCCACTCTCGACCAGCCCCGTCCTTTCAATAATTCCGCGAGAACGCGCGAGTCTCCCACGTAATCATCTTTCAGAAACACTCTCTCGATGAAATCTCCGGACGGTACATCCACCCCGTCCCCGTTTCACACGGCAGTTTCTTTTGGCGACGAGAGGGAGGGAGGAAGGAGAGGTGGTAGCATAGGTCGAGGAAGACAAGAGAGAAACAACGAGCCGCAGGAGGGTGAGAAAAATAGCGCGCGAGGACGTGCGCGTTCGCGCGAACACTACTTTTAGGATCGTCGAGTGCCTTTGGGAAATTGGTTGCGCGCCTCTCTCCGGCCCGTCTTCGAAACTTTTATTCTCTCGGAGGGACCGACGACAGGAAAATAGCGCGAACTGAGAGCCCTCGCTCTTTCTTATCTCGGTACACTTGCTCCCTTTCCCCTCGTCAGTCACGCTCTAACCTTCTCTCTCTCTCTCTGTCTCTCTCTCTTCCTCTCTCTTTCTATCGATCCCTCAAGCTTGTTTCTTCCTTCCGTTCGACCAACGGTCCACCCCCCTCCTCCACCCCCCAAGGAGGATTAGGTCACTGCCAGGCCGTTTCAACTCCGGTTCTCGTCCGATTTCCGCGATGCTCCACTCGTTGACCTTTTACCTTCTCATCGACAGGATCTCGCGTAAATCCTCGGCAACTGCCTGGTCCGAGGTCCCTGGTCCGAGGCCACTCGACAAGATTTCATCGATTCGATCTCGCGGCGAGTAAGTGTTCCTGCCCGGGCCAGTCCGGTTCCCCCATCCTCGCTCGTCTCGTCTCCACGCTTTGACTCGAAACTTCTGCTCTCCGCGAAATTTCCTGATTACTGCCCGGGAACCTGATGCGCCTTTCTCCTCCACCTTTTTTTCTCCCTCCCTTTTTCCTCGTGCCGCTTTTTTCTCCCTGTTCTTTTTTTCTCTTTTTTCTTTTTTCTTCTCTACCGCGTGCTTGCTGGTCACGCTCCCTCTCCCCCTTCCTCACTCTGTATCCCATGGTTGCTGCGGTTTCGGTCGTTCGTAGCTACTTCTTCAAACCGCGAATCGAACGGCTCGAGTTCGAGTTCGAGTTCGAGTTCGCCGTTCCCTCTTGGTTGATCTTCCTCCGGCAAGTCGAGCTGCTCGCGAACCGTGGAAAATCGAATTTCCCACAGAGGGGAAAATATGATCGCTTCGTCTGCGCTTGGACTTGGAACGATGAGAGATGTTTAAGTGGAGATATCAATGTTTCTGGGGGAATGCTTCTCGAGTTTGGTCGATTGATTAAATGCTTTTTTGTGAACCAGGTAACGATGAATCAGCAGGATAATTCGGACTTCATTTGTTAGATCACGATTTTACACAATTGTTCCGTGAATTCTTTGGACTGAGTTAACCTTCGTATATATCGACGCAATCTAAAGCATGAAATTTCCATCAGAGATGTCGAAGTGAAGAAAATAGAGAGAGAGAGGCTTTATAATACAACGGAATGTACAAGCATTTATTTGCATATATTACGAAAAATTATTTAAGTTGTTAAAAATACGCTGTTTCACGTTTATAAAATATCTCGAAAATATTCCGAATTGGTCATTTTGGTATAGTTCTAGCTCTGTTAATAAAACATATTTATATTATGGTAAATAAACATTGCTTTCTTTTGGAGATTCACGAGCATCCCAGTAAGCAACTTTCTAAAGAAATCCACGTGTGTACTGCCACGAGTTAATTAAACAATTTTATTTTTGTTTATTAATTTCTTCACTTTGTTTATTAATTTCTTGGACCTCGTTCCGAACTTTCCATTCGACTGGTTTCAATAATTTGAACAGCATTTATTTATTGTACAATTGCAATCAATTGTACAGTTGATTAAAAGTTTTTTTTCATCTGATTTCGAGGGATTTCATCTGACTCGAGTCTAGAAAAAATGCAAATCTTTTGTAAATTTCGCGTCTATCTAGAGAACGCGTCGTGCTTCCTTTTTTTTCGCGGGAGGGAAACCATCTTTATTCACGGGTAATTTTCTTCTCCGGCAATTAAGCCGACCATCTTGGAATTGAATTTCTTTTTCTCTGTGCGAGAGAGTTCGCATTATTAGAGTTAATTTTATTTTTAAACTCTGTTTGGTGCGAATGTTCCCTTTCGCACCGAGGAACAACGCGAAGTTTCGACTGGAATCATCAACAGATTTCTGTTACCCATTTCACGGAGCATAATTAAATTAATCTAAATCTCATCTGTCCCTCGTTTCTCTAATTTTATTTTTCCCTTGTCAGTAATAAAAAAAAATAACACAGTGATATCTACAATGGGGAAAATAAATTCTTTTATTGACGATAAAAATTCAATCGTGCAAAATTCACAGATTTCACAAATCATACGTGTGAGTTAATTTTGCATCATGATCTTATTCTCATCTAGTTTAGTCTAATGTTTCAAGACTATCAAACCGTAAATGGAGATAGATATAATAGTTATCAGAAGACAATGTAAAAGACTCGCTTATCAAAAGATTTGAAAACGAATATTATCTGCAGTTCTGACAGCGTCTAAATATACATCATACGTACTTTACAAGAAAACTAAATTATTTTAATGTTCTGAAAATTCAAAATGTTCCGTCAGATTTCGAATTTTCACTTTCGAAAATCGTCGCCCACTGAATCAAAGCAATTAAATTATCTAATAATTAATTTATCCTACTAATCTTGATCAGAAACGTCCTAAGATCCAAGATTTTCCAAATCTTCGCCACCTTCAAAAAATCATGGTGAAATTCGTCATATGCATCCTGGTCAGCTCGCCAAGTATAATATTCTCTCACCTTCGACCGTCAAATATCTGTACCATCCTGTCCAACTCATTGTACCGTCATTCCTTTCGGAATTTCATTCCTTCGTCTGACTAGCGAGATCGATCCGCGAACTATCGGAGGTAGCGACGAGACGCGGCGAGAAGGAATTTAACGCGGGGACTTTAAAGTGGATTAAATTTCCCTTCCGGTTTGATCGTGTCTTCGTCTGGCCTGTACCCAGGCCACGGTAGATTTAATTTTTATGTGGAACGCGGTCACGGACCGCGAACACGCGGCGGCCTGTTTAAAATTCCCCGGTCGCTCTCGTCGCTTAGTTCTCTCTCTCTCTCTCTCTCTCTCTCTCGCCTATTTTCTTTCATCGATCGGCCATCACACCCTTCCGGGGATAACATCGATACTGGTAACGATAATATACAACAGCGGCAGACTTCGTCCACGAGTTAAGTGGCTCGTAACTTGGCATCAACCCCGTAAAGACGTGGCTGAAACGGGCGTAACGGGCTGTGTTCCCCGTCAATGGGCTAAGTGAATTACGCGGAGGGTAGCTTAGAGTGCGTGTCGAAGGAGTGGGACAATTTTCGGGTAGCAGAAATTTCTTTCATGCAGGTGTGAAAATTCGACGATTCTTTTTTTTTCAAGACAGACTATTTAGGCTAGCTGCTTTTTATTTGGTTTTTAAGCGATGATTAAGGATGATTCAGTGCGAAGAGAAGTTTAAGGGATGTTCACGGTGTGAGAAGGATAGCTTTATTTTTTTATTATTATTATTTTATTATGACTTCATGCTATTAACAATTTGTCATTCAGTATTTAATTTTTACATAATATGATATTAAAATACAATATTAATATTAATTCTTGATGAAACAGTGTGTGATTTAACCAGTTCCGTACAACGTAACAGATTCTTTTATTCGCATTTACAAAACGCCCAAAATTCACCCGAAGTATTTATATTTTCCTCGATATTTATATTTATATTTTCTTTCATTTATTAACCAATTATCTCGAGGGGAGGGGGAGGGGGGGAAAGGGGGAAGTTCGTAACGGGAACACGACGAGACGGGACGCAATTTACGAAACGATTTCACTCACTTTTCCGGACGAGTCGGCCGCCTATCGAATTATATCGCGTGTCTGAATGCGAGCGCGCGCTCCACGCAAATTCACCGTCCCCTTATCGGTCTTTTGTTTGTACCACCTTTCACGCGTACTCCGTGTCACAAAACTACCTACCTATAAACTAGAACCAAACAAAATCCCGCCTCCGGGCGGGCGCGCGCGCGTTTCTCTATCGAGGTGGCAATTCCTCGCCACACAATACGTCATTCAATCATTCCTTTTCATCGTTCGAAAGCAATCGAGTTCGTTCGCTGCACGCGGGGAAAAGTCGAGCTGTTTCGCTGTTCACGGTGTCGAAACAAGTCCGAGTAAATAGCAAATGGCCGACATTTTCTCGAAGAGGGGTGGCGATGCTCGATGCTCTGAAAGAACGAGGCAAAAAGAGAGAGAAAGAGAATGTGTGTCTGTGTATGTGTGCGCGTGTGAGAAAATATAGAAGCGAGAGCAGATTTTTCCAACAGAGAGCCGACGGCCCTCGAGTCGAGTAAATTTCTAGTAAAAATGATCACGATGGCGTTCCCACGTCGAACCGTTCTACTCCCCTCGAGAGAAGATATATAGTCACCTGTCCGCGTGCAACGACGCGTCTCGTGGTTTAAGGCGTTGGCCATTGTGAAGAAAGATGAAGTTTGTTATCTCTCATCAGGCCGCCTCCGGTATCCACCGGGCAACTTCGCCCCTTTTCATCATGCCGCGTCCAGATTTTTCGTCGTCCCGTTTTTCTCTCTCGCTTCGAACGCCGCTCTGGCAACTTTCACGCGAACCATCGTCGTCGCCGTCGTTTCCTTTTCTCCTCCGGAATCACCGGTATGAAGAACTTTCCAAAGCCGTTTGCGTAGCCTCGGCTTCTTTGCCCGTTGCGTCGTCGTTGTCTCGAAAGCGTAAACGACTGGAAAGACGTCCACCACTCCGACCAGTCCTCGCGATGTTTTCGCTTCTTCTCTACGTCCGTTCCGGGAACTTTTCAGCCCGGAGGGGGTTAATCGGCAGACTGATCGTTCGTTCGAACACTCTGAGACAATAGTCTGCCTCGAAGCATTGTATCGATATTGCAACGTTTTGGTAATATTTTGGACAAAGATTTCTATTCCGAGCGAATAGAAATTACTTTATTTAGAGTAATTTTATTTCGTAATAAAATCAATAAAATATACCGTAAACAGAGGCGGGGCAAATATAACGAAAACGAGAAGACAAGAGATTTTTATCAGATGTTCTCTGTATTCTCCATGACGCTATTCTGAACTCTGATCAAATGTGCAGAAATAGAATTCAGTAGTGTAGTGTCATTGATAAATAAATTACTACGAAATGTTTTTCTGATTTCTGATCTTAACAATAGAACAACGGTCGAGGCATAAAATTTCCATTAGAAACGTTGAAATAAAAAATAGTAGAAAATCTTTGTACCGTGTACGCACAAACTTTGATTTATATATTCTACGAAAAATCATTTCGATACACATTCTCTAAAAATACATTTACAAAATTTCTAAGAAAAATTATAAATTCGATTTTCAAGAAATCTTAAAAGACACACAGATAATTATTTCCCAAATCGTTCCAAAAATGCTCCAAGATATCATTGATTATTTACCACTTTGAAATAACCCTGCTGCCCATTTTCTATCCATCCATCCATTTTATAAATATATAATTTTTATACAAATATACTTCTGTTTTTTTTTCGTAGCCCTTTCGCAGAAAAATTCCGCGTAGAGCAGAATAAAGCTGACCTCTGCGTTGCGTTAATTATACACCGTGTAATTAGCGAAAACAGGGAACTACGCTCGAACGCGGTGGCCCTATCAACCGAATATAGAGAATCTTAACTCTGCCGCCAACACCGTACACCGATATTATATCGTATCTAATTAAGCGAAAACAACGAAACCGTGGGAATACAGTTTCGCAAACATGGCGTTGTTTCACGTGGTAGCTTGCGGCCGCCATTGGAATTTATCGATAGCTGCTAAACGCGCGGCTATTCGAACAGAAGGCGGGGGGGGGGGGGAGGAAGGGCAACTTTTAAGAACGTTGACTCGTTAATGTCCCGTGCAATCGTAAATTCTTGCAACGGTGTTTTCTTGCGAGTAGTTTTTAACGGGATAATCAGAATAGTATACTTGCTCGCGAGATGATATAATGAAGTTCTCCTCGTTGACTGGAAACTCCATATATAGTACAGATATGTGTGTTCCGGTATGTTCTATTCCATTTCCGGGCTTGCGTAATATGGTAATCATTCTTGCTACTTTCGGCGGTTCGTCTATTTTATAGTAAGTTTAATATGAACGATCCTCGCGACGAAGCGTTCGTTCACCGTATATCTGTAATGTACGAGTTTAAGTACGTTGAAAGAGTTATTTCAAGAACGCAAAAAATATAGAAAATATAAAATACAAATATATTTTGATCGAGTAGTAAATTGTTACTCGATTCGCATTTCTTTTGAAGAATTTGCATGTAAATGAAATCAATCATGCTGATTGAGTGCTGATAGACGCGGTTTATTTAATATTGCAGAAATTCTTTACGAACAATGTTTCTTGAATCATAGAACCATTGTATTAAATTTTCTTTCTTGTTTCTTTTTTGTACGTGTGCACGCTATTGATCAATCTTGGCGCAGAAGCCCACATAACGATGGAACACAGTAGCAACAATGAATACACATGGGGAAAAAAACAAAATAACAAAAACCACAGAATTCACTGAAAAAAAAGCAATAGTGGCAATATCCTGTGAAAGCCTTCAAAGCGAATTCGATCAAATGTCTATTTCCTCACCCTCCTTCTCTCAATCTAGTCTCAATCCACGTATCCACGTAGAGAAACTTTTTATAAACATATTGCGTGTGTTATACGAAACGTTTCAACGTTCCACTCAAACAAGCAAAACCTTCTCAAACAAACATGTATATTTTTGTGAATATCGTTTTAGAGATGAAACGTAGAATACAGTGTGATTAAAATTTTTCATAATCAGATAAAAATCTGTGATTTATTGATGACTTTATGTTTGATTATATATAATGACGGAATTTTTTCACAACGTATGCAAATTAAAATGTAGAAATTGTAGAATCAAGTAATTTAATTCAAAGCAACGGCTTATACTCTGCAATTAGAATTCTGTTCATAATATTACGGTTAGGTTTAAGTTAGGTTTTGAATATTAGATTTTACATATTATATATATCATATTGTATTTGTTCATTTATATTTTTGTGAATATCGTTTTAGAGATGAAATGTACATAGAATACAGTGTGATTAAAATTTTTAATAGAAAAATTTATGATGCAAATTAAAATGTGTAAAATTAAGTAATTTCAATTCAAAGCAACGTCAATCCTCTATAATCTAGAGTTTTGTCCATCAGTTGTATCAGAACTGAAAATTGAGCAATTATGGTATATTCAGAATCGTTTTTAATATTTGTTTTAAAGTCGCTAGTTTATAGAATATGGTAATTATATCAATGTGGGCAAAATTGTCGATTATCAATATTTTAAATCGTTTAAACCTTGTTAAACAAAGATCCTACAACGATCTAGTTGACCTCATTTTAAATCGTGAAAACGTCTATCAGCTTTGAATATTCTTTTTCCTCGAAATTGATCTTGCATCATGTGGAAGATAAGAAAAACAAGAACACTTTTGCTTAAAACGCCTTCAAAATCATTGAAACATTTTTGTCACGATCAGATCTATCGTAATCTCAAAGATTGACAATCTCGCTGTCTCCTTTTTGCATCAACTCCTTGAAACTTGCTATACGATTTTTTTTTTTTTAAGAAATCGTAACATTTTGTCATTTCGACAAGAAACGGCGGCAAAAATTGAAAAGTCGTTCTAAAAGGAAGTTTTTAATAATTCAAGCTCATGTTTGACTCAGCTACGATGAAAATTTTTTAATTTGCTTTCAGAGGCATTTGGATTTCTGCAATTTTCGAGAAGAGAAAATGTAAAAGGAATGCGAACGTAGGACCAGTTTAAAGTGTACACTATTTTCGTCTACCTCTGCACACTTCGAGTCTCGCTTCGAGGTGCTAATAAAATTTCGAAATAAATTTCCAAAAAAAAAAAAAAAAAAAAAATGCCGGAACAACCCGCGCTCGAATATTCTCGCCAGTTGCTTGCGCATACTTGCCGACGATTTCCAGCTCGAATAAATCGGCGAGTAAAAATGAGGCAAGGCGGACGTATTTATTTATTATCCGAAGAAGCAACGACGGAGCCACTTTGGCGCCGTGGCATACGTAGCAGGCGAGAGAAAGTTTCGAATCGAGTTTCGGCCGTCGTCGGCCTCAGCGGCCCCCTGGCCCTTTTCATCCTAGGGGCTAGAAGTTACACGGGCGCTTAATGGCGTGCCTTTTAGCATTCGCTGCTCCGGATTATCACCTGCCTTTGAGCCTGTATATAATTCAGCGCCTGTGGTCTCTGTCCCGGCGAAATGGCTGCTTCGGGCAGCGGTTATTAGCCACCGTGCAGCGTCAGAATCGCGGCGATGATGAACGATGACTTACTACTTCAACGGGAGGAATCAATCTCTTTGCCACTTGCAGAGTGTTATCTACACTTACCGTGAAATTCCACACGCTCGTGAATTTACGTTGAAGTTGCACATCATGAAGCTTGAATACATGATACGCGTACGTCGATCTCTTGATCGAGGAAAGATGACGTTTTCGTCGTTTTCTTTTTTATTTCTGTTCGTTCAATTTCGTCGAAACGCGAAATGTTTGATTACAGTCTGTACAATTGTCCGATACTGGATACTGGAAATGTTGAACAGGACGTTTGAATTACACGAAGAGCAATTTTCGATGAGAATGAACTTTTTTCAAAATCGATTGCTGGAATTTCTAAGGAAACTCCAGCGCGAATTTTCATCGATACGGAATTTCTACCATTTCGAACGCATCGTGAATTAAACAACCTCCATTAAATGAAACGCGTAAAATATCTTCCTAATATCCCGAAACACTTTACATCGCGCATTAAAATGGCAAACGTGCATTGAACTCGTATAACATTCCCTTTAGTAAGAACTTCCCGGTATTTTACAACGTCTGTAAAAGCAGCAAATATTTGCTGAACGTGCACACGTATTATGTTTGACAAAAATTCTTTATGCTCCTAGTGGAGTATCGATCATTGCTAAATTAGAAATTTCTTTACTAGAATAGAAATTAAACTTATCTTCTTAGTGAAATATCGATCGTCTTTTAGCTCAATTTCTACACACTGTTGCCTCAGAATATTAAATTATATTTACGTTATGTTTTTCCTATAATTCCTACGAAATTAGGAATTTCTTTACTGAAACGGAAATTATTCGGGAATGAAGTGAAAACTGACTTCAGTCAAATTTAATCACCTATTAGATCAGCTGTTTCTCTTACTTCAAAATAGTAGAACATTTTTCATTTTTTAATATTTGATATCTATCGCGTAGGCAATGAAATTTTCAAATTGTATCATATAATATAGTAAAACTCCGACAAACTTATTAGGATTTATATACGTCTAATTAGAGTTCTGCTAGTATGTATTAATTTAATATAATTGGAGTTCGTATAATAGGAGTTCACTGATCCTCCCTTCTGTCTCCTATAATATAATATCAGTTTCGTATAATAATAGCTTCAGCTTCAATTAGCGACAGTTCATTTAATCGCTTAATTGACTAAAATTTGATTCAAATGAATAGAATCCTGTTGCATAGTTATCAACACATATTAATGCTCTGCAGATTCTCTGCATAATGCTGAATATTATAAAAATAATACTTACGATATCTGCAACAATTGCAAGGCTCAAGTTCAAAAACTCGTCTCTTCATCTCGAAGCTCGATCACACCCCTCCCTGTTTCGTCGTTTCGCATTCAGGGAACGTTCGTGTCGTTAAGCGACCATTCGTTTCGCTCGAAGCTTAGCTAGTCGCGTGATAGCTCGCGCGCTGGCAATATAAAAATGAATCTTCCACCTTCTGAAATTCGTCCATTACATTTGCCTCGTTTTCACGGACACGCGTGCACAGCAGAGGGAAGGGACAGGGAATTTCATGCGGGGAATTCTTCGCAACGTACACGCACGTTGTACCGGCTGGAAACACGATTGGCACGCAAAGCAATTCAAAAATACCGCACCGCGATGTTGGAATGCCTGCTAGAATGGAGCGTGCCTCGACATCGTCAGCTCTGCTAAATCGTTGTCATAATCGTTTGGATCTGGCTTATCGACAACTCGACGGCGATGTCTCGCCGGTTAATTCACGGCGGATTGCTCGCGTGAAATTTACGCAATCGATCGCAGGTGTGTTATCTTCTCGCCGCTCGTCTCTCGTTGCAATTAAATTTCCTCGGCGGCAACCGCTGCTACTAATTTTCTTCGCGATATCACCGCGCCGCCGCCTTGTTTGCCAAGTGGTCGCGCTGTGGTGCACTGTGCTACGACCGACGCTGTATTTTCGCATTCGGGTAATTGCGAGATGCTCGCCGCTTGAGCATGCTTCGAATATACATGTCTCCATCGATGCAAAATGCATTAACAAATGGTATACGTACGCATTCAAGCGTATATATACGAAATTCTAATAGCTATCTGTATGTTTCTTTCATGCGAAATTCTTACATTTTTGTTTTTAATATTCCACTCTAAAAATTTCTATAAAAATTTGTTACTTTACAAAAAGTTTTAATATATATATTGTATATATAATTATATTGTATATATATTGTATATATATATTGTATGTATATATATTGTATATATGTATATGTATATTGTATATGTTGTATATATAATTATATTGTATATATAAATATATATATATTGTATATATATTTATATACAATATATATATATTGTATATATATTGCATATATATTATATATATATTTTATATATAAATATGTATATATATACAATTTATGAAGTTCTATATATATATATTGTATATATAATTATATTGTATATATATGTATATATGTATATGTATATTGTATATATTTATATATAAATATATATATTGTATATATATATTTTATATATAGATTGTATATATATATATACAATTTTTATGGAGCTATATATATATATATATATATATATATATATATATATATATATATATGTTTCTAGAGTTAATATATTTTTTAAAACTCTACAAAAATTATTATGTGTTGATATATATACACACAATTTTTATACACACAATTTTTATACACACAGTTTTAGAGTAGAATTTAAAAAAGGAAGTAAGAATATTTAATAATTAACATATGTATATTTGTAGAGTGTAATGTGAGAATTTCACGTGAAAAAATGCAGGTAGATACTTTAATATGAATCACACGTTGAGATGTATTCTGTGTAATTTTTTTCAATTTTCGAAAGATATTTACCACGGCACAGACACGTGCCAAAAGACGTCAATGCTAAATTTCCGTGTTCGAGTAATTCACTCAGTATTGATAATAGAAAAATAATCGTGCTCGTAGATGAAAAGAAAGGAACGTTTAACCCAGAACTGTGTTCCTCGTTCCCCTAGATTCTGGATCACCTTTAAAAGCTACGAACACACATCTCTTCTCTCTGTCAGGATCATATATTCATCAAATAAACAATGCACAAAGAATTAATCATCCCAACCATATATATATGCACGACACGTTGAAATTCATAAACGTGACGTTATGTCTATAGAAGTGGATATTTCGTCGACTCGATTCGGTAACGCGGAAATCACGGAAATCATCAAGCGGTTGGATACGTATAGTTTTCCTTGCGAAAGCAAGTTAGTGGGATCCGTCGACTGCGAATTGCAGTTGAAATCGGGAGGAAAAGGTCATAACGCAAGGTCCAATAATCTGGAAGGCATAACGGGTCGTCGAGTGGCGGGTTGCTGCGGGTGACAGCCTCCTCCGGAGACCTCAGCCCTAATATATCAGCGTCGTCCTTTAACCTCGAATAATTGTACGAGTCTCCGCCGCGTTCCCTTGGCCCTTCTTGCTGCTCTCGAAATAATCCTCACGGTATCGCCGGATGTAGCGGTAATTCATTTGCGAATTCACGCGAACATCCACTGTCGTTCGTCCCTCCGCATACCGGAGGGAAATTCTTCGATTATTGTCCTTGGCCCCGGGGGCCAAACATTTTTGTCATTCGTCGGCGTTTTTTTTTTTCTTCGTCTCGGGGGGGAAACCGTGACCGTTTCGTGATAGAATTCCCTCCTTTGTCCAGGAATGTTTTAGAGAGTTGAATTCGATTTGCGGAGGCAACGAAAAACTGTCGATGTAACTTGGTAAGAAAATGGCCCACTTAGTCTCGTACTAAAACGTGAAGTTTTACTCTATGCTCGACAGTCGTGAGCTCGTTTCTCTTTTCTTTTCGAGAAAATGATTTTACGTAGGAAATAGACGACTTTCTTTCACGGCGTGCAAAAGTATTAGGAAAAATTTTTTTCCATGACTGAATGACTACCATAGTCCTGAAGATTAATATTTTGTGTTTACAACGCCTTGAAATTTGCAGCACGATTTTTTTTTTTTAATTAAATTTTGAATATCAAGGCTGAACTTTCTAACCCTACGTTAGAATGTTCAAAATTTAAAATTTAAAAAAGTCGCACGGCAAGTTTAAAGGAGAGACTTTTACTCTTCGAAATGATTCCAGTTACGAAAAAGAAAATTATTAATTAAATATTATTCTATTATCACGTATTGAAGATCAAGATGAGCTCGCGGAATTAAAAACATATTTTTCAACAAGACATCGATTACCTTTCGTAATTATAAAAAAAAAAAATCATAATTTCAGACTTTCGAGCAACACAGTAAGAAAACAACAATTTTAATAGAAACTTCCAAATCGGTAATTAAAAAGTGCTCGAGGAAATTCAATTAAGCGGGAATTAAACAAATTGCCTGTCATTCTGTATTAAACAACAGCTACACGACAAGATTGCAAATTCTACTAACAAACGGAACAAATTAAACGAGTCAGTTAGAAAATCGATTATTTCGAAAACAATGAGCGGACGTCTCTCTTTCAATCTGCGAATGAATAAACGCCGCGTTTCGTTCTTCAATTATCTTCCGTATTGGATCAACCCGTGGATATCCCACTCCTGGTGAACTGGAAATTTATCGCGAACAGAAAGAAGTGTTTATCGCGAATTAACATGAACGGCCTGTGAACATCCGGTCGCCGAAGGAACATCATCGAAGAAGCATTCTTCCCTCGGCTCGAAACTTTCGTCCCGACGTCGCTTTTGTGTCACCTTGTATTCACGGTATGTACGTGTACCTAAAGGTCGCGCAAGATTTTTGCAAAGAACAATGAACCGTTTCGTTCGGACGACGAATTGTAGGAGAATCAGTGGAGAAGGACGATGAAAGGCCGGGCTTGAAAAGCGATTGTGACCGTCTACTGTAGAAGGTATTTAACGTCTTCGTGGAGTAGCAAAGTAACTTCTCTCTCCCTTTCTCTTTCTCTCTCTCTCTTTCTCTGCTCCTCGGGATCTGCCCGATCTCGACAGTTGCCAGGATTTGTAAAAGCGCTAATTTCTCCGGGCTTCCGTTTAACGCGAACCAGTCGACACATTTATTCCGGTGCATGCGTTATTGAAACGCGATATATATATATATTATTCTGTACACGTAGCCGATACGGCCCGAGTCCGCTGATTATGGAATCGTTTACTGAAAAAGCATTGAATAGGAATCCGATATCCAATTCGACGCGCATACAGAAGCAATAGGGCCGGTGAATAGTGTTCATTTGACGTTAAACGTAGAAGGGAAAGTAGCTGCGTGGTGTTGGCGAGGAAAAAGAAATAGTTTCGTCCAGCGTACACGATGCGTTCGATTGTAAAGTAACTTTCTTTATGGTTTTTTGGTCGTCGACGATTGTGATGTCGAACGTACCCGGTGCGCTTTCGAAATCGTGGTGCAATCGAGGCTTTCGATCGACGAGTGGTGTGAGTTTAAAATTAGGTAAAATGAATGTGTTGCATTTTCATTTACCAATTTTTTTTGTATATTAGTAAAAAATAAGAGTCAATTTTTGCGTCGCAGATGAAAAAAATTTGCACTTGAATATTCAATGCCTTATTCCAGTTTAGTATTGAAAGAAGTACTTTCAAGTTTTTCTTTTAAGAACATAATTACTACTTTTTCGAGTTTTCTTTTTCCTCACGATAATTTCTGTATCCCTTATAATATTTATAACTATGTAAATCTATATTTATAGGTATACATATAATATAATAAACGTATATTATATATGAATTAAGTTCTTCTAATATTCTTCGTATATTATATATGAGTTAAGTTCTTCTAATATTCTTCTTGTGTTATTATAATTGGTACTCTTTTGAGTTTTTTTTTTTTCATAATAAACCTACATTCTGCTTTTAATTTCTCATAAAGTATTACACGAAGAAAAATTAAGAAAAGTTTGACTCGATTCAATTGCAAACTAATTAGTGGCAGAGAATTTTGTTTCTTGATTGAAGAGAATTTTCTTCATGTAAAAATGTGCTAGAATTCAGTTTATACGAGTAATTCAGTTTCACCTTTGAAACGAAATTGAGCTTGCATTTAATTTTCATTTAATATGGACTATATCGAATTATAAAATGTTATGCGAAATTTTCACAATATTAAGAGAAGAGACTCGATTCACTTGTCTTGACAGATGCATTCTCTCAATTGGAGAAAATTTTCTTTACGTCCAAAATAGAATTCGTTCGTCTAACGTTGTCATTTTTGAAAGAAATTAGTTCTTAGCTAATTCTCAACTGATATTGTCGGTAAATTCTAGATGTTTCGTACTGTTGAAAAATTTAAACGAATTTAAACGAAGGACAGTGAATATTTTACGTCTCATTCAAATTTAAATTTTTTTATTCGTTTATCCGCAATTTCGTAATCTCTCTGAAGTTAACAGAAATTCACGTTACCCGCAATTCAAACGATACAAAATGAGGGTTAATTTTCCGTGGATTAACACGGATACCGGGTAATACGCGTCGAAGTGGAAGACAAAATGGCGGTATCTGTCAGTGTCTCAGGAATGTTATGGGAAATAGATTGGGTTCCCGAATTGAACTCATCGATATTACTTGGTATTGTGGCGCCTTCTTACAACGAAGCACTGAAGACAAAAATACAATAGAGACAAATTGGTTGGGGAAAATTCGATTCGTAGAGAACAAAAAGGAAAAAAGAAAAGAAAAAAATTCTCAAAAATTCCGTAGACTACGAGAACATCTCAACAACGAAGGAAAATTCGAAGAAGATTTCATCGTCGTTCCAGGATCAATTTTTCAATAATCCGTCAGACGTATTCCTCCAACAGAGGGGACTAATTTCGCGCAGGGCGATCATCGATAAACTTGAACGAGCAACACGTCGATGGTAAAAATGGCTGGCCCGTATTCAATCATTTAAGGATACAGCGGAGGGACAACAGGGGCAAGCTCTTCTTAAACGTCCTTTTCAAACAGCAACCGATAATCTCAAGATGCCCATAAAGTCGAGCCCCAGCGGTGAAACCCTAGAGAAATCCGATAACCCATTCGAGACATACACAACCTATCTCCGGCCACGGAGGGTAGTTTCATCCGACTCTGTATATAACGGAATCGTCTTTCTTTCTACAGAAGGAAAAAGAAAAAAAAATAGAAGGACAAGAGAGAAACGATAAAGCCTGATCGACCGTTCGAGTCGTAAAACAATGCAATTTTCAGGTGGATATCGGATATTAATAACAAGAGTCGAACGCACTCGGGACAATGCCTGAACGAAAAATATATCGGGACACTTGAGAAAGATCGCTTCTAATGACGGAAGATTATCTGCTCGAATGACTTTATTATTCAGCGAAGGAATAATAATCCCCAGCTGTTCGAACTTCTTCCACGTTCCGTTCGTAGTTGTTTTAAATCGCAGTAGCTGCGATTTCTCTTTTTATTATTTTCGTTCGGAAGGTTTCTAGTATTTCAGCGGCAACAAACAAAGATTTTAAACGGATCGCCGCGTGTTTTGCAATTCTTTGATAGTACGGTTGGCTGTTGAGATTGCGTCGTGCAGCTGAAAAAACAAATGTCAATCGATCATGTGACGTTGAGTTCGTGCTCTTGAGCAATTGAAAACGTACCATTTTCATCGATGTTATTGCATCGGTTTTATAGATTTGACAAACTGCTCGAGTTTGTTTAATCAAATTAACCAACCAGTGGTGATTCCATCTCGCACGCGAATCGGCAGATTTCCTCGCGATCATTGCCTCCGTTTAACACGCCAGAGAAACGAAGCAGAGGAAGGTTCTCCCGCCTTTTATCAACGCTCTATCCCCGACACGGAAATCCTTTCCGCTCGCGCAAAAAATCCTCCAAGCTATTTACCACGAGCCGAGCGAGAACACAGATACACACCGTCCTCAAAGACCGATTGTCGCCGTCTTGAAAGCCACGGCCCTCGAGGAAGAGAAATTGGCCGCGTTAGCAAGCAAGCGAGCACAAAGGGGGTTCGTTTGGACGAGAAATGCTCGGCTATCTGGCCCCCTCTTTGTCTCGCGGCACGCGGGATCCCGATCCGCGCGCCACCACAACGAATCGAACGCGCCTTCGGCTTTTCATCGCTTCACCGTCTCGTTTCCGATCGAGGCCGCGAGGCTTTTATTTCAGGATCGGAATCACCCTCGGTCAAAGGACACCTCTTCATCGTCGAGGCGAGACTTTTGTAAATAAAGCCCTTCCTCCCCTAGATTTTTGTTCTACCCCATTAGGTGAATCCTAGCCTAGTCGAATCGGAATTATGATTTGGTGGGGTTTGAAACAAAACAAACTTGAAATAACCTCTTCGCATAGATTCGTCTGACTACGCTCCCGCTTGACGCGACATTTTACATTTCCCTCGTTCTCGTTGCTCGTGTCAACGTGTGTGTGTGTATGTGTATGTGTGCGCTTTGCGGTCTTTCCTGATTAGATAAATTCGATGGGGAGAGGGAAAAAAACTCGAGTAAACGCGCTCGTGAATTTTACTCGTCTCGGGATCCGATCGCGATTTGTTTGACCTCCGTGTCGAGTTTTTAGCGTTTTACATTGTATAATAGTATATTTTTCAGTAGACCGGGCTCGTTTCGTATTCCGCGCGTGACGGTCTCTTTTAATGCAACTTCACGGGGTTCGGGAGAGGAAGTGGTTGGATTGGATTTTCCTAGCTTGTGAAATTGATGGATCGAAGCCGAGATTGTGGACGAATTAGGTTAATACGTTTTGTGCTATAGAAGAAATGTATTCGTCCGTTTGGTTATTATATTTAATTGACGTGCTAAAATAGCCGTGTTAAATTATACGTCTATGTGTGTCTCGCTCGAATGTTACTTGAAATGAAAAATATCTTCGTTCATTAAGCGCTGCATCGGATAAATGCCCTTTTGTAATAAATGCTTTTTCCAGGTGCAAATACCAATTATTAATTATCGCGTTTGTTAACGGATGTAAATAGAAGATAAATGAATTTCTATTTAACGAGTACACGAAGCGTGAAATATTTTTTCGTGCGCGGTGTGTTTGAAAATCTGATACTTATTGGTCCGGGGAAGGGGAAGAAATGATAAAATTGTTTTTGCTAATTGTTTTCAATTTTTTCGAAAAGGAATTTCAAAGATATCTTATTTAGCGTACAAAAGTTACAATAGTTCAAACAAACACCATCGTATATTTTCAATCAGTTTTCGTAAAACTCGTTGAAATAAAATGGCCCCAGGCGTAGTAAATTTACACGAATCTAAAAATTTCTTTTTTCTTTTTTGAAGAAGAAATGTAACTAACGAAGAAAGAAAAATCAATTTTCTGTATGATAATATTTTAAATCAGCCGACTGCAAAGAATAGTTTGACATTTTGACGAAATTTTACGTAGCTGTAACAAAAAATTTGCAGAACAGAAATTTAAAAGAAGAAATTGCAAAAATTTTTGATTTTGAATTCAGATCGACGTAATTTCTCTGGAACAAACGCAGAATAATCTTTCTTTTCATCCTTTATTGCGAAGACTTTGTAATAAATTATAAATAAATATTATAAATATTATAAATATTATTATATTATAAATAAATATTATAAATATTATAAATATTATAAATATTATTATATTATAAATAAATATTATAAATATTATAAATATTATAAATTTGTCAATGAATGACGATCGGATCTTTTTGTTTCTTAAATTGGATTTTTCGCCTTTTAAATTCGAGACCCGGGCACCGGAAAGGTTAACCACGCGCGAAAGGGAAACGCTCGTTATTCCAGTCTACTGTAAGGAACGTCTACGTTGGCCCAGAAAATGGTTCTCTATGGATCGCGCGGTTTTAAAAAGTTATTATAACCCTCCGCGAGCGATCCTCTACGATCCATTCGACTTATCATAACGACTTTCAGTTATACTTGCTCTCTATATATATATATATATATATATATATATATATGGTATATATATATGGTATCAGTTACGCTCGTTTCAACGAGTACACCTGCCAGTCTTGACGACGCTCTTCCTATAATGGCCCTCTCCCTATTCTGGTGTATCGTTCTAGCTACATACGTTTGCCTTCGGTATTTTTGCAAGATGGAAATCTATTAGCAGAGTAGACGATAGGGTAAATCTGATTTGATATTCTTCTGCACTTGGCGATAGTAATTTCGAGGGAGATGGACTTTTCACGAGAAGAGGAGGAGGAGTCATTAAAAATTGTTTTAACTACGCGAACGTATTAATGTAAATTTCGTACGCTAGCATAATTTTCAAACGAATTAATTTAACATTTTTGACGAAACAATGCAACATTCTGCGGAGTATTTAAAAGCAAGATGAACTACGATGTTTGTAATGTATATATTATACGTAATTAATCCTTTGAGTATCCTACTTCATTTTGTGTGCGTTAATCGTTTTCAGTCTGCGACGAGTGAGTGTATTTGCTGTAAAATTGAAGCGAATTACAATGGAACAACAAAATTTTTTGTTTGAAATCATATTTTATTATATTTGTTATGAAATCGTATTATTTCATAAAAAATTATATATAAAACTACAATTGATAATATATATATATATATATATATATATATATAATTGTATTATATTATATTATTGTATATATTAATTTTATATATATATATATATATATATATATATATAATTACAATTTTTTTTTGTCTTAAAGTATAACGAAAGTCTAGAAGTTAAACTCGCGAGTATATCTTTTATTTTACCTGTATTAAATTTCACTTCAATGGCAAATGCAAATTCTTCTCAAATTTCACCGCGTAACAAGTACACTCGTCGTCCAACAAAAACAAGAAGCCATCTTTCCGAACACCGGATAGTCTAAAAGTATTCTCTCGAAAGATAAAATATAGAGTACGTGTATTCAGTAAACTCAAGACCTTTTAAAAACGAGATTCCCTTTTCCTAACCCTTGGAGAGAACTCCTCGCCGAAAACTCGCTCTGTCGATTGATTATTTAAAATAAAACACCGCGGAAGATTCCGTTCCACAGTCCCGTCGAGAGTTAAAAAGTAAAAAGGGATTCACTTGGAAAGTCTCGAGAATGGAAAAAGAAAGAAAGCAAGCAAGCAAGCAAGCAAGCTCTTCAAAAATCAGCCAATTTCTTTGAATTTGCCGGCTTTTTTCGGGTCAAGCGAGAGAGTCGAAACGTCAACAATGTCGAATTGAATCGCGAACGTCGAAGGGGAGAAGAAAGCACACACACACACATGCACAGGGGAGGAGAAGCAATCGTAATTTGAGAGAACGTAATTTGTTCAACAATGCCGGTCAAATATATCCGACAAGCGGGCAAACGGGCCGAACAATGCCGGTCACCGATCATGGAAACTTTAATGCGGTTGACAGAGGCACCAATTCGCCATTTTATGCGCTCTCCGCGAATAATGGGCATTGTCCGCGTTCAGCTATCAGAAGGTCATCTTCGTCGGTGTGGCGGTCGGGTTCGAAAGTTTTCGACGACCCGAACAGCCTTTCACGATGTGTTTCCCTGCGATTATCGCTCGGTCATGCCTGTCCTTGGTCGTGAATTGCTTTACTCGCAGCTCGTCCGTTGTCCTGAAAACTGGATTCATCGCTTGTAAACCGAGACCCGATCGAAAGCTCAAAAAGAAAAAAAAAAAAGGCGAACCGTGTGTGTTACGGAACGTATTCAGCATCGAGGCTTGTGTGTTGTTCACGCGATTCCGCGTTAATACTCGGCGAACTCTCGGTTGTGTTACAAGTGATAACGACTGATAACGCGAAGTGACGATTTAATAGTTGAAACGGCTGATATTTGCGACATCGAAATAGAGGACTACGTAGCGTGCCTCGTTTCGAAGCGTGAAGCTTACAGTTTCGACGATTCTGAGTTCGATCTTCTTCTAAGGATGTTTCTACTTCATTTCGAAGAGGAGCAAGCAAAGATACACTCGAAAAATGCATTTTGCAAGTTCGAACATTTTCATAGTTGCCAGAACATTCTTTTCGTAACTAAATTTATCTTAAAGAATTAGATCTCCTCTTTGCAACGAGCGTTTAAAATTTGCTGTACGATTTCTTTTTTTTTTTTTTTTGTTATACCATTTTATTGAACTTTGGACATTAAACTCGAATCTTCTCGAAAACGAGGGCTTCCGACGAAAAAATTTTGTCCCTTCTTCTCGACTCGTTTCTTTCACGTTGAATCATCCTTTGCTTTGATTGTGCCACCAACATTGTGACACTCCTCCTACAACATGTTATTCTGATAAAAGGGTTGATAAACTTGGACAATCCTCGTGTAGCACGAATTTTTCTTCTCCGTTTCAAACTTAGCACGGTTTCAATGCAAGAAACGTGTTATAAAGAGCGCGTGTTGTAAACCTTGCGTCACAAGATGTTCTCGACTGTGCAACGTTCGACGTTGGAACACACGGTTTTTTACCGATCTCCATGAGAGCAACCGGTCAACCATCATCAGTTCTCCGGCTGATGAATCAGTTTCAAAGAACGAAACGCGCTGTCACGTAGATAAATGGATCGTCGAACGAGCAAAGGTTGGTTGACGTTGATGAATCCGGGTATCTCGTTGATCCGTGGTATCCTAAGTGGATATCCGATTGGCCGATCTGCTTTGATAGTAATTAATAATCCGTTTCTCATCGACTGTCATGTATACCGGTAATTGTAACAGGGGAAAACGAATTTGGCTCGAATTTTGATTGCGATTAACGTGATCTGCTTTACGTATAAATTGAAACGTATTTCGATGAGAATCAAGTTGTCGTTTCGCCGCGAATTAAATCGCGTCTTGTTTACATGAGTAATTGAAATCGAATTATATCTGGGAGCGTAACTACCGTTTTAGTCGCGCATCGGCGTTTCACGTTCGAATTGCATTTTAACCACGTTTCCAACGTTAGCCCCTTCACCCCCACCCTCCCTCATCCTCCCAGTTGCATTCGTCGCGGCGGCTTTAATTATCATTCATTTGTGTTTTGACCGGCGTTAACATTAATTCACATTTTCGCTCGCAATTATCGCCGGTCGTCGTTTAGATTAAAGTCGGCGCGAAAATCAAATTCCGCGCCTCGTGAAACCTAACCTTGCTCACTGTCGTGATTGGCTTGTCTGCTAATTCGAGTGTTAATTATGTTAATTGTGCTACATCACCATGCTACGTCCAACGAATAGTATTTGCCAGTATTCGTCTTTAGCAGATTTTACATCGTCGTTCAGACACGCGAGAGAGAATATTTTGATATACCGATTCTTTCTTTTCGACAATATGCGAATACGTGGTTTCCATTTCGGTGCATTTCGTGATTATCCATTGTCGATAGTTCAATATATAGATAGTTATAGGCGGTATTTCGAGTCAAGAGGAAACGAAAAAACTCAAGAGGAACTCGATATCCCTGTAATTAATTCCTGTTGCTGCTGTGTCAAATCTGATACGTTAATATATACATCACCTCGTGATTTATGAATCGCGCGGAAATTTCATTTCCTTATCAGCAATTAAACAGCGCGCGAATTTAATGATCGATCTTCCCGTTACGTTGATATCTTGTCTTTATTCTTTCATCTCATTCGAATTTCCCGCACGCGAACTTTGACGGTTTCGTTATTTCTTTTTTCTACTCGACGAAGGAATCTCCAAAAGTTGATTCGATACTTTTCGTTCCGTTTCAAGTGTGCTTGAATTTATCTGATTTCAGCGACAGAAAAGAAGAATCGACGGAGGCGGAGTGAAAATTTTTCTCTTGCAAGATCATTCGAAATCGAGTAAATCGAGTCTGAAGATTTGTCAAGCGTGCCAAGTGAAATTTTTTACGAAATTTTTCTTCTTTTTTTTTTTAATATTTTCTCGAAATATTAAACGAAGAGATTTCACTTATTTCTGTGTATAGAATGTCTTCGTGTTGATTTATTCACGCCTGTCCACTGCGGAATTAAATCCAAGCGTATTTGACGAATCTTCAAAACTCGATATTTTCGGAAGCAAAGCAAGCACAATAAAAAAATTCTGGACTTTCTTTTTGATTTACATCCTGTATATTTCTTCACGGTCTAATCGCGACTCACAGAATCGATCGACGTTCCAATTAAATCGAAAATTCCAGTCGCTCCCCCGGTGCAAGAAATTCTCAACGTTAAACCAGTAGATTATTAATTATAATCCTCGCGAAATTGTCCGGTACGTAAGCAAATGGCTCTTTTTCTGTTAATTGTTCCCCGGTTTCGTCGTTCTTCATCGGCGCGACATCGTCGAACCACGACCGGCATAATTATGCTCGACGTCGAACGCGTAGCTTTCCTGTCGCGCGAGTTATTCGCCAAAGTTCATGACACTTGCTAGACAAACCTTGCTATCGAACTCGACGACCGGGATTTCGGTATCCTTCCGCTTTTGCCAATCGCGAACCGATCGAACAGACTAATTTCGAGATATCGTGCGCGACGCGAAGTCTCGGTTCGTCGCGAAGAAATTAATTGTAACGCGTAGCTCGCGGCGTATCGCGAGCGGGATCGTGACTCGGTTGCCAATCGCGCGGAAAATTGCTGATCAACGTAGGTACGTAGATACGCGCGGGAACTCGAGCAGTTCCTTTGGCAGATTATACTCTTATTTGACGTTGGTATCCGGATACGTTGTTAAAGGCTGCCTCAACTTATTTACGTCTTAATCTCGTTAGTTTTTTAACGATAGCTGTTTGGTTAGTTGCACGATCGAATATGACCGATCACGGATTTTCTTTCTTCGCGGTTGCATTTACGGGTATTTTCTTATGAAGAATATAGATTTAATTATCTTGTGTATATACGAGTTACAAATTTATTCACTTTAGACGGGCAGAAATATAATTACGTAAATTTGATATGATTGTATGAATGGTGATGGACAGAAATGTAATTGTATGAATTGTATTTATTTTTTAATTATTGTCGTTTAAGTTGTAGGTAGAATATTTTGAATCACATCTTTTCCAATTACGTTAACGCTGCGTTTCGGAATTTTTAATTTGATTTTGGTGTCATTACTTAGTCGGAGATAATATAGACTACAGAAAAAGGAAAATTAAATATCTTAGATTTGTAATGTAATATAAGTTTTCTAAATTCACCCGTGAAGATAGCATTTAAAGATTAAGGGAATAGAAATCCATCATCCAAAAGCCGCAGA
This sequence comes from Tetragonula carbonaria, assembly GCA_032399595.1. NCBI lineage: Eukaryota > Metazoa > Arthropoda > Insecta > Hymenoptera > Apidae > Tetragonula > Tetragonula carbonaria. The sequence continues at coordinate 8,395,795 of JAUCRC010000004.1, forward strand.
TGGATTGACTCTTATGCAGTAAAACCAAAATGTTGCGATCTTTCTCTGTATAAAACTGTAGATTGTTTATTTAATATCGCGAGCTTCGCGGAACGTCTAACACGTTTAATTTCTTTATGTTTTTCGCGACAACCGAGATCCATTTCATGGAGTAATTGCGGTGGATAATAATTATGTAGAAATATGTATGCTCTTTCGTTCTGCGTGAATATAAAGAGATTGATACCGTGAAATTGTGAGATTTAATGAAAATGTTTATGCATGTGGTGTAATTATAGATTTTTTGATAACGTAGATATGTATCATGTCATCTCGTTTATTCTATGAATATAAAGGGGCGGGCGTTGTTTTGCGGAAACTTTAATGAACGTTTTTGATATAAATGTAGATTTTTCGGTAAAATAAGCCACGTCCTTTTCATTCCGTGAACGACACATCCGGTTTTTGACGATTTTGAGTTTGAGTTGAAGATTTCTTTCGATAAAATCTTTTTCATTGCATCAGCACTGCCTTAAACTCTGCGAGATATTTATTAGTGAAAATTTTTCTGGTAAAATAACTTCTCTGGCAGTGACAAATGTACATTAAATCATATTGTTTTTATTCTATCGGCGTTTAGGAATCATCGATACAACATAGTCAGTTTTATTTTAGATATTTAACGAAGGTCTTCTGGCCAAATAATACCGTGGATAAATCAAATAGTGCGACCAAACGCGCTACGGTGAATAGTAACAAATATATACTAGCTATTTATCACCATACTATGCAATCAAGAGTTATTTTACAACTATGGAAATGGATGATATACACTGACGGTACACGAATTTTGAATTTTGATATTAAACGACAAAAATACATGAAATTTTTCGTTGAATTTTCATCGTTCACGGATATATTCACAGTTTACTAAATCGATGAAAAGAAATTATACAACAAATTTTTGATAAAAAAAAAATTCATCAAATTCAGGATAGATTCGACGAGAAAAATTTTTTTTTCAGAGACATTTTTATTTTTCGAGAACCAAAGTATCCTTGTTAGACGAAACCAACGTAGGGTTGCCATCATAACGTAGTGGAGGTTTCGTTATATGATTTTCTTTTTATGAAATTACAATTTAACGTACGGGCAATTTTTCATCGAGTGCACGAATACTTTTGCTACGTTTGCTGAATTGTTTGTCCCGCTTCGTTTGGGTAATATTAACATTCCATAATTCTGTTTGGGCCGAGACGAGGATAAACGAAAAATTCTTAAACGTATCGCTTCGCGTTCGTGAGTTTTCGAGAATCTTTAACGGGGAAATGCCTCGGCCATTTGACAAATTTTGCACAAATTGCCGGGATCCACGGAGCAGTTAACGTCGTTGCTGCGAAATGGAAGGCAATTTATCCTTTCGTGTTCATCCATTCATTGCGTAATTATATCATGCAACGTTAATTATTCGCTACGTGCCGCTAGGCTAAAAGCAACGCGGATCGATCGAAAGGAATTCCTTTTCAACCGGCAATTGTTTTTCATTTGTTCCTTCGAGTGTGAGACGGTGTTCAACGTCGGGTAATATTTGTTTCAATTACGTTTTTTTTTTTCTTTTCACGCGACGTGAATGATCTCTACAAATAGTGTTAATGTTCCAGTCTGTTCAACTGATTAATCGACGGTAAATCGTATTGCGAAATCACACACCGGTGCGAACAACGAGAAGAGTTCAAATACGTCATGTTCTCTTTTATATGTTACGTGTCGCGTAAATTGTAAATTTTATAAATCGACGAAACTTTTTAAACCAGATTTTTTTTCCCACCATTCGCAAGAGAAAGAGTTTTACTCTCCCAATGATATTTTTAACTAAAAAATAAGATCTAAGGATATTTTTACGAAAATGTGTAATCACAGAGCGGTTATGGAACGTTGACCAAAATACAGCGCCCACGACGCTGCAAACTTATCACTAAAGTTCCCATCCACCATTCACGCACCCCTATTATCATAGAAATCGCTTCGCAATAAAGCAACCCCGTTTCAAGTGAAAAACCAAAACTACTTACGTTCTCCATAATCCTCATCCCCATGTCCTTCCTGACCCAAACGTAGATGAGTTATGAACAACGTTTCAGGTTTCAGTTCAATTTCATGCCGATATTTCCTTTTTTTTCATTATGTCTACGGCAGAAATAAAAGACAAGAAATTGTTAATGTATTCACGAGTATCTGGATTTATTGCAAAAATTATTCGTTCCACAGTAATTGATTGTTCTACTGAGAATTCTTATTATACTGAACATTATGTACGTGATCTGCGTGCATTTTATATTTTAAAATGTTATATATTTATAATCCTATAAATGCGTCAGAATCCGCAGGCTGCTAATAAAAAAACTTAAAATATACAGTTTCATTTGTATGAACGCGCGAATGTTGAAATTATTTGCACAAGTGCAGTTTCCATATAAAATAAAAATCTACTGGCTTTCCCGTCTGCCGGTGATTTTTCGTTCATATGAGTTCGGATTCGAATAAGTGAATTCAACCAACAAGAATATTTATTCGATTGATTGAAGTTCAGCTGAAATAAACAGAGATTCGTGCAAATCGAATTATATACCATGCAAAATAAGACCCTTTCAGTTCGATAGAACACTATTGCAAACAATCAGAAAAATCGTACAAAAATCCACTAGTGATTTTATGATAAACGTTCAAGTTTAAATAAGTGAACTCGCGAATTTCAATGGCAATTTCATACAAACGGAATTACACGATAAAAAGAAACGAGAACGAAAACGAAAACGAGCAAAAGATTGCAAAAGTGCGACGAGTGAATTTTGCAAACTGTTTCCCCCTCTCGTTTGTCCGCTGCACGATCCTCTTCATCAATCGTGTAACCCGGCCGGAAACGAAGCCGGTGGTTCGGAATTATTCGCGTTGGCCCCGCTAATTCTAGCTAAGGACATTAGCCACGGCGGATTGGCGGTAAAATATGAAAATCATCTCGTTACACGAGCCGCGGGCTCGCAGGTGAGGAGGGGGGCGATCTTGGCGGCCGTTAAGCCGGGAACACGCGACACGCTAAACATTATCGTGGCCGGCGCGCGTACGCTAATTTCAGGCTGCCTGATCTGCATAATTCGGTTAGAGCAAACATCCGGCTCGCGTGGCGTCCCCGCGTGTCGTTATCTGCGACTCGCGTCCCATCGATCGAGGCGTATCCTCGTATCCTCGTCGAGCGATTTCGTTTCGAAATTCCACGCGATCGCTCGTTGGCGATTTTTCCTCGGTTAATTCCGCTTAATATCTCGTGCCCTCTCTCTCTCTCTCTCTCTCTCTTTCACTCGTTCGTTGGCCGCGTTTCCATGTCACTCGCTGCGAGCAAACGTGCAAAACAGCAGCGGCAGGGTAATGACGCTCGTTTCGGGACACGTTGTCGTCCTGGGAAAACCGGTTTCACGAATCGACGAGCTCGCTTTTGGATAAATCATTCGGCGAAACCAGGTTGTTACCTTGTGTTTCCAGTGATTTTTCTCCGCGTTACTGTTCGTTTCTCGTCTGGCACTTTCTACACGATATATACTATCGGTAAAAAATTTTTTTCCTTTCTTTTTGTTTTTCTTTTTTTTTGTTTCGGAAATTACAAATGGAAAATCGGATTTCTTTTTTCGTTGATCGACCATGCGGTTTTCATTGCGTACATTCATATTCGTGTGGTTAAAGGGCACGCGCGCTTCATTTGTTGGGTGTTATAAATTAGATCGTAGAATATTTAACGTGTTCGTAGAAATGGTAACGAAATTATCATCACTTGGACACTTTGAATATATTTTTTGCACGTCACGAGCATTCTACAGACTTCTGAAATGTATCTCGTGTCGTTACTTACTTACATATATATATGTATATGTTCATATATATGTATATATGTATATATATGTATTACATATATATATATATGTATATGCTCATTATATATATATATATATATATATATATAATGAGCAACAGATTTTTCATTTATCGGACAATGTACGATCACCCTCGTGGAAGATATGAAATTCCGTTATCGAGCTCGATACAAGATGAAGTTGAAACGTGTCGTTACAAAGTTTCTCGTGATCGATCGAGTTGAACAATTCTGCTAACGTGGTTTCGACGCGGGTTTGCCCGACCTAAGTAGACACCGGAGTGACTCTGAGGGTTGATTGATTAAGTTGAACGAATCACTTCGTCGAAAGCGACGAATCAAAAAGCTGTATAATACTTCTCCTAGCTGGAACTTCGCTCCCAGAAAAAACGAAATTACTTATTTTCTTCTCGACTGAAGTTCGAGACGATCGCCGTTGATTAAAAGTATCGACGAGACTACGTGTTCGTATTTAAAGAAAAAAAAAAAAAAAAAAAAAAAGGAAAAGAAAAAGAGCGACAGGTGAAGTAAAAGAAGAAATATTGCAAAATTGAAATATTTAATATCGTCAATTGATAATTCGTTTGTTTAACGAGCAAGTAAATGTCCAATTAATTTTTCGATATCTCAACGTCTAATTGGTTTCACCTGAAATTTTTTCTTCTTTTTTTTTTGGCCGATGAATTTATTCTAGTCTTTCTGCTTTAACGTTCGAACTAACCGACGATTGAAGGCATAAATTTTAATTTCATTGAAGAGAAATTAAAATGCAACGAAGAAGAAAGAATTTCATTTATTAATATTAGTATCGTTTATTCGTTATGATATCATTGTGTTTGTTCATTGCGAAATTTATAATTTGGAGTATAATACTAAAAAATCATTCGAGTATGTAAAAGTAATACATTATTGTAAATACAGGTATAAAATTTATATGGGAAACGATGAATTGGTCATTTTAACTACTTTGATTACTTTTAAGCTCTAGCGTTAATACCGGAATTGATTCGAAAGTTTTCGAATGGCTTGCAATTTTCGACGTCTCTGTTTCTGTTTTCAACGAAATTTTGCAAAAGTACGTTGCCAAGATCTTGTTTCTCTACAGCAAATGAAATTGTCACTGATAAACTAGTTTTGTAGTTCAACGCGTTGTTCACTGGAACATTGCACGGTAACTTTGCGTACTCATGCAATTAATTATTCGCTGTCGAAACTTTGCTCCGGAGGAAAAATTGTCTTAATTCCGAGCTGCTGTTTGCGGGCCAATTAAGAGGAGCAGGTTGGCGACAGTAAATGGCGACGTACCTATAATAGATTTTGTGAAATTGCGAAAGTTTCCACGTGATCCACCTGATGACATCGCACCTTTCGTCTAACATTTTTTTCGTAACTTTCGCAGCTTCCGTTGTGTTTGATTTCTGCAAATAATATTCGTGCAAATGAGAAAAAGTTTCCAGTCATCAGGAAAATTCGAATGGAAAATTATTTTCCAGAAACTTGATTTTCCAATTTTTCTATTCCGGCGCTCACAGTTATTCAAAAGTCTACTGTTGTAAATCTATTACAAAATCTCTATTATGAATGTTCGTACAAAATTGATATTTTTATAAACGAAAGGGCATTATATAATAACACGTGATATTGTATCTGAAACTTTATATAAATTTTAATTGTCTCTCTACGTTCGTCATGTACATTGTCGATTACATAAATATTCACAGCTGTGAATAAACACGCAGATCCATAGTTATATATTATTCAAACAAATGGCCTTTTCCTAAAAAGAAACATCATCGAACTTTACCTTTGTTGAAACGTAGAAATTAGCAATTAACGATCGGCGATTCGAGGAATATTGTTATCCGTTTTATTCGTAGAATTCGTTTCGTTCGAGCAAACGAAACAATCGGAACGATCGCGTGAAAAGGAAACCATTAAAAAAAAAAATCTGAAACGAAAGCGTCGATCGTTAATTGTGTTTTGATTGTAAATATTAATCTGCCAATAGTTTTGTATTTCTCTTTCGTAGAAAGAAACGAGTTGTTCAAACCAGAACCGGATTCACCATTTTATTACAAAGATTTCTTCTAATTCTCCATAAATCTAAATTAACAGACACTGGGAAACGATTTCCGGTCTAATACATAGTTCTCTTTAGACAGAAAGGAACAAGCTATTCCAACTAGATTTAACGCACTCTCATCTCACAATCAAAGAAATGAATTATGTTCTTTCGACAGACTATCGTTTCAACTTTCGTTGTAATAATGCAGCTCCATAACCCAGCAGACTTATGGATTCAGTATGTGTAAACTTAAGAAAATTTGTGTTTATTTCCCTGAAGATGTTCTCTGAAATCATATCATTAATTATAACGTTAACAACGATGTCAGTTTGTACCGTGTATGTACGCCATATTAATTTAGAATTGAACTATAATCGTTTCTAGGCGTGTTTTTGTTATGTGCTAACGAGTATACGAATGGTACCCTAAATAAAGTAATTATTAAACCGTGAATTTTTATACACCTGTGGAATATTCTAGAGATATAGAAATACGCACATATGTAATATATATATAAATATAAATATATAAAAATATAGAATATATATAAAATATATAAAAATATAGAAATTATTCGAAAAAGAATAGCAATAATTATTTTAGAAATTAAAATTAAAATTTTCTCTCCAAGTTTCATCTCTTTAACTACAGTTCGTAGAAATTTAATAATGCACTAATAATCAGCATGTTTCCGTCTAATAATTAGAATCGTTGCAACATCGAACAATTTTTGATGAACAGTGATTAGAACACGGGGAACGTTAAGAACAGCGATCGAAAATTACAATGCGGTATCGGCGAATATTTGCGCGAGGCTGGGTCGGTTCGCAATCCGTAAATGAATTATGCAAATTAAATGCGTGACAACAGAGAGCGCATACTGTTCACGCTCTCTCTGAAAATGCTCGCGCGAAATAAGCGATTATTCACGAATTACCTGGCAATTTATTAGCGGGCGCGTTGAATGTTCGTTACAGCCGTTTTTGACGTTTATGAAAATTTTCCTAGAGACGATATATTTCTCGCGTGTACACGAGTGTGCGATTGCCAGAAAACAATTGCAATAACTTCTATATATTTCTATTTCTCAAGACAGCAATAAGGACACCTGTCTCTATTTTCTATGATTTTGAAAAAAACTCACGAGGCAAACTGAATGTAAAGCGAAAGAGAAGTGAGGAAATTTTAACTCGATTAATGTAGATGAAACGAATGATAAATAACACATAATTGGATCAATGCGAATGAATAAGTATTAAGAATAGTCAATTTGGGATAATTAGATTGACACGAATAAATAAATAATAACGGTAAAAAAAAAACAGAGAATTGCAAGAACATTCGTTAAGATTCGTTTATATCGTAAATTAGTTTCTCTCGAGACTGCAGCAAGTTGCAGCAACGACACCGCACGACCCTCCGCTACACATCTTACAGATCTTAGAGCAGAGACAACGGAATCCGCTTCCTGACAACGAAATTTTTCTTCCTCTCCGCCGGTAATTCCCGACTAACAGTTTCCAAGGCTCGCAAGCACGAAGAGCACAAAGAAAAACGTAGACCTTCGAGGAATAAATCGCGCGTGGCAACGAAAACGCAAAAATCTCGCGGGTCCCGCGTTAACAAGTAACGGGAGAGGTATAACAGGCGGGTGATTCCTTTGTAGCGAAACCTTTTGTCTCGGTGGTTAAAACCGTAGCCACGAAGCGGCAAATCGTGCCACTTTTTACGGGGTGGTTTTCATCGCTTGCGGCTCTCTCTCTCTCTCTCTCTCTCTCTCGCGAAACAAGCCGCTGTAACAACTCGTTCGGCGTCCGCCATTCTCCGTGCTCGCGGAACGCCGCGAACTTTCCAAATAAGACGTAACACGCCGGCGACAACTTGTTAATTGAAAACTTTGATTCGGTTAGTTATCGAGGAGCCGAGACCTCGTCGTCGAGCAACGGCCATTAGCATAATCTCGTCGACGCGCGACGTTGCCCCGGGCTTGTAAAAAGTTTTCCCTTTTCCCGTCTCCCACGCATCGGCGCGACAGGTACAAATTGAAAGCCTATCAAGGAAAACAATAATTCATAACGAGACGAAGCAAACATCCCTCTCCCCTCGCCCAGAGGGAGCCAGTTACCCAACCCACCCCTCTCTCCCTTTCCTCTTTCCTCTTTCATCCTTTCGTTTCATCACGAGCCAACGTTACTTCCGTGACAACGTAATCCCTTGAAATCCGGTTCTCTCTCCCCCCCCCCTGTTCCCCGCTGCGAAGAAGAATGATTTCCATAAACCTTTTAGCGAGAACGGGGAAACAGAATTAGCGGAGTTTCGAGGCGCAAACGCCCGGTTTCCCTCCCCTCTCTTCGTCGGTAAACGAGAAACCTTATTACGGGGAAAACGTATCAATTGCACGGTCTTCTGTCATGATTTAGCTGGAAATGGGCTCTCCTCTTCGACATTATTACGAACGGGACGCCACGGACGAAAAGAGGTGCAACCCACCCTCGGCGTCGCGTGTGCAACTGATGGAGAAATATGATCGGATTGGCTGAGACTCGCTAAATAGGCATTCCTTTTATACCCGTGTTTGATACGTTAGGATTTTTCATGTGTTTTCGTACGTATTTTACACAGAGTTCTAAAGCAAGGTTGATAAACGATAAAAGAAGGAAGAAGGGCGATAAATAAGAATTCGCAGAGTTCTGGAAAGTTTTGTTTATATATATGTACATATAGTCTCTAACGATTTCATAACGATCTTCGACGTTACGTCTTACGTACGCGAACGTATTTCGAATTAAACAAAGATTTTCGACGTATGTTCAATTTATATATCGCGTCGAGATTGTCGATATATTATGTGTAAAAGCCAAGTAATATTATATTAATATTATATCGCTTCAATTTCATTCAATTTGTTCTCATAGTCTCCTCAATTTCTAAATAATAATTCTTAATAATAGAACGTAGGAAAGTCGAATCGTGTCCTCGTTTACTTTTATCATTCTCGAATTATAATCTCTCGAATTAACCCGTCGATCAGGCACACGTCTTGCGCCTCGCTTCCATTCCAAGCGCCTCGTCCCCGTTGAAGTTGCCCAATTTCTGATAAACGGGAGCACTTGCGAGGAAGGGACGATCAGCCACGTACTTCACCGGAAACTTCGATCCACCTCGAAGTGTACAGACCTCGAGAACGAAGATTCTCGACGCTTCGTTCCGGCGAGATCTTAAGACTTTAAGCCCCGATTGGTCGGCACGGGGTTTTCATCGGAAAGGTAACCAACAATAGCAGCAGCTGATCGCAGGCCCAGCGGTTTCGGGGTCGTCAATACAGACGAGTCGATTAATTCGATTAATTCAATCCGACGATTGTGCACCGTTCGATCCTCGTTGACGGATTCCAGCCTTGTATACGTGTATTGTTGCTCGGCTTCCCATTTCATCGAACTCTTATCAACGGGGGAACAGTCACTCTCTCGGTATTTCGTTTCCCCCTTTATCGAACTCTAAACTTCTCGGTCCTTTCTTCTTACGATCTGAAAGATTAACTGGCTGATTGTTTCGTGATTATTCGCCGCGTGATTATCGTTCCGAATCTTTCCGAAGCGGTCGCGGGGATAGAATGTGGTTTGAACAGGAAGCAGGAGCGAAGAAAAAAGTGAGAAAGTGATGTTCGCAAAGATCAATTGCGTGAGAAAATACGACGAAATTATCAAATTATCAATATATACTTTAAATGATAATTATTATATATAATATTGTATAATTATTAAATATTTTAATGATAATGTAGGATTATCTCCATTATCATTAAAATATTTAATAATTATATATTATTTCCATTTCGCATGGAGTTTCTTTGCTCCATTCTTCTTAGTTTTATCGTTTTCGTTATTTCATTTTTATTAATTCTATTCCTTACTTTTATTAGTTTTGTAATTATTACGTGCGAGGAATTTTCGTAATTTTGGATTTATTGCAAATTTACGTGTCTCTTTAAAGCCTAGTACGGAAATAATGATTACTCAGATTTCAAGAAGTAATAATTTGGTGGTCCATTGTAAGATTAACTGGCAGACTTCTTTTTTAATTAAATTGTTTATCATTATATCGTCAATATCCGACAATATCGACTATATTGTTATAATTCTTTTAAATCGGTGTTGTCAAGATAGAATACTGGTCTACGATTTAGGCCCAAAAGAAAATTGTTTCTTTGAGTATTGTGCAGATAATTTTATAATCAATAATAAAATAATTGGAGATAATTATTTTTTTTATAACATATTGCGGTATATTGAATGTTTGAAGATGAGTGCATTCTTAATTTATTACATCGAGTCTTTAAACATTCGATTGTTTTAAGTACTCGAAGAAAGGATCAAGGAACAATAATATTGCAATGAAAAATAGCGAAACATCAGGGAAAATGAATTTCAACGTAATTTGACAAAAATTCAGCTCCGGTCGACGGCGCACATTGAATGCTATAAATTACGGTTTTTCGAAATCGATGAAATTTCGGCCGAGGGCTGAATGATATTGCAGTCGTTCATGATTGAACATCTAAATTGAACCGATTGTTTCCGCTTGATAATGCATCGCCAATCAGAATAGGCGAATGGAAAATTCCAACTTGACCCAGATTCTCCGTTTTCAAATTTTCAAACACCGCGACGCGAGGGTTTCCGAGAAGTTTCCTCCCTGTCTGTTTACAAGGCCGCGAAGTGGCAAACAAATCGATCGTCCAACCCCCGAAATTCTAAACCCTGAAAAAGTATTCGCCTTTGCCTCCTTTTCCTATTAAGAGAGAGAGAGAGAGAGAGAAAAAAAGAGGGACTTAAAATCAAACTTACTAATCCTTAGGAGGAGAGACCGATCGAGATTTATACCGGCCATTTGAGATCATATCGAAATTGATCCTATTATGGCCCTTTATAATGTTGTCTGATCCCAGAGAAGTTCTCTAACTTTGAACGATGGATAAAGTAATCTATGTACTTATGTATTCTCTTCATTTTAATTTCTGAGTGAAAGAAATCAAGTTAAAGGAACTCTTTAATAGGAGATGAAGACATTTTGTAAATAGCGATTTGCCCCACGTTTCGAATATTATAATGAGCAATGTGTTCTAAGTTCTCTATTTTTTTGTCTGAATAGAAAATTGAAAATTACAAATTACTGAACATGAAAATTTTAGACTCAGAAATATCCGGAAATTAATATGTTTAAATTCGAGAAGTATGATATGAAAATTCAGCACACGTATACACACATATATAAAATAATTTAATGAATATATAAAATCATGCATGTCATATAATATCATATATAAAAAATTCAATCAATAATAATATATTATATATATAACATAGTAACACGTAATAACATAAAAATTCAAATTCATGAATTTTCAGTACATTTTTTATATATTATATTATTATCACATATGTTACATTACGACAACAGATGATAATTACATCTCGTGCTCGTCTCGTCTCCGTGACAAAAATCGGATTGAAAAGCCTGCCACACGACTACAGAGGTGACAGATTCGGCCCTCGATGTCGTCAACATCGGAATATAACGATTAGGCGGGTGGAAAGAGTGGCGCAGACTCCGTCACGAGGCGAGGGGTTGACGCGTAGACTCCGCGAGGGACAGAGGGAGGCGTTTCGAGGGATGGAAAGCTTAATTGACGACGAAGGCGCGAAACGTAAAGTGCGCGGCTTAATTGCCAACATCGGTAATTACGGTACTCGAGGGGATCGTGGGCATTTGCCAAGCTTGGCGAGAGAGGCTTTTATTCTATTCCCAATGGGATTCGACGGTTGCCCTCGTGTCGGCTGGTTGGGCGCTCCGCTTTGGGATCCGTCTCTCGCTGCCGATGATAGCTTCGTCCCTCGTCGAATAGAAGGTTGACGAAGTCGAGCGCCTAACCCACATTTCAATGAAGCTCAGCCTTAAAACAACTTTCGCCTCCCCCCCCATTCATGATTGTCGGTGTTCGAGGGCGGGAGAGAAAACAGCTTGCAGCAAACCGACGACTCGTGGCAGCCACGATTTTCGTCTCTCTCTCTCTCTCTCTCTCTCTCTTAATTGCTGTCGCTTCTGGCATTTACCCTGGCAAACTCGCACAGAACTGTACGAAGCGCGAAGCTTTCGGCTGTCTGATTTTTTAATTCGATGGCCACAGGTGAATTGCTCGTTTTTTCTTTTTTCTTTTTTTTTTTGTTTTCTTCATCTCTATAGAAGAGCAGTTCTTTTACCGACTTTTCATCGAAATTATATTTTTGATGTGTGTTTATTAGCAATACTCATTTGGAAAATACCTAGTTCATGCTAATTTTACCCTCTCCGTTTGTAGCCGGATCTTGTTAACGTAATCACTCATTTACAATTAATTACAGCAATTTAAACTTTGAAAATATCACTGTACAACCGTGGATTCTCACGCCTCACAGGAGAGCGATTCGAGAACGAGTTATTAACAGTGAATTTTTTTGCATTTCTTTAAACGAAAATCGAACTTTTGCGCGTTGTGCAATACACCATCAACTACTCCCTGATTAGTAGCCTTTTAGGCTTCCTGCACGTCAAAAATTCACTTTTCGAGCAATGAGAATTACGTGCCACAAGGATGGCGTGTCAGGATTTCATAGGTGCTTACGATGCACGGCCAAAGAAAGGTTGTTTTGTCCACTAATTACAAGAATTAAATACAAGAAATATAATAATTCGTTCACGCCTATTTCATAAAGTACACGGGAATTTTGCAAATTGTCAATGGTCACTTCCTCGACTTAAATATTTTAATATACTGTACACGAAACATATCTATAATATAAGCTAGAAAATTCAACAAACCGGATCCCTCAACCACTGGTGTACATGTGTGTCCTCCAACAAACTTCTATAAACAGATATTGCATTTCAATACAATACGACGAGAAGTAATATCCAAATAGTCGCCAGTTTTTTGTTTATTTTTTTTTCTTTTTAATTAGCCATCCCGGTGGTATACTAATTTATCAAGCGACCAGCACCGCATGACTTTCGTCCATTGTAACCGTGGCACGAAGATTCACGACGTTCGCCGCGCGCGTCGAGTGGCCGCGAGAATGAAAAACTCGTGCCACTTGTCATTCTCCTGTTGTGTCGGCTGGCCGTTTTTCAGGTTAAATGGCCGCGTAATTAAGCGAAGTCACTCTGGCGATCTTAACTTCGAAGCTTGTTGCTCTTGCGCTACGGTTCTACTAGACCCTAGGCTCGTTATTCAAGGTCGTCGAGCCGGTAGGATCGGTCGACGTCGTCTAACGACGTTAATCCGATTGCGCGATGGCTCGTTTTCTACCTTACCGACCTGGCGAGGTCGCGGTACTTATCGCCAGCTCTCGAAACACCCTTTCGCTGCGTCGGCCCCGCGCATTTAATTGGAAACGAAAGAGGAACCTGGATATTAAACCTGGCAATCTTCTTTCCCCCGACAGAGGGATTGTTATTCCGTCTGGCAAGTCTGAGAGGAGAGTTCTGTGTTTCTGGCAGACATTTTTCTTCTGTCTCTCCTTTGTGTTTTCATTGATTTAAGCCGATGCTTCGTTTCTCTCTGGAAGATTGGAAGAAAACGGTCGACCTCCAGTCAAGGAGTAAATTGTGTTTAAGTGATCCTCGATCCCTCGATCTCTGATTCTCCTCTTCTAGGCGATCGAAACTCTTCTCCTCGTTCCGACAGCTGTTTTCGTTTTTCGGATTTTTTTTCCGAGTTGGAACCGATTGGGCCAGAGTGTATTGTTCTCCCTTTGGAAAGTTAGAGAATCGGAGAATGAAATTGAAATTTCGCCGAACCGATTGAAAATGGTATAATTTTCGAAGTAGCTTGACCCTTTCCTTCGAGACATTCTTATTAATAACCCTCAACTCAGACATTTCGTTTCTCCCATTCAAAAGAATTCTCTAATTTTCACCTTCGTTTCAACGCGATATCCTCAACGCGACATCCTCAAATTTTCGAATTACAGACGAATCATCCAAACTCGGAGCGAAACATCAACTTAAAAAGTTCGCGTTAGAAATTGAGAAGTCCCCGAGGAAATATACGAACCGTGACACTCGGAGAACCGTAACATAATTAATTACACAATCCGCGAGCAAGAAGATTGTTTTTCCTCGAGCTTTGTCTCTACCACTTGTCAGCAGGAGGTGGCTCGTTGACACCGTTCTCGAGGACCAGCGCCGTTCCAACGGACACCTTCGGTAAATCTCACTTACTGCTCGCTTATTACAGCACCGCGGAGGAGAAAAGAAGAAGAAAAAACGAGAAAAAAAAAGAAAAAAAAAGAAGAAAAAGGTCGGTTCTACACGAAGCTGTCGTAATTGCTGGAAATTAGATCGGCTTCGCTTCGACGTGGAAAAAAAGAAAAAGGAAAAATAGGGGGAGAGGGGAAAACGAGTACAGACAAGGGAGAACAAGAGAGAGGAGGGAGGACGAGGGAGGGGCGGGGAGAAAAGGAAAGAAAGGCGAACGCCATCGGGCACACGTCTTCGTGGCTCGACGGCCACTTGAATGAACTTGTTAGCTGGTCGTTTCGGCCGATTAAGCGTAATTAAGCCTATAATACGGTCGGACACGAAACTGTCGCCAACGGTGGGACGACTGCTCGTTTCATTCACACGAAGCTTCGTCGCGAAGCCGGGCCGAGGAATTATTTCAAGTGCCGTTTCGCTTGAAGGCTGGTCGCCGCGGGCCACGAGTTCGCGCAATTAGTCTGTCTGGTGGATACAGGGTGTCGAAAAATTCGCCTCCTACCGAGCTTGATAAGCTTCGTGGAACAGACAAGCCGTTAATGAAGGTTTTTCCAGAGTAATTTGTAGGTTAATTGAAGAAGTCCCGAGGAATAAAGGGCGTTTCTGACGCGAATTGTGTTGTCTTGAGACAGTCTTCGGTTTTGTTTCGTTAACAAAACAATTGTACTGTAATATCGATTGGATATCTTTGTGAAGCAATTTTGCGCGAACTTCATCGTTGGTGAATAATGAAATGATAGCAAAGTATGTATTATCATCTGAAATGGAAATGGCGTAATAATAAAGATTAACTCGATACTTTCTCTATTTATCGGGTTTTATATTACTTTGAACAGACGTGAAAACTTACATACTGTTGTGCCAAAAATTGTTAGAAACTTTTTTTAACTTTATAACTACGCAAATTTATATTTTCACAAATTCGAATTATTTTCAATAATTTCTCTCATTACTGGTTTATGGTATTTCTTTTTAGATATATATATTCCAAAAGATTTTGAATGTCTTTCATTTTGGCAAGTTTTACAGACAAGATTTGTTGTCTATTGCCAGAAACAAAAGATTCATAAGTTTCATAATATTTATACGCACAATTGATATGACTTCAAATTTCAAATTTCAAATTCATTTTTCATTTTTTTTCACTTCGGGATCTATTGCAACAACATTAGAATTGTTTCTTACATAAACTTTAATTATTTATCACCGTTTGATATTTATTGATTTTTTATATAAAATAATTTAATTGAACGTCTCTCCTGGAAATTACACAGATTGTTTCATCTTTGGTTATTAACGCGAATGTTATTAACACGATAGAGAGCAAGTTCAAAATAGGTTTAAAAATTTAAAATAGGACAAACAAGTTATTAAGGAAAATTTATTAAATGCAATTTATAATTATCTTGGTTACTGTCATAGTTATTGAACGAAAGAAAGTGTAAAATTGGTGTTTGTTTGTACGTGTAATTATTCATTATTCTCGTCAAGTGTGATTGAGCTGATTTGACATTTATTAAAGAATACTTTGAAATCTCACTTAATGAGATACGAATTAAGTAAAGTACGAGAACAATTCGAAAACGGAAAGTAGATGTATAGAAATTACGAAATTGCATTCGAACGGTCAATCATTAATTATATCACAAAGCGGGCGCAATAATTATAGTTTACACTAAAACAACGTGCTCGGAACAATGTCTCCTAATTTCTATATGCATTTTCGGAGGTTTGATTGACGAATGTTATCACGATACCAATACAATCACGATAATTACACAGCTGGTAGCAATACACAAAGACAACCCTCTGTCCTTGATTAAATTTCTATAAAATGAAGTAAAGCTAGAAGACTTCGAATCCATTGATTTCCAACGTATCTCCTACATTTCCTAAATTACACCACCCTCCAAAAGCAGGAAGGGAGAAAAGAAAAAAGAAGAGGAAATAGAAGCTACAAACTGTTTCGTAACGTGCAACGCGGACGAGGACGAGATGGCAGGTGACAAAATCGCGCTTCGAAACGCGGATTCCTCTAATCTTTGGGCGCGTTTGTTCAAACGTTTTGCCCTCCACCTTACAAACGCTCCAATTACAAACGCGTCACCCTCGGGCTAGGGGTTAAATGAACCACGTCGGGTGTCGGATGAAATATTCAACAAAAAAATTCTGCCCGTTTTCCCGGTCGAGTTATGAGGTGGAACCTCTCCGGCTCCGCCCCCGTTCCTCTCTCTCTCTCTCTCTTTTTCTCTTTTCCACTTTGCAAACCTTTCTCTTTCTCTCTCTCTCACTCTCTTTCTCGCAGCCGTAACGCCAGTCGGAAAATTAACGACGAACAGCGAGAGAAAGGATTTGCAAAGGGTTAACCTAGATTTCAATGAAGCCTGTTTAAAACGGCCCTTTCGCTCGTCCCCGGCACCCCGGAACCAACCCCCGGTGACAAACGGCCAGCTCCTTCTAATTGCTGCGGACTCTGCCGCGTCCGGGAGGGATGAAAAATCGTGTTACGCGCTTCTTCCTTTCTTTCATTGTCGTCTCTTCACCTCTCGCTGGAGGAGTGATCTGGTTGCCTGTGTCGCAAAGCGTTGCCGCTCTTTATCGACTTATCGTTTACTCTCACCTTGCTCGTTACCATATTTCCTTCGCTTATTGGCGGTCGGTAAACAGGGCTAACGTACCCGACGACTAAGACGCAGCATCTCCATCCAGAGACGTTAACTTTACGTGAAATGGAAATGTTTCGTGAAACAAGATTTTAAATCACGCGAATCTAGAGAAATAGCGTTTGCAGGATTTCTTACAGGAGAACTAGACTTACAGATTAGACGTGAATTTGGCCATTTTGAGCGAGTCCTTTCGTTGGAAAGTACTAGTTCTTCTTTTTACATCGAGTTTTTTTAATTGGAAATTTTTGTCTTCTTTTTACAATTTTCTTTACATTTTAACAATTGGTATTTTCAATAGTTAAGTAAATTGAATTTTCTAATTGATATTTTAATTGGAATTTAAATTATGTATAATGTATATATGTGAGAATTTTAATAGAATAGATATATAGAATTTTAATGAACATATAATAACTTGGTATTCAAATGGATTTTCATTCGATATATATGGATGAAGCTTATGTTCAATTTTTCATATTTAAACAATATAGCATATTGAATGAATTCTGTACGAACAGACAAATTGGCCACGATAAATGGCCACAATGGAGTTTGTCGAAATAAATCGGAAACAAGCACTCGTCCGATTGACGTAAACGCGCCATTAGAAAATGGCTATAAAACTATAGTTGGAAGACTAGCGTAAAATATTTTCCTGCATCGTAAAGAGAACTTGTTTGATTGAATTACATTATTAGGAATATTAGTGCGTTGCTTTTTAAGTTTTTCATTCTCAGTTTGAACATGCATGAATATCCTTGCGGTCTAATTACAACTAATTTGCATCATGCCCGATAAATCACGCGACCGTGCGGGTTTCCCGAACGACAGGAAAAGTCAGCAGCAGGAAATTTAAATTCATTCAGGGATTGAAGCTGGCCCGTTGCAATTCAATGGCTGATCTGAAATTGAGATTAAGAACAGGTATCGGCGGTACGCATCGATCCGAGCGTGGTCGCGGTGCGCCCCGTTCGTCGAAAACTCGATGCATCTTTATTTCAATCGAGCCCACTTAACTCTCGCTCGATCGTTTTGCATGCCATTCGGCAATCGGATCGAGGAACGCGCTCGACGAAAAAAGAAAACGCGATGGCCTTATCTTCTATCGCCTCTTTTCTCTAAAAGCTGTCGGCGTAAATACGAAACGCGTTCGTGAAAACATCTGTGGCTAGTAATCGAGAGTTTGAAGGATCACTCGATCGTTGAAACTCTACGCAGAATCTATTACTCTTATTACATTGATAAAATTCAAAATTAATTTAATCTTCAGTGTCAATAGGAAAATCTTCGAAAAATCTTGAAAAGATCTATGACGCAAAAATGGATGATCAGATCGAAGATTTTCTGAAAAATTGACTCGATTCAACGCGAAATGATCTAACGTTCCCATTTAGCTGCGTTTCTTGTCTCCCTTGTCTCCAAGTCGACGAAGTAGTCAAGAGGACGTCGTAGAGTTTCTTTCGCATCGGGGTATCGAGTATCTCGTCGCTGTTGAAACGATTTTGCGATAATTGATGGGCGTCTTATTGATTCGTGGCGGCCGGTACGAGGAAGCCACCGGCTCTTTGTTGCCTCTTGGAGAGATAATTGTGTCGATGCTCTTAATTGTGATTGATGCGCCCAGCCGAGTTATTCGATTAACGTCGCGGCCAATTTTTGCTGCCCGGTTAGTCGACTTGTCAGCGTTGCCGCGTTTGTTTTACTGCGTTCTTCTTGTCGATGCGAAACTAAATTAACGCCCAATAGAGCCTCGGAGTGGCTTGCGCGAGCGCCAATTTAGAGCAGCAGTTTATCGCTGAAGTTCTCATTGCACGTTATCGCGTTCTACTGCGTAATTGACATTTTGAAAAAAACTGACTTGACTTTATTCTCCCTTCCTAGAGTCGATCAATTCTTCCAAGCTTCCTGGTTTCTGTGAAAATCAAACCAAACAAGTTTTCGAGTGCTTTCTTTCATTTTTCACTAGTTTCTAGAAGCTCGAGAAGTTGGAAAAATTTGGCAAGGATCAGTTTCCAGGCGATTTTTCTTCCACCTCGAAATTCACGTTGCAAATTGATTCACGGACAGAGTCCGAGCGAAAAGGGGGAAAAAGTGGGCGAATTTCACGTGGAATTATTACATTTCCACGTTTGTATGAATTTCGTCCGGAATTCGTTTGTTTTTTACAATTGTCGCTGCAGTATAATAATCTCGTCGTTGTTTGCCCGAAATGCACGTAATTAATACGTAACAGTTGCAGCTTCGCGTTCTTGTTCTTTTTTTTTGCAAACGACGCGTTCCTTCTCCCTGTTTCGCCAGTTTATTTCCATTTTTGATTCCCCTCCGCCCCCGTCCTACATGCGAAATGAAATTTGCAGGCTAATTTCATTCGTGTTTTGTCATGAGTGTTACATTAACCAAATTTCGATAAACGCGCGACTGGTCGATTTCGTCAAACGCCTAATTTGTAGAAATTGTGGCGTGTCGTTCGCCAGGTGTATTAAATCACGATTAAAGTATAATGTAATATAACGAAATGAACTGTTGTTCTTTTAGGAAGATCACCATATAATATAGAATAATATTCCCCTGACTGTGCAATAACATTCGTTCTGTAATATAAACATCGGTGATCATCGCTCTGATTGATGGGAAATACTACGCAAATATTTAGTTTATATAATTGCCATTCCAGCAAGATATTTCTTTTCAAAGGAAATCAAATCGCGATTCGAATGTTAGTCGATGTAGCACAGAAATGAATTGATACGAACGACACAGTATTGTAACGATTAAATGTTAATTTCTTGTGTTGTCTCGTGACACTCATGGTTATTGCGAGTCATGCTTTCCATTTTCGAAGTGAATTGCAGTTCCGTGGAATTTTTCGATTTCGCTACACTAAATTATGTACATTCCACGATGTACATGGTATTTATATATTTATACTTTATATTCAATGTATTCAATAAGTATAATTGAATTATTACTGTATGATATTAAATTATTTATATACATTAAATTGAAGATTAATAGACTATACATAATATACTGTGGACTTAAAAATGCGTTGTTTTTTGTGTGCACATGTACGATATGTTTTGCATGTTTTTGTTTAAATATTTGATTATATACATGTATATATAAGTACATATACCTATATACATATGTATATATATACACCTATATATATAGTTAATAAATAAATAAATTAATTAATAAATCGAAGAAATTGTCAAACAATTACGTGACACTATCAATGTCAACAATACGATTTCTATTTTCTATCTAATTTTCCGATTTTCTTTCTAGTAAATGAAAATACTAATATTGCAATTACAATCGCTCGATGTATGTTGCAACAGGCGCGCAAATATATCGCTCGAAATTTAACTGTGCCCATTGAGACACATTTTTTCGTTCATGGTTGCCTGTGTTTCATGCAAATGCAAATACGAAAGTATGCAAACGTGCACGAGAGAGTATGCAAATGTGCACGAAAAACGGGCAAAACCGTATTTTGCGTATTTTTTTCATACACATTCGCACGTGCTTTTCGCGCATTTCACGCGCATAAACGTCTAACATAGATACAATACAGTAAATTGAATCCAAGAGGAATTGAAAAGAGAACGGTAAGGAGGTTGATACGACTGTACAAACGTCCAATTAACGCGCGAAAAATTATACGCGCCGAGATATGTGATACTTTATGATTCGCGGGAGAATTTTCTCTCTCGTGACAAGGGAAAACAGATTTCGCGAATCCTTCTCGTCGCCGCTCGATTGAATTAAACATCTCGATCGCGGAGTGCTCATTCTCCCGTTTCTGGGACGAGAGAAGAAGTCGCGAGCACAGCCGAAATATTCATTCGGCGGGGCGGCGAGCCGAGCCGAGCTCGGAGTGATATCCCCCATCTTGTGAAAATCGTCGGCGAATTTCCGCGAGAGACGGCTGAGCGATGAGCCCGAAAACGAGTCTTTTAACGCTCCCCGCGAGTCTTGGCGAGCACGCTTGGGAAATGAGGAGCAATGATATTTCGCTCCGCGCGACGATTGCGCCCCGCTTCCGTTTTATTCCTGAGATATTTGAATATTTTCTTCTTTTTTTTTCTACGTTCTGCGCGAGGAAACAGATCGAAAAAGAGAAAGAAGAAAAGAAAAAACAGATCTTTGATTAAACGGACGTACTTTTTTTTATTTTGAATTTAATTAAATCATCTTTAAACAAATTTCATTAATTCATCGCCGAGGTGAAATACATTGATAATTGCGTAACATGAGCGACGAACATGAATGTATTGACACGTTATTATTAATACCGAATAATTTCAACGTTTCGATAATTCACGAGATTAAAGTTTAATATCGGGATCAACGGCAGAATCGAAATAATCAGAATTAAGAACTTTTATTGAAACCTCTGTTACTTGCTTTTGCCGCTTTTATCGAACTTCAAATTGAAGAGTTGGGCAGAGAACTTTGTGACATAGAATTTTCCAAGATAACGAGGATTTTGCAATGGAGTCGATTTTATGCCGACGTTAATCATGATAATCGTCGGTATATAATTTCGTCTATTTTCACCTGGATGTCCGATAAAAGAAAAAAAGAAAAGAAAACGGGCATTGTGAAAGGAACGAAAAGAAAAATTCAAACAGCCGGCCATTCAACGGACGAATTGCGAAAGGGGAGGTGGAGGGGGGAGGAGGGAGTGAAAAGAAAAGTTAAAATACCCGGGCGGATTCGCCTTTAATCCCTTAATGCTTTCTCTCCCGGTTTAAATCTCAGAAACTCGGGGGGGGGGATCTAACTGCCTTATAGCAGAGTATCGACGATTTCTATCCGAAACGATTGACTAGCTATCGGTAATTTGATCAATCGGATGACTTGGACTCGTTAAGAAACAAGTGGGCAAGAGGGCGTCGGCAAAATATTTATCCGCTCGCCAATCTTCAGCAAATCGGTCTCAAAGGGATCGCTTAATTACCAATGTCTTCCTCTCTGGGAGTTCCCTTTCTTTGTTCGCGGATGATCAAAGCGCTCGGGTAAGAATTAAAGAAATAAAACCAAGGGAGACCAAGAAGACGACGAAAAAATAACAGAAAGAGAAACAGGGAGAGAGAGAGAGAGAGGGAAAAAAGAGGACAATACGAGAAGAAGAGAACGCAAGAGACGATAAAACCAACAGAAAGTAGAAGAAGAAGGGAAAGTAGAATTTACCTGGTAGTGGCTGGAGGGAAAAAGTTCCTCGGAATTATTCAGCCGTATGATCGTTTAAGGAACTCGCCGTGGGTTCATTTGCAGAGGTGGGCCATCGACCTGTTCGACCAGCATCGACTTAATGACTGCCGGCCCAAAGAACAAGATCATCTGTATTCGAGCTCCATTCTCGTCGTTCTTTGGTGTCTAAATTTAATAAATACCCAGGAGCCGATATGTCGATTTTTGTTCCGCGATTTTTGTCCTGTTTCAACGCTAGAATACTTCGGCTCTTCTTACTCGACGTCTTACTTTTGCAAAATGTTTCTACTGAGAAACAGTGTCTGTTTTCAGAAGAATTTTCAGACAAGATTTACACACGTTCTGTTTATATGGCAATGCTTCTGAATGATGTAGAAAAACTGTAGTTAAGGATATCCGTATGCGATACATATTTATTTGTTTGTGAAATTTGTTTTTTCTTTTAACGCATGATTGGTTTTTGATCGTCCGGTTTCATTAGTTTCAAATAGAGAAGTTTGCAATTTTCTTGGCTCGAAAAAAAAAAGAAGTTCGTCAAACAAAGAGTATATCATAGAAATCGGATTGTTTCTCGAAGCATTTTAGACCTCGAGTCACTTGAAATACAGTTCAAAGAAAATGAAAAATTAGTAACTGAAACCACATTCTCATGCAACGATTGCACACTCAGGTGACCATCCTGCTCCTCAGAGCTAATGGCGATCGAAATCGGCGCGGATCTATCGAGAACAGCGCGATAGAGAAACCTCTCCGTCGTGCACACAAAACAGCCCCGTCCACCTCTCTCTTTCTCCTGATATCCAAGAAATCCTCGACGAGTAAGAGTTCGCGAAAGCCCGGTCCGGAGGTAGCGGCTTAAAGGAACGGTCGGAGGATAAAATCAAAGTTGAAAAAGAAGGAAACGGGTCGGGGGGCTGGGTTAGGCAGGAACTAAGAGAAGAAGGGGGAAAAGAGAGAGAGAGAGAGAGACGGGAGCGGTGACTCCGTTCAGAAAAGAGGGAGATCCGCTTTTCCATTGGCGTGCTTAATCCGGACCTAGGAAACGTCTTAATTGGGGCTTAAGGGCAAAAGAAACCGCAGGTCACTGTATTACAATCGGAGCCCGGCTGCACAATCGTCGGTTTCATTAAGCCGGCAACCACCAGCCTCAAACCGGTCACCAGCCTTTCTTTTCCTTCTTCTTCTTCTTCTTTTCCTTCTTCTTCTTCTTCTTCTTCTTCTTCTTCTTCTTCTTCCTCTTCCGTTTACCACGCGGTGCACCCAGCGAAAGGTGGGAAAGAATGGAGGAATCGTGGCTCATAAATACTCGGCGTCTTCGAATTCCCCGCGAAGGCCACTTCCCTGCTCCCTGGCCAGGTAACAATGCGGCCATTCAACGGTTGAATGGCCAACCAGGGGCCTGGCCTCCTCTCTCTCTCTCTCTCGTTTGCTGTGACGACGCGCGAGCTGCCACAGGTGCACCGCAGGGTCCGTTTCTCGGACGTGTCACGAATGATGCACGGTCGTGCCGTGTATTCTACAAAGGAGCTGGCTTGTCCACCGAATGGTCCAGCTCCTTGGTGTGTAAACGCCGCCACCGATGAAACGCTTCTGTTTGGCACTGGACCGTTGACGTTGCTTTCAGATTCGCTGTGAACGGTCGGTGTACTTTCGGAGTACTTTCGTTTCCCTCGCCAGTTACTTTCGTGAGATCGATTAACGCGAGGGAGGCTATTGACAGTCGGTTTGTTTCTGGCGTGCGACAGAGGAATGTTTCGAGTTTGGGTGAACATTGTTTCGTCGGATCCTTGAGAATTAAGAAGAAACGGTATTGTTGCGATTGTATCGATCATTTGGTAATACACGTGAAATGCGATAATCTATAAATTGCATGAGGTTAGATAAAATAATTCGTCCATCAAAAATTATGGCAGGTACTTTATTTTCTACTGTTTTATAGTATGATTTCTTGGAATTTTCCTATCTATCGAAAGCTACTTAACCTGAACTTCGTCACGTATTTGCCAAAGTTTGAATAAATTTCAATAAGTGTCTAGACTAATCTAATAAAAAGGAAGAAGAAGAGGAAGAAGAATCTCTTCAATTTTAAAATGCTGACAAAATCATTTCACGAAACGCATACTTAACCCAATAAAACAGGTATTGTACATTATAACAGGAACATTGTGTATATTCACTGTTTCACGATGTCTTTATCAAGCACATATATTCGGCGTGAAGTATGAGTAGGAAAAGTATGACGAATGTTTTAAAGAGCCATTGGAATCGTTCGGTTTCTCCGCTTACAAATTACACGTTACCGGAACACCGTGGGGGTTGGAGCTGCGCCGCGGACCGTGAATTAGTTCAACCGGATCCCTTCGGTATTCGGTTATGTTCTAATTCGAGTATTCGCCGCTATCGGTTCAGATATCTCAATCGATGGATATACGGGCACGGTCGAAATGTATGAATATTCATTGTCGGGACCGCAGACGCCCTATCCGAGCCGTATAAATCTGCAAGCAGTTTTGAACATTATATTCCCTCCCCCCTCACCCCCTCACCCGATTTTCGACTGTAATTAATTCACTTTCACGCCATGGAAATGTTCCATTGGCCACGCTTGGCGTAGCTTGCCCGATTCAGATAATCTACAATTACGCACATTTATTACGAAATTCTCCGATATTTTTTTATTGTAATTTTTATCCGACTTTCATTGCAATTTGTTGAAATTAGATTTAGGGTATATATATATATATATATATATATATATATATATAAAATATATCTCGTTAATTCTCGTATCGTCGGTCTAACGCCGCCTTTGTTTATTCACAAAAATACGTAGATTATTTATTATTCGCTTTAACGGGTATGTAATATCGCGTTACAAAGTTTCTCGCGTTGATATTAATTATCTCGTATTAATTTACGGGCTCCACGCGTATATTTCAGTTAACGAACAAACACAATGTATCATGTTTGGCGTGCACGCGGAACACGTAATTTCGCATAGGGTATATGGAATAATTATCTCTTTGATGTTTCTCTGTTTGGCATTCTTCGTTTTTTTCGAATCCAATCTTCAAAAGATCTCTTTGGTTTAATGTGCGTGTGATACGTCAGCGGTATCGACTTTGTGCCTCACTTTGAAAATGTGCGCAACGAGTTGTTCGAATTGGACGAATAACGACCAGAGTTTTGGAAAATCTTGGAAATTCGTAGTTTCAAATCGAGTTTCAATGAAAGTTTGTCGCTCTGCTCTTCGAACATTTCGATGTTGCCTCTCAAGCCCAGCTGAATAAGTCAAAATTCTTCAGCGATTCAGATTGACTGAGGAAATAATGGCAGTTCTTTCACAAATTCCCGTGTATCCGTGAGATCTAGAAAATCAGAATTTGACAATCCACTCCGAATTTGACTGAAATTGCAAATTTCAAGAAAAAATCAAACGTCCAGATTCATATAAGCACAGCTACAGCCCAGAAGGAATATATAATGATTTTCACTCGCCGATGAAAATGGAAATTATGTTCGAGTTCCGCCTGAGACAGTCGTGTAAAAATCAGTGAATCAAGAAATGCGAAACATCAAACGAAAAACCCTGAGTCTCGTGTCTCTCGAATCGTTCGTCAAGAAACGCCATGCCACGCTTTCGCTCCCACGCGTCCCTTCTTTTTCTCTTTTTTTTCATTACGCGAACAGATATGGGGTTAGCGAATGCGGGCAGAAGATAGAAAGGAAGGCAAGCCTGAAGAGTGTGGCGCGAGTGAGAGAGGAAGAGCCTCGGCAGATCGAGAGATCGCGAAGAGAAAAGAGGAGTCGTGTTGCGTGAAACGCGAGAGAGACAGGCGATAAAAAAAGGGGGGGGGAAGGTGAGTTTAAAAAGGAGACAGGCTGTCGGTGGAGAGAAATTGAAGGGGAGACGAAAGGAGAATAGGCTGAAAGTAGTGTGCCAACGGCTTTGATGATGCTGCTCGATTATACAGGGTGATTCATTAGGAAAATGGCTACTCAATTTGTCCCGTACAACATTCTGCGGGATTGATTTGATTATTTTTTTCAAGACACGTCAATTATCTGGTTAGTTTATTATCAACTGTCTAGAGTTTTGTTGTTTCGTTTCTTTCAAAAACTTGAAGAACTCCCTGTTGGAATTATTCATATTATCGATCTTATTAGGAAACTGTAAAATAATATATCGAAAATTGGCGAATATCTGATAGAAGTCACAGTTACAGTAAGTACTTAATAAATAAATGTTTAGTGAAAGTTATAATAAAAGTAGTAATCGATAAACACTTAGTTGAAACTCAACAAAAGTTAAGGTTAATTCTGCCAGTAGTATCTAAATATTTTTAATAATAATAATAATAACACTAAAAATAAAGACAATTTTTAACAGTAGCAGACGTACGTGGGGTATTTTACCAAACTCGACGTCTTCGAAAAATAATGTAAATATCCACGAAGAAGTTGTTTAAGGAGATACAAACGTTCTCTCTTTTGTAATTCAAGTCGAATATATAATCCAAAGATACATATTTCCACCTTGGTTTTGTTGCACGTAGTGATTAAATACTGGTAGCTACGCGCGTTCAGCAAGACTGTCTAGTTTAAAGAGATTTTGATGCCGAGGGAAGAGAGTATTACAACGCGGTCGGATTATGTGGCTTAAAATTCAGTCGGGATTCCAGGCGGAAAGGCGCAATTCCCTTGGGCGCTATATCGTCCAGGCTTGTATCACGTTTTCCTACCCAACGATATGAACTACCCCTCGCAATCGATAATTTATACAGACACTTTACGCGTAGATCGTGCCGAAGTTGATAATCTTCTCTGGCGGAGGAGACCCTTTTTTCAGAATATGAATTGAGAATGTTAGAAAGTATATAAAATACATTTGAAGCGAGGTAGCCTTCGTGGTAGTAATATCTAGCGGATGAAACCGAATTTTAGATTTCGTTTTATTTCAAATGTATTTGTAAGAATTAACAAATTTAAATAAATGCTTGGTTTCATTTAATCATTGTGGAAATAATATTTAGCAGATAAACGAAAGTTTTAGATTCCATTTTATCTTAATTATATGTTTGTAAAAATTGTCATGTCAAGTTTGAACAAATGCCTAGCCTAATTTAATATATCGTGGAAATAATATTTAATGGATAAACCAAATTTCAGGTCCCATTTCATTTTAAATATGTTTGTAAAAATTTTAATAACAAATTTGAATAAACTAGTCTAATTTAATTAAAAAAAAAGGTAAAAAAGGTAAATTTCTTTCGAATTTTTAATAATAATAATAATAATAATAATAATAATAAAAATCCTAAGTAGACCGCGGATTATTTGTGCATTCGTGAGACGTTGAATAATACAAAAATATTCGCGCGTATTGTGCGAAAATGTATAACACAAAATACCCGGAGTGAAATATTTATTACAACGTACATCAGATGATATGAAAAATTGGCAGTCTAATAATAATAAAAGAAAAAAAAAAACGATCCTGACGCGACGTACGTATTTCCAGAGGCTACTGCGTTGTTTCTACCGTCGCGTGTCAGCCGATCCATATTAATCCCGAAGTCGTTGTTACGAAAAAGTCGTCTCGCGTCTCGTGGGATTCGCCCAACTTCCGCGACAGGGTGACACGTGATCGAGCCCGGGATACCTGTTCCTTCGTTTTGCTATTCTTTTCTCGTTTGATGGTAATGTATGGCATGTCGATAGTTAGAAATCAATCAGAAACTAGGCGAAGTTACGACATATTAAGTTTCTCCAGGGTGAATAGTTCGGCAGTACGAGGGGGGTGGGGGAGGGGGGATCGAGGTCCAAAGTGTAGAATTGCGTCTAGGCTTCGACGAGGAAAATCTATCACTGTCGAGTTAATGGGAATTCTTAGGATGTTCTTTTTTTCTATCTCCAAGTTCTCTTCCTATTTGCGAATTTAATGTACAGCATTTTCTTCGCTGATGAAACTCACATTTGACAATGACGATTTTTTAAATCAATGATATAAAATAATGATAATTCTTTGTGGCCAATAATTCACGTTTGATAATAATGATCGTAATTAATGATACAGAGTGGCAATAATTCGTTGTAACAAATAACTCAAAATTTAATGAAAGAATTTTTTGACTCATTAAGGCTCGAGCAATGATTTTCGTAATGGTATAGATACCTCAATTTTTTTGAAGCTTGACAAGGTTAGAGAAAACCAGGTGGAAGATATAATAATGAAGAAATATTAAAAGGAATTCTCGGAATACATTTCCACAATTCCAATATCGTAGTTGATACGACAAGAATGTAATCGTAATGTGTCGAAATACGTAACATACGAATGGCGAATGAAATTTTTAACTTGAATGAAATTAACTAAATCTTGGCTTATTTTGCATTACCTTCGCCAAAAAATTCTGTGCTCGTAACGAGAAGAATTACCCAGGGGAAAAATAATAAATAAAAAAGAAAGATCGATGAATCTCCATCATCAGGTGATACGAACTCCATTCTTAGTATCACTTTATTGGAATTATTTTACCCCCCCCCCCGGCTGATGCAAAGATGCACAAAACACGAAGACCCTAAATATGAGAAAACCCAACGCGACAGCCAGCAACTCTGTCATATCGGCTCCGATCTCGCGATCAGGTATTATACACTATCGGCGCGAGATCGCGATCGATCGATCATCCAAAAGCGGCGGCGAGTAACAATCTGACCGGAATGATCGAGCAATTAAACGGCGATCGTCCCGGCAGCGGGGTCGTAAATTACTCAGATGCCGGTTCGGTTGACTGCCACGGAGCGTTTCAGTCGAAAGTTTCGCATTTGGGAACAGCGCGGGGCTGCGGGATATCCTATCGGATACTTCATAAATCGCGCCGCCTCGAGCACAGACGCCGCTCCAAGATCGAACGGGACGTATTCTCATGCTAAACAAAGTAATCATGCGAGCCATTCGTCAAGTACGAACAACCGGGGGGATTGTCCCCCCTTAACCCCCCGGTCGAATTCCGAAAACAGCAGGCCACCGCATTGGCCGGGATTCAACTCGGCAACCATCCAACCGAAGAAGTGAGATTCTAATGAGGCTGAAAGCCGTGGAAACCCGGTGGCACGGGGCCCATGCGCCCATCCGTCGATGGGGGGGCATCTCGCCTCTTTCGATGGCGCACTGTGTCATTCGATGAGAACGAGTATAAATACGTCCACGCGTGGCAGGTTTTTCTTTGATTCATGAACGCCCGCCACGGAACAGTCGGGTTCCGTGTATCTGATTACCGTGAGTAATACTTTTTTTCGGACTTGGGTTCGAATCCTTCTGTTCCGACGTTATGGATGGCGTAACGTTTCATTTGTGATTTCTTTTTTTTTTCTTCTTCTTCTTCTTCTTCATTTTCTTTAGATTTACACTATCGAATTCGTTTCTCTCTTTTCTTTTCTTCCAATATTTCGTCGAGTCTTCTTTCTTTAGGTCTTCTTGAATTTTGAAGTCTCTTTTTCTTGGAATGAAGGATCGGGGATGAAGGCTGAAGAATAGCGTAACACTTCACTCGTGATTTTCTTTTTTCCAATGGATTTATATTATCGAATTCGTTTCATTTTTTTTTTAACATTGTGATTATGAACTCTTTTTGAAAAGAAAAATTGTTATTAATTATCACGATAGTTACTACAATCAGTTACTGTTTCATTTATGAATTTGATGAATTTTATAAATTTTCATCTGTGATTCTTTTTTTTTATGAATAAATTATCGAGTTTGTTTTTCTCTCTCTTTTTGTTTAATACTGTGATTATGAACTCTTTTTGGAAAGATTAATTATTATTATTATTTATTGTTACGGTAGCATAACATTTCATTCGTGATTTTTTTTTTATGAATTTAGATTATCGAATTCGTTTTCTTCTTTTTTAAATATTGTGATTATGAAAACTCTTCTTAAAGAATCACGAAGGAAGAAGTATGGACTCCTTTAAGAATTAATCCTTTAATTTTTAGTCAAGAAGTAACTCATTATTGGAACAATTGGAAAATCTTCAATGTCATGTGAAATACTACAATTTCAATTTCACGCAGTAACGTGAATTAATTCTCGATCTCAGATAAAGATTTTATTCTTCGACATATATATTCTACAATTTCACAAAATTGGAAAACATTGTTCACAATCGTGAACAATAAAAAGAAAAAGGGGAAAGTTTAATTATACAATTCGTAACAAATGAAACGTTGCATTCTCAATTTTAAATCGAGAAAAGAAAAACATTATAATACGTAACATCCAGTTGCCAAACTTGTCGTTTTTATTATCAAATTTCGAGAAAACCTGGAATTCAATTTCTCCGTCTTGCGTAATATTTTCCATTAACCATTCAATTGCTAAATAGCGTTCGTTTGTATCATCCCTTATATCGTCGTCCCTCTTTCGTCTCACAATGGCTGCACAAAGTTCCATTTGTAATTACGATGGAAACTCAGCGTTATTACAAATTACGCAGCGATGGCAAAATTCGTAAAGGTTAACGTAATTATTAAATGGAGAGCAGCGTGCAATCATACATTGTTAACAAATTTTTAAAGTTAATATATAATGGAAATTCAGCGTTCAATCACATAGTGATAATAAATGCATAAAAGTTGATGCATTAATTATTACAATGGAAGCTCGACGTTCCATCAAATATTCATGAAAGTTATTCTGATAATTATTCCATTAAAAGTTCATCATGGGACGAGGAGTTGCATTATGGTGGTGTTGTTGTGTCTGATTCATTCTTTCATTTCTTTCCGTTCTGAGGTGTCACCAATCAAATAATCGCGTGACATTGCTAGTTGGATGATTTCGTTGTCTTATAAACGTGAATTAGGATAAAAGTGGTTTTCCTTTCATTCTGGAGTTGCAGTTTTCTGTGTAACTCTGTTGGAGTTAAACAGAGATAGTTGAGATAGTTGAGATGAAAGATGATCAAAAGAAGATTGAGGTGTGAAAATGGACCCAGACTTGTCAGTAATATTATTTAAAAAATTCCAAGGACCATCTCTAGGCTGAGATTTTGGGTGTTACGTTGTTGAAAAATTTAACTCGAGTTAGCGGAGACATTTTTGTTCTTCATGGATTGCAATTGAATTAAATTAGAATCTGGAAATTTCTTACTGCATCATTTTGATACGTGTATTATTGCGGGAGAATTATTTCGGAAGATCATTCTGATCCTTGAAAAATAAATTAATATTTCACAATATACTGGCTTGGATAAACTGGCTTTGTGCACGTGAAATACATGGATCTTCTAACAATAAATCTTCTAAGTTTCTTTAACGCTTTTATTACGAGTGCCGATTTTTCATAAGCGAGAAAATACGCAGGAATTAATTACAAAAATATTATAAAATATCAAACAGTAAAAGTGTATCCAAGTCTGTCCAATTAAATTTCTAATTTTCTGCGAGAAAACCTATTGTTATTATTACTATTATTATACTTTCATATTATTTGAATCTCTTAAAAAAAAAATCAGGAAATACTTTGAGATTCTTATCACTGATTGTGAGTCGAACGCTTCAAATCTACGTTTTTTCAACAGAAATAAAAATATCTGTTTTTAGGTATCCGAATTCGAATTCTGCTACGTTTCCTATTCGAGAGAGAGGGGGAGAGAGAGCAATTTTTTGCTACCAAATATTAGCTTCCATTTAGCAGTGGCCGTTCAATTGACGCGCACGAACGAATAAATAACCACGCTAATTGCCACATAATGTACGTTTTTATCCATCCCGCGGGAAGTGAAAATACCCGAACAGCGGAAATATCGATGAAATCCGCGAGATCTGGCTCGTCAATCTCTTTTCTCCTCTCTCGAAATCTATCGCGTCTCTCCGGGACGGGCGAGAATAATTCACGGGGAAAATCATTGGATCTCTGATTTATCTTATGTTAGCCGTCGTTAAGGTCGTCGCCTCCCATCGTCTCGATTAAAATGGACGCCGGTGGTTGCTGCTTCGACGTTTTCGATCGATAAGCCACGTGACGTCTGTATTCACTTCGGCATGCATTATTTCAATACTGAAAAATTAGTCGATTGCGTTCGGTTGCTGTCGATTGTCGATTGTAGAAATGAGTGGCAGAAATTTTCTGAAAGGAACTCGGAGAACCGTGCGAATGTGAAAGATTCGAAGAAGCGAAAGGTGGCGACATTTCCTTCAAACATTTGATTAATATAGACATCGAATTAATATAGACATCTGATATTCTAGAATTATAATTGTCAATGTTACATTTTATATATATATATATATTTTATATATATATATAATCTTGTGTTACGTATATATATATATATATATATATATATATATATATAGTGTTATATATAGTGTTATATATACATAATTTTGTATTATACGTATAGTGTGTGTGTGTGTGTATACATATACACACTATATATATTTAAACAGTATATGTATGAACACTATATAGTGTATACACACACACACACACACACACACACACACACACACACTATACACACACTATATATATATATATATTTATATATATATATTTATATATTTAAACACTAACTTAATTCTATATATATTTAAACACTAATTTAATTCACATTATATATATATATATATAGAGAGAGAGAGAGAGACTTTAAATTAGTGGTTAAAGGTAACTTTGAGAAAAAAATTCGAATAAAGTACTTATAATAATTTTCCAAGCATAATTTCGTACATTTCAATTTTTGGGAGCTTCGGGAAAGATCTAGATTTCTCGCAACGTTCGTTTTCCAATCGTTGGAAAAATCAGGGGGACATCGAGTTAGAGAAACATAACGTTTTTCCACCTAAATTCAGACAAATGCCCGAGCTTTGCCGGTGATCTTTCTCGAAAGCCGACGGAAATCGTCACAATCAACGTTTTGGTTCGTGACGAGC
This sequence comes from Tetragonula carbonaria, assembly GCA_032399595.1. Lineage (NCBI taxonomy): Eukaryota > Metazoa > Arthropoda > Insecta > Hymenoptera > Apidae > Tetragonula > Tetragonula carbonaria. Next base: position 8,428,890 of record JAUCRC010000004.1, read on the forward strand.
GTGAAATTTACATGTGTCCTCCTGACCGCGATTTTTCCACCGTCGATGGACGAGGAAAAAAGAGAGAGGGGAAAAAATGGCGAAAAAAGAAAATATATGAGAACGGTCAGGAATATCCAAGCTCTCGGAATAGGGATCGCGTGTGTTGTATCACTGCGGGAGAGCATTGTTGGCGAGCAAAGCTTTCGTCGCCCTTTCGCTGCTTCCCATTTCAGCTCTCGATATTATACGCTGTCGCGTGTTAATAAATTTACGAGCGCCACTGCGATTGCCCGTGGCATTGCCTATTTTAATATCGAACCTGCATGGCCGCGCTGTCGGAATGCCAAAACGAAGTGGGAAAGATAAAAGGAGTGGCAAGAGTGGGATATAAAGAAGAAACGTTTCACGCGCGTTTATTAATATGAACATTTTCGAACACGTGCGAATATATACGTATATACTGGTCGATAGCGCACAATAAAGTGAAGTAATAATAATAATTAATGATAATGAATATATTACAATGGACGAAAGTGACTAGGATGAAACGTGTAAAGATAATAAATTTTTGTATGAAACTGCGACGTATTTTAAAAAGGGATGAAAATTCGTATAATAGAAAAATCCTGTGAATAATTCAAGTCGATTTCACTATCGAATTTCTACAGAAGATTTTTCATGCCAGTCTCTTGGACAGCGTGTATCTGGATCGTTGACTTGATTTCATTCGACAGTTCTAGAGTGTACATCTATTCTAGAGTGTAGACACACTTTTAGCATGATGAGAGCGGGACGTTGAGAAATTTTCAACATTCGAGGAGGCGATGCTATACCACTGGGAATCACTTCGGGCGAGGATTCTGGGCGACGAACTCCAGCAACGAGGAAATCCTAGCTTACCAGGGAGAAATTCGTTCGCAACAAGTCACATTGTATCGACGACAGTGCAAGGACATCTAGCGATAAGGAGGAATTACTTTCAACAATGACGTTCAAACGAAAATGTGAAAACTCTCTGAAATTTCGGCGATGAAAAGAGACATTACAGTAATTGGAAAAGGGAAATAGAGATTCGATAAAATGATGCGGAAGAAAATTCACCAGCAACGGCGAGGTGGAGTCTCGCGAAAGAGCGGCAACAAATTAAAAAATTGTTACCGAAAAAAAGAAGAAAGAAAAAAAATTGCCGCAACTGGAAACCACCCCTAATGAGGAAAATTCGAAAAATAGAAATAAAAAAAATCGTCGAACCCCGGAGCCGAGAGCTTCGAATTTTTGAGAATGCCCCTCACGGGGCATGTACGTGAAGAGTCACGCGAGTGTCGCAATGACGTGGCCAAAATACGAAATCGCAATTGGAAAATGGCGCGCGATGCGATGCTCTATGCATGGCCAGCAGCGTGTATATGCATTAAATTGCAGACTTAGTTACCCGGCTAGTTATCTAGCTGGCAGGATCGAATCCACTCGGTTCCGCAGCGACACGCGCCGCTGCTTTTTACGCACTAATCTGCCGCGATCGATCGTTTAATCCGGATTAGAGTTACGAGTGACATGGCTGGAATAAGTAATCGAGCGCGAGAGCTCGGCCGCCCGGTCGCAATTTAATTCCTACGTTACCTGCGTCTTCCTCTCTGCGGCCGTGACCCCTCTTTCAACTCCCTTTCACCCCTCTCTCTTCCCTGTCCATCTCTCTTTCGCTCATTCTCACCCCCCCTCTCTCTCTCTCGCTCTTTCGAGGTCGTGGAGCCACGCAGAACTTCGAAAAGTTAATTAGACTTCGTTGATGAGCCGCTGCTGTTGCTGAGGTGTTTTAGAAAATTGTTTTACAGGGTGCGGCTTAGACGGTAAACAGAAGGTTCGTCTTGTTTTCAGGTTCATTTCAGGTTGCTTCCTTTGGCGAGACTTTGAAAACTTTCGTTTCTATAAGTTGATCATTGTTGCCTTGAATTTTTGAATTGGCGGCGAACCTGTGAATTCCCGAATTTCTTTTATCTCGGGCGCTTGCGTAGGAATTATTTCCAATTTCCAGGAATACGAGAAAATGAATTCACGAACACGAATATGCCAATAATGATATTTGAAATTTTCAGGTTTTGTAAATTTTTAAATCCTTTGGATATAACTGACGATGCATTATTCTTTGTTCCAGGTAAGTCGATGATGCCTGACGACATGTACTAAACTGACGATTTTTGTGTAAGTAATACTCGACTGATTCGTTCTGTTAATTTTATTTATTAACGTTTCCATCATGGTTTGCTATGTCACTCCAATAATTTCATTGGAGATCGAATGAAAGGATGGAGATAATAAGGTCCTGCGATTCTCGGTCGAATTTCACGTTCTTAATTCTCTTAATTATTCGGGAATCGCGGAAAGGAGAATTAATTAAGACCGTGCTGGTGCGTGGATAAGTTAATCCAGATTTCGCATAGTAGAGAATTCTAGGAATTCTTGTTCGAAAATCACTTTCTTAGTCTTCCCCATGAATCACTTGGAACCGCGTCGAGGAAGCTTAATAAGTCAGTCGTTTCCCTGACTAATCGATTGTCTTAGTTAATTAAGAAATCGTAATTTTTATTTTTTTGCCAATTTTATAAAATATCATTTCACTCTATTATCGAAGTTGGCGCTACATTTTTCAAAATGAAAAAACACACAAAGATGCAAAAAGTAAACGTAATGCGTCCAATCACTTAGAACCGCGTCGAGAAAGCTTAATAAGTCAGTCGTTTCCCCGACTAATCGATTGTCTCAGTTAATTAAGAAATCGTAATTTTTATTTTTTTGCCAATTTTATCAAATATCATTCCACTCTATTATCGAAGTTGGCCTTACATTTTTCGAAATGAAAGAAAACACACAAAGATGCATAAACATAATGCGTCCAATGAAATTAATCTCGTGCCAAAGGGAAAACGCGAAAAGCTCGCGAATCGGCTCAGAATGGCGAGAGAATTAATTCTTGGTTGCACGATTTGCTCAGACGGGCTGGACTTCTCCAGGCATGAAACGCGATTTCGCTGACAGTTCTTCGCACGGATGAACTGTTTTGAAACTTTCAACCAAAAATTCCAACCTCATCGACCTTATCGGGAAATATTCGTTTCAATTCAATCGTGAGCGATTTGCCACGCGAATGCTGCCTAACGACAGAATCGATTAGTTACTTAATTATACATTAGTCGATAAATCCGGCAATTATCAGCTGCCGGCGCTACTTTGCGAGTTGTTTGCTCGAATAATTAATCAGTCCGAATTTGTCCGCGATTATTTAAATATCAACAACGTGACGCGGCATCCCTTTTTTTGGAACCGGCGACGTGCAAGCGTCGTTTCATGCGAATTCGCGCGTCGAGTATGGTTTGCTGCTTCCTCGCGATCCTTTATCCGCTGCTCGACGTCGAGTTCTTCTTGAACTTGGATCTTCTTGGCCGGTTGATAGATTCCTCTTGCGAGGATCGAACGACGCGAACACGTGAGGTTAATGCCGGCGAAAGTGTTTGATCTGAGAGAAGACTTTCGCGAGGGCGAAAAATTCGAAGGGAAGAATTTTCCCGGCTTCTGTCTGAGAGATTGCGGAAGAAAATTTCTTTTTCTCTTGTTATACGTATTTTTATATTACGAATTTATTTATTATACTGCATTGTAGAATATATTATCTGTGTAGAATATATATATATATATATATATATATATATATATATATATATATATATATCTGTATATTATAGAATACAGAATTTATTTATACAATTTTATATTGTTATGAATGTAACTAATGAAATGAAATCCAAATGAAACAGATGAAATAAATAGTAAATAAAATAAAGAAATGGAACCTAAATAGAATAGAATATAATATGTATAAAATAATACATCAAAAGAGGTAATAGAACGACAAGTTTATTTAATAATTCATTAGTTTCATTAATAATTTGCAATTTAGCACTTGCATTCAGGTAGATACCTCTCGTTATATAATTAAAGGAATAAAAATTGACCGTGTCTCAATTGATCACTCCTGCGGCAACAGTCTGACGAAGTGGGAAAAAATTTTTTCACTTGTTTTGCGATAATGAGGAGAATCTGAAATGACGATCGAACGTGCATACGTATGTACGTGTTTAACGGGGATTAACGATAAAATGGGCGGAGAGATATCGATTGTGGACGATTGTCGGCGCCTCTGGTCGGTTTCATTCGTCCACTCTGGAACGCTTTTCCCAGCGTGATTCCATAAATTTGTCACGAGAAGGGCTGTCGCCCTTCGCCTCCAACTGGCTTTGGCCCGTTTTAACGCGACGAGATATCGATAGAAAGACAAGGTCTGGCCGGGGCAAGATAAATTCGTTCACGGCCGACGCGTTAATACGCGTCTAGATGGCCGAGCTCAATGCTGCATGCAATGCGATATCGTTGCCGAATGAAAAACAGTAGGATCAATGTAGTGTGATAATCTTAGGATGTCGACCGTCCCGCGTGTCCCGTGAAAGGGTCCTCGAGTGAAGATTTTCATTGTTCGGCGTTACTTTTCGTCGCTGACAGGTTCCTTCTTATCGCCCGTTTTTGTCGCAAATTAATCAGCCTCGGGCCTGCGATAAATTGCAGAGAATTTCGGAGGATAAAAATAGCGAAAGTTGGAAAGGATTGACAAAAATTTTTATTTCTCGTTTCGTCTGTTCCTACGAAGTTACATTTTGATTTCACAAATTTTGTTTTCCGTGGGCACTTATTCCTTCGCCATTATATTGAGGAGATTGTAAAGATGATAGGAATTTTGAAAATTAAGAGAGAAAGAGGAAGTTACTAAAAACTTCTGTTTATTAATTCTCTGTAAAGAGTTGCACGTTTATAAATTCACAAATTCGGTTACATATTTATCAATTTTATTTTCCATGCTTGTCGCTGGTATTGGAGATGACAAAAGCAAAAATAAAGTACAGAAATATCTAGTTTAATTTATTCTATATTTGGTTCGTTGATACGTTCGGAAGTGTGAAAGTAGTGGAAATTCTAAAAGTGATGAAGAGAGAACGAAACAACGAGAGATATTATTAAATACTTCCCTTTCCAATTTAACTCTCCACAAAGTTACGTATTTATAAATCCACATTCTGGCCAATTCTATTTTCTCCACTATCATGTGGCTCGGAAACGATGAAAACAAAGATATAATATGAGAATTGTAGATGCTAGTTTCACTTCTAGTTTAATCACCAGACCGAGAAATTTTAATCTCCAAGTAAATTTCATCTCCACAAAGAGAGATATAACTCCGTTAGGAAAAATACTCCCGTTAGAAGTCCTGTTTAACCTACACTTAAACAAATGCTGCTTTAAATGTAGAATTCCCCCGGCATTTTCCTCATCGTCTATGCAAACTTTCTCAAATAGAAAATATCTCTCAAGAAACTGAACTTGCTTATCTTACTTGGTAACGCAATTACAATTCCATTCTGCGTCAACACGTTTGTTTGATAACCAATTAAAATTGTTGAAACTGCAAGTTGATTCAGGCCATATAGCTTTCATTGGAAAGCCACGTAGAACGCGGGCGAGTGAAATTCAAAAAAATAAAGGAAGAAATACGAAGGGGAAAATAACGCGTGGGTCACCGGGCATTCGGTTCTGGCCGGAGATTTAAAAAATTAATTGAAAAGCTGCTTTGAATAATAGGCTTTGAAATTTTCCCTTTTCTTTCTTAATTAAATGCGCCTATTATCCAGGCTGGTGATTACAAATAATATACAACCGGACGTGTCGTACGGGCTGATCGGTTCGGCCGATGAATTACTTGAATTCATATTGAACTACTCTATTGATGATATTTAATCTCTTTTCATACCTTTGAAATTTCATTTAACACTTCCGCGAATCTCAAGCCCCCGTCGAGTTTTATTCGCTAGAGAAAGTTCGAGAATCATTTTATATCGATGAAATTTAAAAAAAATGACGGAATAGTCGCAATTATTATTACATACTTATTTGTAATTTCTCTTTTTCACGGGGGAAAAATTCGTTGAAACAAACCCCGTTATTGTAAATACGAAAATTTCATTTTACTCCGTATATTGGTAACTCGTTGTCTAACTGCAATTGACGACGAGTCGTCCAGTTTTAGGTTAGGTTGGGTTTAGATTAAGAATAATTACAGCCAGATTGTATTGGTAGAAATAATTTATTTACAAATGTCTATTTCGGCAAATACTCGTTCACGAGCAGACCTCATTGCTGCAATTTCAGAAGGCTGAGCCTCAAAGGAGTCGGACAAAACGGACAAAATTGCGTCTAAAGTTAAAATCTGTCGCCACACGCTGATGATAACGTCGTTGTTACGTTAACCGTAACAAGTGGAATTCGTTGTGGATGACATCTGGATGTAATTTCAATTCCAGCGAAGATATAACATCCTGATAATCGAGCGCGGAACCCTCTCGTAGTTGAATCTTCCCGAATGTATTTCTATCAAACCATACTTGCAATATCTTTGAACCGGATAGATTAACGAGTACAGCGGTACGAAAGAGAGAAAGAGAGAGAGTGAGAGAGGAACGTAATTACGTATCAAATCAATAGTCTGTGAAATTAGATTCTCGTTACGGAGACGTTTCATAACCGCCATTCTCACGTAACGATAATCATGTAAATTAATTGGAAAGAAACTTTGCGACAAAGGTCACTCCGTGGGATGGCAGGAGGGGAGGGGGTGAAACCTTATTGGAATTCAGCCATTTCTTGCCAGGTGACAGGGTCTTAAAAACTGCAGTCATTAATCAACCGTGCGCGCAGTAAGATTAATAATTTTCCCCCGCTTTAACAATTACGCGGAACCATTAAACAGAGTGTTACTGGATACTCGGGTGTAAGTGGTCCGGTGCCTAATCGGTGCAATTATTCCGTTTTATCCATTAATCATTTCACTCGGAGCGAACTACGATAAGCAGAGAGGCGCAGGCGAAGATTCTCAAAACGCAATGATTCGCCACTTGCGGAGACCAGATTTGTGCGTTGAAATCTGAAGAGAAAGGATTGCTGGTTCGAAGTGTATCTCAAATATTTTCAATTCTCATAACAAAATTCGAGTGCCCAGTTTTAAATTTTAAATTCGCAAGTGACTTGTAGTTCCTTTCGATAATATTCTAGAATGTCTCTTGATCAAATAATAATTCCAAATTTCTTCGTGAAAGCATCTATCCTTTTTCGAACTTCTTTCAAGCTATTACTTCCTTTAAAAGGGTGACAGAAGCTTTCAAAAAATTCTCTCGTTCCCCACTCCCCCCTCTTTCGCCTGTCTCGCATATTTCTTAAAATCCTCCGGTCCCTCTGAGATATACCATGGAACTTCGACGAGGATTCTCTTGCTCGACCGTATCTATCTCGAACGTTGTTCGCCTTCGCAACGTCGACGAGCACAACCCCCCCCCTCCCGTTGCCCGTGTCATGCGCGGCGAAAGAAGTGGCACATTCGTGTTGGAAGCCGCTTCGCAATCAATTCCCGTGAGTTTACCTCCGTCACCTGTTGTACGTGGTCGCCTTACACGTGCCTCGAATGCGTCTCGATATCTCGGCCCTGGATTCACATCGAAGGGACCTGGCAACGATCGCGAGGCACGACGCGTGCCGCTCGACCCTTGGAAACAAAAGCGCTCTCTCTCATCTCACCCTGTAACCTGCCCTCCTTGTCCTGCCTATGTGACGTTAGGCGCGCGTGTGTCGCCCAGAAGAATCGATGGCCAACTCGTAAATTACGACGACGGTGTGTGTACGTCCCCGTAGGTTACGTTTTTCGAGATAGAGGGTGGCTTTTGTCGAACGCGAAGGCGGACAAATCATGTTGTCGATAGGGCGTCCTCGCCTCCTCGTCGTTGTCGTCGCCGTCGTCGTCGCGACGCCCGTAAAACCGCTTGGACCGAGTCCAGACGCGTCTCGATTTTCGTGCGAGCAATTCACGCGACCAACAAGCGGATACCGGCTATTCACGACCACCCGCGACACGCGTTCGTGGCGGCCACGACTTATGGCACACTTAAGCACCGACGATCCTCCCGGGAAGAATCGTCGCGCGAAGACTCTGCCGTTTTCCTCTCCGGGCAATTTCTTTTCGCGCGCGCGAAACCACAGCGGGATTAAGGAGCCGCCGAGGGTGGGGGCGTGGGGAAGTGGGGGGAGGTTTTTAGTGCGAGATAGGATTTCTGCCGCCGGGATAGATGGATTCCGGGGGAATTTCGGTGGCGTTTGCCGGAGAATGGAATCTCTTTGGGCGAGTAGTTGGATTTTTGGATAAAACGATTTGTAGGGACGCGCGTTCTTGGTCCGTTTTAAATTATTTTGGGAGGATTTCGGGTAAAATGGTGTTGCGGAGAAAAAGTTGTACAGGTGTACATGGAATTCGGAATTTTTTCGGGCCAGTATTTGGATTTTTGCGTTAGGTTTTGGGTGAAATGAATTTTGTTTAGTCGTAGGATCATTTTAAATGATTTTTGGGGATTCAGGATGTATGGATAGATTCTGTAGTAAAGTAGTAAGTAATACAGGGATATTTTTGAATTGTTTATATATAAGTCACTTTGACAAATTTTCGTTTCATTTTTGAAGACGATCGAGCTATCGAATGATTTTGTAAAGTGTTTTGCAAATTGTTCTCCTATTTTTTCAGCATAGACCTCTGGTCTACGAGTTTTATACTTTGATCACAGTAATTCTAAATTGGTAGTTCTTTCGAAGCTAAATTACAGTTTATATTTTTTCTCCTCCCAAATTTTCCAAATTTGCGGCGATATATTTGTCAGCCGAAGGGAGTCAAGACGGCCCGGGCAACGCTCGCACCGTACCAATTCCATAAAAAGGGAATTTATATTTAATTTCGCCTCGAGTCGTAAGGTGCTACGATATACTCGATAAAATGATATTTATACGCAGCCAGGCAGTAAGTTCTAAATTCTCAGCGATCAGGTATCATATCCTCGAAAATGCGAAGTTCTATATATTCCTCGTTCGTACAACTTGTGATTTTCATCTATGCTTTTTATAATATCGGAATTTTTTATCTTTCATTTTATACAGGCGAAATTCAAGGGAAGAAATATTTGAAAAAATTGAGCGATTCTACAAATTGTTGTCCTTTAGGTATATAGTAATTTTCCTTATTTATTTTTATATTAATTTATAATAACTTATGTTATATTAATTTCTATTAGCTTATATTATTTTAATTTTTTTTGTTCTCAACAGATGCATCATATTATCTCAAACCTAAAAAATTTTTACGAAAAGTAATCAGTCGTATCAACCGCTCTAGTAATTCTAACGATTTCTAAAACCACAAAAATCACAGATATTAAATCTTGTATACAAAATGCAAGAACATTCATCACCACCTCTACTTTTCTCTGACGTGAAATTTAAACATCAGTTAAACTGCAAACAAGGAAGCAGTGGCTGTTACAAAGAAAAACCAAAAAATTTAGCTGAATCCGACGTAAACGAACCCCTCCCCCTCTCTCCGTCACTGAAATAAAATTCGCCAATGAAAACGCAACACACTTGAAAAAAGAGCCGCTCTTTCTCACGACCGGCGCTCGATTTTTCTAATTTACTCGTGTTGAATCCGACGAAATATATATATATATATATATATATATATCTTTCGTCGGATTCAACGCCTGCTCGTTATATATATATATATATATATATATATATCGAGACGAGACAGGCGAAAAGAAAGTGAAACGAAAAGAGTCGAGGACCAAAAAGAAGAGAATCGTGGTAAACGATCACCTCTGAAGCGCGGCGACGATGATTTTCATGCAGAAATTTGATCAGAAACAGCAGAAACGCCGAGCCGAGTGGAGAAAACAAGCGTCTCGCCAATCGGCGCTGTTCCGATTCTGACGTGCAATCCTCGCTGAAATTAGGTTCTGTCGTGCCTCGCTGACGTTCCGTGTTGACAAAGAGGGGTAGGGACGGGGAACCCGGCAGCGCGGATGGAAATAAAAAGACAGAGAGACACGCGAGAGTGACACGCGAGAGAAAGAGATGGTAACAGACGTTTCGACGTCTGGTTAAAAAAAAGAGAGGATGCACCCGGTGTAGTGCAGTGATGAAGGGATGAGGAGATGAGAGGGGAGTGGATAGCGAAGGGTTGGAATACAGAGAAAGAACGGAAAAACTCAATCTAGGCATAAATCATGCGATATCGATTTCGCTGCCAACTTTCCTCGCTGTGCCGCCCCCGACATATCAGAGATTCATCCTGTGACGCGGCAATAACATCTCTCACCGGCATAAAAATTCAACTATACATCAAACTGTCATATATAGCGCCGTATTTGTACCTATCTCGCTGATATTTCCTCCGTTCCCCCTCACTCCTCAATTTCTCCACGCTCTACTCGGTTTTACCATCCCTTTTGCGCTTCTCTCCTTCACTCCCGGCGATTGCGTCCTTTTTCTCCTGCCGAGCGATCATCTTGTTTCGTGTGTGGTATTATATGTGCATAGAGAGAGATATTAGTACACAGAGATGTGCAGGAAATTTTTTTGGAGAGATCCGTGTGAGAAGCGGGTGGTTGGTTTTTTGTTGTCGAAATTACGCGAATTTGAAAAGAGTGTGAAAAAGAAATTAGATTAATCTTTGACATAATATACTTTTTGTAATATACTTTTAATATATACGCTATGGTTAATTATATTAGTTAATTATATAAATTTCATCATAATTTACAAACTGAGATACCAGTCTGATTTACAATAGACCAGTATATCTTAGTTCCAACAAAATTTCATTATATTATAGTTCAGTGATATAATATATTATACGTACAAGGTGATGAAATCTCAAATAATAATACATTGATATAATATATTACACATAGAATGTAACGCATTTCAAATTCAAAACAACAAAGTTCAATCATAATTTTCAAACTGTAATACTAGTCTCGGAAAATTTCATAGAGTTGATTCAATTTCAATAACATGATACATTAATGTAACATATTACACACGTGATACAACAGATCCGAAATTTCAAACAAGAAAATTTCATCATAACTTACAAACTAAGATATCAGTCTGATTTACAATAGACCAGTATATCTTAGTTCCAACAAAATTTCATTATATTATAGTTCAGTGATATAATATATTATACGTACAAGGTAATGAAATCTCAAATTTCAAGCAACAAGACGTAATCAGAATTTTCAAGCTAGGATACTTACTAGTCTTATTTACAGTCAAGTCGATGTCGCAACAATTTCATCGGTAAAAAGAATAGATCGTCTCGCAAATTATCACAGAGATAAGAAGCCCAGTTGCCTCGAAGGATTAAACGAGAACTTACCAAACTATCACGCAATACTTTCACGCACAAGTTTCACTGGACAGCACAGTACCGTTTCGATAGTCTTTTTCTCCCCCGAGCGGACAAACATCACCCCCCTTGCCGCAATTTTTCTTCTCCCTCGCTCCTCTACTCGGATGTTTTCTCTCATTTCTCAACCACCGTCCCAAGGCTGAAGAATGTTCGCGTTCGGTCTCGAGGCTTCCTCGTGCTCGATATTGGCGATCGTAAGTTCAGATATCCGCGTAAAATTCCCAGAACGGAAGCTCGTCTTGATCGTACCCAAGACGACGACACTGCATATCCACTTCCTCTTTTGTTGGTTCCTCCGGGAATTTTTACCTTCGGGCTTCGCTTGGGGTTTTCGTCTGCCCTCCCTCTCGATCCTGCAACTTGTGTTCCGTGATCGTTCGTTCTTTCCTCAACCCTCTGGCAATTCGTTCGGAACATAACGAAAGATCTAGCAAGAACAAAGTTCTTTCACACGGCAAAATCAGCAAGTCGGTGTAATTTAATTGATCGATTCATTTGAACGAACGTGCGAGACGAGGCAACTTTGATCTCTGGATCAACTGGGTCATTTCTTGGCTGTTTTCAATTAAAGTTCTCAGTTGTGAAAATTGATCAGTACGATATTATTTCATTTTAATGGAAATGGCCCCTTGCGTTTCAAAGAGGTAATAGAATCTGTGAATGAACGAGTTATTGTGCTCGAAATATTTTACAGGGTACGAGTTGATTCGTTCTTCTTTATTAAAAACAGTGTGATTCAGTGATGTACTGTTAGTACCGATGATCGATAAAACAGATCGATCTTTCCACCGATCAACTTAAGGCAAAAGGTAAATCCTTTCCTCGAGATTCGCTGGCTCAGTGACGTTCTCCTCAGAAAAATCATTCAGAAAGTTATGCACGGTCCACACAGCGTGAAAGTATCGACAGCTTCGATGAAACAACGAAAATTTGTTTTCTTATCGCGACATGTCATCGACTCTCATCTGGTGGATTCTCAAATTATTAATTGCAACTGACAATGCGTACCGTTAAAACGGACACTCCCTGTGAATCATCCCTCTCGACGATAACATCGAATTCTAGCTCATTGTCAACGTAAAATCGAATTTCTCGAATTTCACCGAACCCGAGTGTTATCAATATCAATTATTTTCTAAACCAAACATTTATCCCGCCAACATTTACAAACAGCCATATCGTGTTCGTTGGTCATTACTTTTCTATGCTCGACTTCTCTGTCGAATAAACTTGAAATTTAATCCCTCTTCAATCCCCTTAATTTAAGTATTGTGGACGGAGGTTGAACAAATTTTATTTGAAACAACAACTTTCTACGAGTTTGTTGAAATAACAAACGAATAATCTTAACAGAAGGTGAAGTTTATACAATAGAATTAGAAACTATTTGAACAAACAAATACGAAATACAAAATTATTTTATTCGATGGCCAAATATTTTAATAATTTAAGGAGAAGAATCATTTGCTTATTCAAATAAACTAACGTGGAACAAGATGAGGTAATGTATTATTTAAATAATTATTTTTCAATTATTTTATTAACTTTAATATTTCAGTAATTTCAAATATTTTATTATTTTATTTTTATTATTTCATACACAGATTGTTGCATTATTCTATAGTTTCCGATACCGATTTGTTTGTCGCATTACACTTAATATCATTAACCTTCGAATGATAATTGGTCATCGAAAATTCAGACAGAAATTGAAAAATTCTAAAATCTTCAGTTCGATTAAAAAATTCAAAGCATCCAAATCTCAACAATTTAACGTCATTCGAGGATTAATATTGTAGGGATATAATTTAAATGATTTATTATATTAAATAATAAAGAAAACGGAAACGAAACAACAAATGATAAATACAAGACAGACAACACAAACAACAATAATTCGAATAAACTTAAACGACACAATTAATATACAACACAAATTACTCTTTTGACCACACTCATTCGACACTCTTTTTCGACTCTCTGCTGACTCTCTTTCCCCCCTCGCACGACTTTCCTCATTTTTTAAAAAGGAAAGCGCTCAGTGCCAACGCTGTGCCTCTCACATTACATTCATACTTTTCATTCACGCATACTTCAGCAAACAGGCCATCCATTAAAAGTAAAAGTAACTAAATATAAAACTATAACACAATAATTTCGATACTGCAATATACGTATCAGAAACTTATTTTTATTATATAGAGTAACACAATACTACACGATATCTCCTCTGTGTTCAATCCGTAAGATTTTCTATTTGCATAGATTTCGAATTACTTACAGTCTTACAAACAAATCTCTCGGCCAGCTGGTCGTTCTAACCAGTCCTCCTCCTCCTCCCCCGCGAATAATCTCCACCGAATCGTCTCGAAAGTACTGGAGAAGAACCCGAACTTCTCCCTGGAGGAAACATGCAAACGAAAAGCACGGTCTATTTGCCTAGAAGTCGATTGCTGCAGTTTCGTACTTGGAACGTGGAACCGCTATAGCCGGTTTTTGATAGCACCGGATCGAGGTTTTCTTCTCCCCTGTTGTTCAATTCTTGCCGATACAAGTCGCGCTTTATTCCTGGTTACCGGTAAGGCCGAGCCAAGCAAACTATAACCCGGGTACAAAGTTTGTGATTTATGCCTGAGAGTGAAGTCAATGGGCCGAGGATATCTGATAAGTTCTCTCAACACTTGTCGTAAGGGAAGAAAGGGTGGGGAGGGGGTTGGTTTCCGTTGTGCTTCCTTCTCGCCCCTTCTCGTGGATAAATTAAAAATTAGAGGCTAGTCTCGGCAGTAAATAGCTGAAGATTCTTGGCTCCCTCGGCTTTAACCACCGGAAGTTTCCGACAAGAACGATGAACTGTTTGAAAACGGTACCCGCCAGGAATCCCGAGGATCCACGAAATTTACAGATTTCGCTCGCGTTCCCGTTGTTGTCGTTGTTGTTGCTGCTGCTGCTGCTGCTGCTGCTGCTGCTGCAGCATCGAGAATAGTTTGAGATTCGTTTCGAGAATGCGATACGCTTGCTACGCGTTCGTGTATCGCGGCTTAGCTTCATCAGTTCACGTGTCGTTCCGCGGTTTCAGAATTTTACGCGAGCGAAAGCTGTCTAATCCTCATCTGGCAGCGAACCGCAACGAAATCGCGTTTCGCTTAGATTTTATTTGGTTATGAAACGTGTTTGCAAAATCGTTGCGTAGATCTGCTGTAGAATTTACGTACTGCTTAATTGCGTTCATTGTTTTTTATTCACAATTATTCACAATTATATTGTAATTTTTATTGCAGTAACATTTGTTTACAATTTTCTATTTCATTTCTATTGTTAGTTTATATCACTGCTCAGTCGGCATTGCACCTGTTATAGCGTTTATATACGCTTAATTCCGTTTAAATTTATTTTTCGTTTGTTCGTTAATTTTCATTTGCCATTTGTAAATTTTCGCTTTCATTATTATTTTATATCATTACTCTAGCGTTTACATACTACTTAATTGTGTTTAAGCTTATCATTTGTTATTGCTCGTTTATTTATCATTAACTCACATTTATCACTTATAATTTTCAATTTCATTTTCATTATCAACGCGCATCGTTACTTATTCGAGTAATAATTCCCTACTTTCGTGTCACTACAAAAATTTCATATTACGAAAATGAAATGTAGAACTTGGTGGAAAAAGCCTCTTCACTGGGAAACAAGGGCGTGTGTAAATATTTTTTGTAGCCACTGCATTAATCTTGGCGAGCCTTGAATTATGATGAACCTATGTTGAAGGTTTAGAGTAGCAAAAACCAAAAAATAAAATTAATTTACTATCTTTCAATATTAACTCCTCGTCATAACGACATAATTAGAATTTATAATTAATTATATTAATTAATTTCAATCAGAATTTTAGCTTAAATTCCTTAGCAAGCTTAATTCTTTATTATTTAGAAATTATTGCGTAACTCATTGCTAATTGTTCATTATTTACAAATAATACGAAATCATTTTGTGCAGTAACGAATAATGAATGTAAAAGTTCAATTTCGAATATCGTACATTATCCACATCATGTTACTCATTATTCTTAATTGGTTAATGTATACGTACGTATTATATAGGACATATAATATGAAAATAAACGAGTTTTGTGAAAATTCATTTCATCTGGCGATACGATCCAAATTATTTGTGCCATAAATTCCCCTGTCGTATACGTCATCGTTAAAGTACCATTATAACACTTTCCAATTTCGCCGCCATTATTAGATAAATCCTATATTTCAACACTTAAAATAGACCAAACAGAATCACCGGCAATGAATTCGCCGGAATAACTTCACGTCGTGCACAAATGTTCACAAATCTTCCGAGGTCCAAGTGGTACATGTGTGCGACACGAATGTGAATACCGAAGCCATAAATCGCCGTCGAGTATCAAAAAATTTACAAATTTTCGTCCCCGTTATCTAATGCGCTCCTTTTGTCCTCACAGTAACACGCGAGGATTACAGTTATAGTTACGCAGTTATTTTTCGAAGGACATTCGATGTTGGAATTTGACAATAATTTTCAGGTTAAATAATAATATCAAAGTAACAAACCCGCTCTCGGGTGTCGAAAAATTTACAAATTTTCGTGCCATTATTTAACGCACCGATTTTCGTCCTCGTAGTTATATATTTTTATATTTGTCAAATGACGTTCAACGTTGAAGTTTTATAATCTTCAGTACAAGATATCGGAGCCATAAATTGCTCTCAAGTCGAATCGAAAATTTACAAATCGAAATCGAATTTAACACACTCTTTTCGTTAGTTACACGGTTTTATTTTTCCAGGAACGTTCGATGCTGGAATTTTACAATAATTTTCAGGTCAAACGAAGCCCGTCGAGTTATGTGTTAATCGGTAGCGCGAATCGACTGTCACGAGGATACCAAAACCGATATCATGGAAAATATTTTTTTTTTTTTTCGCTGACGAATTAGCGCAACGTCCGGCCGTTGAATTCGCGCGTACGAAAGTTTCACGATGAGATTATTTTCGTCCCTTGTTCGTAGGTGTTGGCTCGCTGTTTTGTCGATTTTCCCGATATGATCAATACGCTGCTCTTTTTCATCCGAAAAAAACACACAAAAGTGTTCGAACATTAAATAAAGAAAACGTGCGGTTTGAAACATTTTGAAATTTTATTAGCACTTTTAGCGCAAAACACGTGAGTCACGATTGTATTCATCGAATTTGAAACCAATCAGAGAATGTGTATAAAAGCAACAAGAAATTTGTTATCCACATATTTTACAAAGAGATATTTGTTATCGTAAAAAATTAATATTTAGCGTGAAAGCTATATTATGTAATCATTGAATATCGAGACTCGTCAATATAATAAATAATAAATAATTTATGAATATATTTGTAATCTCTGTGAAAACATATATTTCCACACTTGCTTCAATGTAATCATCGATCGATAGTCTTTCATACGAAACGTTCTTGTAGTTTTGATATCTAGTGTCAATTTTATAAATATTTCCTTCATATCTCGCGATACTCTGTATTCCATTTGCAATGCGTTCCACCGTTCGTGCATTAATTCGAAACATCACGTTTCGTCAGGAGAAAAAAAAAAAAAAAAAGAGAAAAGAGAAAAGAAAGAAAGAAGGAAAATGTTGCTAGTTATTCCCTTCTTTTCGACTTTATTCCCAGCTATTTTTCGTCCTTCTCTAATCTTTTCCGGGGAGGAGGAGAGTTTCGGATTTTTTTCTTTTTTTTTCTTTTTTTTATTCCGTTTGTTCGTTGCACCAGCGACACTGGAACCATTTCGAAGTACGGAGAAATTACAAGTCGCATCGTATTCCACGGCGTTTCCTGTTTCTCTTCTTTTTTCTTTTTTTCAACCATTTTTCCTTTCTTTTTTCGTTGCACTTTTTTTTTATTTGATTTTTCTAGGCACTCGGAGAGTGAGCGTAGAAATTTTACGATGGTTATGCTCTCCACTGTTGTTTCTCCGCTACCATTCTTTTTTCGTCGAAAATTGTTGAAGGACAACGTTGTTTCGACACACACACACACACAAACACGTATACACGCAGTTTTATTTCCTTCGTGCGATCCTTTTATTCTTGCAATAATGAAGGAAATAACGAGGGAAACACGAAATGTCAGATTTAGTTGATTCTCCAATTTAACGTCTCATTAAATTTTTCTCCGGGAAATTTCTCACGAAGTATGATTTAAGCAATCGTTGTTTCTTGCCAATGAGTGTCAAAACGTGCAGGAATATCTTCGTTCTTCAGACTGAGGATTTTTATGCAATTTCTAATTGTTAAGGAATTAAAAAAGAAAGAAAAAAAGAAGAATGGAGCTTAGGTAGAAATTTGTTGTTTTCATTACTAAATTTTATAACGAGCACTCGATTTATATTTACATTACACTTATATTTACATTTATATTTATTTTATATGTTATATTTATTTTATATATTTACACGCTTTGTATGCTTTGCCTTTCTCATAAATGCATAAAAGTTCGCAATCTGATTATCACACGCTCGTTGGTTCGCAGAGCTATACTTGTATGTAGAATTTTGAATTAGACATTTTTCCACATGCCCCTGTGTGTGTGTGTTGTGTCGCATTGCGAATTGAAGTTTTCTAAGTTTTACATTTATTTCGATGCACGAGAGAAATACAGGAGAAAGTTGTTACACGTGATTGAAAAATGAATTTTCATTTTCTGAGGAAACGCTGAGACTAGAGACACTCTCACTTGCCCTCGTATATTGCAAAACTGTCAAAATTGATTTACGGCAGTTACCTTTAATTCTTTCGGATCGTTTAGTATTACTCTCTCCGATAACGCAAACCAGCGTTAAAAATACGAAGAATGCAATCTCTCTGACGTTCATTATTCATTGCCATCATAGCTGTTCCCTTAATTCTATTATAGACTTTGACCCCCAACTCGTGAAACTAACTCCCAAGTTAGTACAAAAGTTTTCGCACAAATTAATTCACAATTCCTGTTCCAAATCCCGTTAATATAACGTTATTTCACCGAGTACACTACTTTCCAATTCCCCCCCCCCCTCGCAACAACGAAATTAAACAGTCCCAGAACATTTCTTATCGCATGGAAACTGTAATCTGCGTTTGTGAAATATTTCATGCTAATTCGCTTACATCACGCGCAAGTTAATTCACGTGTTTATTTAATTTACACATCGTCACTTCGTGCAGGTGTTTGATTCAGGTGTTTGATTAATTCAAATCTTCTTTATATGTAGATTAATTTAAACGCTCCAGGCGTTCAATATACATTTTTTTATTAGTATGAATTCTTCTTACAACGGGGAATTAATATAGACCTTTTTATATCGACAGAAAATTCAGAATTCGTTCGTAAATTAATTTAAATTAATTTCCGTTGTAAGATTTTCTTAACGTAACTTCGATATAATCACTCTCAATATTCTGGTAGTTTAAGCCTAAACTCTTTCTAAATAATTATGAGACGAGCTACGTTTCGAAGTCACGTATGAGTTAATGTTCTTTTAATAAATGAAATATGAAGGGTGTAGAAGCTGATTAGCATAACTCGCTTTTGATTAAAAATACTCTTCGGACATAATCATCATGTCATCACTGCAGTACAATTAGTGTGATAACTACACTGTTTTAGCAACTGTAGAAGAATATTTCCACGATAAAACGTTCTCTTCAATCAAAATTGACTTACATTGCTTACAATTTAAATGAACAATGAAAAACGTCAACTTTTCATCTGAAACATTACGCTATGTACACGAATCGCAGGCGTGCATAATTTACAAATAAATTATTACAAATAAATAAATCACATTATACCAAACGGCATAGCAGCATGAGCAAATAAAGTAAATGACTCGTACAGTGAGCATAAAATTTCATTTACTCGAACAATTTCTAAAAATACACCGTTCCACGAGCCCTCAAGTGTCAGTCGAGCAAAAATTATCGATTGATTCGATCGTTTCGATCAGTTTAGCAGTGTTAACGTTAAAAGAGAGCTCTCCAGTTATCCCGATGGCTACCAACGCTCACCCACGTTTGCCAGACGTGTGTGGCGCGCATTTCAATCTCCAGTTATGACGAAGCGGATGCTCTTGGGTGGCGCTTGCGGTTGATTTATCTTTCACTCGTCCTCCCCGTCCCCTTCCCCCTCTTCCAGCTCGATATTTGCAATTTAACTTGATATATCGCGCTTGGAATTCCCTGGATAGGAACGCGACGTGATCGTAAGGTACAGCGACGAAACTCGGTCGGATCTTCGCTCGTGCTTCTTCTCCGCTCTTCTTCTTTTTTCTTCTTTTTCTTGTTTCTTTTTTTTTTCTTCTTTGGTCGACTCGCTTTCCCATGTCGCCGATCGTTCGCTTCCTGCTCCCGTGATCCGGAAATCGTTTCCACCCCTAGATAGGAGAAGATTCACGCGCGCCGTGACGATCGATCGATCGATCGATTTTTCACGCGATACTCGCGATACTCTGATTTCCGCGTAGTCGCGCGCCCCGGGAATAATGATCCATCTCACTCGCATTTCCTCTCGCTGATTTTAATTCCTCCTCCGGCAATTTTCTGCTCGATTATGCATACTTCTCTCCTGCTTCACTTTTTCTGTTCCACTTCTCGTTTCATTCTTTCTTTCACCCTTTTTTTTCTTTTTCTTTGTTTGTTTAGTATTTCTTCTTTCAGTTTCGCGTTTCGGCTCTGCGGCGCGGTCGTGATTGTTTTTCATTGCGATGAAAATATTTTCTCGCTGGAAGAGCGAGAAATGGTTTTCGTGCGGAATTAAACGTTAATTTGTTAATCAGAGAAACAATGTACTCGTTCGTAACGAGTGTAGCTGGATCTTTGTTGCATTCGTGGAGAATTGAAACGTGATGCACAAAATGATGCGTAAAATGTCCAAAGTATTCAGGATACTTAGAGGTTGTAACGTTTGACAGAGGAACAAGAAAAATTTCTGTTTAGGTTCCATTTCTTTGGCGATTACCGACTGAATCAAATTATAAAACATCCACCAATGAAACTACTCAAGTGCCAAGAATAATCTTTAACACGATGAAAAGCATAAGCTTCTCTTAATATATTTTACGAAAAATTCGTTCAGATTCTCTAAAAATATAATCTTCGTGAATTTACAAAGTTTTCCGTGAAAAATTATAAATTTAGCGTTTTGAGCATATTAGTGGTTCTAGTATTAATTAGTTTCTGGATGTTCAAAAACTGATAAAAGTCTGTCAGTAATGATAGTTGAAACGAAGCTCATAAACAGACGCAAAGATGGAATGCAAAGTAATCGAAACTTTCTGTACGATTTTTCTTCGCCATAGATTTTTTTTTAAATTTTATCGTTCAATCCTAATGTTTAAAGTTCAATAAAATAGCGAAAACAACAATCGTACGGCAAGTAGTTTTCGTGGCTCGTTGTAAAGAGGATGATTCAGTCTTTAATCTGGATGGTGAAGATCTAGTTACGAGAAATTTTTTTTTTTTTTTGTTTTGAAGGAGGCTTGAATTTTTACAATTTTCGAGAAGAAAATGTCTTTAATTTCTGACCTGCTATATTTAAAGAAAAGAAAAAAAAATGAATTAAAAACTGTAAAAGACTTAAAAATTGTAGAGATTCCATACTTTTTAAATTTAGAGATTGTTACATTTTCTATAAAGTTATAATGTTGTATGATTTTCTTTTTATAATGCATGGACTCTTTAACTTTGATTATTGACGATTCTTTATCGATATTAGTTTAATTATGCTCTTGTAATTGTTATTATTTTCATAATGAATCGATGAGTATCTCTTTAAGATTCTCATAGTGCTTTTTTCTAAGTGTCGCATTCATCGCAAGTCTTTCATCTTCTGTTCGTTTCTTCTCGTAATTAATTTATTGGTGACGTATTGAAACGTCAGTTTTATATCGAACGAAGGTTTAGCTTTTTAGACGGGAAGCTCTATTCCGTTTGATTGAAATCAATGTTGCGGAATGACGTTCGAAATATTTATGTGTTAATTAAGAGCAACGTATGTTGCAAATTGAAAGCATGTTTGATTGAAAATGTTATAATTATAATTATTCAGAGGCGCAATCAATAAATTGAATTGTAATTGAACGCGCTGCACCTCAGGGGATGTCCTTTATTAAATGCATCTGGATACATTTTATTATCATTTTCTTTGAAATATCCAACTTGACATGGAAAGTATCTTGTTTTTCTCCTGGCTGTGATCGGAAGCAGAGATTTTTGATTGATAAAATTAAAAATATGCACGAAAAGGACGACGTGAGAATCAATGTTAATTATCGGTCGTTATAGATCGATAATTAATAAACTTCTTTATAAGAAGTCTGCAAGAGTGTATCCTCAATTAAGATGTGAGTAATTTATATGTAATAATATATATATATGTATAATATATATAATATATAAAATATGTATAATATGTATAATATATAAAATAAAAGGGGTGAGGGGAGGAGGGGCCAGAATAATTAATCTAATTAATTTAATAATTAATACAAAATGTACTAGTGGTTTCGAAGAATTTCAATCGGACTAAAGTGTTGTAAAAAATTTATTGGAAAATTAGTTAATAAATATTAAGAAAAAAAATTTTAATCACGATGATAATGAGGAATGTAAATTAAATGACAAATGTTTAATAGTCTAACAAAATTTATAATTACAATAGTAATTATGGCGTGTATCGAGCGAAAGATAGGATAAAGTTAAATAACGAGGAGAAACAGAGATAAAAAAGGAGAGGGTGGAAGAAAGAAAAAATCCTGATAGAAGAAAAGCGCGGAGTATTTTTTTTCTTTTCTTTTTTTTTCAGTTTTCCGTCGCCGGTTTTCCTTTTTTCGTTTCGTCTCGAAAGTTGAACGCAATGCCATCCACTTTTATCTGTTTCGTTCGCAGCGCGGCGTCGTGAGTGCCTTTCTTCGCCGCGCTTCTCGAGCGCGAGAGAAACAACGACACGCGTAATACTTCGATCGACAGTGGCGTGTTTGGCGAAGGGAAGACGGTACGTGCGTTGTTTGAAATTTATTTATTTGAATCCCTTTGAAATGGATGTTGCACGGGCGAACGATGATTTTTCAGTCGATCGTTACTCGTACGTAATGCGTGAGATACTTTTTTTTTCTTTCTTTTTTTATCACGCGATACACGGATGCCAAAAAATATTTCGTAGCCAGGAGAATAAAATAAATTGACCGGCGAATGAACGAACAGAACGGACGAACGAATAAAATATTTATTACGTTGTTTGTACGTTACAAAAAAAAAAAATCACGTTATTAATAATGAGACACGTATATTCTGTTAACGGTCGTGAATCACGGAAACATTCAATTGAGGCGGACGAAAAGCTTTTCGAAGCTTGAGGTACAAATATGTCAGTATTGAATTAATTCGTACGCTTTCGTCGGAATTAATTCGTACGCTTTCGTCGGAATTTGAATTCAAATATTGAATTATTCGATGTAAGATATTCACAAGAAGTGAGCTTGTTCTCGGAAATGATTTTGACAGTGTTTGACAATCGGACGAAAATTTAAAAGAAAACGTGAACGTTACTACTGCTGAAAATGATTCTGTGAAATACCTTCGAGTGTTGGACATTCGCGTAACAACGAAATTCGAGTAATGAAACCATGTAATAATCCTATTAGCTACTTCACGTCGCGATTAGTCTTACCTTTTCACGGCTCGTAATTACACGGGCAAGTTAAAACACTTTACAACTTTCTCTTTTCGCCCTTTTATAACTCTGTTTCGTCTTTTTTTCTTTTTTTCTGTTTTAATGATATTACATCAAAATTTTATTTCACCTACTAAAAAACTCCGCTAAAAAATTCCGCTGTCAATGATAAAAAGAGCGCGAGTTGAAATTTTGACGGAATTTACGAAATATCGCGACTCGTCGGAAAAACACGGGGGGTGAAACCGAATGAAAATAAAATTTTAGTGGAACGCATTACGTCAATCTGAATCACACGTAGTCTGAACGAAAAAAAAAAAAAGATCGACGTCAACAATAATATCGAGAAGTCAAAATATTTCGAAGCAGAGGGTAAATAACAACCACTGACGTAACCAATTCGACGATTCACGTCAACCTTCAAAATCGAAATGGAGGCTGGCTTTCGGTACAGAGTATATTCTTTTATACTGTTCTTAAACTGCCAATCATTTGTCTGTAAATGTCAAAAGCAGTTATAAACAGTAATTCTTTATTCATAGTCATTCTTGAGAAATATACGTCGTTATTACAAATTGTTAAATTTTTGTTTCCATTTGTTTTGAAGCATATTTTCGCTTATTTTTGAATTGCGATTACTTGCCGTTTCGATTTCACAGTGATGAATGTATAAATGAGAAAACATTTCTCTTATTTCCCTGAAAATCGTATCATGAGTCCAGAAAGACATTAACATTTTTTATTTCATAATCATAATTATAGACAGAATTAAATGAAAATTGTTATGAAAGTTTCTCTTGTTTATGTATCCAATAGCATATATACATAGACGAGGATATAAAACATAATTTATCTTCCTGGAATGACAAAAATTCGAAGAAAACAAGCGAAAGAAGTGAAACGAAAGATGAAGAGAAAAAAATCAATTTTCGAATACAAATGTCAGTCCATTTTAAGCTCATACTGGTTTACACACAATTTGTCTCGTCGCTGTCATCCTGCCTCAAAAAATTGCAATTTCTTTTTTTTTTGTTGGTAGAAAAAACTAAAAATCTCGTTCCCATTATTGGAGAGGTATTACATATTTTTCAGATGCGACGTCAGTTTGTAGCTCTTTGAATCGCAAGCGTAACCTTTACGCTTTTATCTGTATAAGGGGTCGAATGGAAGAGAGATTTTAAGGTAAACCATAAAGCGTGATGAATGTGATCCTCCAGAGCGAATTTTATAGCAGCTTTATACACTGATTATATATTTCTTTCCACTAAAGTTGCGTTCTCTCTCTTTTTACGAGTATCAACGCTGCTGTTTATCGTACGATTTCGATATAACGAGTTTCCACAATCCGCGGTGGACGATAATTTACGTGTGTTAATTTTCGCCGACATTCATAGAGATTTCAAGTGCATTCATTGGCTAATTATTTGAGTCGCACTGAAGACTGTGAAGATAATGCCGAAAAATATCCATCAGTAAATGATACGATCCGTTTCGTCAATATTATTATTTGCAAGATTTTTAACAATTATCTCTGAAATTTCTGGTTGCAGTTATTTTTATAGAAAATTTAACACAAAGATATGTCGATCGCTTATTCGAAAATATCACTATACTTTAATAATCCACGAGTAACTTGAGCGTAGACTTTGATAGACAAGGAAGGAAACAAGTGAAGGAAAGTAGTATAAGCCCGACCTTGGCAGACATTTAAGGGCTATGCTACTGCGAGAAGCGTTGGAAATTCTTTTACAAGGAATCTATGCAACTTTTTCTGTCGATATTTTTCGACAAAGTGTTTCTTCGTGTTTTAATAATGTTCGTGAATTTTTTTTTTAAAGAATTCGTCGAAATCAACAGTGTAAAAGTGATGAACAAATAGCAGTATGAGAAATTTCTTCTCGTCTTCTCGTAATTTGAAAGAAAATGGATCTCTCGCTTCTCACGTGTTATTCTTCACGGACGAGAAATAGAATCAAAAGAAACAAAATCATGATTTTGAATTAATTTTAGTGCCAACTCGTGCGGTACCGCGCGTCGAATTTCTACATT
Source organism: Tetragonula carbonaria (assembly GCA_032399595.1). Lineage (NCBI taxonomy): Eukaryota > Metazoa > Arthropoda > Insecta > Hymenoptera > Apidae > Tetragonula > Tetragonula carbonaria. The sequence continues at coordinate 8,454,030 of JAUCRC010000004.1, forward strand.
TCTAAACAACTGTCGTTAGTTCCTTGAACTGTACCTGCAACTTTCTTAATTCGAATACAAAATTCTGAACATATGTATAGTTTTTAAATCGCATTCTTCGCGAGAAAGCAGAGTGACAAAAATAGGGTTTAAGTAACAAAAACTTTCAAAGTAGACTATATCTTTCGAACGAAACGTCAGAAGCGTTTGTCAGTTTAATCGTAATTCCCAAACGGTTGAAAGCGGAACTAAAAATTAAAAAGAGAAAGAGAGAGAGAGAGAAACGAAGACAAATAGACAAATTCCCCCCCATTTGAAGTGCATTCGGAGGAAGAATACCGGTAAAAGCACTCAAGTTTAACGCAAACTTTGTCAAGCGTTTCGTCTCGCCAAAGGAGACAGTGGGGGATGGGAGGGGAAGGGAGGGAGAGAGAGAAGGAAACGGGTGAAAGCGAGGGCGTCACGGTGGTAATTACCGGCGTCTTGGAGATTTATCTCGCAGCTGAGAACTGATTGCGAGCGTGTAACCAAGTCGCGGCAGCAAGCTGCGAAACAGAATGGCTAATTTTACGAGGTAATCGCCGTGCCGGAATGACATTCAGTCGCCGAGCGTAGTTTCCGCGATGCGGACGGATATAAAACTCGGCCCGTTTCGCGCCCCAATAAATCATATTATTTTGCCGTGCTTCCGTTCTTCGCGCTGCGCACGCGCGCGTGCGTACACACACACGCTCGCGTACGGTGACAAAAAAAGAAAAAAACGAGCGACGAATTCTAGAATCGTTGAAGCGGAGAAATTGGAAAGTTGACGATTGTCCCTGAAAATAAAAAGTATGTCGGTGTGAGTAATTCGAATTTAGTAGGAGTAAATAATTAGAATTACCTCGGTCAATAGGGGATGATTTAGACTTGTTGACATTTCTAAGTCGTAATTTTAATTTTGATTTCAATTCTAAACCACAGTGACTAAACTCCTCAATTGACGAGTGAGCCAAAGCCTTTGAGAATTGGTCTTTCGTGAAATGCTGTTTGTAAAAGTGAGGAACAGAACGTAGCTTTATTGTTGAGGAGATAAAGTGAAGAAGTAGTAATTATATTAACGTAATCTTCGAAGAGAGTAACTTTTTTTTTCAAACGGCAATCAGTGATAAGGTGATATCAATAATCAGACGTCATTGTTTATTTACGATGTAGAAATTGACTTTTACTTTTCATATATACCAAGGTAAACGGATTAAGTATAACCAGTGCTTATTATTTCTATTAATTTTTCGTTGTTCTGAAATTTCGCGACACACACAAAAAACTGACACGTCACATTTTGCTTCCCTTAAAACCATACAACTTTTGTATTAAACAATGTTTACGCATAATTTAAAAGTTATTTAAGGCGTGCAAGTTACGTGCAATCACCCTGTATGTATGTAATTGTGGAATTTAGTGCTGTTGCAATTAGAAGATACTCTAATTTAAATTTTGAAATGCGATAATTTTAACACACACAAATGACAAGAATGTTATCGTAGAATGATATATGATATATATACGCGCAGAGTATTATATTTAATCAAACATTGATATTTATTAATACTTTACCGACCGGTAGCCTATTAATCGGCTAACTATTCACCGCTATGTGACACGGTCGGTAAAGTGTTAACAAACTTGTAAAAAACACGGAAGAAGCGATAAAAAAAAATGATATTCGCCACGTGAAATTAATAAATTTATTTATATCATCCTATCAAACAACACATCGTATGTAACAACATATACTCCTATCCTTACAATTGATCTAATCAAACTACATATTCAACTTCTTTAGCGAATCAGATAGAATTGCTAAAGGAACTGAAGGAGCGATAAAAAAATGATATTCATGACGTGAATTTAATAAATTTATTGATATTATTCTATCAAACAACACATCGTATGTAACAATATTCTCTTATACTTACAATTGATCTAATTAAACTATATATTCAACTTTTTCAGCGAATCAGGTAGAATTGCAAACTGATCACTTACTCTTTGGCCTCGCCAAGAGCACACGTTTGCCTTGTTACGATACGGCAGGTTGTAGGATCCGTTTCGCGGAATTCACTCCTCCCTGCTGGCATCCGTGAACCGTGAACATCATAATATGTCGCCGCGGTGTAACTAAACTTCCAAGCAAACAAGTTCAATCGTCGGAAACTCGATCGCCGATGGAGAAACTTCCGGCTCGATTCAGTCTCGAATCGAAGATAATCCGGTCCTGTCGTGGCACGAATGATGGCAGCGATTCGACTCTCTCTCTCTCTCTGTTACTCGCCATCTGGTCATCCGCGTCGTCGCGAAACGGGCCTGCGTCCAAATTAAATGGACGCGTTCAAAGAATGGCCGCGTTTCCGGTTCGCTAGACCCTTCGCGTTAATGTCGCTCGAAACTTTGTGAATATTGCCAGTTTCGTTTAATTTTTGTGAAAGCCCGGCTTCGTCGAACCTCCGCCGCGGCGTTGCACTAAAATTCTTCGTCGCAGATAAATCGAGTACAGTAAAGACCGTTGGAAAGTGTTGCTATTTAGAAAGGGACAAGCAATTACACTTCGAGAATTGATTTCCAAGTTTGTTTGTCCGAGGTCTAGACCGATTGAAGTGTTTCGTAATGGCAAAGGTGTCTTCGACTTTATAAATAAAATTTCGACCTGCCGAAACTCGCGAGACTTATAAAGATAAGTGAAAGAGAAATAAACTGAAATTGTTGCTTCTAATTGATTCGAAATATTCACTATTCGTCTGCATTCGAGAATGTTGCAACAATGCACGCAGTACAAACTGAGAAAAATATACTGCTTTGCACAACGTTCAATACGCGAAGCAATTTTCCCCCCATCGAGGTTCTTCCTTTTTAATAATATTCTCGAAGATATATTGGCCTGTTTGTAAGTTCGCGACTCAGTTCGCCGTTATATCTGTACAATCGAACATCGTTTCCATTTAATACCATCGACTTGAACGTTCCTTCGAAAATACAATTCCTCCTTTTAAGAACAAATTAAATGCGATTTATTGCCTCGATAACGTAACCAGGTTTTCCAGTTTCCAATTTCTGTTACCTTTCGCTCGCTCGTAACCAAAATTTCTTCGCCATTTATACGCCAGGTTCGCGTTTCCAATTTCGTTCGGAGTGTAACGCCACGAGAAACGTTCCCTCGCCAGTCAGCAGCTTACCCCTTTTTCATCTCGCAACGCGAATTAACAGGGACACCACTGTCTAACAAGGATAAAGTTCGGAGAATTTTTCATCCTAATTCGCGTTCTTCCATCAGTGCCCGATTTTCTTCTCTCTTGGTTGCTGAAAAATAATCGGAAAAATACGGCCGAATGTGTTCAAAAGTTTCGGGAGAACTATATTCGACACCGTATTTGTTTGAAATTTAGAAAAAATTTAGTGATGAGAGAAAAAGGATCTACAGGATCTATTGATATATTAACAGTTATGTGCATGTATTTCTTAAATAGAGTACTGTGGGATCATTGTAATTCGTATTGTACAATGTAATTTGTATTACATGAAAATTTCATTTCGTTTCGCTTTGCTCGTTTTATTTTGTATTTTACATTACAAAAGGCTATTTAAAGTCTATCTCTGATAGGCTTTAGTAATACAACTGTATCAAATTATAATTAAGCAACTTTTAGAATTTTATGTCTGCCAGTGATAGAACGTATATCACGAAATACACATTTTATTATTTACTACGGATGCTAAATAAAATCAGAATAAAAAAGAGAATGTCCTAAAATTCGATTTCATTCGATCTCATTTTGTAGTTTATATTCTCTCTGATGGATTAAACTTATACTAAAGTTGAATCAAATTGAAAGTATCCAAAATTTAATCATTGTGGCTCAATATAGCCACGAGCGACAATTTTTTATAGCTGTCAGTGTCAAACGATAGGAAATATCTTACAAAATATTTACGGAATTGAAGATTTTATTATATACGACGAATACCTACGATATTCAAAGTAAAACGTGGCCAAAAAATTTTTGAACAGGAGTGTACGTTTCCCCCTCGGTTCGTATCGGAGCACTCTTCCACCTCGAGGGTTTTCCTTATCCGTTTTCTTATTTCGGCAAATGTAATTTACCTGGCACCTGTTCCGCTAGTATCGCGTTCACTGCTCGGCAAGACGAGAGACGGTCGGCTCGTCGATGCGAGATCGCCCCTTTTCCACCATTTTTCATCGAGTTGTTTCGCGGCTTTGCGTCGGATGGGGTTTTGCCAACCCCTGTTAAAAAATTAACCGACGTGACAACGCCTGGTGAAAGCTTTTCACGTAGCCGAATCTTCTCCCGGCCCGTTCTCTCGACTCGAAAATTATATCCTCTTTGACAAAATGGTGTTTCAATCGATTCTATTATGTACCGTCGAAGATTTATACCGCGGTTATACGAGAGAATTGGGAAAAGAATGAAGGAATTAGGCGCGCGATAAATTCCCCCAGGTTCTTCACGAGTGTTCGTTCGCGAACGTAAGTCTTCGAGCGATGTGCTGTGAAGTTGTATCAAAAATTTTGAATCACTGCCGTGATTCTTATCTTCTTCTAAATTTGAGTTTGGAATTTTTTTTTAGTTTGGAATATCTTCTTGGCAAAGATAATCAATTATACACGCGATTGTATACGAGATATCCCTCTCTGGATTTTCTTTTCGTGAAATTCGACAGTATGAAGATTGTCGCAATAAACTAGATAACGCAGAACGTATACGATGTTTGATTCGCAGGATTTGAAACAATATTGGCTCTCGGTGGAACTTTAGCGCGAAAGATTTCATGAAAAATATCAGCGAACCGAGTTACATCACTTCCATTATTTCCATTTACCCTTCCTACCTGTCCCAACGTTACGTACATCTTCCATTTGTTATTCGAACTCAACCAGCGTCGTTCGCCGCGTGAATCATGTTTTTCACGTGGGCAATATCGATCGTAGAACCTATTATATAAAAATCAATTGAAAAACATCCTGTTCCTCTCACAAAGGAAACATACCGAAGGTGTGTCAAATCGTCCTAGCTTGACAAAATTTCATGGGACGTATGTTTTCGAAAAAAATATTTGTGGAAAAGAAAAAGAAAGAGAGAGAGAGAGAGAGAGATAGTTATCAAATTAGTAGTCTCGGTAATCTTTGAAATCCTGGCAAATTCTTCCTTGAGCTCTTGGCCAAGGACAATATCGTCTTCGGGATCCAGTATAAACTAATATATAAGACCGTCGTGTCGTCCCGGAAACTTCAGGTCATCCACCATCGAGTTCTGCAAGATTGATGTTGACTCTAGCCTGTGAGTTCTACATATCTGATACCATCCGCGAGACACATCCCCGGAGCTGTGGAATGGCCTAGAATGCGGCGCCCGGTTCCTTTCAAGAACCGCCGCAATATAACGTGCATATTCGTTCCCCTTCCTTGCGAAAACATATCCCGAGCCTGGAAATTGAAATTATACCGCGTCCCAAAACCACCGGTCCGTTGTATTGAAATAACAAGACTACAATTCTGCGAGATCCGCGTACGAATAAGAGAGAGAGAGAGAGAGAGAGAGAGAGAAAGGGAAGGTTAGGCTAGACGTAAGATATTCATTCTGATTTATGTGATTATTAAGGTTTAACAGGCACCAGCTGCCAGTTTTCGTCCTTTCGAGCAACGCGATTTGTTAAATCGATCGCGATCTCCGTTCCATTCGTTCGATCCTCGGTCACTTTTCACTCCGTGACTATTTCTTCTTTCTCATTGTTCTTCCTCTCCTTATTTATCGTTCCACGTTACCGGACTCTTTCGTTCAAGCCGTGAAGTCCGGCATGCGAGTGTTACAATTCGAGAAAGTGTGCTCTTCAAGAGAGGCGAGGAATAGTGTTCTTTGAAACAATCGTTACGATCTATTCAATAGTGAGAGATTTAGGTTCCGTTTCTTAAATCGCGTTCGAAGAAATTGTATGTTATAATCTTGACAATTAAAGGTTCTGTTCGCGATAATAATCACAATAATAATCAATAATTTTCAATTAAATATCTACAATATAAAAATATAAATTTCTGTAGATCGGTCACCAATGAACTAATTAGACTGCAGATATTTTTTTCTATTAAAGAAATATAATCTGAACAGGTTCGTTGTTTCTATTAAAATTTGCATCGTTAGCGTATATAAACGCGCTATTTTCTAAGCCAGTATCACCAGAACGTGTATATAAACAATTTTCGTGATTTGATCGTTATCGTCAAAACATTTATATCATTTTCAGAACTGTTCAAAAAGACAGAGCGTCTTCGAACAAAAATTATTAAATCATCACTGAGGGAATTATTGAAGATAATAATAAAAAAAAAACCTGAAAACACGAAAGGTTACAAAATGCCTCAAGGTTTACTGGACAACATTTTCTTTCTCTTTTTCTTTTGTAATTTTCGAAAATTTTCTACTCAAATACAATGAAAGAAAAATCGAGATAAAGGCATTATTGTTCGTACTTGATGAAATATTATATCAGACAGTCCGCTATTTCACTATTTTATATATCTCAACGTCTCTCTGCATTTCTGCGTCCATCGATCTCTCACGCAGACGCGCAAAAATCCTCCGTCGTAATTGTAATATTCACGATTACGCATATCGTAATAATTGTAATATTCGACTACATCGTCTCGTGATAATTGTAATATTCGATCCCGCATCTTCCCGAAAACTTCAAGACCCTGTCCTTACGAAGTTTCGCCTCATCTGTCTCTTCATCTTCCGTCATTTCGAAACTCGTGGCAATTTTGCACGGGCCACTTGGGCGACACACACACACACACACACACACACACACACACACACACACACACACACACACACACACACACTGTTCAAAGTGCTCGAATAGCATTGTAACAGGTTTTTGATTCGCCTCGCGTAAATTTTTCGCGATCCATCGTACGTTCGTGCGGAATAACACTTAAACATGCATCGAGGGTGGAAAGGGGCAGGGGTGGGCTCGTCGAAACGGCACGCGCCACCGCGTTATATTTATATTTTACCCCCGTATCTCCGATAGAGAGAGCGCCGGTTCGTATTTTATGTATAGGCCGGTATAATGTTCATGTCCTGTTACGTTACGATTTCCCGCGTGAAATGTCTACTGGACTGTTGGCTGTTTTTCATGTATAGCTCTATGGTCTCTCTCTCTCTCTCTCTCTCTCTCTCTCTCTGTCTCTCCTTTTTCCCCTTTCTGATTTTGGGGATTTCGTTTTTTCACAATTAATTCACGAGGCGGATGATTGATTCGACCTCTTGTAAATCTGGGCACAACAGATTTTTCTTTTTTCCTTTTTTTTTTGTCATCCTCCCTTTGTGCTCTGTTTCCTTTGTCAGGCATAACATTTGGGGTACATTTCCGGAAAGTGTTTGATCGCGCGATGAAGTATCAGGGCGTGACTAAATTGTGAATTTTTATTGCAAATTTTTATTTGTATACGATGAATGTAGGAAGCAGAAGCTCGATAAAAAATCGTTTTACCTCACGTTGATTCGGACGCAACGAATTTCTTCTTTTCTTCTTCATCCCTCTCTTTTTAATATTTTTTTTCAAAAAAAAAACTTGATTGAGGGAAGAATTTTGGCATTAGATTGGACAAAATAGAACAGTCGTGTGCTGGAAATTAGACTCGAAAATTCATATATATATATATATATATATATATATATATATATACATATAAAAGTACATTCCTAGAGAATTGGTTTATGTATTAAATGTTACAACGCAATACTTTCTCAATTTAAAACGTGTAATTGTTCTTCTTTGTTCGATCTAATGTTATTTCCTCCCCTCAACTCGGCTAAGAACAAGTAATTTACAGAAATAAACTACTTTCTTCGAGCGACTCGAAAGTAACGTTTTTGCACAGCGTTGCACTAATCGTTCTTGAGGAGGGAATATCAAATATCCGGAAGAAAGAGCCGGAAATATCGAAGCAGAAGAAAAGTCAAAGCGCGATAAGAGATACTCGATAGCTCAATAGGGTTCCGGTTCCAAAAGCGGGTCAGTTATTTGAAATAGAATCAGCCGAGGAGTCTTTCTTCGAGGAAGAAACTTGCTTGTGCTTATTCTAAAAAATTTTAGTGGAATTACGCGCGTCTCCTCTCGTTGGCATCCGCTGTTTCACTTAACTTTTCAAAAAAAAAAAAAAAAAAGAAATTCTCGAGAGAGTTGCGCAAGAATTTACTCGATTCTACGAAACTCAACTGCATTATCTTCTATTTTATTCGACTCTTGGCATTTTTAAAAAAATAGATTAAAACTCGCGTTTAGAAGTGTACCTGAATTTTTCGATATAATGGAATCCGGCTTATTTCGAAATTTCATTTCCTTCAATTCGGATGTATCGATAAGAATTATTATTTTTACGCATTCCTCTATTATTTGAGCTACATTAAAACTTGTGTGGTGTAACTCTTATCGATTAATCAGATTATATTCGTCATTTTACTGTTTTTAATTACTTTTTTCTTCCTTTGCCGTATTTATTTTATATCTTTCGCTGAATTTTAAATATTTTATTTACCGGCGCATGGAAATCAGTGTTTGCTTTCAGGGCGCAAAAGTTAAAAAAATGAAAATTGAATGCAAATGGAGGCAGTAATAATCAAAGTTTTCTACGTTTCATGATTGGAAAGCTTTCAGCCGTGCAATTAAAAAATACGCTCGATATCTATCTCCTGCTATCGAAAATCTCTTCAATTATACCCCTGACATGTTGATTGCCATTTATATTTCTATTTGGATATTTTAGAACGATTGAAATAAGGTAAGATATCGTCAACAAAATATTTATTTAAATAAAATATTTATTTACATAAATAACTAGATTATGCTATCAAATCGAAAATTACATCTTTATTGCAACGCTACGTTTTCCAAAAAGAAATTGTATAATAATACAATATCTTATCCTGCAGGCAAAATGCGCGAATGTTGTGTTGAATCAACTTTGATTGTTGTGCAACGTTACAAATTACAGTATGCCAAACTACTGTAAACAGTCACAATTATATTGTTAAACTAAATTAAAAAGCAAAGAAAAAACATATATATATAAAACAATTAATGTATATTAGAATAATTATTTAGAATAATTAATTACAATATATAAAATAATCAATGTATATTAAACCATGTTGAACTAAATTAAAAGCATATATGTGTGTGTGTGTGTGTGTGTGTGTGTGTGTGTGTGTGTGTGTGTGTGGTGTGTAATTGAGAAATGAAGATTACCAGTAAAGTTATATCCAACAAAACGTTCCACGAAGAAAATATGAGTACGCGAAAGTATGTTGCGTGTTCGCCGCATAATGAGACAGGGAATTTACTACTCGCGCGCGTATTACAGCACTCGAGGTGTGAAAGTTGGTAGAGGTAGAGAGGAACGATCGATTTTCAAGGCGGTCGAGGAATCCCGTTAATTTCCCTAGTGTGTGCATAAACAGGCGGGATGTGCCGCGTGCGGGCGATACCGGAGAAATTTAAAAGTCCCGCCACGATCCTCGTAAACAGCGCGCGTTTAATCGCGTTCTCTCCCTACCTCGTCCCCTTCACGGAAAAAAAAGTTCACGCCTCCTTCGAGCTAGGTGAATTTTAGGTGCGTTATTACACGGATCGCGAGAATTATCGCTTTGTCGATCGATTACGTACCGGCGTCGAGCTTTTCGTAAGCCTCGATAATGGCGTGCGCGAAATATGCAGAGCCTCTGTGTGTGTCTGTGTGTGTGTGTGTGTGTGTATTGTATATATCCTCGTACGATCTTACCATTTTTATACCGTCTCTCCGAACCGGGATCGCTTGAAAATAGGATTACCAGGCGTATCTGGATAGATGAAATTAAACGATACGGATATTTCTTCTTGCAAAGGTGAAATTTTAAGCAGACGCGAATGCGGAGAAAGGGACGTGGGCGCTGGCTTTGTGAGCTTTATACGTATTTATGCGCGTAATTTTGGCATTGGCGGAGGGATTTGCGGAAATAACTTAGATTTATGCGTGTAACCCTTTTGAAGATTATTTGATACACTTTTGATAATAATAATTCATACCTTCTCTGCGTGGGTCGTACTTTTACTCGTGTTTTGACAGTTCTTCGATTCCATATATTATGATAATAATAATAATAATAATAACAGTAATTATGTACACATATAATGATATATATTCGTGGAATTGATAAATTTTTTCGCTAATTATTTTAGATTCATGCGAGCACCTTCGAAAATTTGATCGTAAAAACACGGCAACAATTTGATACATTTTTATACGTTTCCCGTAGATCGTACTTTTACTCGTGTTATGTGATTCCTTCGATTCGATACATCATAATTATACAACGGTAACAACAATAATAACAATTATATACGTATATGATAATATATAATAATTCGTAGAATTAATAAATTTGTTTGCAAGCTATTACTGTAATTCTATTTTTCGTTTTATACATGTCTGTTTACATGCAACATTATGATAATCACGATACTTTACAGTAATTCATAAATTTTCACAATTTTATCGTTGTTTACTCTTCTTAAGACGAGACGTGTTAAACGACGACAGGTGTACAAGAACGAAAGTTTTCCCCGACGAGTGATTTAGTACAAACATGTTCGTCTAATTTCATCGACCTCGGCGATCAAGTTGAATATCCCTGCATCATGGAAGCCTCTGTAAAGGCTTCAGAAACAGTAATTTTCTTTTTTTCTTTTTTTTTTTTTCGTTTTTCGAGGCAGGTACTTCATTTCACGCGACACGAAATCCCATAAGATGTAAGGTCTATGCTGTACCTCGTCTCTGATAATAGAAAGGGAGGCGTGCTCTCTCGATATTGCTCCTGAAGGAAAAATCAATCGAGCGACGTTCCCTCTTATTTTCTCTTTCGCTTCTCCACTTTTCCTTTCTCCCTCCGTCTCTCCTCTTTTCAGTCACCCTCTCCTTCGTCTTTCTCTCTTATCACCACGTTGTCTCTGTTTATTCGATTGCTTTCTCCTCCATTCCGTTATTAATACCTTTACCTGTTCGGTCGCGTTTCTATTCCCCCCTCTCACTCCCCCGTTTGCCGCTCTCTCTCTCTCTCTCTCTCTCTGTCTGTCTCTCGACTAACTCCTCTTCTTCCCGTTATTTTTCGCTTATGATAGGATTTCTCTTGTTATCGAGACTCGTCGTTTTTCTCTTTTGTATCCCATTCCATTATTGGGCGGTTTTACCCTGCAATCTAGACTCCCCCGCTTTGTCCGTTCCCCTCTTCCTCTCCCTCCCCCTTCCTCCTCTTCTCCACCATTCTATTGTTTACTCTATACTTCGCGTCGGCGTTCGCGTGATGTTTTTTTTTATCTTTTCCATCCGTTTATCCCGTCCCCTATTTCCCACCGTCGCCTTTTCGCGAGACAGTTTTGCAGCCGGTTTTCGCCTCTTCCGCCGAACTTTTTGCCACTTTTAGCCGCGCTTTCGTCCGGTTTTCTCGCGACCGATCTCTCGCAGTCTTTCTCTCTCTCTCTCTTTCTTCCAGTTGCTCGCCACTCTCGTTTATTTCCATTTCTCCCTACCCTCTGTCACCGTTACTTACTCCCCTCTGCCATTCGTCTCCGCTGTCCCCGTAAATTCTAATTTTTTTTATGTCGTGCGTGTTCACTTCTCTGTTGCCGCTTTCGTTTTACGTACGCGTGGTTCGTCGTCGTCTTCGACGAGTGTGAATTTTTATTCCGCTTACAGTTGTTGTCTCGTTACATCCCGAGATCTATCCAGTTGGTCACTGTATCTAGTTAAACGAAAAACTGCTAAATCACGCAATGCCCATTGGGGATTTCTAAGAGTGTTCGACAGTACATCTTTCGTGAGTAAGCGACGAAAATTGTATTTGAGACTGTTCAATGTCGCGAAGCATACAGGAACGAAGAACCCGGTCTTTGACTTTCATTCGAAACAACGCACGGGACAATTCACTGCGCGAGTAATTAATTACTTTGCGTCTAATTAACGAAAAAGAATCTTAGAAAAAAGAAAGAAAGAAGAACACAAAGACACTTTACGGCTGCAGCGAAACGTGAACTTCTGTTATCTTTCCTCTTCTCTTCCACTCGCCGAAGAGCGAGTATTCAGTCGCGGTGGCACGTTCACTGTCTAAACAACGATGGGAAAAAATGCAAGTGTTATTAAACACGGCGGTGGATCGGCGTTGGCTTTTGTTCCCATTAAAAAATCGCATTACGTTTGTTTTTTCGCGCCGGTGAAATCCGCGTCGGTGAGTTTCATTGTTCCACGTTCGGATTCCTCCCCCGCCGCTCCCCTGTTTTTCTACGTGTTTTCCACCCTTCCCTTCGTTCTCGTTTAATTCTGCGCTCGTTTTATTCCCTGCTCCGAACTGCGTCGTTGTCATATAGTCGGCTACAGGTAAATACGCGGCGCGACACCATAAGTCTTTCGTTCAACCGAGCCTCGTTTCCGCGATCCTGCGAATCTTCTTCTCTTTTTTTCTTTTCTTTTTTTTTTCTCTTGCAACCCGCTTCTCTTTCCACTCGTAACTCGCGCGGGACCGTGGGAAGCGCGAATTAAGCGTATCCACCGTATTTTATAAATAATGCACATCGTCGAGGAATTTTACACCCGCGCTTCGACGTATCACCAGCCAAGCCAAGTGTTGTTCCCCGACTGATACGTGCACTTCAATCTCTCTCTCTCTCTCTCTCTCTCTCTCTATCTCTCTCTCGTGATTTTCCACTTGTTTTCGAATTACTCGTCGGGGAATTATTATGCAATTGACCTGATCTCCTCTCCGCGCGAGATTTTCGTCCGGGAAAATTCGCGTGTGACTTGTGATCGCGGTCGCGTCTCTTCGTTCCTCGTAATTCAAACTTTTCTTCTTGTTTTTTTTTTTCAAAGATTGGTAGTTCTAAAAACGAGACTAATTGTTTCGATATATAATAATTACGGGAGTCTTAAAATAATCAACGCGGGATATATTGATACGGGGTATGCACAGTGGGTGAGCACACGTATCACCCCCGTCATATTCCCCCGAGTGCCTGTTCGTGACTGCACGAATTCGATCCTCCATCTCCTTACCAGCCAAGTGATTTATCCTGTGCAAACGATTATAACTGTGCCAAGATTAACGTGAAGCATAACGCTTAACTTTGATTGAAATTGAAATTGAAATTGAACGCCGAGATTCTTGAACGGAACTGTTATTTTCAAATGCAAATTACAGAAATCAAACGATGATTAACAATTAACTGTATGTATGTAAAACATTTGTGCGTGTTAATATTTATTTTGAAAATCTTCAAATAACTTCCAATAGCTTTTGCGACCATCCATTTTGTTTTTTAAATTGATTTCCTGATTTTCTACGAACGTTGTCACGTTTATTGGAGTTCTTCTCAGATCATTCCTTCGAATTTCAATAGATCCATCCCGAATAAGTAATAATTAGTTAAATAATCGTTAAAAAATATGGTGGAACTTTATCCCATGAAATATGGAAAAGTTTATTCCATTTATTCTAAAAATCTCCAAATCATTTACTCTTAAATACATTATTAAATTAATTTTTGGCGGAACACTGTTCACGTTTATTCAAATCTTCTCAAATCACTTCTCTGAATTTCGATGATCCACCTGAAAATTCTAACTTCAGTCAATATAGATAATCGTCGAAAATGTGACAGAACTCCATTGAAATAAGAAGAATATCCATTCCGAAATAACTTCGTTCTCCAATCAACACCGTGTCGAATTTAATATCTGACATTCCGCGAGCATTGTCACGTTCACCGTGAGAATACCCTCCTCGATTACCCTTTCGAAATTGCAGCGCGACCACCCGAGAATTCCAAACATCGGGCAGCCAGCTCGTTGAAACAAAAGAAAACAAAAACGCGTTCCGGCAGCCGTGGGAAAAACGTGGGACAACATCGAACGCCCCGGAATGAATTTCACGGCGTCCATCCGTGTCATTAACACGAGAGGGGAGGGGGTGGCACGCGGTCGATTTGCCCGGAAAACGAGCCCCCGGTATATATATATATATATATATATATATATATATATATAAGTGCGCGTCGCGGCGGATAATTTTTTCTCTCTCTCTCTTTCTCTCTCTCTGTTTTTTTTCTGCCGAATTCAACCGCCCTGTAAAATATGTCTCTTTTCTGTGTGGGCGCTAACGCCCGCGCCCCGGAAATAAATTCGACGATCGTGTCAACGAGGGGGCGGCAGCGGCCGAGCTTTTATCCCGGTTAGCCGCCATTAACGGCGCGCGCAAGCGAATAACGCGGCCAAAGCTTTATTTGGCCGAATATTTAAAACGCCCGATGCACCTGGCCGGATAACGAGCGTGCATCATCTTGCGGCTCGGCGGAGCTTTTTATCCGCGCCGGAAATCCTCGCGATTCATTAACAAAACGTGCCGTTTCGATGTTGCTTCGAACCCATCGTTCGATACCGTGTTCTTGATATTGGCTGAAAATACATTTCTTTTTTTTTTTTTTTAGGGAAATACATCTCTTTCGTTCACCGGTGAATTTTCGTTCTCCGGGTTCTCACGGCAATTTCCTACGCGCTCTTTAGCCTCTTCCGGAGGGAGGGGTAGGTTCTTTCGATTTAACAAGCTTTTTTGTCTTCTATAATCCCTGCTTAATCCTTCTTTTTTTCCTCCCCCTTTCTTCGTTTCGCAACATTCGCTCCGTCTTCTGTAACCGCTTTTTAAGAGATCTCTTTTCGTGCTCTCTTCGTTTTTCACCCCCTTCTCCTGTGATACTTCTTCTCCACTCTGGAGGGATTTTCGTTCCGTTTAATCCGCCTTTAATTACAAGGTTCGTCCTCTTCCTCTGTCCCTCTCCGGAGACTCGGATTTCTTAAAAATCGTTGCTGAAAATCATCGATTTTCCGTTCTTTCCAACCGGCACGTCTTTCAATTGTCCCTTCTCGCTTCTTTGTCGATCCTTCTTGGGACTAGAGACAACGAGTTGCGTAGCATCGTTTTCATCTCGATATTTCGAAATTTTTGAATTCGATGAAAATAAATTGCCAGCGCCCATAATACTGTAACTAAAAGGTGTCATTCATCAGACGCGAAATTTAGAAAAAAACTATGAAGAATGTAGAAAGAAAGCTTAACTTATTAAAAGAACGGTAAAACCAGAATCCTGTTTAACGAGAGCAACTTACTGTTATGTCAATGTTAACACTTTACCGACCGTGTATTAGCGGTGAATAGTTAGCCGATTAATAGGCTACCGGTCGATAAAGTGTTAAAATATGTTAGTTAGCCGATTAATAAGCTACCGGTTAGTAAAGTGTTAAAATATGTTAGCCGATTAATAGGCTACCGGTCGGTAAAGCGTTAAAATATGTTAGCCGATTAATAGGTTACCGGTCGGTAAAGTGTTAAGCAACGTGACATTTAGTTGATCATGAGTTCACCCTTGTTGTTATGTTGTAATGTTGTTATTTGAAATTTCGCGGCCGATTCTCATTGTCACGCAGCGAAAGACGGATTCTCTTCGCTTAATCGCTTCGACGTAGTTGGTGAAAATCGACGCGTTAAATGGCGGGTAGGAAACGTTTGCAGCTGGTAAAATTGCCTGGCGTTGGACGTGGGCACGGGGGCCGACTCGGGTCATTACAACGAAAACTCTGCACGCCGAGTTAATGGAAGATAACGGTCCATTAAGGCTCTGCCGCTGCCGTTAAATTGATTTGCAAATAAAAAAACTTTTCCTCGGAAGCGGGCGCCCTTCCGTTACTCACATTTTCCGTTGATGGATACGCATAACCCCCCTGCTTTAGCCGTGCTCTATTTGTT
The DNA here is from genome assembly GCA_032399595.1 of Tetragonula carbonaria. NCBI lineage: Eukaryota > Metazoa > Arthropoda > Insecta > Hymenoptera > Apidae > Tetragonula > Tetragonula carbonaria. Next base: position 8,469,890 of record JAUCRC010000004.1, read on the forward strand.
TCCGTTACAACGTCACGTTGTGCAACCCTTTCTAAACGAAGAATAAATTTTTACGCACATTTGCGTATATATAAATGTACTTGTTGTGCACCGTTTCTAAAAAACGAAAAATAAATTTTTGCATACATGTATCGTGTAATAATATTCATAATATCCATTATAGTATTCAAACATTAAATATTCACTATATATTATATTATACGTATATATATATATATATATATTACTTTTATTATATTATTTTATTTTATTTATATATTTATCTTTTTCATGAATTTGAATACAAAGATCGTGTTAACAATTTGTGAACAATGACTTTCCGTAAGTTGAACAAGTATCGATGTAAAAGTTCAAGGATATATTCGGCGAAAAGATTCTTTTATTTTAAATATATCACATAGTTGTGACATGTGAAATGTAAGATTTCACAGTTGAGAATTTTTCGTTGATCTGCCATCGCCTTTATTTAAAAAAAATTTTTTTTTTAATGTAATACCTTCTCTTGTTTATATTAACTCTGCAATTTATATTAACTTTCGGAATTATTCTCTCTTGTATAAATATTTTTATCTTCGTCTTTCGTATATAATTACGTCTACGTTTATTTAATAATCCACATTTGATCAAGTGATAAGAATAGGACCTGCGCGTCTATTTTAATCATCAGTAAACAAACAAGACTTCGATCGAACTTCCGGTATTTCCTGTAATGAAACTAATCAGCGTCAAAATGAACCAAACACATCGCGAGAATCATCAGAGCGGAAACGGTTTAATTTCCACAAGCCAGGAAGGCTTTTTTACTTTTATTCAGCTTTAATCTGACCGCGGCGGCGCATATATTCATCGTTGAAACGTTGCAATTATTATTTCCTCGGTTATTTCCCCGTTTCCAATCCATCAACCATGAGAAACCATCGACTTTTGAAAACCGCAGGACGCAAATTGAACAGAAAGAGAAATAGAGAGAGAGAGAGAGAGAGAGAGAGAGTGTAGGTACCAGCCAGAATGGAAAATTACATGAACGATTAAACACATTTCCCCGGTAATTAAGGAGCAATCGAGCAGAGCTTCCCATTTAACCCGACAACTCGATTTGATCGGTAATGAACCCGTCAGATTCCACGAGTTTAATCGAATCACCCGACGATTCGGCAAAAATGGCGGCCACCGGAGGTCGATGACCGGACGTCAAGACACGCGACGACGGAATTGGCTGGGACAGCTTGACGAGCAAATGGCGAAAATAAATTCGAAGGGTTAACCTCGTTAAATACACAACGTATTTACGCAAGCTACGGTGTCCGGTGGATCGATTCTCGCCGGTTCGCGTTGGCTCATAATTGAAATGCACTCTGGCTCGAAAGAGGCGGAAACGCGGTGAGAAAAAAATGACAACGACAGGGAAAGAGACAATGGCGTTATCTGGCAGTAAAAACTGTTCATTTTGCTTTGTCTGTTTGACAAATTCGAATCAATCGTGAACAATTTTCGAGCAGCGAAGACAAACTCTCCAATTTGTTATCATATGTTTGATGGTAATTGATTTTACTTGTTGAAAGAAAAGAACATCAATATTTTCAATTGTAATTAACCCTCTGGGATGCAACGAGACCTCTGATTTTTCACTCAGTTTGTACATAGACACGACGTTTTCTTTTTCTTATTCTCATTTTTCTAGTAAAACTAACGAAATCGATAATTTGATTTCAATTTGCATTAATGAAGCTAAGGATAAGAAGAAGTTTAGTGCAGGTTCTATTTTGGCAACAAGAGACAATTTGTTAACTTATATCGATCAACTAATTTTTCTTATCATATAATTTTGTCATTCGTTTCAAACTTTCTCTCCTCTAGACTAAAAGACGATTATTCGAAATGTTTCATGCGACAAACGATTACGTACAAAATGTAATAACATAACGAATAAAAATTCCTTCCGTGGCAAGAGTTCGAATAAATTTCACGGGGGGGGGGGTTGTTTCTGCCCTTCTTTCTCTCTGTTTTCGTTTTTCGTTAAAGGGAGGCAGCGAAAAAAAAAAGAAAAAAGAACAGGGGAGGGAAAAAAATTGGGGAATGGATCGCGTCGATCAAATAACGCTGACGCGCGAGCCCACGGAAATGACGACGGTCAAACACGCTCGGTCAGTTTGCACGGGGACCCGAAACGTTTCGTTGAATCAACAAAATAATCCCGGCCGCATTGAGCCACCGATGACGGACCATGAACTGGAACGTCGTAATTCGCGCGTTCGATTATTATTAATCGACGGGACCTCGCCAAATTCACGCGTGGCTCGCCATCGTGAAAAGGGTGTTTCGCGGCTTCGATGCGTTGTAAAACAGAACTGGGACACCCGCGCCGCTGAAACGAATATTTATCGCCCGGTGGAAAACGCCGATGGTTAGTTGAACTTCTTTCTGCGAGCTTTGTTAAAGTATTGGTCGCTGCGATTCTCTTGAATTACGTTCTTAATGCAATTGACAGTGGGTCTATTATTCCAACAATTTTGGCGACGTTTTTTGTGAAATAAATTTCCCAAAAGTGGTTTAATCTCACTGCCATTTTATGATTAACCCCTTGTTCTACTCGCCAAGTCCAAATTGCTCGGGCCACAATAAACAAGAAGATCAGTCACGCGTTTAGCTGTTTAGCCGTGTGCTCGAACTTGCGCAAAATGTATGCGTTTTACGAAAGCAATTGTGAAATAATAAACACGTTTAGGCACAACTAATACTTTTAAGATGTCTGGGAAGTAATTGTGATCGATTCATCAGTGAACAAAAATGATTAAAAGAATTATTTGAAAGCAGATAATGTATCAGTAACAATTTGTAAATTAATACTTAGTTTAACTTAATAATGCTTTGAGAAAATTCGTAGAAGATTAGTCGTAATCTTCAGCCGTGTGATATTTTTCGAAACAATGAGGTACATGTAACGCAACTCGACATTTTTTACACTCCCACGTTGTTGGATCTACCGATCCACTATCCGCAATAATAACGCACTCCTCACTAGTATCATCAATATTAGATTTTCTTTTTACTGACATGATAGGTATAAGGGTTGTTTAATTGTTTTAGGGAATTATAACTTAAACGTGCGAACGTAAAGAAGAATTACACGTAACTAAAGTAAGAAAATATCGAGAACAACTGAACCACGAGCCAGGCTCGTGCTTATTGTTTTTGGCCCAAATTTCTTACCAAATTTCTCTCACTCGTTATTGTAGGACAAGAGGTTAAAACAAGAAATCAATCGGAAGAGATTGAAAAGTTATATAGTTTGTGTTATTTTAAAAAGAAAATGACGTAGCGAAATAGTCGAAATTGGAAAAAGCCGCTAAATTAAAAATTTATCTTTTCTTCTGGGAAAAGAACAAAAATAAATTTCCATAAAACTATTTCCATATAAATAGCTCGCTATATAATACACTACGAATTTTGAATAACGAGTTGTACAATAATGATAGAAAAAATACAAAAATTCAAGAGTCAAGGACTTTGATCTGCGTTCGATGGCGGGATGTTATTACAAAAGTTGCAGAATATTTTTTCGTAAGGAATGTTATCAAATGATATATTGTCTTTAAACCATTGAAAATACTTTATATTCAAATACACGGCGAAAAAAGAAATGCAAAGAAATCCCTTATATGTTAATTTTTGATTCTCGAATTTTTATATTATTGTATAACTCATTATTGAAAATTGCTACTTTCGTATGTAGTTATTTGTGAAAACAAATCTCGTCAACGTGTTACTTGTTTTCTACAGAAAAATATTGCAGGAAAACTACTCTTGTGTCAATAATTTTTTAATCCACCTTTTTTGTAAATTAAACCTCGTGTGTCCGCTGTTAAAATACTGCTTTGCTACAATATTTTTGCCTTCTTGATTTTGGATATTTTAAGTTGAAAAAGCGTCATTAATAGACATGCGAGTATTCGTACTTTCAAAAGTATTGAAATTCGTAAATATAAAAAGCATTTAAAGCGAAATGGTTGTTGTAACATAAACAATCGAAGGAAAAAAATCTTCGTGCGTGTTCCATTTGTTAAATTATATTAATCCTCAATCATGATGGGTGACAGATGACTAAGATATTAAACTTCATGTTATATTATTAGAACAGAGACTAGCAATTGTCAAATTGAAATTAAAGTCCACTTGTCCCATGGTACAATTGCAAAAATCATTATTCCAATTGTTCGAAACGATTTATCTCGAATTCTCGGTATATCTCGATTATTTTAATCCTTTTGATCCTTGATGCTACATGCACGAGCGATTTCGTTGGGTTGATTAAAGGTTGCTTCGTTAATAATACTCTGCTGAAAGGAGTTTCGAAATTCCGCCGCAGAACATACAAAGGCCGTGTAATCAATTTGAGTGGCTTCTGCAACGTGTGACGATGTAGGTGCGTAATAAAGCAAAATCCAGCATGGTTTGATTTAACAATGAATGTCACGCCGAGTCGATCGTTTATTTCGGCTTTCGTTACACGTTCATATTGTTTGCCTGAAAAACGTTTTTCACGTGAAGAGCGGAAAGAGAAACAGCAAAAAAAAAGGAAAGGAAAAAGGAGAAGGGAGGGAAAAAACCATCATTGAAAGTGATATCAATTGATTTCTGTATCTCGGTTTCATCAACAGCACTCGTTTATTTTACTTTTCGCTCGCCGGCCGATAGCTTATTTTCTCTCTTTCATTTGCCCGTTTCTCTCTTTTGCTTCTCAAATATTGTATCTGCGCTTTATCTTTGCATCGCCATTTTTATCGCAAGAATGGATATTTCGAGATACAACTGAAAGCGCGACGCGAAAGCGAACAAAAATGCTCCGAACAAATCTATTTATTGCCAATTTGAAGTGTCCCGGAAGTCTTTTGTTTGCTCGCTCTCGTCCTTTAGAATATTTCGAAAAAATTCATAAAAACCGACGCGTATCTCGGTTGAAAATACTCGGACACCGTATTGAAATTTCAATAGAAATGATTTCGTCTCCTCTGGAGAATAAATATTATATTTTATTTGCAACTCTTTATACTACTGAATTCTTTATGTACAATGATAAATTGCAACGCAGTATATAATTAATTAAATTGCGATAAAATACGATTAAATTACCATATTCTATTTGTAATATTTAATTAATCGTATCAACTCTTCAAATCAGTTTTAACTAATCATATTTAAAGATGTTCAAAGTGTTATAACTTTAATGTACGCTCGTGTCTCAGAATAATATATTAAAGAGTTTGTACTATTTAAAACAGTGCTCCAAACTTTTGACCAAATCAATCACAACGATTTAATTACAATCGGTTAAATATATAATTGAAAATGTCACAATATTTTACCATTTTATTCTATTCGCAATGTCTAATTAATCTAAACATTTCAACTAATCATATTTAAAGGTCAAAGTTGTAATTCTAATATACACATACTCGTGTCTTACAACAATGTATTAAAGAGTTTGCTCTATTTAAAAAAACAAAGAGTGCTCCAAACTTTTGGACCAAAGATACACAAATCGCCTCGCCTTAAAAATTTAATATTCGTTCGAACATCCTTCGTTTCGTTTCGTCAGTCCCAAAATTGTATCCTCGTAACTCTCCGGAGCGCGCAAGAACGCGCAAAAAATTTCGGCGAGCATCATTGATCCGCATGTTTCACCAACATTCGCCGCGCTATTACCACAAATCAGCCGGAATACCCAGACGCATAAAGACGATACAATAAACAAGATTCATCGTGGCAATATCTTTGACCGATCAATTAACCCCGATCACGGACCAACACGACTCGAAACTTCCTTCTGTGAAACGCATAAACCTCGGGGTCGGACCAGCCCACACGCCTCGGTAGATCACCAGGAATCGACCTCTGCGTCGTGGATGTCGCTGGATAGTCGACCATCGCGGAATAAATTGGCCAAGGCTGGATCTAATTCTCATATTTCATCCTGTCGCGGCTGTACCGCGTAACCAACCCCTTCGAAGGGAGAGAGAGAGAGAGGGGCATAGATTCCGGGAGGGTTCGATCGCGCGACTTCCGATTCCACTCTTTTCCGCCCCACCGCAAACGACGTAAACACCGACGCGTGTCATTCAAACGAAACGTTGCCCTTAACAGCTGCAGTCGCAGTCCTCTTCTCTTTTTTTTTTTTTTCTTGTAGATACCTGAGTGAAAGTGGGATGCCTGCGATGTGAGAGGGTTGATTTTTACGTAGTATCCCGAAATTGTCGGGACGAAACGAAAAACAAGAGGGGATTTATTTCAGGATCGGGACGGGATTCCCGAGAATGGTGGGATTTTAAAGGTTTCCGTGTTCAGAGTAAAAAAATCTTGGAACGTCAGTCGAGTCTTTCGGGATTTCCGAAAGTTCCCGAAAATGTCGGGATTCTCGATAATCTTCGGCACTTCCGACAATCTTGCGAATTTCTCGCAAACAATCGAAACTCGACATTTGAAAACGTCTGAATTGAAATCTTCGAGGTTTTCAACACTCCCGAGAATTTTAATTTTCTCGAGGATCTCGACGCACTTGGAAATCTCACTCAGACTCTTTCCACGGACTGAGAATTATCGTGAATGCCGATATTTTCTGGAATCTTGAAAATTCGGTTCGCGGGAATCGAATCTTTCGACGCGTACCGGATCATACGGATCCTGATAATTTCGGAATTTCTCGCACACCTTCACTAATTGTAATTATGTATTTTGGTGTTTGGTAAGATAGGTATCGCGATTCTAAGATAGTTGCAGATTTGTAATATTAAATGACAAATTGTTCATTATTGAGAGGTGAATTGAGTGCATTGTTCTTTTATCTGTGTAAAATTAGATGAAGCTAACAAGGTAAAATAACAAAATAGACGAAGAATTAAAAATGGCGAAATTGATAAAGTTTTGCGCACATTTTCCACGAGCAATTATCCTAATCCTTGGATTGGTAAAAGTATCACAGAATGATTGTGCCATTACCAAATCTAATAACTTAAAAAGATTGGCAAATTTCATGTAAGAAATTTCAATTATAAATATTCAGAATATTTCACTTTATCTTACGCTTGAATCAAATAAAATTAAGTAAGTCCAATTTATCATGATGTCAAATAATAATCAAACAAATCGAAAAAGTGTAATCAACATCAGTTAATTAAATTTCGACACAACTTGCATCAAGTCGAAAGGAAGTTAAAAGAGAAAGAAAAATAAATAAACTGAAAAATAACTGAAAATAGTGAAAAATCGGCTTTCGTCTAATACTCTCAGTTTTCATTTTCATTCTCTCTCCTTTTCCACCACTAGGAAATCTTCCGTGACGACGATTGGACAGAAGATATCGCGACGGCGATCTGGCAATCGCGGTTCTTGATCAAATGACCGGATCGTTGGCAAATTGCGGGAGATTATTCGAAGAGAAATGGGGATTGATTTTGTCGATTTTTTTCTCTGTTGATGGGGGGCGGGTAGAAGAGATGATGGGATTTCGGTAAGTAGATAAGGCACAAGGGTCGGAAGAATGATTGTGGAGTGATGAGTATAGCTTGATGTTTGATGTAAATGGGGGCGGTTTGGCTACTGATTTATTGATGGCCAGAGGTCTCGGATCGTTTGGACAAAGTATCGGACGGTCTGGGAATATTTTCTTGAAAGGAAAGAAATTTGAAGATTAGTAGTTTCTCTAATAAAAATCTGTACGCCTGTATAATGATAAATAGCACAGAATGTGAAAATTTTTAATAATAAAACTAAAATAAAATAACTCGAGAATATTCATTCGTGTCATTTTAATTTGTGTATTTAGCGTGTTATATTTCTACGTTTTTTTCAATCCAAAAATCTTTTTCAAAATTAACCAGAGTGTCATATAAATGAGAGATCAGTCTTCCAAACTGACAACCCTATTTCTTTATTAAAGAACACATAAATGACGTATTTCTAAAATTTTTTAAATTCTTGTTTCTTTAGTAATTAGCAACTAGTCTCTAGTGACTAGTTTAATCTAGTAACTAACTAGTCTCTAGTAAGTAATTTAATTTTTTACACCACCTTAAAGCTGTGGATTTCCTCCTTCAATGATTTTAATATAATCATTCATACAATATCAATGATTTTAATATAAAGTACGAATTGTTAGAAATAAAATGATGAACATGTAACATTAGATACATAAAAAATACAGAAATTTATGATTCTTGTTAGAATACCATAAAATTATTCTCTACCTTGTTAAAGTAAAAATGTTCTTCTTCGAACGAGCCAGAGATAGAGATAATAATTGTAAATACATAAATCACGAGAGAAATTTACATCGAGATTATCCTTTTTATGCAATAACTTGTCGTTATCTTCCCGGTCGGTGGACATTGAAAAATGTGCGCAACTTATTACGTGACACTCCGATAAGGGGTAGGGGGATGCTGTATCGCGATAACGCAGTGTAATATCAAACAGCAGTTCATATTTATCGAAATTTAATTTCCATTTGATTAAAATTTATGCCGCACTTTTGGAGGAAAGGCGTGATTTCATTTCTTTCTTTTCTTTTTCAAAAATTACTCGTGAACGATCTTCGTCGTTAATCTCAACCGGCGCCATTACTTTAACAAACTCCTTTTGTAAAGGTGAATTCGTTAAAAAAAGAAGAAAAAAAAATAAAGGAAAGGAGAAACGTGATAAAGAGAGGAGGAGAACGAAACATTTCTGATAATACAATTCACGGATAAAATTGTAACCATCGTGCTGTCGTAATTGCGCTAATTACACTGAGTAATGCTCATAATTTCTCATTAAATTATTATGGTTCATTAAACTAATTTAGCAGAAAGTGTCGGGAAAATGAATCGGCAAGTGAAATGAACGTTGAACAATCCTCGTTGCAAAAAGGAAAAATCTGATTCGCGTATGTGGAAGAAATGTCCCGAAAAGTCTCCGGTCTAAATATATTTTAAATTTCATGGACGCTGGCAAAAAATTGAAGTAATTTAATGAGAGGCGATAGAGAGGGGGGAGGGACGAGTTGACTTTTCTGTTGAAATAGGTGCTTTCTGTACAAAAACCTGCAGCACAGAGAAGAAATTTCTGCATAGAGGAGAGAAATTTCAAGGTTCAATCCGATTGTATCCCAAATAGGACGAAAACTTTTTATCGTTTGAGAGATAGCGGAATCTGACAAAAAATTTCGTAGAACTTTTAGAAGAATATTTCGAGAAGCAAATTGACCGAAATGAAATTGGAACAGAACGAACTTTGCAAAGGAAATCTGATATTTGGAACGATCTGGAAATCTTAACCTTCTCGAGCCAAGCAAATGTTCCTCTTCTGAGGGCCGACGAGAATTAATTAGAAAATAATTAATAAAAATGTAACGTGATAAAAAAGACCTTCGCAGATACGTGAACGAAAGAGCTAAAAATGTTTCGAAACGAACAAACATGATTTTTCTTTTATCCACTGAGAACCAAGTATAATATAATAATTGAGAAATAATTTATCGCGATATAATACAATTACAGGATAGAAGTTATGATAATGGAAAAATATCAAAGGGATCATTGGATCAGTTTTTTTTCATAATTAAAAATTGAAATTTAGTAATTTAAATTAACTGAAAATTTAGTAATTTAAATTAACTGATTGCGAATAAAAAGAATGTGTTTTTTCTAAATCATCGTTTCTTTAAAAATTCTACGAAATAATTTTTTTGTTTCAAATTAAAACAGAAGATAGCACAATGTACACGCGATATATTAAAAATTTTCTACAATTAAGAGAAAAAATAATATGATCGACAATTGTACATTTCTTTCGGCAATATACGATCTTTTGTCTAAAACAAGACTTAATCTCTTCTCAATTTTATTAAAAAAAGAGACAAGAAATCTTCTTTTATTTTTTAGAAAAAAAAAAAAGTAAAAGAAAAGAACTCGAGGAACGAAGCAGGATCAAACACGATGAAAAATCGCGAGGTTAGCGGTTTGAAATGAGTAGTGGCGCTCAGTTTGACGCGTTCACCCCTTCCGGAAGCGCGACGATAACGTTTGAAACGGATGTCGGGTGTCGCTGGCAGCACGCTCTGCGTTCCGCCCGTCAAAGTCGCCTCTATCAATGGGAAATGTAAATTTACTGTAAATGACAGAAGGCCTGATAGTCAGCCGATGATAATTATAGCCGACGACGACGCCACGAACCGCCCGTGCAATTTCACTCGACCTGCAATCCATTAAAATTATCCGGCGACGCGATCGGCAGCCGCCGCATTCGCGTGTTAAAGCCCCGCGTGTTTCTTTATCGATGGTCGATTGCACATAAAATGGCGTGCAAATTAAAATACGTGTCCGATGTATCTCGGGGAGGGCATTATCGGAGACAAATTCGACGAAGAATTCGATGCGATTCGAGCGTGCAATTGTTTCGTCAAGTTTTCAGGGTTGTTCGAGGGTGTTTGATAATATTTTAAATATTAGTGGTGGCTTGATTGTCGAATTTTTAGCGTCGAAGGAAATTTTTAGATTTGATGAGAGAATCCGTGGTTCGAGTACATTAATTATTCGAGGCTTCGTATTGTTTCAGTAATTTTCTCTCGAGATTTTTGTGGAGAGAGGAACAAATTTGTTGTCAAGGTTTTAGCATCGAGCAAACTTTGTAATTGATACTCGCGGTCCGAATGTATTAATTATTAAGAATTATTATTGAGATTTCGTATCGTTTCATTAATTTTCTCTCGAAACTTTCATAGAGAGAAAAATAACTTGGTTGTCGAGTTTTTAACATTTTTAACGAATTTTTATACTTGATGAAGTACCTGTGCATATTAATTATTAAAGGTTGTTATTGAGATTTCGTATCGTTTCATCAGTTTTCTTTCAAGACGTTTGTAGAAAGAGGAATAACTTAGTTTGTTGAGTGTTTAGTATTGAACGAATTTTATATTTGGTAAAGGCTATATTAATCATTAAGGATTGTTACGAAGGTTTCGTATTTTCCTTTCATTAATTTTCTTTCGAGATTTTTCCAGAGAAAGGAACAATTTAACAGTTGAGTTTTTAATTGATTAATTCGATTAACTTTCAGATTCTTTGATTCGAATTTAGAGTTTCGAATTTTAAGTTTCGACATCCAAGTTTATCATACGATAATGATCGATCATTCTATATATTCCAATTAACAAATTATATTCGTGTTAGAAGAGAATATTGAATACTTGTAATAAATTCTTGGGACTTTTAATGAATCGAAGAATAAACTTCTAATAAATAGAAATTAATATATATATAAAATAGAGGACAGTGTCTAATTTCCAAACATAACGATTAAAAATACTTGTAAGAAGAGGAGTATAGATACTAATTAGACCATTAGGAGTAATTAAATGGCAGCTTCCATAGGAAAATTTCACTTGTTTCCAAACGGAATAGCTCGAAGAGGGGTTGTTCTATTTTGCAGAATTAATTAAGCATCAAGAGGTGAAGGGGATACGATGGGCTCATTGCTGAGCGAAAATTAAAGCAGCGAGAATCTTCAACCGATTGCCCTGCGTGTTCTCCCTGTTTCATTACATTAGCGCGTTGGATGCTGTTCTCTCTTCTCCGTGGTGTTTAAACACGTCGTATTTTTACTTGAAAGATGCCGGTCCATTGTTCTTTCAACCCTTTGGCTACGAAAGCCCGCTCGCTGGAGGGAGAACGGGCTCTTTGATGTTGGCCATTTTCTTCGGCTTTTCTCTGCTCGATTGTGGTTTTAACGGCGACGAAACGCCGTACAATTAGCCTCAACAATCTGTCGTCCTAATGGGGATTCTGTTGGCGATTTCCTTCTTTCTTTTTTTTTGGAAAAAATTCATTGATACTTTTCCAAAGTTATAAAACAGTTTGTCTTTCAAGAGAGTCAGGTGAAGTCGTTTGATCATTCGATTAAATCGAAATTTAGGAAATTCTTAACCTAAAAATTGTCCGTTTCTTCTCGTGTCGTCTTCATTCTCTTCGAAGATAAATTATACCATATTATACCATATTTGGTCTCGCAGAGCAAATTTCGGTAACTTGGAATTTTATTTTCGCGATGATCATTAAATCACAAATCTCTCTCGAAAGAGATATAGGTGACTTGTGCGAATTGTTGCTCGCTCGCTAACTAATAATAGAAAGGTTAGTGACAAACAGAAATTGAAAAACAATATTATCAACTTGAGGATATTGTGCACTATAATGTATACTTGTCTTTTATTGTTAATTACGAACATTAACAAGTATTATTTCCCAGTTTGTCGAACTATCCACGGGTAAATTGTACAGAGGTAATTTTTTCGAGTTAGAGGGAAATTCCTTTACGCTTTGGGAATAATAATGATACAAGAATTAACGTGCTTCCTCATTAATGCTGCTTCGTCGATGGCCTTTGCGTTGTCATTCGCTAGGGCAATTTCAGTTGCTTCTTTCGCAGAGGCAGGTAAAATTACGAACTAATTGCTGCGAACCGTGAATTTTATGAATTTTTTTCGTACATCACTGACTGTGTGTGTAAATTTTTCGGCCATATTCAATCGCGACGTTTAATTGGTATAAAATTAAATAGCCGACATTGCTTCGAGATATAACGCAAAGGACAATGCGACGGGAAAGGATATTAAAAAGATGTCAGTCAATTAAATATCAATTAATCGGGATAATGAAATTCGAAATGTTTAACGTACGATTTATCAGTGCGAGCTTCTTTCGTTTAATTAATAAATCTGTTAATCGGAGAATGGTTCATTCAGCAATTATCTCAAGCTGTTGTCCGAAAATTTCTTCGCTTCATGACGGAAAGTAAAACGAGAATTCACTCCGCAGTTGAGCATTAAACGCGAAAGTAAGGACCAACGCGTTAGAAGCGTTGGAAATGGCGTCCGCTCTAATTGTCGCGACTCGATACGAACCGGAAGGCGAGAATCGGCTACTGTCCCGTTTCGCCGCTTGTCCCCGGACTAAATTGTTATTAGCGAGCGCGTTCGAAATTTACGACAGGGAGGTAGTCATTCTTCCGGCAATCAGCATGCAATGCTAAGTAAGACGCAACGACCGCCGCGACGTTTTCCACTCCGCGAAGTTCGCTGTAATAAAGTTAGCAAAGTTTAAGCTTCGCTGGCCCTGAAGTTTTCTCGTTTGTCTGTTGCCGTAAAAGAAGAAAAAAAAAAGGAAGAACGTTATTGTTAGCCGTTATCTCTCTCTCTCTCTCTCTCTTTTGTACGAATTATTGCAAAAAAAAGAAGGGAGAATAAACAAATAAATTTCTGACAAACGAGAATAACTTAGAAATAAGTAGATACATTTCCGTGGGACGAGAACGATTTAAATCTTCGACGAACGAGAGTAACTCGTGATATCGTGAAAAATATCAGAAGTGAAAGAAATAATAAATGGAAAGATTACCGCTTGTAGATGTTAAATCAGAATCACTCGTAAGCTTTTTAGGGGGAATGCAGTTTAATAATAATGTTGTTAACAGTTTAATAATAATTTTTGTCAACTGTTGAAGTATACACGTAAATGCACATTGTGTGCAGAAGTGCGTACAACGTTGTAGACATGTATTATTGTACACAATAGTGGTGCTGGTCTGCTTTTTTTCACAACTCAAGCTCCAACAACATTTTTGAAGATCCAAGTAGCTCATTTTCTCAATCTCTTATACTAATTGTAAATAAGATTATATCGTATAGACTTGGTCATACTTGGTCATTTAGATGTCACTAGATCGTAGATTTTTACAGAAATTCATATTTTCAAGGATAGAAATTGAAAAATGTAGAATCTCGATGGGCAATTGTTTTATACACCAAATATCATAGAAACGACTGTTACAAATATTGTCATTATAAATTAGTAATAATATTATTACACTTGCTGTGCGAATTTCTTAACAAAACGTCAGTTCATTTATTACGAGAATTCTGTCTCTCTTGCCCTATAAATATTTAATAATAACAAATAACGGTGTAGTAATTGCAGTATAATTACTGTACAGTAATACATAAATTATTAATATATTGCATTGTAATATTTAACAAAGTAATTAAATTCCGTTCGATCCCGTTCGATTTAAAACCTTGAAAATTCCGAGTTGATCCTAATTCGCTGGCCAGAAACTACATATCATAATTTCAAATTAAAGGTCCATTTATATTTACTATCGAACCGTTCACGAGTCGTACATCGTCGAAATACGTATTACAATAGTGTTTTAACATTATTTCAAATTATTCAAACGTTAAAAAAATTCGTCGTTCCGAAGATTAAAGTCTCCTTAAAACTTGTACGATTTTCTTTCTTCATTGTTTTATTGAACGTTGAGTTAAACGACAAAAATTCAAGAATTCATCTAACCTCGATATTCAGAGTATAATAAAATAGTAGGGAGAAATTCGTACAGCTCGGTGGCTCGTTGTAAAGAGAAAATTTCAATCTTCATTTGAAATCACGGTAGATCTAGTCGTGAAAACAAAAATCTTCGATCTGTTTTTTTACACGCGTTCGAGAACAAAGTTACAGAGTTTTGATTTACAAAGAGAGATTTATGCGAAAATTTTTGAATAACAGGAGGAGTGGCGGTTTATGAGAGGAGAGGGATAAGAAGCCTAATCAAGAGAAACCGGGAGAGAGAAAAAGTTGGGAACCTAGTTAGTCTAGACGACTAACAGAACGTGCAATCTTTTTGGAAATTCAATTTCTCTGACTCTATCGAGTGCACGTAACATCCTTAAACCGATCGTGAACAGTCATATCGGACAGGTTTGGCCAGCGTCGTAAATAGACGAATGAAACTGATTATTTATATATATATATATATACACGCGGGGGATTATGTAATTTTTAACTAGATTCAAACTTCGTCGAAAACACGGAGCGCGTGTGCGAAAGCTCCGATTTCGTGCTTCATCCGAGAGGGTATAACGCCGATAACGGTTTCAGAGTTTGTCGTACCGGCACAACGATCGTGTTTTGTGTGTGTGTGTGTGTGTGTGTGTGTGCGCGCCGGACGCCACCTCCCCCTCCCTCTCCGTGGAGAATCTTGTTCCTGATTGAATACGGCGCAACAAAGTTGGATAAATGGCTTAAATGGTAATGACGAAGGATATCGGGGCTAAAGTTCAATAAATCTTGAAACAGCCGGCCGTCTAATGTTCCGGGCACGATCGATCGATCGATTGATCGGTCGGTCGATCGGTCGGTCGGTCGGTCGCTCGGTCGCTCGGTCGCTCGCTCTGCATCCAGGCGCGAGATAAATTTCCGTCGCTCGCTCGTTCGCCTCCTCAAGATTTACGCGTCAGGTTTCTTGCTGAAATACAATATCGCTCGGAGAATTGAAAGACGGGCTTGCTGCTCGATGAAATTCATTTCGACGGGAAGTAATTCGAATATTTACGAACCGAGCGTAATTATATCTGAACCGACACGCGTGGCGTCTTTTCTCTCTCTCTCTCGCCTCCAAACTTTTATTTCGATTTTGTTCTTTTCCCTGATTTCTCGCGAGACGAATTCATCACGTTGACCAAAGCTATTTCTCTGACCAAATTGTTTCTATAGTTACAGAGTTACTGCCAACTACGAGATATCTCGTAGTTTGCGTTATTGCCGTAGGACGCCAACTACGATATTTTTGATGAAATTCGTAGCCAGAGTGAATATGAATAGATAGCACCAGGGAAGAGAACAAAAAATCATTAAAATATAATAATACAAAGTTTATTCAAAATCAACGAGCAAAAGAATATTTTTATTTGTGATAATTTTTAAAACAACGCAAAGGGCTGGCTTCTCTCGACAGATTGGGATACTCTGTAAATAATGAAACTTTTGCAATCTTATTTTTTTTTGGAACTAGTTGAATCTCTTCTCCAATCAACGTGTCGACGAATTCTCTAAACTTTATAAGTTTTATTTTAGAAGAAGTTTCTTTATGAAAAAGTTTGTGCGCATTGTGTATTTTATATATATATATATATATATGTATGTATATATAATATGTAATGCAACCTTTTCGGGCCATCTAATAGTCTTTCTTTACATAAGCCAACTACGAGATAATTCGCAAGATCTTTTTTTTTCAAAGAAACACATTCTATATGCTTTTTGATGATTACTATGTACTATAACAGGAGTTTTTAATAATACAACATGATTAAATTAAATTAGCTTCTTAGACCGGGATCCTGAAAACCGTGGCAATCAACGTGTTAATGAAGGCAAGTTGACTTCAATCTGTTTTTAATGGGGATGACACCAAGTTGCAGAAATTATTATATTCGAAAGATTGGGATCGGAAAATAAAAGTTATTGTATTCGAAAGATTGGGATCTCGATTAATAATTGCGTAATGCAAATGAAATTTAGAAATTCTTCGTTCGTCCACAGATATCTATTAGACGTACATTGAATAATTATTTAGAAATAATGGGAATTTCAGAGTTGAAATTTTTTAAGGATAATTTTAATTTCCCTAGGTGTAATACTTGGGGAAAAAATTTAAAAAAAAAAGAAAAGTAGGCAGAAGATTTAGTAAATGGTACTAACGATACAAGGATGAAACAATAAGAATAAGTAAAAAAAAGAATCAATAATTATGATTAATAAATGTACAATGTACAAAATGAAATTTAAAAATCCTTCAATTGAATCCAAAGATAATATTACACGTACATCAAATAGTCATTTAGAAACAATGAATATTTCAATACGATAATATAATACAATAATATAACAATTAATATTATTAATTTTAGATATATATAGATTACAGGTATTTAGATTACAATATAGTACGTGATAATTTTAGTATAATAATACGATATAGTTTGTGATAAATTTAGTATCAGTTAAGATAGAAAATGTAAGAGAAAATAGAGATAGTAAGAAAATAAGGGGGAAGCGATACAAGATGTGATTAAGATAATTCGAGAACGATGTAGTAATTCTGTTTCGTTTAAACGGAATTCATTCGAATATTTGCCAGTTTCTAAAAGCCAGACCCGTTCCCCGTCGATCTTAATCTGCATTCGGTCTGGCTATGCGAATTGCTGGAATGTTTTGATGCCACTTTAGTGGCATATAACAGCGACCTCGAACTTCCAAGAACGTGGTTGATCTCGTTGCACAGCTTCCTGTATATATCTCTGTGCAGAGTATTTCATTACTGATTACGTTCCCGCCGACACTATAACTGGACGCAGTAGCTGATGAAATTCAAAATTTTCTCGATACGAATCTGCTAATTCTATTGTAGACAAATGGGCACTATTGCGTGAGTTATATAAATCTCAGCGAGAATTCTCGACAATGAAGAAAAACTTAAATTTGACGAATTTTTATTTAAAGTGAAATTCATTACTCTGTTCTCGCGCAGTTTATTAAAACGATTTGTTGAAAGAAGGAACTTGTTTGAAAAAAAGAGAACTACATTAAGTTGAATCTCTTTCGATGAAAGTGAAAGTCCAAAGAGAAGATTAGAGAATGAAACGTCGCTTTTTTTTCTTTTTCATTAAATTTCCTTCCTAGGGGGTGAACAAAAGGTACTTCAATTTAAAGTAGAATAATTGTATCAGATAATGCGTAATGGAATGTTTAGCTAACAGAATAATAGAGCAATCTAGCGAAGCTACAGCTAATGAAAGTCCAGATAACGGAAGTTGCTACTGTATATAATAGATTCTGCCGGACGACCTACTACCCAACGTTGCACACTGCCTCGACACGTTCAGATCTTATCGTAAGGGCAAACCTTAATAACCCAATGGAACACTGAGAAATAGTTGCAACGAGATATTAAACCTCATCTTGTTCGTGGCCCGGTAAAATCACCGTTGATCCCGTTGATCATACATTTAAATATCGAACATTCGAAAAGAATTTTACTCCTCCGTTTTCGTTTATCAATATCGTTATATATATATGTAGTTTTGCATCAGCGTGAAATTGGCGTCGATTGCAGATAAATTTCAGCACATTTCCGGACAATTGTCGACGATTTTTAAATTGAACCTTTTCCTCGCTGGTGAATCTATCTCATTTCTCTGAGAATGTCTTGGAACAACATTCAGGAACGTTTGTATCTCCTGATTTAATGTTACTCAATATTAATATCAAGAGGATTCGAGCGAAAGAGTAATTAATTTGCCCGATTCGCGGAAAATTGATTTTTCAAAAACTCCTCAAGGAACAACTGCTCCCGATGCAAAATGACGTTTACAAATGATTGCAACGGATAACCACGAATTGAATCGTGACAAGCTGGCACTGCAGTTTTACTACAAAAATTACCACTCGAATATCTTGGAACTTAATTTTCAGCTCGCCGTGAATCGCAAGCTAAACCTCGATCGATCCAACGCCGAATAAATTTTCTCGTACGACGCCCGAGAATTTTCAGACGATCTGCACACACATACACACACACACATATATACGGGAGGACACCATCGACCGCGCTCATAATTGAGCAGTAAACAGTGGGGGCGACATTTAAATCCGGCCGGGGTGGATGAAGTGCCCGGCCACTTTGTACATCCTGTCCCACTCGAGCAACCGTGATCGTTGAATAATAAACTGCGCCTCGGCTGCCACTCAAACCGACGGCAGTCTTAGAGTTATTAGAGCCACTCGAGGATAGACTAAATGAACGGTGGCCTCTCTCTCTCTCTCTCTCTCGTTCAAAAACCCTCTATTGAGCCTCTTTCACCGGCGCTTTCTGTTCTCCAAACAGAGCCAGATCTCTCGCTGTCACTCGTTTGTCTATCCTCCTCTCTTTTTTATTTTCTGAATAACATGGGAAAATAAAAATAGTGCACGTGAGAATGTTTTGAAAGATTAGGATCGACAAGAAACCCAGAGAAACTGATAGGCTCCAATCTCGTGGAGCTCTTTCGGAAGGAGAAGAAAGGAGAAGCATACTTTCTTCGTTAAAGTGAATTATTTTGGTTCTTTGGAATTTGGAATTTGGATGAAGCAGTAGTTCGTGGAAGTGGCGATCACAAGGAGGAAACCTTGTTTCTGGTAATTAAGAAATTTTCCTGCTTTGATGAATGCTTTTGTTTCAAGATAGAACGAGAACGAGATGGAATATACATTTTCCCTTAACTAGGAAGGTCGATATTTTGGAATTTACGTTCCGGGGAGATCTGTATCGACAAGACGAAAAAATAAGTGCAACACTCGACGAAACTTCAACGAGAAATCTCCCAAGATTACGCGCTCTTACGTGATTTCTTTCGAAGGAATTATGTAAGAGGAAAAGAAACAGCAGTGTGAGGCAAAATTTCAAACCAAGCTCACAACGACAAATCATCCAAAATAAAATGATCCAAGTCCTTCCCTCCAGTTTCCCCAAAAATTGCGACGAGTTTCAAAAACGTCGAGCAAGCTGAAGGATAAGCAACAACATCACGTCCAAAAAAAAAAAAAAAATCAAAGAAATACTAAATCAAGTTCGCGACGCAAATCCATCGTTCGATTCCTCTCAATCGGATCCCAAATAAGGATGATCCGTTGCGCAATACGCAAGATCGTTTACCGATTTTCTCTCTTCGGCTCCGCCCTTTCCCTTTCACTTTTTCGTCTTCTCTTCCGCCCTCGTCATCTCGTCCAATCTCTCTCTCTCTCTCTCTCTTTCTCTCTCGTTCGCATCTCTGTTTCTCGGTTTCTTTGTCCGCGTTCTCGTTCAGTGACTCGTTCACCGACTCCCGCGGCTTGTTCTTCGGTCCATTCACTCGGTCGTTCTCCCATTCAACCTGTTATTCATCGGCATCTCCTCCCTCTTTGCCTCTCTCTCTCTCTCTCTCTCGTCGGCATTGTGGATCTCTCTCTCTCTCTCTCTCTTTCTTACCCCGAGGCACAACGCGCGAAGTGAGGTTAGTTTCGGATGCAGGCTACCTGCGTGGTACAGGTGCAGAAACAGGAGGCCTGCAATTAGTCCCAGTCGGCCCCGGCGTCTTGTAATTAGAAAAGTTCGCCCGTCATAATTTAATTGATATCGCACGTTTCTGAGAGTGATCGCGATATGATCTTTGTCTCGAAGCTGTGTTTTTTCAATCGTTGTGTTAAAGGATACTGAAGGACGAACGTCCCCCCGAGGAAGAATACTAAAGGATATCAAAGCGGAACGTGGCTCCGGGATTGATAGGATGAAGATTGATCAAAGATCAGACTCGATTGATCAATAATCTGCCTCGGGAAATTTTGCGCAAAATCACGCGAAAGCCTCTCGTTCCTAGTCTCAGTCTCATGTGTAACCGACATCAGCCAAAAATCTGTCATTTTGGAATTTTGCACAGGGCTACGAAGAGATTGTAATTTTAACATTTTCCTAATATTCTCTTTCGTTCTCTTCCTTTTTTCTATTTATACCTTTCGTTATTGAAGCGCTAGCAATTTTAACGATTATTATAAAAGCTCGTAGCCGCCTGGTTTATTTGTATATTCGTATTAAAATAAGTATCAGTATATAAGGCGAAAAAATATGTTAATTGTACTGAGAAGATTGGAGAAAAAGTGAAAATAAGGAAGAAATGGAAGGAAAATAAAATTTTCGGTATGAATGACTTGAGATTTCGAGAGAATCGAGTTTGAAAATTTATCACACGTTCATACTTATTTGATTAATACTAGGAATTGATAGGAGATTATTCCACATGCGAAAATAGGTAAACTGTGTAGAATAACATGTTTATATAATAAATATATATTTACAAGAATACAACATATATACAATAATATAATAATATAACAATTATTACAATCACAATTATTTATAACAACACACCTATAATAATAAGCTAGTAATAAAGTATTCACTGTATATACCATTATAAAAAGAATGTATGTTGAAGAATACAAGAATGTTTAGTTTATTATAATAAATGTGTATCGTTATAAATAACTATAATTATAATAATTACAATTATTAACTAATTATTAACTAATTCTCCAAACATAATATCATATAATAATCGTACAATATATTTATGATTGCACTATATGCTATATTATGATATGCTATTTGTTAATTTTTCGAAATTTCGATAGGTCAGGCCATTCGTTATATATCATATAATGATCACACGATATATTTATGATTGCACTATATGCTATTTGTTAATTTTCCGAAACTTGGATAGGTCAGGCCATTCGTTATATTAATCACGGACTTGTACAATTAACAATTTCTTGGTATACATCACGTGTCTCTTACTGTATCTTTTTTTTTTTTTCTCCGTCTCATACTTGCGTGTTCTTTCGCTGTTCCTTAGCTATCTTGTCCTGCTTTCTGTTGCAAACTTAACGGAATTCCCGATGAACTGAAAGCACCGATCGATGTTCCAAATCCACTCTCTATAGACACGAAATAGGTGCCGGGAGAGCCAGTGTCATAAGGCTTAGACAAACTATCCTGCATAGGCGACGGTGCTTAGAGATTGCATCGGTGATGTTCGATTCGAACGCGTCGAACAGGTACCAAATACATTTCCCGAAGATGGGTTACTTGCTGCAAACATTTTACGTAATAGAATTGCATTAAATATCCAGTAGGTAGCTGTGTTTTATTATTACTAGAAATTACGTGCATCACAAAGTACTTGCAAAGTTTTGCAGGCTTTACGATTCTCTGGAGAGATTACGAGAGATTTCACAAATCGCGATAAGAGGTGGAATTTCTATCACAAGATTATATCGTTCGAATATTTTTTAATTAATTCGAAATTCTTCCCGAAACGACGAAAGTTATAAAATTTTTGCAATCAACGTAGTCGAGAAAGGAAGAGAAAGTTATTCATACGAAAAATTTATACGAAAATTCGTATAAACTTCCGAATGTAGCCTAATTGATCTCACATCAAGTTTGCGCTTGGTTCTTCATTTTCCTTAATCTCGTTTCAATTTTTCTTTTTTTTTTTTTTTTTTTTGATTTATTTTTCACCGTAATAGCGTATAGTTTCGAGCCAACGCCGATTTTAATCAACTGCATCCGATCTATCGCGTGATTATTCGTAACGGAGGATCACGGCAGTTTCCGGTCCGTGCAATCAACGGTAGCGCAGATCTAGTGTGAAATTAAGCGGGAGGGGGGGGTTTACGATTATTAACGTGGCTGAACGTACATTCTCTCCCCGAATTCTCGTGCAGATCAGGTTTCACAAATCAGTGAGTTAAGACGCGCTCCCGGAACGCCATCTCTATTGCTCTTCTTTCTTTTTTTCTTTTTTTCTCTTCCCCTCTTCAAAAAAAACCTATCTATCTATCTATCTATCTATCTATCTATCTATCTATCTATCTGTCTGTCTATCCTCTTTTCGAAAAACTCGTCAATCCAACGAGGATTAAAAATTTCCAGGAAATAACGCGTTATAGTATTATGCTAATTGAAATTTGAACGCGAAGTGAAATTTTTAACTCGAGTGAAATTAAGTGAATTAATTAACGTGTAAAATATGGAAAAAAAGAAACAGGTATGAATTT
This sequence comes from Tetragonula carbonaria, assembly GCA_032399595.1. Lineage (NCBI taxonomy): Eukaryota > Metazoa > Arthropoda > Insecta > Hymenoptera > Apidae > Tetragonula > Tetragonula carbonaria. Next base: position 8,492,389 of record JAUCRC010000004.1, read on the forward strand.
AACTCTTTATTTTATAATCTCGAAACGAGACTAATTTTTATGGTTCTAGAAATTAATTGAATTATATAAATCATTTCGTTTTCTTTTTTCTTTTCTCGTTGCACTCGCACGGTTGAATTTCATACACTTTGTCGTTGAAATATCGGTGCTTTTTTTTTTTTATTTTTTCATTGCTCGGTGTTTTAATTCTCCAATCGAATGCACCGTGTTTTAAAACAAATTTGAAAAATAAAAATGAAAACGCGTAATATATAAATTGATAGAATGATTCATAATGAAACAACATACACGTCAATTCAATAATTATTCCATTGAGATTTACATTCGTCCGTGCCAAAAGAGCCGCCATTTATTTTTCCCATCGTTTACCTCGTCTCAAACGTATCAATCAACAAAAATCACACGATTGAAATAACAAAAGCGCAACACGAACGCGACAGAATAATTCGTAATGAAACATCAGGTGAAACAGCAAGTACGCAATGATTATTCCATTGAAATTTACGTTCGTTTCTTGCGAAAGTAATCCGCCTTTGATTTTTTTCTTTTTTTTTTTTTTTTTTTTTGATCGCTCGCGCTTTAAATCCGCGCTTCGATCGAGGAAAATCGCCCAAGAACTATTTTTCTTTTCGACGAACTGCATCGCGGCACAGTCAGAACGCATCACAAATACCTTTCCAACCCAATTAGCAATTAACGAATTGCGGAGCGGCTAATTCCACAGCCCATTCGCTATCCTGATCTCGCAGTTATTCTTGCGGAGTATCGAACGTTTCGAATTGTCTATATACGTGTACATACAGGGTGTCCTACCTGAAACATCCCACGTAATTACATCCTAAAAATATCCTAGACCACCGTAGAGGAAGTTGTTTCAAGTAAAACTTGCTTTGCTTCGAGGGGGAAATTTTATGGTGGTCTTAAAATCAAATCTTAATTCAAGTAAGAAATTTCAAAGTGATCTCTGGTTTTTTTATTTTTTTTTTTTTTAAGTATATATCTTTCTTTGGATGAATACGTAACTCGTTGTTTGTAACTTGACAAATTCATTGACCTATCGTATGTGAAACAGCCTGTAATCTTGGAGAGGGTGAAACCATCCTTCAGAGATAAATCAGTATATCGCTCGTGGTCACCATTTCGAATACGAAAGGTAAGATAATAATTTCTTGGTATGTTCAATGCAGATAATTTTTGAAAGGCCTTTACCTTAAAATGCCAATATATGATAGGTCGATGAATTCATCATGAAACGAGCTATATGTTCATATATTTTTTTCTAGTAATTACATTTTTCTTCTTTTTCTTTCTTGTTTCGTTGTCTGTGAAAAAATGTATAGTATACTCAGATGTGTGATATGATATGATCTTAAAATAATTGTTAATCCCGAAAACGAAGGTTGAACTTAAATCTCATATCTGAGAAAGCGCAGAACATAAGCGAGTGACAAATTTCACGGCCAAGTTATCTAGATGTTCTTTGCTCTAAAAAAAAGAAAAAAGAAAAATTTAAAAAGAGAAACATTTTCATTTCGATTGTATTCTAAGTTGCAAATGTTCAAGATTATTTGAAAATCACGCCAATCGCAATGTACTTTTCCACGAGCTGCGCGATGCAAAAGACAGAAAAGAATATACAGTTACACACAAAAAGAAAAAAAGAAAAAAACGTGCGATGACTTTGAAAAATCTAAAAAGAAAGAAAAAGAACGAACTATCGGTCACTTAACACTTTACCGACCGTGGTGAATAGTTAGCCGATTAATAGGCTACCGGTCGGTAAAGTGTTAAAATATGTTAGCCGATTAATAGGCTACCGGTCGGTAAAGTGTTAACACCATGCATGAAATATTTTTTGGCGTCCCTGCAAAGAACAATCAAAGAAGAAGGAAACAAGTGAATGAGACACCCTGTATAAGCCACATCAAAAGCGTCCCGCGTCATATTCGCGACGACGAGTGAACTTTGATTTAACTTTCAAAGTGACCCCGTCACGATTGCCCAACCACCGGCAATTTCAACTTCCTCCTGTCTTGCAACTACCTCCCTGGTTGTTGGCCGAACATCCACCCTCCTCCCCCTTGCTTCCTTTCTACGGATCATCTGCGGTGAGATTAACGATACCATCGCTGGATCGCTATCGTATATTTTAAAGCGGAGCGGAGGTGCTTTTTCGACCGGCCACTTTGTTGCAAAAGCAGCTTCGCGTTTTCACAGTGGATAGCTCTCGCGCTTTTCCCCGGATAGATACGGGGATTGACAGTGAAAAGAGCCAACAAAAGCGAGTACAGACGGATGATCGTTAAGAAGGGATATGATGGCTCGTGCCATTTGCGTTTGTACATTTACGATGGTCCGGCCGGTTTTCGATCGAAAACGGAATTCGAAGGATTGCGAACGCGATTGGGAACGCGTTCTTTTGGATTATTGAATATTTATAATGAAATTTTACATGGAAATGCGTTTGATTTCGAAGTTCGAACTTGTGGGTTTGCCGGCTCTTTTTATTGGTAATATTGCAAAATATCGAATTAAATGCTCAGTCAAATGTAATATCTAATATATATAATTTATAATACAATAATATATAACACGACGAATATTATTTATATTATGTACATAGGCACGAAGTTCTTACTGTATGCAATTTCTTCAAAACAAAATGTTTAATTTTATATTATAAATTAAATTATATAATATTGCATAATATACCATATAACGTTATGTAATATAATATTTATTTGAATATTTCATGTTTGGAAGAAGTTGCACACAGTAGGAAACTATAACGACGAATATTATTAATATTATATAGAACACGAAGTTTATGCTCTACGCAATTTCTCTAAAACATGAAATATTTGTATGAATATTATTTAATTTTATATTACATGTGATGTAACATTCATTTGAATATTTCACGTTTTGAATAAATAGAGTTGCACACAGTAGAAACTTCGTGTTTTATATTTAAATCTCTATTGCTATCAATGTTATAATATCGTATCGTTTAGAAGATACATTTGTTTGAATAATAATTATATTCAATGAACATTTGTTTGAATAATATAATAATAATAATGTTACATTTGTTTGAATAATATAATAATTATATTCAATGAACATTTGTTTGAATAATATAATAATAATAATGATACATTTGTTTGAATAATAATTATATTCAATGCTATAATATTGTATCGTTTAGAAGATACATTTGTTTGAATAATAATTACATTCAATGAACGAACATTAATTAACATTGCTATTGTGAGATAATATTGATTAATTAATCTGACATCCTTAAATTATAATATAATGTTATTATATTTCATGTTTTGAAGAAAACTGCGTGTAATTGAAACTTTCATTCGTTGCGTTGACATCGCAGTTTACATGTTGGTATTATTACTAATTGCTTTGTTAATATTGTGTCGTTTAAAAGATATGCCTATCCATTCTGATTGTTAGATACATCTCGTTTGAGAAAATACCATAGTAATAATTTAGCAAAAAACTTTGAACGACCGTTCTCCTCTTCTTCCTTCTCCCGTGTTCCCGTATAATCGCGTAAGAATGAAAATCCAAGTGGTTATTCGTGCTTTAGTTTCATGAAGTTCATGGCGAAGTACGCGCTTGCCTCGAGTGCAAAGTTCAAAGCACAGTTCGTGTAAAATTGGACGAAGGCTGAAAAAGTTTTCCAGAACAATCATAGCACGTATGGTAACGTAATTATCTCCCCCGGAAAGTTTCTCGAAAGGAATCACGAAGTTGAAGCGGGTACGGTGAAGCTAATATCAATTTAAAATCCTCGAACAATTGTCGCAGCTTCTTCACTCTGTCCAACAGAGTTAGAATACACTCCCGAGGTTTCTTTAATCACCGTGCAGGAAACTTGAAATCGTTTCCTTTACTGGTCGTGAGGGAAAGTTGTATTTAAGCATCGAGGATATTCTTCGAGCATAATGTACAATGACAATATCCAACCTTTGGATAGAGGAGGAATATTCGTTCTAAATATTCAATTCAGAAAACAGAATAAACGGCTAAAGGCTATTCCGAATTCAGTAAGCGAATCGAAAAACTGAATCTGAATGAACGAGAAACAAAGAGGAAGGAGATTAAAGTAAATTTGAACGCAAAATTTCAATTTAACCTCACGCGGAGAGAATGGTGAACTTTATTGCATAAATGTCGAGCGTAAATATCACTCTCAGTACCAAGCGAACAAATCGAAACGATAGATATTCGACGGATATAGAAATAAATTCAACTGCGAGCGTATAGTATTCAACTGAGCGCGTGAATCTATATGTAAAAAAGCGGACCCTCGTCAAAATGTATTTTTCGACACGGTGCCCTAAGTGATTTTACACTTTATACTTTCTCCACGGGTGTTCAGTTTCGCGAGCACTTCCGTCGTATCTCGTCTCTCGATTTTTTTTTTTTTTTCAAGAAATCGCGAGAATCTCTTCTCAGAAACGTAAATTACGCACGGTGTTAAATTGCTTGGCAATGCAACAGCTCGGAAACCGCCGCGCTATAAATTGAACGGGCGGTTTCGATGCGCGAAATTTCGACGGGACACAACACGGGAGGCCATGAAACGCGTTTTGTAAATCATGCCATGGCGGTGTGTGCGCGCCTCGCCGTTTAATTTGTTAGCCAAACAGCGCGAGTCGATAACAGGTTTTCGATGAAAAGCGACTGCCAAATTTGAATTTTGGATTACCGACGAATTTTCACATTTGGAGCACCTTGGAAAACCTTGAAAGTTTCCTCGTCCCCCTTTTTTTCTTTTCTTCTTTCAGTTTCTTACTTTACACTCTGTTAGCGATATTTTATTTGTCTTCGGTTATTACCGGGGAGAGTGGTTTTTTCCTTCTCTTTTTCGTCTGGCAGAGTTCCGTGAAAACAGGGAAATAAGAATGGTATTTTTTTTGCCTGGTTTTCTAAAATACAGCGGACACGTGTGTAAATATACCTGGGAGAAATGTGAAATTTCTAGGTTTCCCTCTGTACACGGAAGGGGTAGTTGGAAACAGAAATTGTTCTACGCTGCACCGCAGGCACAAATTTTTATCGTTTGCACATCAATCAGCGAATTCTTTTCAATTTTCTTCAAACTGTATTTCATTCTTGAAGTACGTTTTTTTTTTTTTTTAATTCTGAACATTCTAAGAACAGGTTCAAAATGCATTTCTTTCTACATTTCTTTTAAAGAAATCATCGATATTTTATTTTATTTTACCCGCGTATTCTTTCATTTATTTGCTCTCGCATATTTCATTTTAATTCAAGGTTTCATTCTGCTGCGAATGAAACACTCAAACATCAATCCCCTCTCGAATTAGAGACTCTAGAAATTGTAATTATGATTCGTCAATCTCCAAATATTCTAAACTTCCTTCAACTCTGGAACAACCCCGTCAATACGATAGATTTCAAATTTCAATTCACAAAATTCTCTTCTAATCATTGAAAATGTACGTGCTTTAACATCATTTTCCATTCAAGAAAAATACACAATTGCATAAATCGTTTCTTCATTATTATCATCATTTCAATTATAACGATTTGCACGTAGAACATTTTGGCACTTCTAATTGTTCCGATGCTGAGCGAACAACTCGAAAGTCACGCCAATTAAAGGAATTTTCCATTACAAGGAAACAACAATGGCAGAACGGGAAAAAACAAAAATCTGAAAAGGAAAATCCACCAAGAGAGATTAAACACTGTCAGCTTTTCTCCGTGCAAAAATCACTGCAACGACGAAACACACACACACACACACACACACTGTCCGCCATTCTCTTTGGATCCTCTCGATCCCTCTCGATCTGGAATCCGATTGAACGGAGGCTACATCGGTGAAAAGCGATGCCTGCCAGCCGATCCAGACGATTAATGACAAACTTGAACGGTCGATCGTCCGCGATCTTGGCGGATCGTCGCGTGGCAACGATCGTCCGTGTGTCTGCCGGTGACACGCCTGTCATCGGGGCGCCTCGTGAAATTTATTAAATCGCTTTCTGATCGTACGTCACGTCGTATCGCGCGTCATATAACTCAGTTTCGTCGACTTTTCCGCCCTTCGATTCGCGCGGCAGCCCTTTGCACGGCCGTTCTCGTTGTTTATTTCCCTCCGTCGAGCATCCGAGCTCACTTTTGTTCGGGAATTAGGAAGACGACGATGACGACGTTTTATCGTCTCGTCGTTTTATCGCGAAATATCGAGTTATCGTAATGGCTTTAGGTTATCGATAGCGCTAGAAGAGTGAAAGAAGCTGGCTGAAAGGGGATGAAGACTGTGCTCGCGAGTTTGACGCAACGTCGTTTCATTCTGAGTCCTTGAATTTTTCTACGAATCGTTTAGAAACCATGACTGATCACGAATTAAAATGCAGAGAAAAATGATGTTGTTAGGTTCGTGGAATTTTAACTCGGTGTTTGATTTTAGAATTTTTTTTTTCATTTTTCTCTGGATTCGATTTCGGAATCTAGAGTTACTAAAATTGTCGGAATTCACATTCTTGATTTTAGATCTAGAATAATTTATAGAATCATTTTTACTTTTATTTTAGATTTTGGTAGATTTTTCAATTTGTGCCATAAATTGACTTATGAAAATGAAGTTTAAATTGTTTTTTCTTTTTTTTTTGGAAACTGAATAATTGTGTGATATTATTTAATGAAATTGATCATGAGATTGCTTTATTTGCTAAGAGGTATTCAAATGTTCAATTCTGAATTACATTTTTGAAATTTCATTTATAAAAGGCGTCAAATTAAAAACTTTGTAGCTGTACTCGGTAGCGACAGGAATTTTTTCTAGAAACGAGGTTAAGTTTTCGCGGCATCTTCACTGCATCCTGGAATTTAAACTAATTTAAAAACGAAGTTGAAAGCGAGTTGTGCTTTGAAATATTTTTATTTCTGAAACGTTCTTCAACGAATTTACACCTTCTCATCCCTTGTAACTTCTACAGTTCCTCCGAACTTCTACAGTTCGCGAACTTCTTACATTTAAGTGAAAGCTTCTACAGTTTTGATGCAAGAATTTTAACTTCAATTCTGCTAGAATTATTACGAAAAAATTTGGTCCGTTAACTGATTCTGTCTGAAGTATACTACTATCAACTACTGAAATCGTAAATCAACCACAGAAAATGACATCGAACGTTCCGGAAAATCACAAGTGTGCCTTTACCTGGATGATCTCAGAATATCAAAGTTATAAAGTATAAACTTCCCTCCTAAAGTTAACATTTCTATCAAAAATAATCACAAATATATTTCTAAAATCATTTCTGACATAAAATATATCACGAAATATGATTCTCTCTCTTCTCAGTTTCAACCTTTTTAAAACTCAACTTGTTAAAATTAGCAACAATCTTCAATCAATCAGAAGAAATGACACCAAACGTCACTAAAAATTTCTTACATTCTGAATAAATTTCAATTGTTAAAATTAATAGCAAAACTCTTTTCAATCTCTACCAAATCTCTACCAAAACTGCTAGAATTATCAGTCAACAAAAGAGAATAACATCAAACGTTACTAAAATCTTTTCCATCATGAAATATGATTCTCTCCCTTCTGATTAAAACTCACCCTCTTAAAATTAATAGCAAAATTCTCTTCAATCTCTACCAAATCACTGTCAGAATCATCAATCAACAAGAGAAAACGACACCAAACGTCACTAAAAATCTTTTCCATCATGAAGTATGATTCTCTCCCTTCTCATTAAAACTCACCCTTTTAAGATTAATAGCAAAATTCCAATCTTCACCAAATCACTGTCAGAATCATCAATCAACAAGAGAGAACGACACCAAATGTCACTAAAAATCTTTTCCATCATGAAGTATGATTCTCTCCCTTCTCATTAAAACTCACCCTTTTAAGATTAATAGCAAAATTCTCTCCAATCTTCACCAAATCACTGTCAGAATCATCAGTCAACAAGAGAAAACGACATCAAACGTCGCTAAAATCTCTTCCAACATGAAATCTCGGATTGTCCTCTTCGTGCGCGTGGTCCGCACGAAGCAACCGACCGCGTGCCAATTTCAGCTCCGACTGGGAGGACACGCGTGCACGCGGACTGCATTACTCGGCCTTTTGTTCTCGTGCCCAACAATTAACGCGGCAAGTAAATAAAGCGAAATTAACGATGTTATGAACGAATCTGGCAACATCGACAGGCGACCGGCTAACGAAATACGCGGTAACGAAGCTGAAATGCTCGGCCCGGAAAAACGAGAGGGCCGGAAAGGGATGCGTCTAGTATCCTGTTGATAATGAGACTAACGAAGTCATGCCGGCTTTGAAACCCACCCTCGCCTCTCGAAAAATCTCTCCTTTATTTCTCTCGAACGCTTCCTCCGTATTCCCTCTTCGTTTTTCCTTTTCCTTATCTCCTTTTTCTTTTCTCGTATCAGTGGAGTATTTTACACCGTGCTTTTTTTTCCTCTTTCTATTTCTTTTTTCCGCCGCGGAGAATGACGTTAATAGTATCGGTAGCCTGATGTTTCAAAATCCACTCTGTCCTCTTGAAAAGTCTCCTTCTCACGAAAGCTTGACACGCTTCATCTCTTCTCTCTCTCTCTTTTTTATTTTCCCTTTCTTCCCTTTTTCCTCTCGTGTCACCAAAGAATCCCGCACCTTGTTTTCTTTTCTTTTTCTCGTCGAAAATCGGGTTAATAATATCGATATCCTGGCCATGCTGTGAAACTTATGCTATAACCTTCTCCTCTCGAGGGAATCTCTCTCTGCTTTTTTTTCTATGTTGAATCTCCTTCTCTCTTTTCCCTTTCTCCTTTTTCCTTTTTTGTATCGGTGAATTATTTCTCGCCGCGTTTTTTTCGCTGAAAATCGTGTTAATAATACCCGATAGCTTATGCTTGAAAACCCATTCTGTCTTTTCGAAAAATCTCCTCTTCGCTTCTCTCCTTTTCTTCCTTCTATTCTCTCTTTCTCTCTCCTTGGAAAATCCCTCTCTCTCTCTCTCGGATGCTTGCTCCGCGCTTTTGCTCTTCTCCCTTTCTTTTATTTTCCTTTTAAATCCTATCCTCTCTTGGAAAATCCCTCCCCCCGTCCCACCTCTTCACGCTCAAACGTTCTCCTCTCTTTTCACCATTTTCTTTTTCTCTCCTTTTTTCCCCTACTCCCGTATCATTGAAGGATCTTGCACCGTGTCTCTTCGTGGGAAATCGCGTTAGTAGTATCGATGGCGGAATTCCGTTGGAAAGTAGCTGTCGCTTGTGCACAATGAACGTTTCTCTCTTCGAGTAAAGATCTTGCTCCGGTAATTGAGAAACGTTTGAAAATTGTCAATAATGTTAGAAATCGTTTCAAAGTACCGTCGACTCTCCGGATGATCTATTCCTTTTCTTTCTGTTTGCTTCGATGTTATCATCGGACTTTTTATTATGCGAATTTTTCTGCAAGTTCGCGAGTTAAAAAATAGGACTCCGATGGAAAATTGTTTCATACACTATCGGATATTATAGAGAGCACTTTGAGAACATTTCATTACGTTTCTTCTTGCGACGTGCATTCTGTGCAGGTTTGAACTTTGCATAAAAAATTCTGCTTGCCATAGAATGTTTTCACGCGTCCATGAAACATTCTTTTTAGTAAATTTTATTATTCGTACGGTTACAATTTTATTGGTACTTTTAATTGGTAATTTTAATAATATTTCGCTCTCGGTACAATTTTATTTTACCGTGATTCTATTCTTTTGTGGTGCGTTCTGTTGCGAATTTTTATGCAAGTTTATAATTAAAAAAAATAGGACTTGGATGGTAAATTGTTTCAGATACCGAATATTATATAGGGAACACTGTATTTTGAACATTTTTTTTTCCGTGCATTCCGCGCAAATCTGAACTTTGCATAAAAGTCCTAATTATCGTAGAAAAAGTTTCATATCTGTATTATTCATCTGAAATATGTTGAAATTTTATTAGTACTGTAACGCAAATGAGCTACTGAAATTTTTATGCGTTTTCGGTGAAACTTTTTAAAATGGCAAAACCTTGCACTGCATTTAACAGATTCTTATCGATGCATTATATTTTCAAATGTTAAAACATAAAAGATTGACAGTACGATAAGAGATCTAACTCAGTGAAAGTTCAACAACGAAACTGGCAAACTTTTATCACCGATATTATGCAAATATTAATCTGACAAATTACAATTACCATGAGAAGATACGACTAGCTCTCTTGTTTAATTAATCACACAGTTTCATCTTTTGACGCACTCCGTGGTTTAAGATAATTTTTCACCCCCACGATTATCATAGAAAAACCATTTACATTAATACAGCATGTTTCGCCACCAAATTCTTTTTTCAAGCTCAAATGTGCTTCCTCGATCTCTTGAAGGAAATACAAAAAAAAAAAAAAATTGTTAAAAACATTAGCCCTCAGCCGTAACACATTTAAAATAATTTGATTGGTTCTTTATGACATACTACTATAAATTATTCTCTGTTCATTATATTTTCATTCTTCCAATACAAATTTCATATTCTAATAATTTCCGATCATTTCAGCGTTGGGTTAATTCATTACACGAAAGATATAGCCCAAGTAACAAAAGAGAACAAAACTCAAAGGACGAAGGAAAATTAATTCACCAATTTAAATAATCCATGAAATAATCCAATTTTTTTCAATAAATACAGTGAAGGTCTTCTTTTTCACGATTTTCATATCAATTTAAATTATCGATAATATCTTTGTTGTCGCTGATATCGATGATATCGCTTTGAAAAAAAACCAAAAACGTTTCCCCTTTATAATTTCGTCAACATCTGCGAATTAATCATCCAACGAAATACACTCAAATCGTTCAAAACTTTTGATATTTCATCTTTATCTCACGACGTGATGTATTCTGCACAAGAATAAATATCCCTTCGAAATCAAAATAATACACTCTCGGGCTCTTTCTGAAATTTCGCCGTATTAATTTTTAACTCGTATAGAAGACGAAGAAGAAGAAGAAGGAAACGAAGAGAGACGAAAGATGTGTACGCCAGGAGAAAGAGGTGTACATCGTCTAAGAGTCGCATCAACGGTTATTAATGTTTCAAGATTGCCATCTCTTTGAGGGTGCTTTTCTCGTCGTAGCGTGCAACAGCGGTAAATTCTGTTCGAGACAATTTCAGCGGAAGCTGTGCAATCCTCCGGCCGAAATACGTGCAACGGTGGGTAAATACAACCGGAAGGAAGTATTTCGAGGCCGGTGGGGACTCGCGGAGGCGCGGGACGTCGATTAAAATTACTTATGCTTCGGAAGGGGTGCAACCACCCCTGTTCCTTTCATGTCTCGTTGTCCCGGAAGTTTTGCAAAAGTTTTCGTCCGCGATCTCGCCCGTGCGAGAACGTATCAACAACTCGGCGAAAATTTAAATTAATCGAATCGGCAGATTCGAACTCGATGCTCTTCCCTTGTGATTTTTCGATTTTACTTCGAGTTAACTTCACGTTTTTTGAAATTTTCCCTTCTCTGCGCCGTGATTGTGTGACTTCGAAGGTTTCGTTTTCTATTTTATTCATTTTTATTTTTTATATCTTAGAGTTTTATTCGTCTTACATTTATACTTTATATTTTTTATAATAGGTGTCTTTCAATTCCACGAAATTTCTACGTGATTTATATTACATTGATATTTATATTTTATTTTCAATCGTTCATTTAAATCTAACGATTTCATGGAATTTCCACGTGGAATTTCCAAGAGATACTTTGTTAATGCTCGAACGATGAAGCTTGCAAAATTATACGCAGCTACGAACGTACAATTCGACGAAAATTTAAATTCGTTCATTCGATTCAGCAAATAGTCTTCTCTCGTAATTTCCGTTCTTCAAGTTGAATTCTTTGCAAGTTACTTTTCCTATATTTGAAGAATTTATTTCATGTATTTTTAATCGCTATTTCTTTATTCATTCAGCTCCAACGATTTCGTGAAGTTCCTACGTAGAAAAATACTTTTGTTAATGTCTGAATTATGAAATTCAACATAAAACTCGCGGAAAATCTTAATTAATTGAATCGATCAACCATTTGAACTTTTGAATTTAAAATTTATTTAATATCACCTTTGTCAAAAATTCTGCTTTCTTATTATTGTGATTGCCAATTTGATTTAATTTCCTCTTTCCTACCTTGCGTTTGTCTGCAATGTCATAAAACTTCTGCGAAGAATGCGGGGGCTGTTTTATTACTTAACTGTTTTATTAATTAACTCAATAGGAGCCGTTGTTTTAACGCAACATTTCGCGCGCAACATTTCTTTCGGTCAATTTGCGTAATTAAATTTCGTTTACTTTTCGAACGTTACGTTTACGGAAGAAAGTCCCAAGAATTTCCATCGAAGTTCGGAGAGTTTGAAGTATTTGTAATACCGTAGCATCAACAACTATTTTATTCCCTCGAGACCGCAGAAATTAATTTACCATTAAGTAATTTAAACTCGAGGAATATTCGCGTTCCCTTCAGAATATTTCAGAAAATTCAGAATTTTCAGCTGAAAATTTCACAAATTTCACTGAAAGACATGAATCTTCACCTCACGTCTAGCGTCTCTAGAATCAAGAGAACAAACGTTTCAAAAATTATCGTTATTTTGAAAATCGTGCCAGTGTCGTGAAGCAACGATCGCGCGACATTGTTATACGTCTCAATAAACGAATAAAATGTCCAATTACTCGACAACCGCGAGCACCACGGGATTTTTAATTGCCCACTTTCGTGCGCGTTGACCGTGCCGCTGTAACGATCGACTAATCGTTGTTCTTCTAACCTCATCAATTACACCGGGGGAAACTCGAGGAATTTCGCGTTCACGACGTTTAAGATCGAGCCGGTGGCGGCCGGTGGTCCGTACGAGAAAGAAAAAAAAAAAAGGAAGAACTGGCTATCATTTCCCTTAAAAATATCCTTAACGTCAGTGATGGGATTTTAATAGCGGATCGTCGCCTTAACGACGCCCCGGCTAACTTCGTTAGCTTCGTTATTATCCCGATCTCCTTCACGGCAGCCAACTTTTCTTATTCTTCGTTCAACTTCCACGTTATTGCATTCCGTTCGCCCCTCCATTAACAAGCTTATTGTTATTTTCTTCCGCCTACCCTTGTCCGCGACTTTCTTTCTTTCACCAGAAAGATCGAATCGATCTCGCGATCTCGTCACCGTAGAGTGAACGGAAGATGAAGTCTGGTCATCGAAACGGAAGAATTTTGCGATCGTATAGTGAATATATAGCGAATATTCGTATAGCGAACATAGTATTTTGGTGGCCGTAGTGAATTTTTGGAATTTTCACATTTCGAACGTCGAACATTTGGTCAAGGAAGTTTTGGAACTTTTACGCTCAGAACACTGAATATTCGATTAGAAGAATTTTTTCATTTGATGTGTTATACACATGTATCTGGCGAGCATTTGGTCAAAATAATTTTGGAATTTTTCACGTTTCGAACGTCGAATATTTAGTTAATTAAGTTTTAGATCTTTTACGCTCAGAATACTGAATATTCGATTAGAAGAATTTTTTAAATTTGAATTTTCATGTTTCATACACATGTGTCTGCTGAGTATTTGGTATCAGGATAATTTTGGGATTTCTACATACAGAATGCTGAACACTTGATCAGAGAAATTTTCGAATTTCGACGTTTCAAGCACTGAATATTTAGTCAGAGGAATTTTGGAATTTTTACTTCAGAAGACTAAATATTTTATCAGAGGAACTGTTGAATTTTGACCATATACTAAATATATGGTCAAAAGAATTTTCTAATTTTCACGCAGAATACTGAATATTTGAGCAGAGCAATTTTTAACTTTGAATTTTGACGTTCCGCATGTTAAATTTTTGAATCTCAAATATTCAACATCCGTGGAAAGAAATTTCCTACTACCCACATCCCTCATTTTTAATATTCGGTCAAAAGGATTTTCTGAACATCGAGCATTTATTGGGGAGACTGTTTTAAACATCAAATAAAAGTAACTTTTCATTGTTTGCGTTTCAAACCAGAGAGAAAATTAATTTTTTTCTAATTTTTGGCACAATATTTGCTAAATAGGTACGTCAGGCAAGCGAAAAGCGAAGAAAAATTTGTTGTTGGAGTTGCGAAAGTTCGAAAAAAAAAGAAATTTGCCTCGCGTATAATTAATGGCGAAAACATAATTAAAAACAGCGTCGATTCAAGAATGTAATAAATTTATAAGTGTGCCATTGAGATTTTTATTCACGTTGAAAAGAGTTTGCTGTATGTATAATTAATCGTGAAAACGTAGTTAACAGCAACTTTGACTTGAAAAACGTAATTACCTTGGAGCCAAAAATTTTTGCGCGCAATCTACGATTAATTTTCCAGTTTCTTACAGTTTATTATCAAACTCATTATTAAGGGCAATTTACAATTACAAAAGATTATTATTATAATAAATGAAGCAACGAATCATAAAGAATTACTAATTATAGAAAATATTCTACAATATATCTTTTTTTTTCACTAATTTTTATCCCTTTTTTTTTCATTGAGAGATATTTAAAATTCGGTAACCAAAATTAAAGGCAAGTATATAAATAACAACTGTTTTATCCTCATCTCCTGTCCCACAAAAGATTTCATAGTCCATTGAAAATCAATGGATCGTTCAAGGCCAGCGAAAAATCGAATCCTCACCTCTTCGTATATCCACTCAATGGTTTCATCTCTTGTCTCTTCAACCCCTCGTTCTCAAATTTACTCACCAGTCCCTTTACAAACAACAAATTCATGCTTTCGAACGAAGATATTGAAACATTTGTAGATATCTTTCATAAATGTATAATACATTTGATAGAAATTACGTATTTTGTAGAAATTACAAGAATATTCAGAATATATTAGATCACTAAAATTTATTCGATTTTATTTGACATTTATTTCACACATTCGATTCTAAATTATGTAACGTCGCCTTTAAATTACTATGTTTCTGACTCGGGGGTCATCTAATGACACCAGATATGAATTAAACAGTACATTTTCAAATTAGGCCTTAACATTAGACATTCAAAGCTAATTAAAAATTTTGCAATTCTTCGATTCAATTTCGTTACTAATTCCTGTCGGGAGAAATACAAAATAAAATGAAATTTTTCCAACGCGGTGCAAATTACTATGGCGACGACCTCAGAATTTACCACACCATGGGACAATCACTTGAGGGCATGTCACTTCAGGGTTTCAAGCTTGGTCAATGCATGCATTTACATTTCTTGCAAATTATGCAAATTGCATTTAGAAGAAAATATTAGAGATACCCGTAGACAATGTCGTTTCATTCAAATTTAATAAACTTAATAAAATTGCCAGTGACGATAATTATTAATAACAATCTATATTCTAGTCAAATATATTGACATTTAGTGCGCTTAAATTGTAGTATAAATGAATAATAATAAAATAAAATTTAATAATAATAAAATAAAATAAAGTAAATAATAATAAAATAAAATTTAATAATAATAAAATAAAATAAAATAAATAATAATAAAATAATAATGAATAAAATAAAATTTTGTACAGTATCGAAAAACGACGTTATAGGCACTCCTAAAATATATATGTATATATGTATATGTATATATTCGCATTGTGACGAAGTTTCGCGAGGCTGGAAACGACTCGAGAAACAGTGGAAGCGAGGCGTAGCTCTTCTCTCAAAAGAAAGATCCACACGGGAACGTCCGTTTCGCGCTTCCTGCAAACGATCCACGCTGGCGTTTCTTCCCGTTTCTTCCCGTTTCTCTAAGCATCGCGTGTGCCACGGCATAAAGAAACGGCCCGCTTACATCGTTCTTAATACGCGTATCTATTACGCGGATCTCGCGTCACCGTGGACAGAGTCGAGGGGACTTTCTTTTCTCTCATCCAGGGAAAACCTCGTGTATCCTGTACAGAGGTCGAGAAAAGAGGAAATGCTGCTGCAGAGAGGAGAACGAGAAGAGCGCGCGAGAGAAAGAGGGATGATACCGAGAGAATTCACGGGGGCAAGTGGGTGGAGCTGAGGACAAAGATGAGAACACAGGGATGCTGGAAAGCGTTCGGGACTACAAAAGTCAGGGGCGGGTGGCGTGAACGATGGTCCTGATAAAAATGTGGAAAGACCTGAATAGTATCAGATGCCTCCCCTTTCCTCCGTGTAATTATTATAAAAACGAATCAGTCTTATATAATGTAAATAAGGATGAACGAATTTCAATATCTATGAGTTTGGATTTGATAATGATAATTTTTAACGACGCTCGATGACTATTATCTTTAGAATGTTGTTCCCTTTCTTTTTATCGTGTAATTGTCGCAGAAATATGAATAAATTTAAATACTTGCAGCGAAAATGGTAATCAAGGACGAAAGAGGTTCGATACATTGTCTTGGATTTGATGATAATGACTTGATAATACAAGATGTTGTTATTTTTAGAGTTAACTTCCCCTTTCTTGTTCCCTTTGTATTATTATTAATTATTATTAAAAACAAAAATGGGGAAATATCAGAGAACAATTTTAAATACTTGTAGTGCGAATGGTAATCAAGGGTGAAGAAAGGTTTCAATAATTATCTTGGATTTTGCTTCATAATGATAATTTAATATTTTTAATTTAATTTAGTTATCTTTAGACCTGTCACCTGTTTTCCCTTTTTTCTTTCCAATGAAACTAAATGAGAGAAAGTTGACGAATATCTTCTACTTCTAAATTTCTAACAAATTTAGGAAATTGTAGTACGAGCAGTAACCGAAAAGGCTAAATTTTGTTATTAAGGTCTTGAAGAATATACTTGGATATCTAAATCTGTTACTTAATCAAATAAGTGTAGCGTACTCGTTAGATACTAGATAGTGTAGTGAATTCATTAGATACAATAGTATACAATAAAAATGAATTCACTAGAGAGTGAAAAATTCCAATGATTATTTTTAAATGTTGAAAAGAAATTCAACAAATTTATTAACAGCGTATAAATGAAACAACAAAGCAAGATTGTGAAAGATAGAACAGATAAAGATAGAAGAAATAAGAAAAAGAACCAGCGAAAGAAAAAAAGAAAGAAAAAGAAGAGAATAGAAACAGCAGAATCCATATGTCGGATTCGCTCAAGCCGACGCGCGTGTATTAAATTCATACATTTTCAAGCTTTCGCGGCAGCAGTGTGAGAAATATCCACGAATGATAGAAAGACAGAGGCAACTGAAAATATCCGGAGAAATTTGGACGAGGAGTGGGAGAAGCTCCAACGCTTTCAAGAGAGAACAATGTTCCCAAGAATGTGCTGGCTGAGACTCGGCACGAATATTAATTAAAGCGGAAGTAAATGCAGAGTGAAAATAATTAACGTGTTAATGAAGAATTAAAAGTTAACAAAGAGAAATAATTGGTTCTTGCTTTTGTGAGGGCAGAGTCGTTGCGATAAGGGTGGATTGCGAACAGGCGAAACAAATTGTTCCGGTTAAAAAAAGGAAAAAGAAAAAAAAGAAAAAGAAAAAGTAAAAGAAAGAAAAGAGGGGGACAGCTTGTAACGGACTTTAAATTAATACTTTCCAATTAACGGAATTTCGACGATAAATAAATAAAGCAGCGGCCGACGAAATAAAAGTTAGAATAACAACGACGCATGAAGTTGAAGAAATGAAAGAGTATAGTAGGAACAAACATGCACACAGGTTCGCGGAGACCAGAGATAAAAGCCGAAATGAAAAAGCATTGGACAAGTGTACAAATCGAAACAAACCGGGAAACAAGAGAGGGAAGGAAACTGAAAATATTGTAGTAAACACAACACTGCCTGAAATATCGAGCATGGAAACAGACTAAGTAGAAAAGCGATAAATGTTTTGTATTTAGAAGAATTTTTCTAAGGCTTTTTTTTTACTCTAACAGTAGATGATAATATTGGGGGAGCAAGAATAGAAATAAATAATAACACGGGCTTGGCAAAAAAACAGGAGAGAATCAAGAATATCTAAAGGAAGAAGGGAAGAAAAATAAATAAAAAAAAAAGAAAAGAATAACACTTCGAAAATCAACTCGATGAAAAAATGAAAAGTCGACGTGCTGCTCTGAAAGTCACATTTCAATAAAGAAAAAAATGCAAGAAAAAATCGAGGGAAATAAATGGAGAAATCTAAGCCAGTCGAAGAAAGCTAAACCTTCGTCGAAAGGAAAAAGTCAGAAATATCGAAGAAAACGAGAGAGTAAAATCAAAAGGAAAAAAAAAAGAAACAAACAAACAAAAAACGGTATATTTTCAACTGAAGAAGCAAAACGCGAGGGAAAGGTGGAGCCGAAAACTACGAGCGAACTATAGGTGAAGCTGGATGGGGAATAAAAGGGCGGAGCGTGTACGAGCGGATAAGAAAGAGCTGGAGGAGGGAAATAAATTGCCAGCCGGCATCTGGTGATAACTGGGAAAGTTATCACACGTGCCGCCTCCTCATCGGCAGCCGCACGTTCCACGTCCGAATTCTTCGCCACTTCCGTGCAACTTCTCCCTCGTTGTTCGTCCCGCTTGACACCGGTCATAGAACAGGGGGGTCAGAGAGAGAGAGAGAAAGAGAGAGAGAGCCTCGAGTGCTGGACAAATCTCCCACCGATGGAAACGTTCGCCTCGAGTGCGCGCGAGGGGAAACAGAAGAGAGGAAGAGGGAGAAACCATGGTCACCGGCGGGGAAGAACAGGAAGCAGGAGAGAACTCCTCCCCGGTCGTGATTTCACTGGGAACAAGATTCGGTTTGCACACCGCCGGTGTATTTTGGAAAGTACAGAGGGGTTGTCTTGTATGGGTGAGCGAAGATGCGGCTTCGATAGGGTTGAAAGAGGGAGGAAATTGCGAAACCAGGGAAAATTCACCGCTCTTATTGTTCGCTAGCTGCATTGTATCTCTTCTCTTTTTCTTTTCTTCCTCCTTTTTTCCCTCTCTCTCTCTCTCTCTCTCTCTCTCTCTCTATTATTGCTCCTTTATTTTCCACGAGACGTGCTCTATATATTTCTTCGTTTCTTTACTCCTCCCCCGTCTCACCCTCGATAAAGGGGGTGCAGCTACTTTTTATCGCTGGTGGAATTTATGCGATAAGGCTGAATTGTTACTTCGCACGAGCTGGATTAGAAGCGTGTTGCGAAGCAGGCAATTGAAAGGATTGCGAGATTGGTTCGAGAGCCTCCCTCTCGAGTGATTTAGAGCTTCGAAAACGAGGTGTCAGACTAAGTCGATTAACGATACTAATTTTCAAGTCAAGCGCTGGTAATAATAAGTAATTCCAAAGAAATGAATCCCGAGCAATTTAATTTTACTAGCGTAGTTACTAGTATTAGAAATTCTAATACTCTTTCACCCTGCTTAGCGTTAAAAATACCAAAGTGAACGAAACGATTGATCGAACGTAGAAATTCTATAGAATGACAATCCTGTCATCCCCTTATTTACTTCTTCGTCCCGAAGTTAGGCTCCCATTGCCTTTAAAAATTGACAAATATAATTAATATAATATAATATAAAATATAAATATATAATATAAATAATAATAATATAAATATAATATAAATATAATATAAATATAATATAAAAATATAAAAGCAAGAACTTCCTCGTTTTTTATCGTTCTTCCCTGTATTATATTATAAACTACTTCTTACCCCTCGTGCACCTCAACTTCTCTAATACAAGTTTTATACTTCGATCGTTCCAGTTTATATCCTCGACGAATCTTAGCTTAAATAGCACGCGATAAAGATATCGATAAACGTGACGATTTCTCTCCTTTCTTCGTGTCCTTCTTCTGCCGGTCTGTTCTCCCTTCCGCCGTTCTCAGCGAGGTAGTAAAGTATGGAAGATTGGTGAACTCCCGGTTCGGCGAGGAAGACGCTCTATTTCAAGGGAGAGAAAGTTGGAGTTTTTCACGCGTTGCGCAAAGTTGCTCGTATCGAGAAAGAGCGAGAGAGAGAGAGAGATGATTTATGAATTTGGTTTTTCCCCAGTTGTGGCCGCGAGTGTATCTTCCCCATGTGAAAAGTGCCTTGCACGCGAGTACCAGCCACCCCTCGTGAAGATGAATGAAAACCCCGGGTGGAAAAGTTCGAACCGTTAGGAATAATGGATAAGTGATGGATTAATGAACCGATCGCTCGACGAGGCTTCTTTGTGAGGTTTGTTTTAGAAAATTGACCCTCCTCTACTCTTCTCCCGCCCGTTCGTATTTCTTCCCGCCGTGAAAGTGAGTTGACGGCGCTTCGAAAAGGGATCCTTGCGAATCCGCACGGTCGAGTCATTATAAAAATGAAATTGGTTCTCCCGATATCGGCTCGATATTTTATTATTCGATGAAATAATAAACGAATTATTCATTTACTAAATTTCATTAATATTTGCTAAATTTATGAAATAAATAAAATATTACCGTTCTTTGGACAACGAAGAATTTCTTCTACTTTTAATTTAAATCATCATTAAATTATCATGTAATATGTGTTATGTATTATTGTGTTATTTATATTTTATATTATTTCCGCAGGTAAACTTAACCAGCCAGGAAATATGATAATGAGATTAGATACTCCCCGACACGTTGAAATTGAAACTACCCCCGCAGACAACGAGGATATTTTGGATCAGATTTAACATTAGAAAAATAAACTAAATACTTCACGTTTTATTTGCAAGTGAATCGAATCGTTAGAAAACACGATACTGTGATAATGAAATTGGACCTGCGTGCGGCTCTTTAAATGTTTTATTACTCGCCGGAGCTGAAATTATTTTTCGAACGACGATCTCTCTCGTATATTATATTACATTTAACATCGCATTAAAAGTGGAATTCTCACAGGGTTATTAGATGACCGTGTCATTTATTAAAATTAAAAGCTGTCTTTTAAATGATCTGTCCATCCTTCGAAATTAAATTCGATATCGTCGTCGAAACTAAAGCTATTTTTTTACATTACACGTTTTATGTGCGTTACAGATAAAAAGCAAAGGAAAAAAAGAATTTAATACTCGCGCGATATTTTATGGTAATTTTACGACAAAACTTCCGGCGAATTTTTATGGAGCACGACTTTTACGCCATTATAAAAACGAAATGGGATTTCTGGATTTTCATTCGTTCCAGCCTGAAACAGGGAATTTTTTTTTTTACAATTCGTAATACAGTTCGCGCTAACAGTGAAATTATTTTGTCTGTTTCAGGTAAGTCTGCCACCATCGATATTACGAACTTGTTGAGTAAGTAATTTCCAAAAAAGAAACAGATTACGAAACTTACATTATTTTAGAAAGAAAACAGCGATGAAAATTCGACAAAGTGACAGAGAGATACACAGAAGGAGAGTGGAAAACGTAATTTTCGACAAAACTAGCAACGCCCTCCCCCTCCCCCTTTGAAATCATTAGAAGCTCTCTAACTCAAAAGACCCGGTAACGTTATTTCCCTTTGCCACTGGCGAACTATGCTCATTCTGAAATTCGCGGCGCTGCTTACAAACACGCGCGCGTGCAAAAAAAAACGCATACTAGATCAAAAGACTAGGAGGGGGGGGAGGAGCCCCGCGGTATGAATATAAAAATATGAATATGAGAATAGAATAGAGAGTGGACACGCGTAAAAGTTTCAAAATGTTTGAGTTACCCACTGCCTGATGTACAGCCGCGCTCCGTTACGCGAGAATTACAACCATTATATCCGTTTATAAATGTTACGACCCCCTCCCCCCCCCCATGTTCGTTGCATCGTTCCGTTCTTTCTGTTACTGTTGGTTCAGTAATACGTTGTTGCTGTTAAATACAATACTGCCGTGTACCTCTTGGTCCTCGTATTTTCTGCTAAAAACATTACGCCGTTGCGTGAGCATACTGCGTTAGTATTCGTACGTTCATATCAAACGACGTATGTATTTTAACTTTCACGCGTTATGCCGCGAAAAAGAGAGAAAGAGGGTGAGGAATGAGACAAGTAGTTTGTAATTACGTTCGGTTATTTTATTCTTTATATAGGCTCTCTCAGTTATTAACTGCGTTTCTTCTTTTTTCGTGTGTTGTTTTCCTGTGTGTCGTTCGTTCATAGGTTTGCTCCCTCTCGTTCAAACGAGAATTCGTTTTACTTTTCATTTACATTTACGAAATTAATGATTGCAATTATTAAATATTGAAACCGCTTGCATTTCAGTTCAAACGTTCAAATTCATTCGTTCGAATGTTCTTAATTTCCTGTTTCATTCATTAAAAAACCGCCATTAAAGCATTAAAATTTGTGATTTAATCGAGGGCCGATTCATCGATTCGGTTCTATTAACTGCAACACGATTGCCGTTCCCGCGAAAATATCGAAATTTGCGATCGAAAGAGAAAAAAAAAACTCAAACAGGTGCATTTCAGAAAATTCACCGCTCAAATTTTGTAATTCCCGTACTTTTAATTTACATGAATTAATATGCCGTGATACACCTCTTACGTGCTTTATATATATATAATTCAATGCGAAACATCGCACTCGCAATTTTCTTGTTTTTAATTTCTATAAATTAACGTTCGTCGTTACATTGCAATTCAAATCATCTTCGCTTTCATGAAAGTTGTCGTTTCGCATGTGAACTTACAGAATCACAGTTCCCCAGTATAGTATACAGTTCTTTGGTTTCCTCTCGCAATCAGGATTCTCCAGTAACAAATCCAGCACGAATCAACAAATTTCAAAACGAATTATTCATCAATGCCATACCAATAATCGTGGTCCTTCGCCAATAATTACATAAATTAGTAATTCAGCCCACAGAGAACATACGAAATTGTCATTGATCAAAAAAATTGTTTCGAAAAATCATAAAATTGTCGTTACGTGGTATTTACAACATAGATAACAGGATATGTAATTACACATTTCCTTAAAACAGAGGCGGCGAACTCATCTCCGCCATAGACCACACCAGCTATTCACTCGATTTGCCAGTTTCCTCCACTATGAAAATTAATTTCCACTCTTTCTCGGGCCAAACACTTACAAACTTTCCCTATCTGCCTTTAACTTCAACAGCTACAGTAAAAAAGCAATTTATATGTACACATATATATCTAATGCGAGTATGTGGTCGCTCCTACTTTCGACGGAGTGGGGAGATCGATGCAGTGGAGGGGATAGCGCTGGCGAAGTGGGGATAATGACCGCCAATTAGCCAGCTCTGCCTTCTAAAATATCTAAAATCATGTGATTTTAGGCTTTCGTTGTCAGACAGGTCCAAAGTCGATCAATTTCTTCTCTCGCCAGTCACGAAGGAATCACGAAACGCTTGAAGTCTCGAGACGACGTTCTTACTCCTTGGCGACGAATATCCGTGAAGTTCAATAAAAGTTGGTGACATTACGGGAACCGGAGAATGCCGTAAATTCGACGCTCGTAAAATAATCATCGATGTTCGACGCCGTGTCCCACTCGCTCCTTTACGATCAGATTATGTCTGCGAGGATCAAGTCGGACTTTTACGCACGTGTCGCTCGTCTGTCAAACGGAGATTTGTCAGGATTCGGTTCGTGTCAACTTCGACGGTGATAAAACGTACCTTCGAACGAACAACAAGAAACGTTTCTCAGCCGGGAGAAACCTGTTTTGTGAACTGGCGGGAAGGTGTAGCTTTTATCGTAGGCGGTTGATATTTATATCTTTCTTTGTATTAAAGATTAGGAAATTTAATGTTTTAGTCGTTGAATATACTGACACGCAAACGTTGAAACTTGCATGATTGATATAGAGGATCTCAAGTTATGCAATTTCATATTTTCAAGGATAAAATTGAAAGATTAGAATCTTGCTTTGCATAGAAAATATTAAAGATATATATATATATATATTTATTTATTTATTTATTTATTTATTTATATTGTATGCATTTTGTGCGATTTTACACGTTGGAATTTTTCAATTAACTTCAAAGTTCTTATCTTTTTCAACAAAAGACAACTGCAAGAACGATTTGATATCCTTACAATCCTCATAATGTTTCCTCACCACACACATCAGATAATTTAATTGTAAGTTCGTTTCTTTCTTTTTTTTTTTTTTTTTTTTTTTGAAAAAATACATCAAAATATAACATGTTCCTCGTTGATTTTGAAATCGACGTCCAGCAAACAGTTGCTAACGAAATTGTGCATTTTCTTTCTCCAAAACAAATTTGAATAGCTTAGCTATCACGTTGCACAACTGGATTTCCGATTTATAAAATGAAGTCGATCACATTTCGAAACAATGTATCTATTGAAGAAAAAACAAAAAAAAAGTAAATTACTTTTTGTTCATCTACAATTTATTCAGAATGAAATCGAACGATTTTCTCTCCTCTTCACTCCTTGATCTTCCACTCGTTTCTTCGTCTCCGAAGCGAGCTCGAGGTCCGCGTATCCTCCAGCCAAGTAACAAAAATGCCAACCTTCGACCCCCGTCTAATATCCTTGCGTCCAGCTCCCCAAATAAGTCCACAATCTCGAAATTTCCTGCCAGTTTCCAATACTTTCGCCCCGGTCCCCATTCGGCGGCCGGAGGGGGGGGGGACGAATATCGAGAATATTCAGTCAGCGACCGAGGAATATTCACATCGACCCTCGAGGATCCCCGAGAATCATCGAGGATTCCATAAATCGAACGGGTTACGAACGACGGGTCGCTCTCTCTCTCTCGTGTTCTTCCTTCTCCTCCCTCTCCCTCCCCCCCGCTCTCAGGATCGTCGTGTTTTACACGACACGGCGAACGAAGTTTCGTAATCGGTCGATCACGCGTCGGGCGTTTCAAGCTTCGCGGCTGGCTCGCAGCGATTTCCAAGCTGCACGCGCGATTGCATTCGCGAGACGTGGGAATTGCTGTCAGTCGGCCGGCGTTTCCCTGATTTATGCGGCCGGGTTATTGCGCGAATTATTGGCGAATAAAGCGAGAGGCTGGCGAGTGGTATTGCTGCAGTGACGTCGAGGCTTGCACGGCGAATGCAGAGTATCGGCTACGCGTTCTTTCTCCTGGTTATGCATGTAATATTCCTACCGCGTTTCTTTCCCTCTCGCCATTGGATTCTTTGGTTTGCTGATTTTCCCTTGTTCCCTCCTCATAGAGTTGCACCGTCTTATACGTGTAATATTTTTTTTATCCTTCTTTTCTTTTCCCTCCCCAGGACTTCTTTCTCATTTTATCGAGTTTCGAGTTGGTTATTTCTCGAGTTTGTTTCCTTTCTTTTATTCCCAGAGAGAGAGAGAGAGAGAGAGAGAGAGTTAGTTGTTTGTTCCCTGCATTATGCACGCGATGTGCTTCTTTCGAGTATACACTTCGTTTGTCACTCGGAGTCTTGTCCTCCTGTTCTTTCTTTTCTTTTTCCTCTTTCTCTTTTCTTGGTTTATTTTAATTACGTCACTTCTTGCTGATCTTCTCACTTTTCTTCGGAAGTCCTCCATTTTTTTTTAAACTCTACGCGTTTAATTTTAATTTTTTCTGCCGGCTCCTTCGTTATTGGAGGTTCCTCGGTTGTTTTCCACCGTTTTTTCTTTCTCCTTCGAGCGTTTTGTCCCCTAAACAGGGCGAGGGAGAGGGGGGGGATACATTACGCGTGCAACCCTCTTTTGTCCATTGTTCTTTCTCGTGCTGTTGAACCTCTTCGTCTTTGCTACTTTTGTTCCCCTTTCTTCTCACAGGTGTTCTATCGTGTATTACAATATTCTCTCAGTATGTTGCTTTCCTTAATTATCGGAGAGTGATTTTTTTTTTTATTTGGAGTGTTGCATTTGACACTTGTTTTAGTCTTTTCTCGATAAAAAAGAAAATTAGTGGAGAAGAGAACAAATTCTGTTATGTCTGTCTTTTTCATTAAATTCGAATTTACCTCGACCAAAAGTCATAAAATGTTACTTCAACCCCCTTTGAATTTCACGTCTGGAGGGTGATATTTCTTCTTTTTTAGTAAAAAGTTCCTAAAGTTGGTAGTTTCCTGAAACTACACATCAACCAGAAGCAACGATTTCACGACTAAAGAATGATATTTCTTCCTTTTTAGTAAAACAGTAGAAGAAATTTTCAATATATTGTATACGTAAAAAGGAAAGAAAAGAAATTCTATTACGAAAAAGGAGAATAGTACTCTAGAACAGTACTTCATTATTTATTTATCTTCCTAAAATTCCAACTAACCTTGATCAAAATTCTCTAAAATTCTGAGACTGAACTTCAACCCTCGGAACACTGATTTCACCATCGAAGGGTGATTCTAGTTTAATAAAAAAAATTTCTGAAATTTCCCTGGAACCCTGGAAGTCCTGAAACTTCGATCTGAGGCAACGATTAGATATTTCTTTCTCTTTTCGTAAAATATTAGAAGAAATTTTCTATTTGGTACATAAAAAAAGAAAAAAGAAATTCTAATATGAAAAAAAGGAGAAAAGGTACT
The DNA here is from genome assembly GCA_032399595.1 of Tetragonula carbonaria. Classification (NCBI taxonomy): domain Eukaryota; kingdom Metazoa; phylum Arthropoda; class Insecta; order Hymenoptera; family Apidae; genus Tetragonula; species Tetragonula carbonaria. Next base: position 8,518,890 of record JAUCRC010000004.1, read on the forward strand.
CCATCTTTCGTTTATCCTCCTGAAATTCTAACTAACCTTGACCGAAATTGTCCCTGAAACTCTGCGACTGAACTTCAACTTCCCTCATCCCCGGAACAACGATTCGACGAGACCAGACGGGTGATATTTCTTGGAGCCAGGCAGGAGAAACTATTTTACACGTTGAAAAGAAAGGGGCGAGCCAGCTGGGGTGAGACGATCGGGTGGCCGGTTAGCCGGTGTAAGTGTCATAATTCCGCCTGGCGAGGGTCGAAAGGGCGGACGTGATTACAGATTTATCGACTTAATTTTTCCCATGGAGCCAAGGCGTCCAAGTTTCTGCGTTTGTCGGCCGACAAGCCGTACAAACGAACGAACAGCCGTTTCCACGGAGGTGGAAAGCTCTTAGAAGTAGCAGTGGAATCACCGATTGACGTACCGGATGTCGGGAGTTTCTTCCCGGAAAGAGAGTGTTCTCCCTCTCTCTCTCTCTCTCTCACACACACACACATACACACACTTTCTTCTCGTGTTTTAAACGGTTCAACGGGCGGCCGTTCCTCCGGAACGAAGGATGGCCGACAAGAGAGAGGAATGGTGGCGGAATGACCGGGAATAAGAAGGTTCGTAGATTGGTCGAGGGATCAATGGACATATTAAGAGGAGATGGAAGATGTCGGTGGAAGATTTACGAAAGGTGGCGGGGGAATGTTTCGAAAGCAGAATCGTGTGACCATCTGATAAGTTAATGGAGTATTTTCCATTTATTTTCGTAGCCGATGAAAGCTGTAGAGTGAAAGTTGATTTAAGCGGCGATAATAAATAGGATAATGAGATTGACACCGTAGAAGTCGATTTTTTTTCATGTTATGCAGATTTTTCGATCGATTTTTGAGCGATTGTAAATAGAGAATTATTTTACAATCGGAACAAATAGTGAACAACAAGTGAAGATTCGAGTAAATTTAATAATATAATTTCCTATAATTATCTCTTAGTTGTTTTGATAATAAATTCGAGTTGGACGATTATAAATAGGAAATTGTTTTAAACAAAGGAAATGAAGGCGAGGATTCGAGTTGGAAATAATAATATATTTTATAAATAATAATATATTTTATAATACCAACAGCAAGAGAACAAAGAACAACAAGAGAACAAAGAAAGATTTGAAAATAATGAATTTTGTTTAGAATGCAAAACTCAATATATATTTTTCATAAACAAATATTCCAGAGAATTCATTAAAATTTACTTGAAAAACTTATGAATAATATAGTTTTTTTAATATATTGTTTAAACAAAATGCTTTTTTGCAAGATGATATACATCGTTAAATTTGAAATTAAAAAACACTAATTTCATCAATTTACACAAACACATTATCTTCAATAATTTTCGAGATATTTGACAAAATATGTTCCGCATCCTTAACTTTGAGTTTTCATCCCTTTAAATACCGTTAAGATCGTTATCTATTAGTCAGTTATCTGATCGTCATTTAAACCCCCACGTACGCTCCATACCCCCCCCCCATATCCCCCGCATAATTTTTAACCTACGCACTTGCCTTTTTTTCTAGAAATAACATCAGAAACACTCTTTTTTAAGGAATTAAGATAGTCTATCTTCTCTTCAAAAAGCACCATATTGAAAGTGTCAAAGTCTACCTTTAACATCGACAATTGTCGATAAAAGAAGAAACACACGTCAAATATTTGTTCCTCGAAAACTATATTTGTGCCAAATTTCATTAAAATCGGTGATTATCAGCTCGGAAAATATGAGAATAATTATGCATCTTTAGCTTTAAAAACCATCGATAGATATCTTGAATAATTTCCGAGATATCTGACAAAATACGTTCCGCATTCCCAACTTTGAGGATGGTTTTCATCCCTCCGACATCGACGATTGCTGATAAAAAAAAGAAAAAAAAAATCAAATATTTTTTTTCAAAACTACATTTATAACTACAAATTGCATGAAGATCGGTGATTTACGCTTCGCAATTATGCTCCATTGCATGTAACAACTACCAAAAGAAACTCACGCAGAAATGTATGTAAACCTGTTCAAAGAGCACACTCGACAGAGAAAGAGGCGGCGGAAAGGGGATGTTTATGGGGGAACGCAGCGGGGTCTGTGGCCTAAAGGCGCCAGCTTGCGTCCGACTCGGCATAATTGATGGCGCTGGAGTATCGATGAGGGTCGATTCGCAAAGAACCGGCGTGTTTTTCGCAAGTGGCGCACACGAGAGGAGTCCATTGACTCCTTTCAGCCGACCCCGGCTGTCCATTTCCATCCTTACGAGGAGTCCTCCACCGAGTAAGAAACCTCTCAAGATTATAGGACTTTCCTTCCCCCTCCCTTTTCACCACCACCCCTCCCCCCTCTGGCTCCTCCTTGTTGCGCTCGTCTCTGTCGCAGCAAGCCGCGAGCATTAATTTCGCCTCTCTGCCCCGCGCACACCGGAGGCATCCACCAGTTTTCGCGGTTTCACTTCGGATAATTCTCGCGTTCCTCGCGATTGATGCTCTTCTGACCACCCTTCTCTCCTTCTCTCTCCTAGCCGCTTTTTCTACGCGGCTCGCTCTTTATCTTCTGTGTTTCCCCTCTTCCAGCCGAACTTCCAAGCCGCGCTACCCTTTTTACCAACCACGGGCCCTCTTTGTTCCACCGGCCGACAAAAAGCCTCTCAGCAGTATGAAGCCGAGTTTTTCCACCCGGAGCCACGTACTAATTCCACTTTCCGCGATGGAACGCCGACGATGGAACCCGTCGATGGCACTGACGGAACTTTTTTTCACGCTGCGTGAGACCACGGCGAATTTCCACCACGGTGTAGAGTTGCAGGCGACTGAGAGTTTACTGGGGATGATTCCGTCTTTCGCGATACCCTGCGATCGTTCGGAGATTCTTGGGAAATGACTCGGACTATCAGCTTTGGACTCGCATTGGACTTTGTCGAGATATTTTGTGATACTAGAAAGAGAATGTTCGACGATCAAAGCCGAGTTGAATTTTACAAGATAGCTAACCGTATTGTTATAGGAGTTAACCTAATCTCGGCGTGATATTGAAATAAACTATGCGAGAGAATTTTTGGAAATAAGAAAAAAAGTGAATAAGAATTCACGCGGATTGCTTTAACTTTCGATTTCGTTTTTATTTTTACTTGAATCATTTCAAGATTCAGTCTCCGTTTGATCGTTGAAAAGATTTCCTTTATCAATTATAAGAAACAAATACTTGACCATTGTTAGCAACTTTTTACACAAAAATGCTACATCTAAACATATCGTATACAAACATATATTTTGAAATATATATATATATATATTTGTAACATAAGGTTAAAATTCGAAATCGGTTTTATTATTAAAAACAGACGATATTTATTTTTATAAACAACCAAGAAACTTATTTAAAAGAGAGTTATACTACTCGTAGGAAAAACTGTTTCCGATCGCACAGCAAATATTCGAAATATAAAATACCATTACTTATTCAAAATATACAGGAAAGTTAAATTAGCGATTGAATCTGCGAATACGATAGGTCTCGCTACCTCTGAGAATACATTCAAACACTTGCGTTTGATCGAGAACTTTTCGCCTGCACAGTGGTAGTGTTTAACAATCTATCCTCCTTCAAGTTTAAAGCTTTCAGACATCTTCTCCTGGCTCTTTTAGTACACACAGAATATCTTGACAAAGTCCAAGATTGATGAAATCATCTTCCAAGTGTTCTCCATATTTTTCTCGGACGTTTCCTCGAGGAAATTCGCATAGGCTACAGAGCATCGAGCCACCCTTTCTTCGACTGTCTTTTACCGCGATATATCGAGTGACATGATTCATGATAAACAAACGTGTGTAAGAAAATTACACAAACACTCGTGTTCTCTATGCTTTACACTTTATATGACTACGCAGCGCGACCGTGTAGCTCGCTCGATTAGCTCTGTACTCTGGATAGAATCCAATTGAGCTCGCCTGCACTATCAACTATCTTTTATAGTCCACAGGTAGTGTTCCTTGTCCTTCTAGGAGGTAGCCGGTCATAGAGGAGTCCTATTTACTTGTTTTATGATTGACCTTCGACACGGGTCCCATAGGATTATCGACCTTCCTTTCCATTTCCAGGAATCTGGCAGGTCGTAGAAGGTCGAGAGGTCCTGTTTACTTATTTTATGATTGACCTTCGACATGGGTTCCGTAGTACTGTCGACTTTCTTTACACGTGATTTTTCTCGCGCGTCAGACACGAGAAAGGAGAGTGCCATCGTGCGTTCTGTCCTTGGTCTTCGGCTACTTTTGCCAGTCGACAGAAGAAAAAGCCTCTTTCTCGCACTCGAAATTGAAAGCCTCGCTCAGCCGGTAAGTAACTAGAAAACACGGTTTAATTTCACCGTTTCGCCGACTGTTCTAGTCATTAAGCGAGGCGATACGCGACGTACAAGCACTTTTTTCTTCTCTCCCACTTCTTCTTTCCCTACGTTACATGTAGGGAAACTCTATTGACCTTTTTCCCACTGTCTCCGTTCTCCATTTTCTACTCTGTTCTCTTGGTTTATGCCGTTTTATCCGTCTCTGTTTTCGATTTCTATCTGGTTAACCCCTCGGTAGGTTCTTGCCTGTTCTTCTATTTCGTTCTTTTCCCCCGTTTCTCTCGACTTCTTTTTTGATTCTTCTTTTCTTCGTTTTCTTTCAGCTTTGCGTGATATATGTCTGACTTCGGAAAGGTGAAACGAAGGCCAGAATTGTTCGAACTGGTAACTCGAAAGTTTAAGAGCTCGATTTGATTTAAAAATTTTCGAATGTTTCGAGATCAGAGAATTCAATAGCTTGAGAATTTCGAAGATTCTGACGTTGGCGTGAAGGTTCGAAATTGAAGAGATGTTTAAGCCTTCTGTACTTTTACGCGATGAGAATAAAAATTCGGGAAGCTAAAAACGAAATAGCTTAACTGTCCTTTCAAATTTCATTCCACGTAGTTTTTCTCTGGATATTAATTCAATCAATTGAATCGATGTTCTGTACTTTTACCAACGAAGTCAAGAAATTAATGAGAAGTTTTTAAGAGTTTGATCGATTTGAATTTTAAAAATGAAAAAAAATTTGGAGATTCATTCGGTTTCTGTTGAATGTTAACTCGACCCCTACGCGTAATTCTATACAACGAAGAAAATTAATAAAAACGAGAGCTGATCAGTTTCGTTCCTAAAAATGAAACCTAGAGATCCCTTACTTTTGATTGAATATTAATTCAATGTTGAATTCGCTTAATTAAATCGGGAAAAGCTAACAAAAATCAATTTGACTTCTAGAAACGAAACAGTCCGAAGATCCTTTGATTTTCACCGAATATTAATTAATTTCCTGCACTTACATAACGAAACTCGGGAAACTAATGAAAAGCAAAGTTGATCAATTTGACTCTTAACCCTTTCGACATTTGCGTCGTAACGAAAACCTGGCTCTTCTTTGTTTCATGACGAGTATACTCGTCATGTACTAAAAAAAAGTGAGCGGCTTTAACGCCCTTAAAGCCTGTCACATAGAATATGTCCGACTTCATTTCTGTAAGGAAATAAAACTTGACACCCCTTCATGTATGTTTGCTTTATTTTTATGAACAGAATTGGTTGGTGATAACTATAATTTTATTAATTACTTTTATTTTCCTCACAATCCCGTTTGCCCATCATCTGTGTTTCGACAACCTTAACACTTCATTTCTTTAAAGCATCTACAACTGATGATATACACATCGCTCGTAAACTTATCTCTCTCCTTAATCACGTGACATCCCCCTGCAAGTTCCTGGTCGAGAGCGTGACGCGTTTTCGTTGCACATTTCGTAACATTTTTTGTCCGAACACCCCCGGTAAAACATGTTCTATGTTAAAAAAAGAAAAAAAAATTTGCACTTGTCATCAGAGCGAAATTTAAGCAAAAAAACGAAAACTACATCCGTAATTTTAACAGGTTTTAGAATACTTTGGACAGAAAGTGATATTATAAGTAATTAATTTCGTACGTTTTTCGTACTCTTTTCAATTTCTTATAATAGATTGCAAAAGAAAAAAAAGAAAAGGAGATTCTGTCGTTTCATTGTAAATTTGTTTCAATTTCACGACGAACGCGCTTTACTCTGCGCTCGTCGACGGCACGCAAACGCGCGTACTCGAAACGAAGCGAAACAAAGCTCAAAGCATCGAACCTACGCGCCTATCTCTCCTCTCTCGTTTCACGTGGCTTGCTCGATGGTGTCCGAGAGATCGTTCACGGTGGAAGTACGTTAACAGTGAGAAATGAAATCGGGCTGGAGAAAGAATCTGTAACTCGTGGCAGATTTTTCACGCGGCGGCGTCGGATCGGACAGAGAGGAAAAAGAGAGAGAGAGAAAGAGAGGAATAAAGCGCGAAAGAGACACAGAGGGAAGCTTGTCAGGCCGTGAGGAAGATACGAGGGTGAAAACAAAGCGGCGAGATGAATGGCGCTTTCCGCGTGACACTCGCGAAAAAACGTTTGTCCTGTTCGCGCGAATCTTGCGGCGAGCACAGCGCTCGTAAAAATTTCAACAAGAACAACCTGTTCCGGTGATTCAGGCCTCCTTCTGCACACTTTGTCTGCCGAATGGAGCAAACAAGATCGTTATCCAGAAGGAACTAGGATACGTCCTCGTGTCGGTAGAACTCGTAAATGGTCCTCGTAAAGTCGCTCGCTCGATTGTTCGAGTAAACGCGTTATCAACGTTTGACCTCTCTCGCACATCGAGATCGGTTCGAATATATAGGCACGAAACTCTAGAGATACACATACGTGTCTCTAAATTTTCGTTTTCACGACGAAAGTGTACAGCATTTTTCGTACTGTTGTCAGTACTTTTCATTTGAGATCGAAATTATGTTCGGGCAAATGAATTAAAGCCTTTTGAGCTTCTCGAGGAAAGGTTTTCAAAAAAAAAATTTTTTCTTAAAATAAACGTATACATATAATAACATGTAGTAACATAATATAATATACGTACAATATATCGTACGTATTATATAGTAATAATATAAAATAATATTATAAAATATAATATAAAATAATGTTATAATATAAATAATATAAAATAATATTATAATAAAATATAATATAAAATAATATTATGATATAAAATAATATCGTACATGTTATATAGTAATAATATAATATAAAATAATATGATAATATTATTATATAATTTATATTATATAATATATATAATATTATATTATTATATAATATATAATATATAATAAAATTATATTATTATATAATATATAAAATAAAAATAATATGATAATATTATTATATAATAATTTGAGACAATGTATGCGTATAATAATACAATAAAAAACATCAACATACTCAGCGATGTACTACAAGTACAACAACTAACAAGTGAAAAAGGAATTTCAAACCTGGCCAGGATGGATTTCATCATGATTGGGCGGAAATGCAAGAATTCTCAGCTATTATCTGCGAGCGTTATCGATTACGGGGGGGGGGGCAAAAACTGATTCATCGGGTACACAAGTGGCGTCGAATCGAAGACAGCAGCCGGAAACAAGCCGCAAAAGATTAATGACGCGTTCGCGCAAAGATAATCGCTCACGATGAATTCGAATTTTTCGCGTTTCACGCACTAAGTAGCCAACCATTGCGCTAGAAGAAACCAGTGAGCAAGCTTCCGTCGAACTGGTATTCCCGACGATGACGCAGATTAATTTTATGCTGGTTAATTCAACGTGGAGAACTCAACGAAATATACAGGGTGATTCACGTAACTTGCACACCTGACGAAATAACTTTTAAATTGTGCGCCTGATGAAAAATTGTTTAATACAAAGTTGCATGGTTCTAAAGGAGGCAAAGTTTCGTGTATGTTGAGGAGTTTCGAAATGTTTTTCAAGGTCATCTTTATTTCTCTTTTTTTTTTTTTTTTTTTAATTGGACCATATATCTTTTTTCGTGGTAAATCGAAAGGAATATTAAATTCCACAATGGTAAATCGAAAGGAATATTAAATTCCACAATAAACCTAATGGTTAAGGAGATATTTTACGATAATTTGCCTCGGGGATGAAAACTGCGCAAGTGTTAATGAAAAGTTATTTAGGTGTGCACGTTACGTGAATCACCCTGTATTATAGACCTTCCTTTCTTGCTTTCTCGTATTCTTTTATTTAGTCTCCATTCTCGTTCAGTTTCTCTTATATTCCTAGTGAATATTTATTGGAGAATTTGTTTTTTTGTTTTTTTTAAATATTTTAATAGAACGTTTGTGGAATATTTACTCTTTTAACCCTGCGGTACTTCTCGATGTTGGACGTTATGTTACAGTCTCAAGAGATATTGTGAAAATTCAAACAGGCTCTAAATATTTAGTTTTAGCGTTCGATATAACTTGACCGGTGTAAACTTTTGTGTATGCCAGGCCTTTCTGCAGAAGAAAATATTCTGCAGAGGAAATACAGACATGAAAGAGAAGCGAGAGGAACAGCAAAATTAATATTTTAGTGGAGTGTTCATTTTTGTAATATTTTATCCTATCTTGGGTGATCAACTCTACGTTTCATGTACAATGGTTATGAATTTATTTTTGATCAGATAGAATAATGTTACGTCTCGGAAAGAAAGATCTTATTTTCATAAATTTATTCGTCATAAACATTTTCAGGTGAATTTTGGTAAACAGTGCACGACACTTCTCTAATGAAGCAATGCTTGAGAAACACATTGACGTAAAATCGCGTAACTCTCGAGTTTGAAATTAAAGATGACTAATTATTTATAATTTAAATCACTCGAAATTGTTCAACAAGTTCTTTATTACTCTATAAGTCACGTATAAATATTGAGCCGTAACTTAATTGATATCGAATCATAATCAGATTATTTCGTGCTTATTCAATCCAGCTTAATTTCAACTGAAATCCCAGACGAAATACTATACTGTTCAGATTCAATTTGTAATGTGATCTAAAATTATTGTCTCGGACGAATGGTTCTCCGGTACAGCACCGCGTAAAGTATACATGATCTCAATGTTTATAATCGACGTACGTAAGTGACAAAATAATTTATTTCAGCTTTGAATTCAATCTCGAAATTCCGTTGTGATCGTATATACTGATTTAACTAATTCAACAATTTCTTTTATTTTTTTTTTTTACCATTTACTCCGGGAAGAATTCAATTCAATTCAATTTTTTAATTACTTATCGAAACGAATCTTTGAAGAGCGTTCTACATTTAGAATTCATTAAAATATGACAGAAATTTTATTTCGCGTAGTGAATTGTAATCAATTTTTACAGTAACTTTTAATACATAAGAGAAAAAAATGTTTGAAGAATTTCACAACCATTTTTGTAAAAATTTTGATATGCTCTTTGACAAATTTTTCTAAAAAGAAAGAAATACATGAAATAACAAAAATGTACAAGCGTGGATCGTGGAAGAATTTCTGTAAAATTAAATTTGGACAAACGAATTTAAATGTCGAAACTAAGAAAAAATGTCTCCTTCGGAGATTTGCTCGCTTTCGCCTCATTTTGGAGAAAATCGCGAAAGAAGAAACAAAAAAATTTTCGTTCTTCCGCTTATTTATTTACACTTATTGATACTATTACCTATTCTATCATGTTACAGTATTACCTATTATCATCTATTCAATAAAGATACTGTTGATCATTTGCATCAACACAAGCCCTGCATAGAACAATAACCATTGTTAATTGTTACACTCTTCAATTGATTGGAATCGAATAAATTTGAGAATTAAAATTAAAATTAAACCGTGTCTTTGTTTTTCGCAAGCTTCTCCTGAAAATGAAACAAAAACGAGCAGATAGATCTCTAAAAGGGATCTCTTTCTTTCCTTTAGTTTACCGCTTTTCTGTACACTTCGAGCTCTGATATTTTTAAACATCCTGTAGAATAAAGCACAGTGTCACGTAAATCAGGAGGAGCAACGTAATTCATTTTTCGCTTTATCGATCAAATTGTAACACTGACCAACGTGCAAAATTTTTATAATCGAAAGTCTCTGTCTCTGTCACTGCGACATTTTTATAGCAAGTGAAAACGATACGAAACTAAAAGCAAAGTAAGATCTTGCGAAGCGCACGGAGGGACGTTCGATGTATATTTTTGACGGTAGACTGACTGTGTTCCGGTGAAATTGACAGTTTCAGCCACGTTGGCTGCCAGTTCTGAATAGTTCTCCGCGGAAAACCGCAGAACGAATACCGCCACGGTATACGATCGCTGCATCAGTTCCCCAGAAATGTACTTCCGGCACGTCCTTCCGGTTAATCGGACAGTTTCGAAATTCGTTCCAAATAGTTTGTCGAAGAGTTTCGCGGGTCAACCGTCCCCTTCTCCCCCCTTCCCCCGCCGGGGCCAACCCGCCGGCGGAGGATTTTCTAAAATCGAGCCGAGCGAAAATGGCGCGCAAACCCCCGAGTTTCTGTCCGCCGGACACTTATGGAACTTCGTACGGGCCGATTATCGTTCAGCAGAATTTCTCGCGAACTTTCGGGACGAGAACCGCTTTCGAAATCATTTGTCACTAATTACTGTTACAACGTGTCGTTCGCTGTTCTCAAGGCTTCTCGTTTCCGTGATTTCTTTTTTCTTTTTTTTTTTTTTCAGAAATCGAGTCGGTTTTAAGTACAACGCAAGACACGGGTCCATTTGTACAGATTAATTTTTTTAATTAAGTTTCAATTTGGAGAATTGGGTAGATAAAGTTGAAAATACTGTTATTCTGTTCCTGAAGCAACTGTGAAAGTTTATGATTATACTGATTACACTCAAAGATAGGAAATATATTGATATACTTTTTAATTAACAACTAAGACTGCCTTGGTATATTTATGATCTAATCATTTTATGTGCAAAATGAAGGAACTCTAAGTTACAGATGAAAACGATCAAAATAATTTGCAATATTCTACAATGTGAATGTGACGCTGGAATTCTTATAATTCGATGGGTAAAAATTTGAAAATCATTTTATCATTGCGGTATTCGAAGACAGAAATTCTACTAAGTACTTCAATTAACAATTTCGTACTAAATTATTACAAGAGTCTCTTGCTCTTTTTATATTCTTCAAGTATTTATATGTATAAGTATAAAACTATTCAAACAGGAAACGTGTTAAGTACTTGAATCAATTAATTGAAGACTACACTATAGTATATTTGTATGTACTACACAATACTATAGTATAGTAAATATGTACTATGGTATATACTACAGAATATAGTATAATAAATATATATACTATGGCATGATATAGAATATACCACAGTATATTCTCACGTTCGTCCAAAATTAGCGACATTAAATTACAGACAAGAATCAAGATAATTTATCACATTCTCTGAACGTAACGCAGTTCTATTTAGATCCGCGAGATTCGTCGAACCTGTTGTCGGATCGGCTCGAGAAAACTCGTTTCGTTTTACAGGCGGCGTAAAGTCAGATTACGACTAGAAAACAGGACGACGAAGAATGCAGAGACAAGAGACGACGAGAGACTCGTGGTTGTTGTCACGCGTCGCTTTAATTTCGCGTAATACCGCGTGTAATGAATCTCTCGTGAGATTAAGAAAAAGAAAATAATAATAATAATAATAATAAATTTTCATACCACGACGCGGTTGTACTCCAAAGTTTTGTTTCTCCTGGTTTCACGCTGCAATTCTCCTTCGCCGCTGTAATTTCGCCCTGAAGAAATTTTCAACGTGAAATACGTTGGAGATTTCCAACGTAAGTGTAACATTTGTTTTTTCCAGGCAAGAAATGAAACGTCGATCGCCGATTTCCAACACACGGATCGGAGTGTTGAACTTTTTGCATTAATCGGCGATCTGACGCCGAGAGGAATGATAACGCGTTGCCGCTGGCGCCGGGTACCGGTTCCCAGGTGCGAATAATGCAACTTTCCACGTGCGTTTTCCTTTTTTTTCTTTTTTTTTTTTTTTTTTTTTGCCTCGGACCAGCACATGAAGAGAATGAGACACTTGATAACTTGGATCCTAATCTGAACGCCTTGTCTCGTTGTGAAAATTCCCGCAGATTGATAACGTGTATTTCTACACGGGTGTGTCCGTGAAATTAGAATCTCATGCTCGAGTTTTTTCTTCTGCCGCTGTGAGAGCTTTTCACGTGGAAAATTTTGGAAAATCTCTCGACCGCTGGAACTTTGTTGATTCTTCTCTGCTTCACTGTGATGTATGTAAAATTATAGTACGTACGAAATTACAATATAGACTGAAAAGTTCACGCGAATTGAATTGTAAAATAAAATACAAAACTAAAGTGTAATGAGATAACAGATAATTCGATCTGCCTCCCTTTCGATCTCTCGAAAAGTTAAGATACGAGCTTGCTTCGATTATACTTAGAAACTTAATTTTAAATGCAAACTCAGATGGTCAAATTTTGCCTGTTATTTCGAGTTAATGACAAAATTCGACTACGGCCGCAGGCAAGATGATTGAATTTTAAATGTAAACTCGCTCGAATTATCAAGATTTGCCAGTTCGAAATTATCAAGATCCGACTACGGTCGCTTCAGAATGATTGAATTTTAAATTTAATACTTGCTCGTATTATCAAGATTTGCCACTTCGAAATTATCTAGATTTGACTTGTGGTCGCAGCTGACGATTGAATCTGATCGTTTTGGTGGAAACTAGGTAGGTGAATAATAACTCTCTGGTTACGGTTGAGTAGTCGTGTATAGTGAAGAATGCGTAAGATAATTGATGGTTCGGCCATGGTTGAGAAAATTATTATTACGGTTATTAATCTTAAATGTTACGAAATGTGATACTTGGGAGTAAGGTGTGAGAAGAGAAATAACCGTAAGAGGTTACGATCAAAAATAGACAAGAACGAGAGTGATCGAGGAGAGAGTTATAGGAATTTTATAGCGTGAAATATACTTGCGAGATAAATAATTTGATATCAAGTGAATATCGAATAGTATAATATACAATATATGTAATAACATATAATATTAAATTATGTAATATGTAATAACATATAATATTAAATTCTGTATTTATAATTGAATTATAATATATAATATATTATATTATAATTGAATTATAATTATAATTATAATATAATATATAATATATGTATTATAATATATAATATTGTAATGAATCTTTACTTGTCGTAATATCACGAACAGCAGATTTTCATACATTTGCGAGAAACTTGCAAGATAATGTAACAAAAATATCTAACGACAATATAAAAGATAAAGCAATTTTTAGAATATTGCAAATTCAATATCTTAAGAAACTCGTAAAAGTGTCGTAGCATGGTTGTCACGAATGAAACGATATCACCAATGTTTTCGGTTTAAGTAAAGAGCGTGCGATTAAATACGTTTGAAACGGAGCCAACGACAGAGAATTGTCTCGAGTAATGCGGTGGAAACTATGAATGTAGAACTGGCAGGGAATAGATGAGCGTAATAAAAGCCTCGAGTGTATTGGATATGTCGTAAATTAATCGAGCAAAAGTAAATTAAACGGTCTTAAATGAAACTGGTCTTATATAGAACCTCAAACGAGACAATTGCAAATAGGCACATTAAACACACAGTCGTAAAATAGGGGGAATTTTTGAACAGTTTATTATTGCGAGAGAAGAGAAAATTTTGCGCGATCCAATTTTCGAAACTTCGGATTTACAGGTTTCTCGAATATAAACTCTTCAATTTTCTTCCGATATTCGAACGTTCAAATTTTTCAATCTCTTTGCCTTTCTAATTTTCAAATTGTCCCGAATTTTTGATCTTTTGATCTCTCTGATCTTCTGAACGTCTAAATGGTTTAATCCTTTTATCTTTCTAATTTTTTAAACTGTCCGAATCTCCGGATATTTCGATTGTTCAAAACTCTAAACTTCTAACACTTATAATCTCTCTCTATTATTTTTAAACTCTTAATTTTTCTAATCATCGAATGTCTGAAATTCATTTTATTTTTCTAATTTCCAAATCGTTGAAATTGTTCAAACATTTACCTCTTCTAATCTCTAAGTATTCAAGCTTTCAAATTTCTTGATCTCCATATTGTCCGAATTCTCAAGCTTTCGGCTCTTTCAATCGACTCACAAAACGTCCGAATTTTCAAACTTCTGTAAAAGTTTCTCGCTCTAGCAGTTTTTTTTAGAAATTTCAAGTGTAGATTTTTATACCTTCGAATTTCCAAATGTATCAAGTTTCACATTTCTCGAATCGTCGAGTCTCGCGGAATTACTTAAAATCGTTTCCATCGATCATTATCTTCAATTTGCAGCGATAATTCGTTTGGTTATTGCAGTGCACGTTTATTAACTAGTAACACGTGTGATTGTAATCGTAATTGTAATTTTCGAGAAATTCCTGCTGCAAGCAAATTCTCGTTTAATGAATTGCGAACGATCGAACGAGCCCCGGTTAAAATATCCCCGTTCCTTTAACGCCCGTATTTATTCAATGCCCGGAAAGAGCAGCTCAAATATTCAGCATCAATTATAAAAGCAAAATTAAAATCGAAACGTTTATTAACGCCTTCTGTTACAACGTGTGGGAAACACGACGACATACGTTTATCGTCGAATAACATCTACGATAATTAACGCCGTTCCTTTCCAATCGAAGGATCCCCGACAGCGGTTAAATGAAGGATGAAAAATTCAGATAACGAGCTTCTATTTCAACAAATAAAATCACAAACCACGATCTAAAATGTTGGCACTTTATAGCCAAACGTAGAAATATCTCGAATCCAGGAAATCCTGGATTGATCTTTAAACAATTTCTCTTAAATTCTGAAGAAGACCTTCGAAAAGAAGGAATTTTGAAAAACTAGTTTTCAACTCATAATTATTTTAGTTAAAATTGGAAATATCTCACTATCCTTTGGTAAAAAGTTTTCGAGCGAACGCAAGTATATGAAAACTTTTGGCTACGAAATATATAGGAAACAGAATTTAATGATTTCAATTAATATTTTTACTTAAACGTGGAAATATTTTGAATCTAGGAAGTTCGATTGATCTTTAAACAATTTCTCTTAAATTCTTAAGATGGTCTTCGAAAAGAAGGAATTTTGAAAAACTAGTTTTTAACTCATAATTATTTTAGTTAAAATTGGAAATATCTCACTATCCTTTGGTAAAAAGTTTTCGAGCGAACGCAAGTATTTGAAAACTTTTGGCTACGAAATATATAGGAAACAGAATTTAATGATTTCAATTAGTATTTTTACTTAGACGTGGAAACATTTCGAATCTAGGAAGTCCGATTGATTTTTAAACAGTTTCTCTTAAATTCTGAAGATGGTCTTCGAAAAGAAGGAATTTTGAAAAATTTTAACAAAAATAGGTTTTTGTTACTAAAACCTATTTTTGTTAAAATATCTCACTATCCTTGGTGGGAAGTTTTATAAAAAGCTTCATTAAATCCATTTTACGCATTTTATGTCCAAGATTGGGAGCTATGATACGACATCCGCGACAGTTTAACAGTCATTCCAGTGGGATTTATCATAATTATTTTTAACGTAATTAAGGTATTAATAGAATCATTGAAACGAAATTCAATAGAAGCTCGCGTACTAAAATCACAATTCTTCGTGGCAAACTGGTGATGTCTATTCAGAAACGAGATCGCCATATATATCGGGGTGGCCTTTATGCAAATTACGACGAACGTCAAACGCACACCGCTATAGAAACGAGAGTAGCACGCTGAAATCGAGGTTTATCGATGGTCCGCGGTAATACGGGAACGAGAAGCCACACGCCAATTCCAGCCAATTAAAAACGACACGATCGCCGATCGATTCGAATATTTATGCGTCGTTTTGCAACTTAGCCGTGCAGTCAGCGATCCCTGTCGCTTCGCAACGTCATTCCGTGATTTTTCCCCATTCGTTTCGTCAATCAACGTGAATCACCGAAGATCAATCAGATTTTCTCTACGAGATATCTCCAGTTCCAAATGAAATATTTCATATAGATTTTCTTCTTAGAAATTTCAAAGCAAGGTTTTCTGAGTTGGGCACTATTCGAATGACTTCGAATGAATTTTTACATTTAAAATAATCATTCGATTATTTTATCTGGATAATCTTGTTTTTCTCTCCAATGCGAATGAACACGAAAATTAGCCAGATTTTCTGCACGAGATATTTCCAATTTGAAATGAAATATTTTTCAGAGATTTTCTTCTTAAAGATTTCGAACATGTTTTTCGACTCGGGTACTGTTCGAATGACTTCGAATGAATCTATATATAAAATAATTATTCGAATATGTATTTTCTTTTGTCGAATATCTTTTTTTAATCAGGATAATAATCATTCATTATTCTTTCTGTCTGAATGTTTTAATCGAGTAACGATCGTAAAATTTTTCGAACGGTAATATTAAATAATTATTCATTTTCACACGGATATTTCGCGGATGTCACATACGCGCGCAATGTTCGGAAAAAGAGTTAATTGTAAAGGCCAATATAGAAAGAATAGAGAAAAATGCAACAAAAAAAAAGTTTACCCTCAAGTTCAAGGTCAAGGTTAATTTCACGGCAGGTTCGAAACTATAGAATTCATCTATGATAGCCACGGACAAACTTTTCTTTCCACCCTGTACGTAGTAGATTACTTACGTAAAAACAGATTTCGTTAACGTATATATTTATTTTCAAGAAAAATATTGCAACGAAACTACGCGAGGCAATAATTCTTTGATCCACTGTAGCATTTCGGTGAATTTATTCAATCAATCATATTGTACTCGTTATCCTCCTTGAATCTCCAATGAGTATACCAATTACTTTATCATTGATTATGGAATTATTCACGCGATATTCTATTACGAACCGATCGCTCAAAGAGTTAAAGAACCGACTATTTCAAAATATCGAAAATTGAAAACGAGACAGGACGAGACACTAGTTATTTCGTTCTCTGCCTGAGGCAGCGATCCATTATACGCGCTTACACGCTTCGCGAATTTATTCACGCGGCTGGATACTTCCCGCCGTTTCGCACTTCCGCGATTTCGATTTCTCTCTCTTTCTCTCTCTCTCTCTTTCTCGCGGTTTCTCACCGTTGGCCGCGCGACCATCGCCACGGAAATCAATGAAAGGAACAGAACGGCTTTTAAGCGCGGCCCGATTTCATCCCCGCGGCTGAAAACCGCGCGGATGAAACTTGGCCGGTCGGAATTTTCATTTCGAGTCCCGAAACCGGGACAATTGCTCCTCTTTTTTATTTCCTGCGGATACAGTCGGTAAACAATCCTCGTCGCCGGCCGTCGTGTCGGGGAAAACTATCGGCCATTAAAACGGGGAAAACTCGTTAAAATAAAATTGGATGCTCGTTCGCGGAGCGGACTTTTGACCGGCTTGAATTTCCATCATGGATGCCTGCTGCGGTATCGTGGATGTACTCGAAGACGATCTTGATGACGTATTTGTATGTTTCTCGGAGTAGTAATTTTTATATCTGACTTTATATTTCATGTTTCTGTAATGGTTGCCGAGATTGGTTTGAGAAATACATTTCGAATCTCCAATTCGAAGCTGCAAGTTTCGTTCCTTCAGTCGTATTGACTTGCAGTGTGGAATCTTATTAATAAAATGGTTTTCAAATATTCCCTTCGATGCATGCAGACAGATTTTTCACTAGTACGAAATTATTAATTAAAGTTCTTAATCTCTGTCTTCAACTACTATTATCATGAAACGTTCGTTCGCGTGACAGTTTTATACGCCAAGTATTACAATAGAGATTATCATCTCTGTCTGCAATTCAAAGCTGCTCATTTCGAATGAACGTGAAAATGATGGACAGTCGAATTCAGATTTAACATCTTGTAGTACGTATACCCAGTTTACGATACAAATACAGTTCTGTTTTCAAAATAATAATTCGAATAAACGAATATAAATTAATCAGTTAGTCGTGTGTGTTAGTAATGAAGTGAAATTGAAGTGAAATTAACACGAAAGAAAGCAATTTCTCTCTGCTTGAGGTAAATAAGAAAAAAAAAGGCGAATTCGAGGAACCCTTTCTCTCAGGAATTTACGTAACACAGCTCGCGTTCTAGGGTTAAAGACGCCGATCTTTCCCCCGAAGTGTGGCACAACTCTTCAATCTCGACTGAAATCCCCCGCGAAAGTAACAACCGCGAATTCTCGGCGCCGTGCAGAAAAATCCTCGTAGCGCGTAGCTTCGCCCCGTCATGGACGGGGTAACATTTATCACTGGGCTGGGGGTGGTTGCGAGAGGTGGCTCGCATTAAAGCTGGAAAATTTCCGAAAAATGCACTCACCGAAATGATCCATGAACGCGTTAGAAACGCGAAGGGAACCAGAGAGCCAGCTCGGTCGCAGCTACGAGATCCCATCCACCGTAGTCGCTTCCGGCGTTCACCGCGGCGTTTTATCGTTCGTAGCGTGAGTTGCAGGCAATTTTCGTTTCCGACCGTCTTTGCCCCGTCGTCGCCGTTCAGCGACGAAAAAAAAACGTCCGACGGGGAGAAAAGGAGAGCGTCAGATTCGTAAAAAAAAAAAAGGTAATTATGGATAAATATACACGTAGAGGAACAAAATAATAAGAACGCCTCGTTTAATTAGAATAGAGATGGCGAACTGGCGGCTGGTGCCCTCCCCCCCCACTCTACCTCTCGTAGGGCAATTTCCTCCACTGCGTCGATCTCTCCATTTTAGCTAAGTTAACACTAGAACTAAAGTATGGTATTTGTAAGAAAGAAATTCAAGTGCAAGGTGCAAAAAGTAGTTAATAATACAATAAAGAGCATAAGCTTCTGTTAATATATTTTATAAAAAATGACTCTCGTATCTAAAAAAAATACTGTTGTAAATATATAAAAAAAATTTCCATAGAAAATTATAAATTGATTACTGTAGTAGTTCTAATGTTGAAGGAAAATCGGGAAAGTTGCTTGTATGACTGGCTGCAGTGAAAAAGTACGCACATGAATGTGGAAACTAATTTTCATGGCGGCAGACTCACAACAGAAGAAACTTATCTTTGACATTCATAGTTGACGCTCGCGTCTTTTAATACTAGAACTATCAAAGTCAAAATGACCAATATTTATAATTTTTGTTAGACGTAATAACAGCGTAATAACATTTTTAGAGATTTAAATAATTGTTCGTAAAATATATAAATAAAAGTTTACATACTCCAAAGTTTTTGTATTTTTTTTTTATTTTAATGTTTTTGATGGAAATTTTATGTTTTAGTTATCGATAATTCTAGTGTTAAAAATATATGTTACAAATATAAAAAACTGAAAAATGCTCGTTTACAATAGTTCAAAACGATATCGTTTTATCTATGGTCTTTGAAAAAGTTTTCAATAACACCTCGAAATATATATCATATCCCAACTCAACTCGATGTGTTTTCTCAAATCTTTCTTTCCTTCCCATAAATTCTACAACTCTAAATCAAGGAATGATCGACAAATAATGAAATCAATTTTAAATCTCAACGTGAACGTCAATCTACATATTGCACCAAACCCTTTGTTTTCAAAGATTATACTACGACTGATTTGCGGAAAAAACCAACTCTAAATTTCAACGTGAACATCAATCTAGACGATTTCAATAAACCCTTCCTCCATTTATCCATAAATTGTAACAGCCGATTCGAAAGGAAAACCAACATTAAATCTCGATGCAAACGTCAATCTAAATGTCACACGTACAAATGAACTGTAAATTATACATTTGACTCGTAATAACTAAACCAACCATTCTCTGTATCTCAATGTAAATATCTAAGTATCACTGAATAAATCCTTCCTCTGAAGTTTCTACCTCTGAACATAAGCTTTCACAATGAACTCGGCCCCCGACGAATTATCCGCGACAGAAAAATTACTATGCCGTACGCTATGCGCCCCGGTGTACGTCTGTGTACTCTCTTTGCTACAAACCACAAGTTAGAAACCACCGTAACGTGATAACAAGTTAATCTCTCTGGTCGAGTATCCACTCGGCGCGCGGTTCAGCGAAAAGGAGTCGCGAAAACGTCGCCAACACACGGGCAACAGCCAACAGCCAACGTGGCAAGGGTTTCGCGTGGTCAGTGACATTATTCCCCGGGGATACGGGGGCTTTCGCGTTAGTTAAGATCACAGAGTTGACTGGAGGATTAACGCGAAGTCCCGCTGGTTCCTCTGCGCTTTGAGTCTCGTGGAAAACTGAACAAGCACGCTAAGCCGACCGGATGAACCGATCCGCGTACGGCTACGTCGGCAAAGGTCGGATCGATGACCGACTTCCGGAGACTTCAATGCACGGTGAATTGTCGCTCGGTCAGGCCTGACAGCGGGTCACCCGATCGTTCGCGATCGTTGCGCAATAAATATTTATGAGTGATTATTTCTCGATAGGCATTCGACATCGCGATTTTTCTTGCTTCTGCGGGTGGAATTGACCGGATCATAGTCAATTTTTTAACATTGTGCAGAAATATTCGGTTGAAATTGAAATAATTATAATAATTTAAAAAATTGAAATAACGTTGCAGCCTTCGCAGAAACATTTTACTAGGAATTTTTGTATAGATGTGTTTGTGATAAATAATATACAGGTAAGGGAAGACTGAAAGAAATAGTGATATGAGATAACGAATGGATTTAGGGATTACTAATTATTAATTTTTATACATGCACGTAGATAGAAATTTACTGAAGTTTTGCATTGCAGAAGTATTTAAATCATTACATCAAAGAGTCTCGTTCGGTGACATTCAATTTCGGTTTTCAATATTTGCTGTTCTTCGACATCATTGTGCGAGATAGAAAAATCATAGGCGCCAACGAATTAGCTTTGTGAGAAATTTTTCGGCCACGAAGTTCATCTTGCAAGATTGTAAGATTAAATTTTATTTCGTCGGAAGCTACGATATTTTTATATTGCCTGTATTTTCCCTTTTATATGTATTTTACATGGGATATGAAACATGAAGGAATACGAATTTTGTCGATAACAGGTCTCTTTTCTTTTTCGGTACTACTCGGTTCTTAGCATTCGACAGTCTTCAGTCTTGCGATTTGAAAGTAAAGTGGAAAGTCCCACAACGGGGGACGAGCAAAATTCTCTCGAATTTTCTTCCCTTCTAACTTAGTGAACGATGAAATCTTCTTTCAAAGATTTTATCTCTTGCTTTCCCGTCAACAATTTTCTCCTGGATCCAACAAACCGTAAAAAGATCATTTTTGATACGTTCTACCCTTGGAAAACATAAAGGACGTTCATTAATCAACACTTATGGCTGCTCTATCGGTCTGCCGACACCAGCGACCGATCGAGGGGTGAAAAGAAAGCAGCAGAGGGAGGAAAATGCAGGCGAATTCGGCCGACATAGGCCATTTGACTATCTGACGTAGCACGAAAGTTAACGCAGGAGCATCGCCGGAATTGGCTGATCTCCTGGCTCGTGGTCTCTGAAACAACTTTGTTCCTCTCGAACCATTACCCAACTACAGACTCACCGGAACTCCACCTCTTTGACCGACATAAAGAGTGAATTTGGGTTTTTAAGGTTTGCACCATATTCGAAGACCATAACTTGGTGATGAAAGTGTATGACAAGTCCATTTCTTTTGATTTTCTAACTTCTGCGTCGTTCGGTGGTTGAAAGAGGCAACATTCTGGCAAATTTCGGCGAGCCTTTTGAAAATAGCAGGAAAATTCCCAATGTTTTGCCGGGAATGAGTGGCTATTTTAGAAGTAAATATTGAGACACGTTAATGTATTGGATAATTGTAAGTTCAAATACTTTAGCGCATTTAATACCAGAAACGAATGCATCGAATAACTTTTTTGAATTTTAGAGTTCTATTCTTTTATGAAACACTCCACTTTTTGCACCTAACGTCTTCGTTTCGTTTCGTTTCATGCAGGCCGCAGCAATTTCGATCTCTCGTTTAACATCGAGATTTTCGTTGACCAACGTCTCGACAAGACGCGTTGAAAAATAGGGCAAAAAGTTTTCTCATCTTTTGGCTGAACCGATTCTTTACGATCCTTTGGCCTGGCTTCCTCCACTCCTCGATTCACGGCGCCTCGCGCGCTTAATTCCTTGCCACGGAGACGACTTTCAAAGTACACAGTGCTGTTAAACGGAGGGAAACTAACAGCGTGAATGTGTCGAAAAACGCGAGAGGAAAAACAGAGAACCGTTTACGATTGGCACGATCATTACACCCCTTATACCCGGGCTATTTGTAAGTTCCTTACACGTTGCCTTTAAATATTATTTTATCGCGGTTCTCTTGGCGGCCAAGAACTTTTACGATCCATACTCTGGCAATACTTCGCGACAAATTTTTTTTCTTCTTCCAAGTCTAATGCTTTCGGAGGAAAAATGTAAGTCGAAAGATCAGAAGAATGGAACGTAACGCGATATGGAATATATATCAGAAGCTCTATATGTAATAATTTTCAACTGGGGATTTAGAGTCGCTGCAATCGAGATGTACAAATTCTGTACAATATGTTTCATCGTGCACCCGTCTATTGAAACTT
Source organism: Tetragonula carbonaria (assembly GCA_032399595.1). NCBI lineage: Eukaryota > Metazoa > Arthropoda > Insecta > Hymenoptera > Apidae > Tetragonula > Tetragonula carbonaria. The sequence continues at coordinate 8,541,507 of JAUCRC010000004.1, forward strand.
GATTCATTATGTTGGAAAGATGAAGTATTCCTGAAGCGATTACCGTACATCACGTAGATACGTAAACTGACATATACAATTACTACGAGTTTCGTTGTTCATACCATTTGCAAATATCTTCATCTTCCAATGCAGGACGAATTTTCGTAATATTAATAACTTAACTAACAATCGATGAAATAACAATAGTACGTGGTGGTATGTGGTAGCCCGTGGTGGTCCTCGGTAATACGTAGTAGTATGTGGTGGCCCATGAAGGAACGTGGTGGTATGTCGTGGTCCGTGATAGTCCGTGGTAATACGTGGTAGTACATGGAGTTCCGTGGATGTCCGTGGTGGTTCGCGGTTGTCCGTAGTGGTCCGTGGTGGTCCGTGGTGGTCCGTGGTGGTACGTGGTTGCACGTGGTGGCACGTGGAGTCCTGTAGTAGTCCGTAAATATCGGTAGATTTCCGAGGTGGTCTGTAGAGGTCCATGGTAGAACGTGGTGGTCCGTAATGGTCCGTGATGGTCCGTGATCGACAGAGGCAGTCTCTGGTGGTTCGCGATTGTCCGTAATGGTCCGTGGTGGTACGTGAAGTCCTGTAGTAGTCCGTAGAGATCGGTAGATTTTCGAGGCTGTTCGAGGTCCATGGTGGAACGTGGTGATCCGTGATGGTCCGTGATCGACAGAGGCAATTCGTAGAGGTCCATGGTGGTACGCGGTAACACGTGGTGGTCCGTGGTTGTCTATTGTGCTACGAGGCGGTCCATAATTTTTCGTAATGATTCGTGAAGGTCCATAAATGTAGGTTCGTATAATTCGGTGGTGGTCCGTGGATGTCTATTGTGCTACGAGGAGGTCCGTGATGTTTCGTAATGGTTCGTGAAAGTCCATGGATGTCCGTATAATTCCGTGGTTCACGGTGGCACGTGGTGGTCCATGATGGAGCAGTCTTTGGACGTTTCGTTCTGTAATTTACTTGTCAGGAGTTCGAAAAATATGACAAGCAGTGCGATTTAAAAAATATTTTTTTACGTTCTGTATGAAGTATGCGTTTCTCTCCATATTACTCGTATTTCATCATACCTTTACGTTGTATATTTTGCTACTCTTTTCATTTCTCTAGTCTTTTTGTCAAGTTAATTAGCCTGGACTACACGAAGAATTATATTTAACCTGCAGTTAAAATTCCGTGCAATTTTTATTTAATCTCACATCGTTTCATCTTGTATCATTAGCCCTCCGGCTAGTGATTATATCATTCTGGCGAACCAGCTTCTAAACGTTTCCAGGAATTTCTAAAAAAAAACTTCGCAAAAGAGTCTACCGATCTACAAAAAAATATGGAACACGAGGTGTAATGGCTCGACGTAACAGCTACAAGCGAGGCGCGTATCTCGCGAAAGTAGAACAAAACGGAATGAAAAGTTGAATAACGTGAGATAAAATTTACGAAAATTCACGCCACTTCTGCAACACGAAATTTATTCTCCTCTGAAAATTACTGACAGCCAAAATTGTAAAACGTACGTCAGAGAAACGAAAAAAAAAAGGAAAGGAAAAGAAAAAACGAAATGAGAAATATATATTATAATGCAGAAGATAAATAACGAATTTCATCCGTTCAAGAAATTTATACCAAAACAAAGAAAAAGAAAAATCATTTGACCTTGAAAAATCAAAGTCTGCAAAAATCCAAGAAGTAATGCAAAGATATTCCATTGATATCGATACACAATGGCCAATACGCCAATATCATCGTGTGATTCTATCCTAATCACCGCCTCGTATCAATTACCGCCGTTCAGGTTCATCATCGTTCGCGCAGACGTGTTTCCTGTCATAAATTTAGCGCGATATCGCGAACGACGAGCATCGGAGTCGGCGGAACTGGCACGCCTAATTGCGCAATAAGGAGCGCCGGTCGCGCGTAAATTAGGATAATAAAGCGGGAATACCTGGTGGACACTCGCTTTGTAATTACACGGAGGAGGGCAAATTTCTGAATTAGTCGAGACTCGGGCGTAGTTTCGGCACAGTTGCGAATTACAGGCCGGCTCCTCTGAATTCTTCCTCTTGTTTCTCGTTTCAGCGATCGCGCCGGTGCTCGGACGATCGATCGATCATGCCTGTCCTGCGTAAAAAATCTGTAGGAAAGTATGAAAGGGATGGAAGGAAAAATTTTTCCGTGGCTATCATGAATGAACTCTACAACTTGGATTTCTTACATGGAAATACATGTAAAAGAACGTGCCCCAAAATTGACCTTCGAGAAGAAAATTGAATTTCGATATCGAAAAATTGTTTTCTGTATTCTACTCATCACGAAGGTTAAACTTTTCCAAAGAACTTAATAATTCTTTTGAAAAACGGGAAGAGAGTTTCTCAATCGGACATGTGCGTGCTAATAGCGACTTTACAGGTTACAGGTACCTGTTTCAACATGTGTATCACGTAACGTTTATATTTCGAATAATGTTAACAGTTAGTTTTATCAGTTGATTATTTAGACTCGCAGTGCTACACGATAAATCAAATGTTAGTGAAACCTAATACGAAAATTACGTAGAATAGACATCCACGCGTCCAGAATCGTTAAGTCGCTGTTAGAACGAACGCGTTCGCAGTGTTAAATAATTAAGAATCTTTCAAGAGATTGCGATTTAGATATTGCTATTAAGTTCCTTGGGAAAGTTTTACCTTCGTGATGAGTAAAATACGCTGTCAAGGAAAGAATTTCATCTCGAAATTCAAGGTTAATTTTACGGCAGGTTCTTTACATGTAGCTTCATCAAATTGTGTAGAATTCATAAAAACCAAGGATAAACTATTCTTTCCACTTTGTACAGTTCGTACGCTCGATGAGGAACTATCGATATCCCTTCGTGAAAAAAAATCTCTCAGCAATTTTTAAGGGGTCGTCTTTAAGATCATGGTGGATTTAGTTATGAAAAGAATTTTTTCTTTTTTCGTAATGCGTTCGCAAGGACGCTTGAATTTGCGAAAACGTTCCGGGGGGAGGGAGGCGAGGGGGAAGTGTATTTACTTACCGCGTTTCAAAGTGTAATTTTATTTCGTGTAGAAATATTTTCAGAAGCTATGCGTCGCGAGAGTAGAGGCTTCGCGGTTTAAAATGAGCTCAGTCGGATTATCCTGCGATTTTTTTTCTTGCGAAGTTATAATAATTTAAATTCAAAGTATCGACAATTTTCTCGTGCTCGACAAAAGATCGTCAAAAATATTTCACAACTGCCGCAATTTCGTAAGGAAACAAAGAATTCACTCGAAATCGTTTAAAAAAAAAAGAAAAAAGCTTTCACTGTGTTAATTTGATTTGACTTTCAATTTTGAAAAATTTCACATTTTATCACAAGTGGGTAGAAATTGTTGCTTCAAACAGGACGAACAAAAATCACGGCATGGAATGTTCGTGAAAGAAGAACGACTTTATTTCGACCATAAGGGCTCGCCGTTTGATCAAACGAACCGTGTAAATTTCCCGGTTTAAATGTTTAATCCGGCGAATTCTTGTGATCTGGAAGCATCGACTCGTAAAAACAACGGGACACGGCCTGGAAGGAAAGAGATTTCGCCGGGTTAATTCGTTCGCTAGCTGAATCCACGATTATGGCGCAGTCTGTGAATTTACCTCCCCCTAGCTCTCGTAGCTCGTGCGTGGAGGTCGTCGTTCTGAACTGAGATATAAATTTTGGCTGGTAGGGCGACCTTCGAGAATTTTATAGCCGAGGGTCAGTTTTATCGTCACACTCGAGGTATCGTTGCCTTTTATCGAGATGTTGCCGTGACTGTTATTTCGTTGTAATCGAGTTAGAAGGTCCTGATTTATTCGTGTGACACGTCGTCCCCTTTTTTCACGGAACAGTGAAGCATGTTTTTTTTTTTTTTGTTCCAAATTCCCCAAGATTTCAAATTTTTTTTTTAATACATATTTCTGTACTTCGTAAACACGAGAAGAAATTAACTGCAGAGATTGTATTTTGAACTTTAGATTATAGTTTAGATTACACTATTGGAGTTTATATTTTTGATGACAATTAATACGGTGAATTGTATATTCAAATATATCAACAATTTAATAATTATTATGTTTAATAATTTCATTGCTTTCTGGGGGGAGGAGAGGTGACTCGACTGTCAGTCTTCTGAATCGGTACTTTTCGAACAATTTTTGTAACGGAAGAGCCACCCTTATAACGATTCAGCCACTCCTATTACAACACTATGTATGTGTTTCAATTTTAAATATACTCGATCGAAGTATTCGAAGATTTCACGAAATTTAGAATTTAGAAATCTCTCGCCGAATCTCTCGCAGGAGTCGCGGTGTTGCAGCAAAATTCCGCGCACCTGTGTAATTGGAATATTGAACGAAGTATTGCATGCAGTTAGATTGGGCTGCACCCCGTAATTATTGGTTTACATTGCCGTGTTGTAACTCCGAGTTTGCTGGCTGGTAGTTGAGGCCAATGTACCTAACGCAACTGCTACTTTGTTGCTAATGTTAGATTTGAGTTAGAGCTCCCTCGAATATTTGGTTAATTGTCGCGTTTTAAGGGGGCAAGAAATTCTTTATCGCCGGCGCTAACGATAAATATTCACTGGCACGCGAACTAGCCAGGCATTGTGCGTTTAGTATAAAATTTGGAACGCGAGAACGCAAGGAAATTCTCGATAAAACGTGACGAAACCGGGACGAGATTACACGTTACGTAATAATACGCTAAATAAATGAATAAATTATACTCGTTGTTGACAGTTAAAATTAACCACCGGCATCGTGTCGTAAAATACTCAATCTCCATTCCTATAAGAAATATATACGTCGGATCGCATACTTATATATTCACATTACACAATAAGACACAATTATAATTACATTCGTGGTATTGTTGACAATTAAAACCAACTCTTAGCATTCGTAATTGAAACCATCGTGTCGTAAAATTTTAATTCGTCATTTTTTGTGAGAAATGTCAAATTGCATACTTGCATGGACGTTGATAACACGTAATTGCAATTATACTCATTGTACTGTTACGAGGGCAATTAAAATTAACCCTCAGTATCGTAATTGAAATTGAGTCGTGAATTCTCACTCTCCATTCTGCATTTCTGCAAGTAAAAAATTGGATTCTATCCAAGGGTTTATTCGTAAAGTAATAATATTTTGAATAAACGATAATCGTTTCTCCTTTTTTCATATTACGCAATTATGTGCCGCTGCTGTAGATATGATATGAATATTTACAATGTGACGTACATAATTTCATGGATGATACGCCGATATTAAATTCATCATTTTTAACCCTTCGAATGACGCGCCAGACGTTGATGATCATTTCCAATTCCAAATTTCAATTATGCAAACATCAATAATAATAATTAGACAGGTTTAATAATAACTCTCAGTGGCTGTAAATACTCACGCGTTGATTTCGTTCGTAATATAATTATAAAATTTATTCTCGGGAATTGTTACGATGTACAGGAAAGATTTGAATTCGTATGGAAAATTAGGATGAAAGTGCGCGTGTAAAAATTATTCAAAACGAATTAGTCCACGAAGCGTCAAAGTAAACTCACGACGCCAAAAATCGAAACGAAGATATATCACTCGTCGTCCGTTTTGTGGCGCCTAATAGCTATTTCTACCTGATAATAACTTCTCAACCTCGCGTTTGCTACCGGTGTAACGCAACAATTAATTAACCACAATTTCCTCCACAACATACTAATTGATACCCGCCGCTTAACAAAATTACACCGCTACCCGACCGTGGCGCGCCCTATCTTACCGTATGTTCAGTGTTCGACGAAAATTTTCCACTCGCACGCACCGAACCGTAATTCACCTTGCAATCGCCCCCATAGTCCGCTGCACTTATCTCTCGCCAACAAAAAAAAAGAGAACTCGACAACGAAGAGGGGGAGAAAAGGAAGAAAGAAAGAAAGAGAGAAAGAAAGGAAAATAAGGTTCTACCCAGTGCGTCAGCACGAAGCAATCTGCGATCAAACTGATCGACGAAAAACGCCACGAAAAATACATCCCCTGCTTCGCGTGAGATCGCGATCGTTAACCCTCCGAATTTGGCGCTTAAAAATCGCGCGCTTCGTGTACAAACACACGAATATGTATATGGCCGTGTGTGTGCGTGAAAAGTTCTGGCCTGTTCAGATAAGATTTTTCGCTTTGTACTTTGTATATAAAAACGCGAAGGTATAAGTAAAATAAAAAATAAATATATAAATAAATGAAATAAAATAAATACATAGATAAATAAAAATATACATGTAAAATATATATATATAATAAAATAAATATAAGTAAGTGAAATAAAAAATTATAAATAAATAAAATTATAAATAAAAAAAATGTACGATGTGGCGTTATGGTTGAACGATATTCTTCTCGGATGTTAATGGAAAATCCATTTGGCTTGGAATTTTCGTCGAATGTATTTATTCAGGGAATCGTCTTAAAAGTATCTAGTTTTCTTCTAAGCCAACTGCATACAACGGTGTCAACGTTCGAAGCAATTCTATAGATCATATTCTGCAACATTGTTTGATTCTTTCTGATCTATTTTACGATGAAAAATAAATTCTTTTGAGCAGTGACTTGGTGTGATAGACTCGGAATAGATAGAAGTCGCAGATAGCGAAATCTAATTAATAATTTTGATACTGAAGCATATTGATTTTTATGAATCAAAAACTGTTCCTGAATCTGTTGTCGAAAATTCTGTCTTCTATCGATATACGTCCACTTCTATCGAAACGATGCATTGAATTAAGTTTTAATTGATTGAATATTAATTTTCGAACGCGTTTGACCGAATATTACCACTACATTTAATCGAAACATTATTTGCAATTTTTTACAAGACTCCCCTCCAATCTTTATTTCTGAGTTATAACCTCAGTTTTTTGTTTTTCTTCTCGCAAATTAATGTGAAATACAAACTGTACATGTATAAGCTGAACGTGTCAAAAAAAAAAAAAAATGTATTCCAGATATTTTGCGAGCGATGAAATCGATCGACAGCGACCCAAACGGGGAACAATCGATTAGGTAGTGAAATAAACAATCCCGGAAGCTGGAAGCTTGCGGGGGTTGCAATGCAAACAATCATCGAGTGCCTGGAACACCGCTTAATCCCGAGTAATCCCCGATTCCGGTCACGCGACCCGGCTCCCCAACATAAAATACTATCGTGCGTTGTAATTCACGCGAACGAGATAGTTGTAAGGTTCCGGCATGGCAGATTAGAAAATATAAATCGTGCCTCGGGAGCCTCTATTTCCGGCTCGAACCTGTACCCCGAAAATTTATCTACAACTCAACTTTCCTTTCTTTCTTTCTTTCTTTCTTTCCTTCCTTCGATAATTTTATTTATTTACGAGGGGCAATATGAGGTTTCGTGCAGCGAAATCGTTAATCGTCCGAACTAATTGGGAGACAAATTGGAAGATTTGCAACTTTCAAATAAATTTTAAATAAGTAATAATAAATATTCCAAACTATGAACGGATCATTCAGATGTAAGGTTGTTCGTACGTCAACACGTTCTAAGTCTTGAGCGCAAATTTTATTTAAATTTGGTAAATTAAATTTCGTTTCACAGTGTTTCTTACCGACAACATTTCACGCTATTCATCTCACTTCGTTTCACAATATTTCTTAAATAAAATTTATTCACATTAACTATACGCATATATCAAAAACTCTATCGATACAGTGCATCACGTATGGTGCACAGGACAGTGAACATGTTAAAAGACCGAGCAATGCATATTCACGTCATTTTACAATTGAAAATAAAGTCTCAGTCTTTGCTAAATTGCATACGAAGGAGCGACAATCATCATGATGTAAATACATATTTTCATATTTTATATTTTCTAAATTATAATAGTAATGTATATTATATTACTATATATTACTATATTATGAAATATTATTAAAATATAATATTTTATAAATATAATATATTTTTGTAAAATATTTTGAGTTAATAATGTTCTAATTGTTAAAGACTCTGTATATTTGATTTCATGGCCAATTATCGTCATAGAAAGACGATAGAAACGTACTCGAAATGTACTCTAAAACGTCATAAATGAAATGTACTCTATTTTAGCACTTTACTAAGAAACATAATTTCGTGAGAAACACCATAAGAATAACTTGTACTATTACGATTATCAGTCGTTCACATGTACTGGAACATCCCAAAGTTTAACATAAAATGTTTGAAAAGTTCGTCATAAAATATTATTATATTGATTTCTAATTTGGAAAAATATCATTATGCAAATTATAGTTTGAAGAATTTGTTGTTACAAAACATTATTACGTAGAAAAATGTTTTTAAAGAAACATTTACATAAACGAATTCGTTTTACGAGTTTTCGAAAAATCTCATTGGAAAAGCATTGTCGAGATGTTTTCCACAACGTTGAACGTATATTTTGAATCTTTTTCCATTGAAATATTAGTTTAACAATTAGTCACTCGGTGCGGAACAAAATAAAATACTCCAGTGATATTCATATTTTTATTACGGAAAAATTATGATTCTCGTACGATGAAATAGTAGTTGTGTTTGTAGACAATAGCGCGCGCGGAAAATAATTATATTTATGTAAATTGTAAGACCCCCCCCCCATATAACACGATTTCGAATAACGTGCAATCAATTAATCGTGTTATTTGAGAGATTTTCCTGTACTTTATTGTACATTTCAGTTGTATTATATTATTTCGATATCAATGGAAATTTCGCGTTAGTGATTAATTGATAATTTCGAGTACTTTGAGACTAATTAACATCGGGAAAAATCGACGAAGGTTAAATGAAATCTGATATAATAATTCGCTCCAACGAATTATGAAACCTTTTCCTTCGAAAATTGAAAAAAAAAAATATCACGTCCATTTAGAGTTAGCGACTGATTTTAAACTGACTTGTAATGAAAAAAGAGGAACAAAGGAATAATGTCATGGAATATTCCCGAGTCTGAAAGTTATTTTTTTTTTTACATTATTTTACTTTCATTCTCCTCTTAATTTATTTCTAAAATTCGACGATTATTATTTCCATGCTTAAGTGACTTACACACTGAGATTTTTCATACGATTTATACGAATTCTTTGAAAAGGAAAACTACAAGCAGTTCGTCGTCGTTGTCTCCTGATACTTATTCGTTAAACTTCGTAAAGTTGAAATTAAAAGCGTAATGGTCATAGCATTTTATATCAACGGAATATAACATTTCTTTATTCTCTATATTTCTGTACGAAAATCTAAAATCGTTGAAACATCTCTCCAGGATTTTAGACATCTTACAGGGCATTTATTTGTTTTATAATCACTTATGCTTACTTATTTTGTAATATAATTTATTATTACGTTTCAAATTTGCGTAATTTACATTGCAAGCAGCTTTTAACATTTTTTTGTTACACATAAAATCCATATAATAAGTCAACGAATGTTGAGATTTGAAATTTATCAATTTTCAAATATAATTTATATTAACCTTTCTCATGATATTTGAAGTATAATTTGTAGTACAAGAAGCTTGTAGTACTGCCATTTTTTTAATATAAAATTCGCATTTTTAATATTAAATTCTTGAGATTCGAGGGAACTACTTATTCTCAAATGTAATTTGTATTAATTCTTTTCATATATTTATATTGAAAAGAATATATATTTATATAATATTTATATAATATTTTAAATATAATTTATAACGTAAGCAGCTTGTCATCGCCATCTTTCAATATAATATTAAACGCATAAAATTCACATAGTAGTCAACGTATTGAATTCTTGAGATCTGAGGTTTATCTATTTTAAAATATAATTTGTATTATATCCTTTTCGTCACATTTTAAGTATGATTCACATTACACAGCAGGCAGCTGTCTCTTAATGTAACATTAAATCCCCCCTCCCATAAAATTCGACGCGTGGAAATTCCATGGAATTTTATTTCGTCGTAGTACAACGTTTCTTTACAGTCCACGTTTTTCGTACGAGCCAAAGTCATCGTGTCGCTCCGTGAAATACCTTACACGACTTGCCAAACCCTTTCACAGCGAGTCCTATACGCCACCTAGCGCCTAGCGGAATATTTTTTGAAACAATTTTCAAGCGAATTCCCCGCTCGTGTCCGGAAATATAGAAATAGTACAGTAGAATTTCGTGTATCGCCCTTAAGAATCCTCCTGGAAACCGATATCCAACGTCGTCGAACGTTCCCAACCGATTCTCCGATCCGCGTACAATCCGCTCGCACTGGAATTTCAATGAGAGACCGAAAACGTGAACAGACAGAGAGAGAGAGAAGAAAAAAGAATCCTCCCCCGCTTTTGTTCGACGCGCCTGCATCGTTCTATACGTTTTCCAACAGCGATAAGAACGGGCAGCTTCGTTGTGAATACTGCCTAACAAAATTCGGCACCGGGTCTGATTACAAATTACCGACTCAACCGGGTATCGGACGATCGGCTGGTTAACTTTAGATCTCTTCGTCCGTGCGTACTGATTGCAGCTCATTTCATTATCTTCCACTTTGCAAGTGTATTCAAACTCGTTCGTTTCTGTTATTCTGTAAGTATGCACTCCATGCTTGTGCACTTTGTCACCTTTGTAGTCAATTTTTGTTTTAGTTTAATTTTTGTTTAATTTAATTTTAATTTTGCAATTTAATTTTTTAACTTTCGTCTGAATTCCTTTTAGTTTATTCGCAGTTTCTATCCAGATATATGTTCGAAACGTAAAATGGAAATTTCTCTTATCCAAAATATTATTTCGATATTACGAATTGATCTATAGTAATAATTAAAATATCATCATCTATTTGCGTGTCGTGTCTTTTTGAAATGATTTCTGTATCGTATTCTTGATAAATTCTAAATAATTCGTAATTTCGCCATCGTTTGCAAAGACGCGGATCCTTATCTGCGAAACAAGGTATTAGATTTATTTTGTAATACGTCTCGTTGTTTTGATGCTCGAATCGGATAAAAATGGAACATAAAACGAATTAAAGATAGAGATCGTACGTATTGAGGAGGAAAGAAAGAAAGAAAGAAAACTGAATGAGTCTCTCGCACGATATTGAATTATGGCTTACACCAATAAAGCGGATTTTTAAAATGGAATTGACACTATACTTTCACAGCTTCGTGAGTCGTCTGAATGGGAGAACGTATATTACAGATCGTATTATCCTCTTCGATAACAGTAAATGGAACTAGACAAGAAATAAGCTTGCCTTATCTTATCTAGTTCTCATAAGTGTCGTAGCAGTTTTGGCCCGAATTCGACGAAATAAAATTGGAAACGTTCGAAATGGAAAGATATCTCCGACTTCATTCCCCTCTTCTAATAGAAGCTGAACTTCAGCCCTCCGTATTTCGCCCGGACCTCGAGCACCAAGTAGCAAATTTATAATTCTTGTAAGATGGAACATATTTAATTGTATCACATGTAGATATTTAATTAATATTATATACAGTATGTTATATCACATTAATTATATTAATTATATTATAAAATAGAACAGTGAATCTAATGAAATATATTTTCAAGTAGCAAATTTGTAATCTCGTGAGATGGAACAGTATATTTAATTATATTATATATATATATATATAGATATTTAATTAATATTGTATATTTGTATATATATAGATATTTAATTAATATAGTATATTTAATCATATTATATCGTATTAGTTACGTTATAAAATAGAACAGTGCGTGTAATGAAATATATTTAGTATATTAAAATTTCAAGTAGTGTCTAACAACTCGCCAGATATTTCTGCTTACAAAATAATGCAAGTTTCTAAGTTAGATCTTTAGGAAAAAAAAAAGAAGTGCTTTCCCTCGCGTGTATATGTGCAGCGACGTAGTCGCATGGTCCAGAATTTTAATTTCACCAACTGGACGAAAAACTGTGAAAGCGGAGGTTGGTTAAAAAGTAGTCACGTCCCATGGTGTATGTCAAAGGCAAAAACCTTAATTATCGTGTGCATCTAACGTTATCATGCGTTCAGCTCCTCGAGCTTTTCGCTACGGTTTTTCCCACCCACCCTCCTCCCCCAATCTTCGTTTCTGTCGCGCGAGTTTTCTCAGGAACGTATTCGAGATCGATGACTTTGCACGAATCAAGAGCAAGAGAACTGCAATAATGATCGCCCTACTCATTCCCAAATGACAGATCAAGAAACATCCATCATTTTCGTTCGAAAGATTTCATAAGGCAACAATTTTTTGTAATTTTGGCGCAATTCACCCTCGAAATGCGAAATCTGGAGGACTTGAAATAAAAAATATACATAATATTACAATAACTGAAGTGTTAAAGCCTTGCCTCGTTCTCGGAACAAGATGAAACTCACGCGAAATTTTATTCTGCATCCCTCTTAAATCCAAATCTGCAATCAACCATGATTCTCTTTTCTCGCAAATAACAAAAATGAGAAAAAACACCCAATTCCATTTGACAACTCTTCTATACCACAATTGTACAATAATCAACCACTTTTCTCGACTACCACTTCATCCCCACATGACAAATCAAGAAATATCCATCATTCACCTTCAAAAGAATTCACAAAACAACAATCACAATTTTCTGTAATTTCGTACGATTCACTCTCAAAGTGTAAAGCCACGAGAGTCCAAAATAAAACGAATAACTTGCAATAACTGAAGTATTCACGTCCAAAGAACAAGAACAAAATTTTCTACGCCTCTTTGAAACCCAAATATTTTGCTACTTTCGAAGGATTCTGCTTACAAACACTAAACTAGAAAACATCCACAACCTCTCTGTATTCAATTGCACGTTAATCAACTATTTTTCTCGATTATTATTCCTTCACTCGCACATAATAAATCAAGAAACATCCACCTTCAAAAGATTTCACAAATCAACAATTTTCTGTAATCTCGTGTCACCTCAATGCGTAAAGCCTGAAGATATTCAAAATAAAAAAAATACTTGCAATAACTCGAAGTATATTCACGGTACAAATTTTCTCTCGCCCATAGGTACAAGATTGAAATTACTTCGCCCTTTTCAAAATACCTTCCCCTTCTTGAAGAATTCTCCTTACAAACAAAAATTGGGAAACGTCATCACAATCGCTCTGTACCGAAATTGTACGTTAATCAACCGCTTGACGAATCAAGAAATACCCGCAATTCCGTTCAACAAATGCCTCGATGCAACAAGGATCAATTTCAAAGCGTCTACAGTGACAATTCTCCTCAATCCGCTGCCGTGCAGTATTCCCTCGTGCAGTCTCAGGCCGTGAAGATTCGACGGCGCGAGTAAATTATTGCGTGGCTCGCTTTTCGCGTGCTCGAACGCTCGATACAGAAGCAAGCGTGCACGCGTATCGGCGTAGTGTAATGTACAGAGAGTTTCGGCAGTGGCAGTCGCCGAATAGAGAAAGTTCCGACGCGGAACTTTCGTCGGGCGGCCTTTTGTCGCCGGTGTTCTCCGACCAACCCTCCTCCTGCAACACCCTCACTCTCTCTCTCTCTCTCTCTCTGCGTTTTCCTCTCGCAGCCTCACGTCGTCACTGAGGGAAAATCGTAGAGCTTTATTAAATCGGATACACGGGGTAGTCGTAGAAGTAGGCTGGTAGGTGGCCGCGTCGAACGGAGCGTGCCGCCAACGCAACGAGACTAATTACCACGGATGTATGTCCCCTTGCACGGATACTTGCTTCAGCTTTGCGGGCCATGTTCCAGCGGGCTGCACGCTCTGCAGCGAACGCAAGCTGCGCCGTTGGTCTACCGTCTTCGGTGTCTTCAGTCAGCGAATTTTATGAGTTTCTCTCCTCTACTTTTCTTTCGTTTCGTCTTGTTTTTATTTCCTCTTTCTCTCTCTCTCTTTTTCTAAATCGTTCTTCACACACTTTGCTAGCCCTCGCGCGTGTTTTCGGAATGAAATTTTGTGTCAAATGCAATCTTGCTGATAGTGGTAAGAAATTACGTGTAATTTTGTGTCGTTACGTCGTTTATTTTCGATAATAATTTATCGGAACGTCTTGTTGACTTTTCATTGGCGTTAGATGTCCTGGATAAACATTTGTTACATTTTTAGGCATTTTTAATGATTAAACTGTTCCATCTGGGTATTTAAAATGAATTACACACGTGTTCGTAAAAGACTTTGTCAGTAACCCTTAACCTTTTGTAAGAAACGTTCAACCCTCTGCTAAAATACTAGAAGATAATCTTATATTACATAATCAGCGGATTTTACAAATATCAACAAAGAAATAGAACTTGAAGAGAATTTTTTTTATCTTCTATATATTACAATTCTCTTTCGGATATTTTGTGCATACATTTTTGCAACCCCCGACTTTTCACAAATGCACGGAATCTGCATTCCGCTTATATAATCAACAATAAAATATTACATATTCAAAGAGAACGATATATCAAAATAAATATATCGAATAAATCCTCAAAGTTGAATGGATTCTTAATCAATTTATTCTTATATCTCTCACTCAAACCTTCTGACAATTTTAACACTAGAACTACCGACAGTAAAGACGAATTTATTTCTATCGAAAGTATTTTGATTTCTAATAAATAAAAATAAAATAAAATTCATTATATTATTTCTTTAGTTATCACTGTAAAAGTCATTGCATCGTTGCGGGGAAAAAATTGTAACATGAAATAGAAATTTTAAAATAAAATTGTATAAACCAGTCATTTTGACTGGTATGGTAGTTCTAGTGTTAAACATTCCAAGTGTTAATAATAGCACGCTATAGAAAATGATAAATCTCCGCGTACATCTTGTTTCTCTCGTACGTACTCGTGCGTTTACGCGAGTCGGAGAGGAGTGGCTCTCTTTTTCTCTCGGTAAAGCGGAAGAGTACTCTGGAGAGACGCGTTTGGCTGCGGAGAGAGACTCCGCGCACGACAAATGCAAGTCATGCCGTTACGTTTGCAAGGGTGGAGAAGAGGGGAAAAAAAACTGGCTGGATAAATGAGAGAGACTGGCGGTTTGCGGGTGATGGGAGTTTTGTGTCGTAGGATGGTTTTCTTTGTTTCTGCCGGATATGAAGGTGCTTAAGGGGTTGCTCGTTCAACGTTTCCTCCCCTCTCTCCGCGATTGTCGGCAAATTTCCCGGATTTTGGAAATATATTTTGCTCTTGGAGCAAATTGCGCGCAATATGGAGTGACAAATTCGAATATATGCGAGAGGTTATCGATTCTTTGCCAAAGTGATAAATAGATAAAGTATCTAGATAAAATACAAATGCGTTGATTCCTATAGAATTCACTATTTTTTAACTTAATAATACCTAAGTCCCTCAGATGGTTAAGTAAAAAATTTCTTAAGTTTAATTTAATAATACTTAAACTAACTTAATAATACCTAAAGTCACTTGAGATATTCAAATAAAAAATGACACTCTTTAAGTCCTAAAAAATTTGCTAAACTAAGCTTTACATAAGTCCCTGGCTAAGTAAAAAATTTCTTAAGTCTAATTTAATAATACCTAAAGTTATTTGAGATATTGAAATAGAAAATGACACTCTCTAAGGCCTAAAAAATTTGCTGAACTAAACTTTACTGAATCAATAAACAAAAAAAACCTAGTTTCCCTTTCTATCGTCAAACAGAATTTCTTTTTTATTACCTTCAAATATTGCGCATGTCGAAAAATTTGGCGGTATAACTAATCGAAGAGAGGGCTCGACGAAGTCGATGGCGATCGGCATCGGGGCGAAGTCACGGGGAACGGTGGTACCCAGGAGGTTCTATTAAAGTTTCAGGCCTGTGGAAAATGATCGTCGCCGTTCCGCTGCCGCATAAATTACACGTTCGATTTTCGTAGCAGCCGGCGAAATTCACGAGCCGAAGGACGTCGATAAATTTTCGAAGGTTAGGCTACGCGCGGTTCCGGGTAAGCTTGGCTCGGGAGTAATTTGTGACCCCGATTCTTGTCCCGATCGTCGAATTTAAGAACTTCATAATCGAGCGAGGTGATTTAAATCTATTTATCGTGCGGAACGCGAGAGAGGAACGATCGTTATCTAAATTCTCGAATTTTATTTTGTTCGTTCGATTTCCGTGTATTCGATTTGTTTAATTTCAGTGAAATTTGAGCAGTGAAACTCGGATAATTGAAATACATCGACCAACGGTCGATATTCTAACGAAATATGTATAACAATCTGCTTTCGGACGAATTGTGGAAAGAGGGAGGGGCGGAACAATCGACGTCACGATTAATCGACGCTTTTTTACATTATGAAACAGATGGGAAAATAATGATACTTTTATTCTGGAAAATTGTAAAAGTTCAAACGTCTCTGAGGACGTTGAAAAATTTTTTTTTTCAGCAATAAAATTTATCACGATCTATCACGAAGACTTTGATCTTCAAGATCGTGGTAGGTCCAGCCATGAAAAAATTTTTTCGTTTGAATTTTTTAGAATATTCGAGAATAAAAGTATCCTTACTTCACACATATATGAAAAGTTATATAAAATCAAATAATAAATATTTTTTTCTCTGTTCAATTTTACGTTAACTTCAAATATGGTGAAATGTATAAATTACAATATTATGTTCTCCTTTCCAGTCCAAGCAGCTTCATAATTTTTATATTGAAATTCCGCCATAAATCAACTAGACTAAATTATCTGGAAAATACATGTAATTTACGCGATATTATGGTCGAAATTTTTTATCGCGAATGCACCGATATTTAATCTAAGATCTCATTCGATACGAATATTTTATAAATCAAGATTAAATTATTATTAATTGAAGAATATAATAAATTAAATTGTTTATTAATTAAATTAGATGCAGTCGAACTTTCATGAGTGAAATAAATTACCTAAGTATATAATACAATTATTGTAAACCTGCAGAAATATTATAAATTTACGAGATTGCATTAATTGACAATATCGAGTAATGCAACGCGAGTAATCGTGCGCGAGTTGTTTTTTTTTTTCATAATTAAATAACACGAAATTCGAGGAATGTATCATCAGCTGATATTCGATGATATGAACAGAATTCGCAGGAATATTTCTATTATATATAGCTAATTGTGCGAGATATGATCGTGAAAACGTTTCAGGAAATACGAGATCTTCTGGACGAACGTTTAAAAACAAATTTAAAATCGCTCGATTGTCATCAATGTTAATAATTATATATCATCTTTTGGGTGGAGAAGGGAAGAGTGGAGGGAGGGATTGCTGTTTCCGAGAAATCTAAATTAAGCACGAAGAAAACAAATATATATTCCATGGAAAATTTTCCCTGTAATATCGCGTCGCGTGTATTTATTAAATGTTTCATATTTTCCATTCGAAATATTTTCACGTCCCGTTTTATTAGAATGTTGCATTAATTTCCCTTTAATATACATATATGTATACACGCATTCTTCAGTTATGGCGATATTTTTCAATTTCGGTGCAACATAAATTGCTCAAACGACAGTGCCGCTCGCTATGTTCTTGTTTTTATTTCGAAAACTCAGCAGTCGCGCACTGCCGCGCAATCCAAGCGCTCGCAATTCCTTGTTTTCATTGGTGCGTGCAATTGCTTTCAGAACAACTGATACTATTTTCATTACGTCGCAATATTTATATTTGAAAGGCTTCGTACGAACTGCGCTTTCGATGGGGGAAAAAAAGAAACAAAAGCAAAAAGGAAAAAGAAAAGAATTCGGAATGAATAATACATTTCTGCAATTTTTTCTTCTTTTTTTGTAAATGCTCAGGCGATCATTTCTTTCTTTCTTTTTTTCACGGCCTAATAAACCAGACAGCTTTCGGTAATGCCTTTGAGCGTCGAGTACTAAACTTTAAAACGTTGCTTGCTTCCATCAGTCTGAGGTTCATCTAATTTCTTGTTTTTTTTTCTTTTCTTTTCGCATAATATTCAGAAAATTACTTACCCGCGAGACGAGCCAATGAAATTCCATGCTTCTTTCATAAAACTTTCCAGCGGTAACTGTTCAAACAACTAGCGCGATCCAATATATACGTGAAACCATCTGAAACTCGACGACGTCGCTCACACACCGCGATAATTTCATTCGTTTCCCGCGGAAACGATTCGCCGGTATCCGGCAGGGGTTGCCGAACGGGGTTGCTCGCGGTTTCTTATTTAACCAGTGGCTGGCACACGGTGGAACGAAGAAGCCAGGCTAGGACAATCTGAAACGATCGCTCATGAATAAAACAAATCATCACGTTCAAATTGCCGGGCCAATAGGACGGCGCGCCATAAATTTTCATAAGCTCATCTTTATTAAACCGCGCACGAGCCACGTCGACGTCGACAAAGTGGCTTATTCCGCGCGGCGGAAACTTCTCTCGCTTGCGAGCGAGCGAGCGAGAACCTTTACCAATGTTTAGAGAACGGATTCACTACCACGCGGGTATAGATTCGAACCTTGAGAACGAACATGTCGAACAGGTTGTAATTCGTGAATACGACGAATATGTTGTATGTTGCATCGTGCAGAGTGGAAAGAAAAGTTTGAATTTCAAGGTCGAAAACTGTTTTCTACATTGTATTCTACTCATCACGAAGGAACCATAGGCAGTAACTTGATAGTTCTTTTGAAAAATTGCAAAGACGTTTTTCTTAATCGTTTAACATCGCGGACGTTCTAACAGCGACTTTATGATTCTGAACGCGTGGATGTCTATTTTACGTAATTTTACGCATTAGATCTCACTGACATTTGACTTGTCATAGTTGTAGCATCAGTGTGAGTTTAAACAATCAAATGATAAAACTAACTGTTGACATTATTCGAAAACGTAAACATTATGTAATGTAGACGCTGTATAAAGTCGCTGTTAGCACGCACGCGTCTGATTAAAAGACTTTCTTGCCATTTTTCAAAAGAATTATTATATTCCAACCTATGGTTCCTTGGAAAAGTTTTACCTTTTCGTGATGAGTGAAATGCAATGCAAAAAAAAGAGAGAGAAATTTTTACCTTGAAATTGGAGATCGAAATCAATTTTGCGTTGTTTACATGTATTTCCATCAAATCGAAAATGTAGAATTCATCTATGATTGCTACGAACAAACTTTTCTTTCCACCCTGTATATGTTGTAATTTGTGAAAACATTGCACATATTCGTTGAATACATATTGTGACTTATGAATGTATTATAAAAATAAATGTCAATGGACTTTATACATGGTACATTACGTACAAATTAAATACATTTTACGTTGTAATTCATCAATACATTGCAAAAATGAATACGATGTATGAATATATCGTATATCATGTATTAAATGAATAAATTGTACGCATTCATTGAATACATTGTAATTCATGAATCTTACATATCAATTGATTTACGAATACATTGTATGTATTCATTGAACACGTCGTAATTCGCGAATACACGATGCATTCTACATCGTCGGCGAAACAAATACATCGCAACAATTTTACTTTCGAATAAAAGCGCTCGAGCCTCGAATTTCGAAACGAAACTTGGCTTGGGCATCGAACTTGACTCGGTTTCGTAAATACGCGCACGTTCGACTTGATCCCATCCCTATCGATATTGCGTTTACCGAACGCCGCGAGGCAAATTTCCACCGTCGCGATGCCGACAACCAGATCCCACCCAGAGAATCGAACTGTCGAAGTTCTGCTGGAGTGCACGTTTCCACGAATCGTGGAATTTTCCAAAGTCTTGCCAGATTAGGTTTTGCATAACGACCACGCTCGCCGGGCATGCACGAGGAAAATGAAGACGTTGGCTTTCTCGTTCGACAGTTCGATCGTTCGATTGTTTGTTACCGCTTGGTTTTCGTTATCCGATTCTCTCTCGTTTTTTAAGACGGGTAGAGAGGAATTTCGAAGTTACAATGGAAACTCTCTTATCCAAGCTTCTATTTTTAGAAGGTTATTTTAACACTTTACCGACCGTGTATTAGCGGTGAATAGTTAGCCGATTAATAGGCTACCGATCGGTAAAGTGTTAACGCTGCGAAGATTATTTATCGTGGTACGATGCAATTCTCATCAGTTTCGTGAGTAAAACGTCATGAAATTAAAAAAAAAAAATACATTAATGACCACTGCGGCGTTTCGTATAATAATTTTCAGCGATTTTAATTTTACGTTTTGCGAATCAGAGGCGACGAACATTCTCCTTGCGTGAGCTACTCAGCCTGCCGATTTCTTTACCATGAAAATTTCTTCCCACTCTCTCCCGCAACGGGCAATACAAATTACTTTCCCTGTCTTCCTTCAAATTTAACAACTACGACAAAGAAAACAATTTATACCTAATATATGTATACCTATTTATACTTAATATGTGTATATATATGCGAATATTGTGGCCGCGACACTTTCAAATGGTGGGGAGTCAGGATAGCAGTCAGGAAAGTAGGGGCAAGGACCGCCAGTTAGCCACCTTTGCTGTCAATAAAACGCAGGATTTCGTTCGTAGGAACCAGTTGATGTTGAGTTTCATAACGAAATCATGATTGATCAACTTCTGTTATCCTTATCTCTTATTACACAAATAAGAATAGGGTGTCTTTCATTAGCCTTATCTCTTATTAGAGCATTAGAGTACAAACACAAATTAGAATAGGATTTGGAGCTCCTCTGTCTTTATTTAAATAGAACTCTTCGATTGTACGAATGGTTTTGTTCCTCGACGTGTTTTGATGAACAAAGTCTTTCGCCATATAGCATAACAGTAACAATTAAATTGTTTCAGAGAATTCTAATCGATCTCAATGAAAGCGGCCAGCTAACTCGTGACGTTGTCTTCTTCGCTCGTTCCTTTTCACACGAATCGCCGATCTCGCACGGGAAATTAATAGCCGTCCGATAAAAATCGATTGTCCAAGCGCGTCGTTCGTTTACAAAGAACTGGCCGAAACACTCCGACAAAGAGACAGCAGCGTGGCGGCTGCGGTGACCCGATAAAAATTCGACAACCGCGGAATCCGAACCGCTTAATCCGCGACCGTGTCGATTGATAAACCGTAATATACGAGATTCGCGTTGGGAAAATTGAGCCAAGGGATAGGAATCGAGATAGAGAGAAACGAAAATATCGCGACGCAACGCGGAGTCGGCCCGGTGAAAACACTCGACCCAGTCGTGCGTTAACAGATTCCAACGTGTAAAACTCAATTTTTTTCGATCGCGCTTTTTTCCGTCTACTTTTCCGTCAACCCGAAAACCCTTCAAACGGCGAGAAATTTCATTCGATCACGTCCGTTTTGGCAATTAAAAGGCGGAATAACCGATAACACGACAGGGATTGTAACAAAATCTGTGTAAGCGGTCTCGCGTATCGCTTGTAGGCTGGATCGGTGCCATTTCGTTGTGCTTTTTTCTTTTTTTACTTTTTTTTCACTTTTTTAATGAGTAATCTTTGGAATCTCTGAAATTTGGTAATTGTTTTACGGCAAATTGTTTGTTCGTGACACATCGAGTGAGTGAGTGACTGAGATTAGATTATTACCATAGATGATAGAATTTCGTATATCAGATGTCAGGAGAATTTTCAATAGAAACCTCCGTTAAAAACTACCGTGACAGATCGTAATATTTATGCGACTGTATTTAGTAGCATCGATCGAATTTTGATTTACCTTATATTATTATTAATATGTAAAAGAGAGTGAATGTACGTGTATGGTGATCCAAGATAATTTAGAATAATGTTATTAAAAGCGTGCGATCATAAGGATCCTATGAAGTTATTATATATATTATAAGTATAAATACATTTGTAGGAACGTAAGGATCTTACAAATTTATTCCTGCAGGAAACAGCAAGCAGAAATTGCAGGAATTCGCAAGCTTAACCAAACATTTTAAGAGTTTTAATTGAAACGATACGGTTATGATACAACCGGTATGAAATTGAAATGCACAGGCGTGCCAACAATGTATAAAAATCAGCGCATTTGGAAAGTGTTACCGCAACTTTATAAAAATTTGATACACAATGTCGCGAAATTGGATTTGAAAATTTTTTTATAAAAATTGCGTTCACAGAAGGTTGATTGTCAAACGTCACTCAGCTTGTGTAAATACGTAACTTAATAAAAAAAAAAATATATATACGTATATATGAAAAGTGCGCTGGTACACACGTTACGCGAGCAAGTGTTGTTTGAAGCTTGAAATGTAATTAACCCGGACTAGTAATATTTCATCGGGAATTTAAAAGGCTACGAGATAAAGTCGTGGCAATATATTCCACAACCACCGTTCAAATCGACTTTAAACCTACAAACGAGTCCGTGATAAAAGGAATCAATTTGTTTTTCGTTCCTGATCTTTTTCATTTTTTCTCTTTTTTGTTTTTTTGTTGTTTTTTTTTAATCGAAGAACTAATATAAATCAATATCCAGTGAGAGGTGAAAAATAACTTAAACAAAGATTTCTAACCGGATTCGATACTTCGTTCTCGAGTACTTTGTTTCGCAAACGAAACTAAATCTACCGTTTTAATTAACATTTCGCAAAAAAAAAAAGAAACTGGGCGAATTTAACGCGAAAGCCGCTATCGATTAACGAGACGCGCCATCGGTTAATAACCGCGAATCGAAATTGAAGTTCAAACTCGCTCGTTCATTTCTCTCTGATAAATTATCATTCAAACACTGGAGACACGACGTAATTAATCAAACATTTGGAAACCGAAGATTTTTGTGAAAATGACACGGCACGGAGTTAACAAATGGAAATCGAGGAATTCGCGAGGAAATTTTTAACGAGTGAATATTTCGAGAAATTCTCAAAAGTCTGCAAAAAGAATGATCACTTAATTAAAATCGAAGATACAAGATCTAAAATAAAATTCGTATTGAAGTTTATAGTTTATAGTTTATCATTTTCAATGGTCTGCAACGACCTTCAAAAATGATCGTCTAATTGGAATCGAAAGATCGTAAATTAAATTCGAGTTCAAGTTAAAATACAGTCAAAATTAAAATAAAATACCGATTACGATCGAAGTTAAAGTTCATCGAGCAACGATCGAGAAGCATATCTCAGAAATATCTGTATCACGTGAATTTTCAAAATATTAAGAACGGTGCTTGAAACACCTGACACTTCGAGGATCGTTATTTCAATCAAGGACATTCTCTCGCTGATGATCAGCGATGATACTTTAAGAGTAACGAGCAATTTCGACGATAGCTGGATGATTGGTCATGAGACACGCATTGAATAGGACAGTAAATGATAAAACAGGAGTCGGTGGGTAGGAATTGATATGCTTGATCGAGCATCGAGCTGCGATCCAAGGTACACGTGAAATACCTGTGGTTAACCGTGATTCGATGGCACCCCATGGACGCTGTTTCGGCCGCGATTTAAGGCGGATTTGCATAATTCGTGTCGCTCGTCCCCCCTCCCCCGACCGTACGAAATTGGATCACATATCCTGTGATTTTCTATTTTTTTCTTTTTTTTTCTGATATGTAACACGTGTTACCTTAATTTTCTCCGTTCCTTTTACATTTCCCAGGTATTTAATTACTTAACTGAGGATCTTCGCACGTGTGTGGGAAATTCAATGATGTAAAAACACATAGAATTACATAAAATATTTCGAGTATAGTAAGTACTGATATACGTAGTATATAAATTGAATGAAATGATACATATAAATTGCACGAAATGTATAATATGTAGAATTACATGAAATATAAATATGTAGGATTATACAAAATGTAAGTATAAAGTATATTTAGCGAGTGAAACAAAAGTTCAACATTGTTCCTGTTTCTGTAGTTTTGTTCATGAACGTTTCAATTTGCGTGAACATCCAGAATTTTACTTTTACGTTAGTTATTACATATCGGTGTCTTTGTTCACAACCATCGTAAGATCTTGGCTTGTAGTCGAAAGATTTTAATCTTTCAACTGGAGAAAATTCAAAATTCTTTTTACGTAATTCTTTCACTCGAGTTTCTTCGTTTAATGAATTTAACGGGTCGTATCGCCTCGCGGAAAATCAACTGTACCGTAACTTATATTTACGAGAAGCGGAATTAAATTGATACTATTCTATTCTATTCGATCGTTGAACAGATCACTCCAACAAGTGTCGAAACTCCAAGGAAAAGGAATAAAATGAAAATAAAAAAAAATAAAAATGAAACAGATAAACTCTAACGTCTAAGAAGTGAAAAGAAATGAAAATTTACCAAATTTACGTATCAAGTCTAAAACAGCAACGTCATCAACACCTGTCCGTCCGCGTCTCGCCTAATCAGGCGTTCGGATTAAAAAAAAAAAAAGAAATCGCAGGGAAGAAATCAGAGGGGACTGAAGCCAGCGCGAGAATTTCTCTCTCTCTCTCTCTCTCTCTCTCTCTCGATTCCGAGATGTTAGAGGGAATGGATCGTGTCACGGTGAACGCAATTACGATGTCAAAGAAGTCGCGGGGCCCTTGGCCGAGGGAGAAAGTCCCGCGGAAGCAGCGCGGCGAGGAAATAAAAAAGGAGCCGGCCAACCGGAAGTTGGACGTTGTCGCGGAGGAAACGGCTCGCAGAACTTTCATTAGGCGAATCAGAGCTGGCTTCCTCGCCGCGTTTCTACTGGAAAGTTCGGGAAATTTTGATGGAGGCCGGCTGGCTGAAAAGTGCCGGCACAATGAGAACGAAAATTTCATCGGCGAACGGGCGCGATCCGCGAAAGAATTTTCGATTTACGTTTAAACTCGAATCGGGCCACGCTCGGGCCGATCTTTTCTCTTCTACTTTTTCTTTCCCTCCCATCCCCTCTTCTTTCTTCTCTCTTTTATCTTCCTTCATTTTTTTTTTTTTTTTTTTTTTTTGATACCGATATTTATCGACATCGATTCGATTTGTAACGAGACGAACATCAACGGGAGGCTCGATTCCAATTTCTGAAAGTCGATCTGTTTATTTAACACTTATCCGTCCCGCATTTTTTGACATTATTTGTAGAAACGATACGCTCTATATAAAAACAACCTAACTTTTAAAAAGTCATATATTTTTTAGTGAAATTTTGGCAAATGAAATGAATTTGTATTTATATATACATACACCTTTATTTTTGATTTTTTTCTTTCTGAAGTTAAATAAAAATTAAATCCGCAAAAAAGTTGAAACGAATTGCTGAAAACATACTCATTATTTTATTCGACAAAGTAAATTATTTTCGAAACTTTAATTTTATCAATAATTAATAGTAATTAACACCCAAGCTTAAATTAACTGCTTAAACTTTGAGTAAACTTCTTTTATACGCAGTACCGACTAATAAGTTTTTAAATTAACTTTTTTTTTGCATTTGCACCCTCATACGACGCAACTGAAGCTGAAATCAGTTTTTTCGTAGAATTATCTCTGTTTGGTAGAAATTACGTTTTAATTTATTCGGATTTAATAAGACAACAATCAATCATTTACTGCAATATACAAATGACGAGTTTTCGTCATTTGGCTGCTGGTGATTGTCTGTGAAATGAATTTTCGTCATGCGGACGGATATGTGTTAAGAACACATATGGTGGATATGTTTTAAGTGAGAGTCAAAATCAATCTTTCTTTCTTTCTTCAGGTAAAGATCAGATTGTATGGACGAATAATGATTACTTTTTTTTCTTCTTCTTTTCGAAGGATTCTCCAGTTCATTTGTGAAATTGTGATAAACTTTGAGCAATTGAAACACACGCGATTTCTAAGAAAAAGATTCAATTGAGTACAATTTTAAAAATAAACTAAAGAAAGCGTATTCGTTTTATTGTACTATACGATATAATAAATCCAATACAATGTAATAAATTGCAACATAAGTATTTTAGTCATATCTGTTAGCTGAAATCGTCGAAATTTCTCGAAGTTGATGTTTTCATGGAATTTTTCACAACGTTCAACGAACCTTCACGAAGAAGAAAATTAACAGAGATCTGAACAAGATTGATTTCAATGATGTATGAATTTATACCTTCGCGATACTTTACGGCTTCGAAGCAACACGCGTGTCATTTTCATTTTATTTTACTTGTTTATATTTTTGGAATTTGTGCACGATAGAAATTAAATTCCAGAGCGAAAATTGACAGTAACACTTTTTGACAATTTCCGCGGCAATTTGTCTTCCATTAGGTATGATTCCACATTTGAAACACTTGAACAAATAAATTAATTTTATTCTAGTTTCGCGCTAAATATTTTTGTACGTTCGACACCACTCGATTTCGTTTATTTCAAAAATTAAAATTCTTACTTACATGTGACTTTCAAATCATATGATGAGTTCAAACAATTTGACTAATATGATGAGTTCAAACAATTTGACTAATTTGTTTAAAAAAAAATTTGCCTATAAAAGTTAACAAAACAAATGATTAAACGTGCATGAAATGTATCGTATATATAATTCATTGGAAAGAAATTTGTTTTTTTCTTAAATCTTGAAATCCATTGCAGTGTTACTCTTACGAGCCAAAATGTTGTTTATAAATGTCGCGTGAACTTGTCCTCTAGTAAACCGCAGGAACGCGTGACCTATTATTTTTTCGTTAATTCGCCTCGCGATTCCATCCAGACCTGTCTAAGAAGCAATGAAACTCGAGCGGAAAGAGAGTCTGCGTTCCACGAGGGGAGAGACTTGGCATTTGCATCGACAAAGGGCGCGACAAGCCGAGTCTGATGGTTTCTCTGGCCCATTCGGAGGAGAGAAAGGACGAAAGGAAGAAGCAGAAAGAGAGAGAGAGAGAGAGAGAGAAAGAAAAGAAAGAAAAAGAAAGAGAGGCATCCGTGTCATTCTCAACGAACGAGCACGAATAATAGCGTAATCGCCAATCTCTGTTGCGAGATTGCATCCGTCGGTAGTCACGGGGCAAATCCATTCCGAGATCCGGTGAGGCTGTCCAAGTATCCGGTAAAAGGGGCAAGATGAGACGGATTTCGTGTCGGTTGAATTTCCTGACGCTATTCGCGGATTGCGGCTATCGAGAGAGGCTGAATGGCAACGAACTGCTTCTTCGAGAAGTGCCGTTCAATCGACTTTCCTGGTCGCTCCACTCCGCTCGCTGTTTCAGTGAGAAAACGCGCGGCCGTGTACCAATGTGCCAATCCCTAACCCTTTCTCGTTGGATAATGCAGGGACGAAGTATGCGTGAACCCGTGAATTCTCGAGTCTCTACGAGTATTATTGTCAGAGGGATCCGCGCTTGTGATTTTCGTGTTAGTAAACACATTGCTTTCAAATATCGGATTTATCGTCATACTTATTATGTTTATTATTATATATTGTCATTTACATAATAATTATATATGTTACAATAAAATATATTATTAATATATTATTGTATTATTTATTATAATATATATTATTGTATTAAATAATATAATTTAATTTATATATTATGTATAACATAATTATATACTATATTATGTATAGTATATAATTAAATAATATAATATAATTTATACATTATGTATAAAATATATTATTGTATTATTTATTATAATTATATTATTATATACATTGTTTTTATTATTATGTTGCTGGTAGTAATGGAAAAAAAAATATCCTCTGACCGGTCGATCCTTGAATATTGAAATTCAATAAATTCATTCATCAGCAACAAGTGAGATGATGTAATTCCTTGTCATGCGATCAGAATGACTTCGAATAAATATTCATGTAAAATAATTATTCGAACATATTTCCCTTGGTCCAATGATTTTATTCGAATGAATTTTTCGAATAACAGTGCGAATTATTATTTTCATTTCCAATAAAATTTATAAAATATTTCCATCGTTTTTGCGCTTCGTACACATTCGCTTACATGGACAATTATGTATGTACATGAACAATTGCGTACATATTTGAAAACATATATATATATATATATATATATGTATGTATGTATGTATGTATGTATGTATGTATGTATGTATGTATGTATGTATGTATGTATGTATGTATGTATGTATGTATGTATGTATGTATGTATATATATATATATATATATATGTATGTATGTATGTATGTATGTATGTATAGAGTGGAAAGAAAAGTTTGTCTGTGGCTATCATAGATGAATTCTTTCATCTGCGAACGCGTGCTAACAGCGACTTTATAGTTCCAGATTAGGTTTCACTAACATTTCATTTATCATAGTTGTGGAATCAGTGTGAGTCTAAATAATCAAATAATAAAACTAACTGTTGACATTATTCAAAATATAAACACCGTAAGAATCGTAAAGTCGCTGTTAGAACGCACGCGTCCGCAGTCATAGACTGTTAAACGATTCAGAAACTTTCTTGCCATTTTTCAAGAGAGCTATTAGGTTGCGACCTACGGTTCCTTGGAAAAGTTTTACCTTCGTGATGAGTAGAATATAATGTCAAAAAGAGAAAGTTTCGAAATTCAAAGTCAAGGTCAATTTTGCGGCAAATTCTTTACTCTGTATTTCCGTCGAATTCATTTATGATAGCCACAACAACAAACTTTTCTTCCAACCCTAAACTTTTTGAGCACAAACCGAACAGAGATCTCCGTCGTGAGATAACCGAACTGAATAAATACTTCAACCATAAATCCGATTGATTATTCTCTCGCTTTAACGTTAACGTTTCGCGTTTCGAAATCGGTCTGAAACCGGCGGCACCTGGAAACTGGAAAATCGCCCGGCACCGAATGAAAATCCTGGCGCTGAATCGCCGATAATTACGGGATAGGACGAATTAACCGGGCGAATTAGTCCGGGTGACAATCGTCGGATAATAGATGGCCAGGTCGAATGATTCGCGACTAATTGGACGGCATGGAATTTCGTTGCTGTGAGGCCGACGTGGGCGGATCTTCTTCCCGCGGGGAAAATTGCTGCCAACGAGGACCGGTTTTGGAGGTGGGAAATTAACCGGCGCGATCGCGCGTAACGAGTTAATTTTATTAGACGGAGGGGCAAAAAAAAAAAAAGACAAATCGAAAGGCTCCTCCCGCAGTAAATTGAAACGCCCAAAGAGTATCGGGGAGGCCGTGAAACGTATAACTGGCGCGGCGCGCGGCGCGTTTCGGCGCGAGTAATTTCCCTGGATCACTTAACGGCCGCATATTTTTCATTAGGATAATGGGACCGCTGAATCGGCCCGTGTTTATCGTTCCCGTTTTAATTAGTTCGCCGGAATGGCGAAATTAACGGCCTGCTAACTGTTTCCCGGTTACTCGTCGCTCTTTCGATTCTTTCTCGCCACTCTGTTTTCGGCGAGACGAGTAAATTTTTGGATCGGATAGATATCAATTTTTCAGCAACTCGTGTATCCGTATAGTCAGTTGTAGAAGCTTAAAAACTTGAGAACACAGGGTTTAGGAGCACTTTCAGAATTTTATGTATTTCTACGTTCTTCCCTATTTTTTCTTATATCTTTCCCTATACTTTACCTTATATATTTTCTCCTATTCGATATATATCAATTTCTCAATTCTTCTATTTGTTGGATAAACAATTTCATCTTCGAACTGAGAATTTTTCCCTTCGATGTACGATTTCAATCGTTTCTTGAATTCAATTAAGTGTACGTGTTATAATCTACGCGTATTATAATCTACAACTGAGGCAGGTAATTGAATAGAGAATTTTGTAGTGATTATAGAATGATAAATAATTAACACGGTGAATAATACAGGAGATGACGTTTATCAAACTAACACGGAACAATTGTTATCAACATCATGAACACCGCCATCGTTATTCTTCGCCCGACGCTCTCCAAACAAACCAAGGGCCATTCTATTTAACAATCGTGCATTCATTGTGCAACAATGGCCCTAAAATACGTGACAAATGCCATGAGTATCGAGTACATATTCCCATCGGTCATTATCACGTACGTCAATATATCGTTATTGAATATTTTGTATTTTAGCTTCTCTTCGGCTTCTTTTTTGTTATTTTAGCGCTTTGAGTCACAATGCGTAGCAAATTCTCGGAGTTATATTTTTCATTTATTGAATATTCTAGTAAAATTCTACACCTGTATCACAAGCGCCACGTTTCTGGCACATATATGCATTTTATGCAAAATCCAAAATTACAAAATTGCACACGATGCGTATAAAACGTGAAAATATAGCTAAAATATAGCTACAGCTGTATATTCTTCTGTAAATACGACGTAATATTTTTCCTATGACATTTTCTCGCATTTCTATACTCTTCTAAATTTCTGTGACATTTGATACAATCCTCTATCTTTTCAATCCTTTAAGTACTTAGTCCGTGCTTGGAGAATTATTTAGGTAATCGGTAATGAAATGATTGATTTATTAGAAATCCTAGAGGCATAATATACAATGTTGCAACATGAATTGAATAAATATATCGAAAAGTAGTATATTCTGAATTTTTGAACTTCTTGCACACTTCGGTCAATCACACCTCTCAAAAGTGTAAATTCGCGTCGATAAAATCTACTAAGGTCCAACCTGCTAGCTAATTAATTTATTTAATTAGCTATTTTTATTTTAAAAAAATTAAAAATCAAACACTTTGCTGATTAAATATTATTTCATTCTACACCATCGCAATTTTTATTCTTCCCGAATGATGATCGTTCCACCTCCCCCTCCCCCCAACTGCCTCGTTACCTCGAACGTCACTTTCATAAGAACGAGGATCGAGAATTCAGAGACGCTGCGGGTATCCATCACACGTGACGAGGACACGGCACTCGCGTGTTTCCCAGATACGCAGCGGGTCGATTATAATTGCGGCGAGTGAACTAACCAGCAAATTAGTCGGCTGACAAGCGTCGGGTAATAGATGCAGGAGGAAACTGAAACCGGATGATTCATGCTTGATTGGACGACGCGAGACGCTTGGTTGGCCGCCACCAACAATAGACTGCATAATTCCCTTCGAATGAGATATGCCGTGTTTCAATGGATTCGAAGGCTTCGTTCCGCGAGAGTATCATTCACACCCGGGGCCAATTATTCGAAAAAGAATCGAAGCCAGAGTCGATTGACGGGTCGTCGGATCGAGCCTCTGGCCTTCGATAATCACTAACATTGTTCGACGATCGACGATCGTCAGCCATCCGCCTGGAAATCATGCTGGAAACAAGCGAAGACCGCTAATGATAGTCGATAGACGTTCGCTGGTGCCTAATGGTTTTGTGACTTGTTAACTCTGTGAAATAGGAGTTGTTAACGCTAGGTTTACCAAGGGGTCATTTGACCCAACTTTTTCGTTAATTTTCTTCAAGAGAATTCTTGCTGTATTTTATGAGAATATTTTTCATTA
This sequence comes from Tetragonula carbonaria, assembly GCA_032399595.1. Classification (NCBI taxonomy): domain Eukaryota; kingdom Metazoa; phylum Arthropoda; class Insecta; order Hymenoptera; family Apidae; genus Tetragonula; species Tetragonula carbonaria. The sequence continues at coordinate 8,572,867 of JAUCRC010000004.1, forward strand.
ATTTTTACTTACATCTATGAGACATATAATCGCAAATGTTTGGTAGAAATAGGTATATGTCAACTCATGGTAAGCCTAGTAGTGATCAGTAGGATGTGGATTTTATGCATTTTATATAGGAAATTCGAGAGTTGGATATAACATGCGAAAATATTTGTAGAAAATATCGAAAAATAGAATAGTTCGTGATGTACAAGGTCATCCGGTTTTTTTTTTCACTTAACGCATCTCCTCGCCTAATTTCTTAAAAACTGTTTTGAACGTTGAGAAGATCTAGAAAAATTCTGCAAAAATGAAACTTTACATGTTAAAAAGTTTTTGCAATGAAAATTCATTTATTATAGTCTTTAATTTAATATGCAAATGAAGCTTCGGCCAAACATTTTGCAATGAAAATTCTCAGGTGCTTATCATTGTTTCTAATTTAATATATAAATGAACTTACAGCCAAACTTCTTGCAGTGAAAATTCTGAAGTGCTTATTAATAAAATGATATTAATAAAAAGATATAAATTCTGAGGTTACTAATTTTGATATACAAATTGAAATTTTCGCCTGGAAATCGCAACACTTCAGGTGGTAAATCAATCAATGTAAAAAATGATAAAATTTCTTACATTCGAAGATCTGAAAAAAATTCTCAGGTACTAATTTAATATATAAATGAAGTTTTATATATATATATCGAAAACTTTTTGGGTAATCGTTTTAGATTTCTTCAATTATGTTCGTACAAATTTCAAGATGCGCAAAGTGATTGGCGACGACTTGTTTTAGCTGGCTTTTATTTGTTGGTTGGCACAATCGATCACCCGCGGAGGATGATCTATAGAGGCTGATTTCGATGAACTTGTGGTTCGAGTGTTATGGCTGTGCGATGAAATTAGATGGGACGTTTGGTGGAACGAAAGTGATATCGTTGGTGCCCGAAATTGGGATCTGATGTTCGAAAAGGTGTGCAGTATACCGCGGTTTCGTGTCATCGACAGTGGTTGTAAAACAGAAAATTTCAATTCGCACGGATGCAAATAAGCCGGCCGGAAATGCAAACGGATAAATAGAAAATATAAACAGGCAAATTGGAAATGCAAGAGAAACAAGCCCTGTAACAAAGCAAGTAACAAATGAACAGTGCGAGAATGTAAACAAAAGTAAATGGAGAACACAAACGCGAAAACGAGAAACGAAAAAAACGATCGATAATACAGCTGATAATATGCAAATGAATGAAGACCTCGATTAACTATAAGCACGTTTGGAGTTACAAATTATACTCGTTAATCGAAAAGTTATCACATTTTCTGCGAAATTTGTAACGAAATTCATTTCCTCGTAACGTAGCGAATTATCTTGAATTGTTTTTCAACAATTTTGCAAATAATTCTGCACCTTTGAATCTCGCGCGAACGTAAATAATTTCACATGTACGAATAATAATTGTAACAATTCATCGACATCAAGAATAAACAAATACAATATTTACTATAAATATTTCAATAACTCGAAACTTCCGAGAATTATGAAATCCCGAAACGAATGAAAAATTGTCGAAAGAATCTCTTCTCCTTCCGAGGTTCTAAAAGTTTGATTAATATTAAAAAAAAAAGAAAATCGATAATGTAAATTGAACGAGAAGAATCACGAACGAAATGCTGCGTTCAGGCTCGTGCTTAACGAGTTCAAGAAATTCTCGACTGGTCATCGAACCAACAACGAGCGCACGAGTATCGAGCAAACAGAAAACTGGAAATAAAGAAGACCGAAACAGACCTCTCCGTTGCTATTCTGTTTCTATTCGATTTTCAATTTCATCCGCCGCGATTGTTATCGAATCAACCAGGAAGAACAGGAGGAACAATAAGAATGAAAAAACAAAGGAGAGAAAAAAGAGAGAGAAAGAGAGAGACAGACTGTGATCGAGGACAGTTATACGCACGAGGGACACGTTGTTCTGTGGCTGACTCGCGCCAAGAATCGGTAATATCGTTGGTGTATAACCGTCTGGACCTGGTGGTGGTCCTCCACGTCGACCGTTTTCGTAATCGAATGTGGCCTGGACATGTGAAGAGCCGGGGGGAACCCCGTGTTCCCTTCTGTTTGTACGGGAAATCGCGAATTACAGCGGCCAACAGAAGGCTTCAGGTTCCAGAGATCGGTGTACAGCCGCAGAAAATGGAGGAATAATGGATACGCCGGTGGATTGTGGCTGAGATCTCTGCGGCCATCGTTGAGCAGAGTATTAATCATTTCGCGAAAGACCCGACAGAAAATATTGACGTACACCTCATTTCCCGACGAAACAGATTTTTTTAAAGATATTTCACTTCTAACCTTTTGTCTCTTGCTTGACGTTTTTGCGACCGATTGCGAGAAGAAGCTGTATAATTTAGAAACGCAAGATGTTCTGTCGTTATTCTATTTTTTTCTTTTAAATAATCTGAAACAGTTCCTTGAACTCCTTTGGGAAAGACTATATAGAATCCAAACACTGGGAAAAGGGGAAACACTGTCATATGAATTTAATAGAATTTAGAAACGACTCGAAGATAGTATTGACCATTCAGCGAAAGATCAACAAGAAAATATTACTTTACAAATGAAATCTTTCTTTCTGAGATCGGAATCAGTTTCTGATTTCATCTTATTTCCTTTTCTCAAATTTTTATCAATCAATATACACGAAAGTATTATTATTAAATGATTGGGAAATGATTTGAAACTCTTCTGTTTCACAGCATTGTTCATCATTATCACTTATGTTTCCTACATATTCTGCAATTTTATTGTCGCGATAAGAAGCGTTTGACGGGCTAGCAAGATTCGCGACGAGGGGGTTAACTCGTTTTCCATCCACGATAAAAATTTCGAATATCGAGCGTGGCTTGCGTTCGCCACGACACGGACTGAATTTACGATACAAACGTGACTTCGGTGCCTGTTATTGAGATTTAGAACTTGCGTGTCCCTTTTCCTTGGACCATCCCGGAGGCAATTATTCACCAGCGGCGATAGCCACAAATTTCACCTCGGATTTGAAATTAAATTGCTTGAACAAGCTCGGCTCACCTTTACTCTCGCGGATAAAAGAATAACGACAACAATAACGGTTCTTCTTTGCGGCATATAAAAAGAAAATACTCGTAATCGTTAAATCTTATTTGACTTTTTTTTGTTAAATTAAAATTCTAAAACATGATCTGGTGGAACCTGATTAACTTATCAAGGACTGATTAACGAACGTGACGTTCTTCTCACGGCGTATAAAAAAAGAAAGGACGAAATCTTATTCAGTTTAGCACTCGAATTAAAATTCTAAAACCTAATTAACTTGTCAACTGGTTAATTGATTGGCTAAAAGGAACACGAATAAAATAAATTACTATTCCGCGAGAAAATGGGAGAAGTTCTGTAATTTAAGAGAATAAGACATTTCATCGCAATGTGAAATAAATATTTCAGTCTTTTGTACGCCTTTGGTGGAAATTGTAGAATCTAAATGAAAAATGAAATGAAGATCGAAATGAGTAAGAAGAAGAGAACATCGTAACATGAATTTCAGAGAAATTTAAAAATGTGAATTGACTGAAAGGAAATTATAAAAATGAAATTGTGCTTTAACGTAAAGGTTGATTCTTGATAGATTGTCTTCGCGAATTAATGTATTACAGCCGACTGTTGTATTTTCACCTATAAAACTAAAGGATGTAAATGGACAGTGTGTCGCAATAAATAAAAATAAATATTCCTGGGGATAGAGATATTTCTGGTGAAAAAAAAGGCTCTCGAGGTGAGGTGGCTGTATTTTACTGCCGTATATGTCAACTGAGGTGAAAGTAGGTTAACGATCCAGTGAGGTTTTGGGGACGGTAAGAAATTTAAATTAATGGGACTATAATTACAAGGCTTAACTCGATTAAAATTCACTGACAATTGGAACAATCGTATAAAATAATTATAATGATTAAAGATCGTTGCTGTAAACAACAAATGTTGTACAAAAAGACAGATTCACATCTTGTTGCATTGTGACGAAAATTCGGAAACAATCGTTAGAGGCGAAATATTTGACCACTCTCTGACGTATTCTTTATTTTCTATCGCGACACTGTGATGAAAATTCACTTCGAAACAGTGACAATTTTAAAAGATACATTAGAAATGAACGGTGTGAACTGAAACACAAATTGACTGAACAGTGTTTCCATAGCATCTCCAAATACCCATATAACATCTGAATTATTCCAGAACCAGCGATCCAGAGCAGCAATCAATGATTGATAAAAAAAAGAAAAAGTGAAGAGCACGATAAAACACTCACGGAATAGAGGAATAGAGGAGCGCGCCGTTGTCGTAAAAATTCCGAGTAGAAAGTACCGTAGCTTCCATTTCAATTCAGTGACTTGGCTAAAAACCACGATTCGAAATTGAACGCTGTCTCGCCAAAGGAGCGACGAGACAGGAAGTCGGGGGGAGGAAAGAGGAGGAAAGAAAAAGAAAGAAAGAAAGGAAAGCGATGAGACAGGAAAGAGCGAGTTATGACACGGTAGATAATCTTCCATTTCCCTGCAGCCACGAGTCAAAAGCAAACTTCATCCGCCCGAATAATCCAGAGGGAAGACTTGGCTCCCACTTTTCCGGTAAGCCATTGCAATCAGCCCGCAGCTTTGCGTGGCGCGAAACTTTGTACCGGCGACTGTTAACGTCACGGAGCAGCTGGCCCGTGCAAAGACACCGGTAACAACCGTATTCACCTCGTTCCGTCGAGTCGATGTCGCGTGGAAACACCAGCGTTACGTTCTCCCATCCGAAAAGACTATAAAGTGGGAGGGATATGGGATTTCACGTGAAAGCAAAATGGGTTATATCATTTCCACGTGGGCTCCTATCCACCCCGGGGACCATCACTTTACGTGGCCGCATCTGACCATTATGATCCTTCGTTGCATACTTGATTCTCTCTAACTGTTTCTCAGTACCCTTCGTTCGTTCAACTGGACAAATTTCTGTTGCGGTTGATTTTCTGTTTGCCAGTGATGTTTGTTACTTATAGTGATTTTTGGTATCGTTTGGAATCGTTCTGATTTCAGTTACGGCGTATTATGAAATAAAATATATATTTACGTATTAATAGTTATAGAATGTATTATAAAATAAATGGAAAGATCCGTCCCTTCGGTTATTACCAAGTTGTTATTATATATAAATATATGTGATAATAATTATAGAATTATATAGTAATATTAGTAATTATATAGTAATATTAGTAATTATATAGTAGTATTAGTAATAGTAATGGTATTGTAGAATAAATAGATAAATCCATCCTTTTGGTTATTAGGTTATTACAATATGAAGTAATTAATAAAAGAGAAGTGTAATATAAAAGTTTACATATTATCGTTTGAAATGGAACCTAACCTAAATTGCTTCCATTAAATAATGTAATGATAATGTAATAAATAAAGGGAATTGATAAATGATGATCCCAAAAATTTACTACTATAATCTAATTTTTTAAAAAGTGGAATCCACCCCTGTAGAGAACTGTTTCATCTACTAAATACTATATAGAAAGCATCATATTTTTTTCACATTGTATTATATTATTGTTACATTCTACGACAAGAAACTTTTTTTTTAACTTTATTATACTTAACAATTGCCGACGACTAGCCAATTTTATCTTTAAAATTGTATATCTAAAATCTAAAATAACTGTAAGTTCTTTTTAATTTGCTCGCGTTGCTTGTTACTGTTGCCTTACCAACCTGCAACATCCCCACAAGCTGCATTGCTCTTTTTTCATCATTAATTCCTCTGCACACGCGTACTCACATCTCAGCAGCCCTAATTTACACTGTGAGACTTGTTTACCATCGTTTCCGGCCTTCCAGCTTCCTCCAGCCTCTCGCGAACCCGCCAGCAAAAGGGTGTGTTCGCCTTTTCAGAACAGTCTGGCCATTTTGTTTTTTCGTCGTAAATGTATAAATCCTTCGCTGTGTTCTCTTTTGCCGCACTTCAGCCACCCCCTCGAGCTATCTCTCGAGCCAACACCCTTTTATTTCTTCGATCAATCTTCGTTTTTGCCTCCGCCAAGTCTTCTTCTGCTTGAAGAATCGACTTGGAAAACTTTTTTTTTTCTTCTTCTTCTTCTTCTTCTTCTTTGCTCGTGGAAAGTCGCGATTTGCTTCATCGAGCGTACGCGTTGAAACGCATTCGCGTCGAAGCGCGTGTCACGTTCGCCTCGTAAAATCGCAGATTTTTACGGTTACACCATGATTGCACGATTCCGAGGGACGTAAGGAAACTCCGATTCTTCGTTTGCACACAGCTTTATATTACTTTGCACACGTCTCTATACTGTATATTATATCACGCGTGAGATCTCATTAGAAATTTATTTTAATAAACTGTGTTTAAAAGGGGGGGTCCGTGTTTAAAGCCGTACGTTATGAGAGATATTATTATATCACACACGTGTTGTGTTTCTCTATCGATGTAATATTTATATGCCGGGCGAATTGATTTTCACTTCGAGCTGTCGCTCTACACTCGAAACGACTAATTAATACGTATTAATATTCTGTGAAGCGTTTATGATGCTTCGAGTCGTTGAATTCTACCTATTTTTCAGAATATAATTAATTTGATTTGCTAGAAAAGTGAAATCGTTATTTCTATTAAAAAAAAAAGAGAGAAAAAAGATTTACAGAAAAACAGATTGCAGTATTTCATCAATAATATCAAGAAGTCTGTGTCCTTCGTACAAAATTTACTCTGTTCCGTTCCCTTGCACGTTTTTTTTTCAATATTCCAAGAATCAAATACTTCTCGTTCCGCTCTATCTATTCCCTGCCTCCCCCTTTCGTCGTCCCTCATTACATTTTCCACTTGTGCTTCCACTCTCGTTCACTCAATCTCCATACTATTTTTCATTTCTTCGAATTACTTTCTTCGTCGCCATTCTTTCTTGTCCTTACCACACACTGTTTTCTTGCTTCTCTTGTACACAGGGTGTTTCTTATCGTCCCGACGAAATTGCAGGGAGCTTTTACTTACAAGTGAAAATAAGAGAAAACTGTCATGTTTGATGTGACTGTGAAAGGGTTTGTTAATTTCCAGACAGCAGACAGTTTTATATTTTTTGTCACAGTGATGGCTGATACGAGTGAAATTTGGCTCAGTAGTGCAATAATTTACATTTTTATATTGGTACATAGTTATACATAATTATAATTTTCATATTATTTTTCCTTTGTTCGATATTTTTATGCCAGACTTTTCTTTTATCGAGTGTTTCGGTTCTTCTGCATTAAGATTTTCCCTTTGTGTAAATATTTCAGTCCTTCGATTGTGCCTACACGTGTCAGATTTTTCTTTTATTGGATGTCATAGCTTTCTTGCTATTATTGCAATTATTGCATATTGCGTGAACTATGCTTGGAAGTATCATTGTTATAGTCTTACAAGATGTATGTATTTTAAAATTGCAAATAATAGCAAGTAATTTCTAGGTACTTCTCTTTTATTTTATCTTCCTCGAGGCGTAGTAACGTTGAAGAGGAAAATATATATTTCTCGCGTCTGTCGTGAAATGGTTTCTTTTGTTTCTTCGTTGTAGACTGGTTAGAGAATGGCTCGCGTAAACAGGAGGGGGCATCGAACGACCCGCAAGCATGTGTAGGCGTTGCGGATAACGCTTAAACGCGACGAAGGCGTCGTTGAGACGCCGTGCTATACAACTCTGTATAACTACCCTCTTCACCGTTCCATCCCGGTGCCACTGTCTCGCTTATTTTTATTCTCTGCCAACCTGTATTCCCATGGAAATCCACATACTTTTCATACCTGCCCTGTCAGGCGTTCACGTTTACGATGTTTCAAACTGTATTTCTTTTCTCTTTCCACCGGCAACGTTTTCTTCTCTATCTCTCTCTCTCTCTTTTGTACCTTCTTGGTGAAAAAAGAACGAAAAATTGCGTCGAGTATTCACGCTTGAATTTTTAGCCTTCAAATTAAACCTATAATTTTTTTTTCGACTGAAATATACAGGATGTTCCTGTTTTTTCTCGGTATAATTTTTGTCAGTAGATTTTATGAGCGAAAATGAGATGAAAAATATGTCTTATAAATATATGGTAAAAAATTGTTCGTTGAGAAACTACAACGAAAATTTAACTACGTTAGTTCCATTTCAAAATGTTGTCCGTTTTCATGAATACAGACATCTATCTAAAAAATTGAATTTCTAGCCGATTTGTTTTCACTTCATTAAACGCATCATAAATTTACCACGCGTGTTAACTTTTGTCTTTAGGTAGGTCTTTCGTTCTAATACTATCCGCGGAGTGGAAAACCAATAATGTGAAGTTTGGTGACCTTGGAGGCTAAGGAATTGGTGACCTATCCAGCATGAATAACGCTGATTTAGCTGATTTTGCTGCATAGTGTGCAGGATAATCTATATCCACAGATTTTGTCGAACAATGGACAATATCCCCTAAAATCTCTTCATTTTGTAGAAAATGGTAATTCTGGGCATCCCTCGCCAAATATTTTTTCCGGGACAGTTATCGAAAGCTTTCACAATTGCTCACGAATCGTATCATATTTTCTGGCTATTCTCTCACCCTATAAAACGTGCCACTCTCGCACAATTGTTCGCGAGTCCTGTTATTTCGAATTTTCGTTATTAAATTCTTCCTTCTTGACGGAAGAATTTATGATAAACGATTGATTTATTTCGAAAGATCTCGCCGTTATTTATTTATTATTTCGACCATGTGTGTTCGTACGATATATTTATCTTCTTTATTTTCGCGAAATAAATCTGTTGGCGAAAGTGGAGACACCCCGTGTGCAATATAATTCTACCATAAGCCAAACGAACTCGTATGCATAAACATATCTTCGTAGCCAAAACCCACTTCCGCGATGGCACAGCGATTTTTCAGAAAACATTATGCCACGGTAAATGAAATATTTATGATCCGAGAAAAAGGAAAAAAAAAACGTTTCTGCGTTTCCCCTTTTATGCGAGACCCTCTTTCGCTCCAAAGAGACGAGCAGAATACGAAAAATTCGGCCGAAGCGGCGCTCTGGAAAAGAAGCCACGGTGAGCCGTGAGAAAACGCTAAAAGGCAAGAAAGAGAAGGAGAGAGAGAAGAGAGAGAGAGAGAGAGGGAAATGCTACTAGATTTCCTCGGTAGCACGCATTGTGGCTGGTATTTAATGTGACCGAGGCGTCCCTCGGAGACGCTGCTTTATACATACCTAACTACCCTTCCCTATATTCTGTCTCTCCGCGCTGGTTATCTGCGTCCTTTCTCCCGCCTTTCTCCTCCTTTCTTCATTATCCAGTCACCGCGACTCGGGCGCGACTCTTCGACTCGATTTTCCTAGATAGTCAGTCACCGAGACGTAAAGTAAAGCCATCTTCTCGCGATAATGTTCGTCGTCGGGCCGTTGTTAGCGTTTCTTTTATTCTAGTCTGTGCGCTTTTCTTGCTTCTTTTTCTTCTTACGTTTTTCTTTCCTCGTTGTACGTTTACTTTCAACTGCGAGATTCTTTCACTCGAACGCTGTCCACCCTCTGTCAGGCCGAATCCTTTTCATCCGACCACGCAGTAACACGGTTCAACTGTTATTGGCGTGTTCATGGGTCTTTCCTTTCCCTCTTCCTTTTTCTCTCTCTCTGTCTGCCTGTCTATCCATTTTTCTGTCTTTTTCTATGTCTTCCTGTGTCTTTTTTTCCCTCTTCTTTCTTCAGTTCGTTTCTTTTTTTTATTTTCTATCTATTTATCTGTCCTTTTATAAGTGTCTTCTCTATGTCTGTTTCTGTCTGTTTATTTGTCTGTCTTCTTTCCTTTTCCGTGTCTCTCTGTCTATCCATTTATCTGTCTTTTTTTCTTCGTCCTCCCTCTTCTCTCTACGTCCTTTTTCTTTTTATTTCTGTCCGGTGTCTTTCTATATCTGTCCTGTCTCTCTCTATTTGTCTTTCTCTATTTTCTGTCCATCTATGTCCTTTCCTTTTCTACTTTTTCTACTCCTTTGCCTATTTCCCATCCACTGTCTATCTGTCTTTGACTTTCAATATGTCCGTTCTCCCGTCTGCCTGTCTTCTTCCCCTCCATGCAAGGAACTTAAAACATAGTCGTCTCCACTCCGCTCGACCGCGTTCTTTTTTCTTTTTTTTACAATTACATCGAAGCTTGATATCTGTCCGTCTGTTTCGCTTCTTCTTTTTTTCCTACTCGTTTCTTACAACACCCCCCCCTCTCCCACCCCAGCGCTAGCTCCCTGGTTCAACCCTGACGCATCCGACGGTTTTATACGGAGCGAACGCTTCCGAGTTTACACGGACACTTTCCTTTTTTACTTCCGCTCTCGCCGCCGCCGCTGGATTATTGTCCGTTGTCCCTCCCTTTTTATTATCCTTTTCAACGCTGACAGTTTACGCTCAACCTCGTCGTAACTCTCCTCCCTTCTCGTCCTCCCCCCCTTTTTCCCCCTGCTCTTCTTCTTCCTCCGTCGACTTTTACAATTCCCTCGCGAAGCGGAGCGTGTGCGCGTATCGTCGTCAAACGCGTTTCCTGCGACCATCGTGGTGTCTCTATTGGCAACAGTTGTCGTTTCTCTCGCACGAACACACCGCGCGTAAAATCGCGGATGCTTCTCTCTTTTTTTTTTTTTTTTTTGTTAGCGGTGTATTTTTGCGTCGTTCGCGATTGAACAGACACCATCGCAACGAGGCTGCGAACGACGACGCGAGGTCTTCGAACGAAATGTTTCGGCGAAATGGCTGAAAGGGAATGGTCGTGGAAGTACTTCTGGCGTGGCTTTCAACGACGGATGAAAAGAGTTCGGGTGTCTACTGTATACTACGTAATACTTCTTCGTAAGTACTAGGACACCTGCTGGTCTTGTGGATAACGCGCGACACTTGACCCCGATCGTCGGACGAACGATAAATCGATCGGAATTTTATGCCTGCGTTGGACGAGAGAATTTTTGGTAACCATAGTTCTTCTAGAACAGCTAGAAAGACACGAAAAAGGCGAAGAATCTTTCCTCGCGGGTGTTGCCAAAATATAGAATTAAATAAGCCGGGGATGTAAAATTGCATGTAAATGTATCTTGGAAACGTAGGTATTTATCAATTGTAACTACAAAATAATTGGTTACTATTGAAAGTAGTTATTTCAATACGGAGCAATATGAAACATTTCCCCGAGAAATATTACGAAATACACAATTTCCAGCGAAAGTACAAGAATCTGATAATTGATAGTTATTATAGTTTCGAGAACAATTGAACTGTTATCGAGCAACGTTTCTAGAAAAATAATTCCTAAACTTTTTTTTGTGATTTTTAAGGAATATGTACATCATTGCACGGTGTTTAAATACAATAGTAATCGAATAATGAAACTCGTAACGGAATATACTCTTTCATCTCGATGGAACGCATTTAGAGTACAATGATGGCTCATACGGTAAACAAAACTCGCAAATTCGCTCGAAGGGGCGAAAAATAGCCGAAGCAAAAGTTATTAAAGCGGGCTGATGCATTCAACCCCTGGAGCTATTTCCTTTCCGTTGATTATTCATCGTGCGTCCATCTTCCTCATCGCTGCGCACATTTTTCTTTCTTTTTTTCTCCCCCCCCCCCCCGTTACACTCCGGGTTTAGTGCTTCCCGCTGCCATTTCTTTGCTTGTTATAGCGTTTAATTTCCTCGCAGATCGGTTTCCACCGTTTCTATTAAACATTACCTCTTACGCACTTCATTTTTATCACGCTTCTTTCGAAATTTTTTTTTCTACTTTTTTAAGAATTTCTTTTTCAGACTTGAGACGGATTCTCTTTGCCTCTTGCAAAGAGACGTACATACTTCAGCGAAATTCTAGCGAATAGCGCTTCGCGTTACTCCGTTTAATTTCTATATTTATTTTATTTCTAAAATTCCAGCAAATTCGAAAGCGAAATTTCATTTCGTCGTTTCTTCTGTTGTCGCAACTTTCTCCCTCTTTGTTTTTAATCATCACCTCTCCTGTTTCCTCGTTCTTTATCTACTGTCCAATTCTTTTTTTTTTCTTAATTCTTTTCCTTCCTCTTTCTTTTCTTTTCTTTTCTCTTTATCTCCTACCGTTTCGCGCGCGATTCTTTCTTTCTCTATTCTCCATCCGTTGACCATAGTTCCCGAAGACACGCACGGAGAGACGAAGAGAGCAGGGAATATTATTCAACGTAAGATTTACATTTTTACGACACCACTATTTTCCACCGAAGCCACCGAGACGAGAATAGGAATTAGATTCATTTACATATATACGCAGGAGAGCCGGTGCCTCCCCGCGTAAAGGAGATTAATGCCTTGATTAGTTCGTTTTCCGCGACTTATCGCTCGCCGAGGATCCTGCCCCCCCTTGCGCGAGCGAGTTTCCAACCCCCTCTCACCTTCCTCTTCTTACCGCCAGACATTCTCCCAGTCACCCTTGACGCTGTTTCCGGTTTACTTTTCTTTTTCACTCGCTCGCGCGTTCGATCCACTCGTGGCAATTCGCTAAGCCGTGATTTATTAGGCCTGTAGTCCATTTCCACCTTTTTTGATCCCTCCGTTCTTCGTTCTCTTTGCCGTTTTTTTCTTTTCCTCTCTTTTCTTTTCTCGTTTATGATTCTTTCGCGAGCGAGAGAACTAACGGGAGAGCTTCGCTCTTTCTTTTTTCTTCAAATATACAGGGTTGTTACGTGTAGCGTGATTTTTCTACGAGTCTTGAACAGTCGAAAGGCAGTAAGTCGAATTCGAGAGATCGAAGAATTTATGAAGGGTGGAAAATTTATCAGCGAGACCAAGCGTCGACCAACTAACATTACTGGAGTTTAAATTTCCTTCTTTCGGTGTGCATCCAACAGTTTCAAATTGATTTCCTTCGGGTGTCTTCATTGATAACTAAATTAACTCGTTCCGCGCGCGTTCTAATTATCCAAAGGAAATATCGGGAAACGAATGAAACGAAAAACGTATTACGTAGTGTGATTCAGTTTGGTTTATTCGAGCGCTTGTTCGTACAGCTTAGCCATCCATGAAAACGGATGTGCCTGCTCTTTTGTGCTCCGTGCTCTGGATTGATTTACCAAGGCTTTCCCGTATCGTATCAAAGATTTCCGATAACTGGCTGGTCGTTAAAGCTCTGTGCCTACCACTTCTTGCATCAGTTCCTGATCCGGTTACAAAATACCTTTCCCGCTAAATCCCGGGCTATTCTCGTTTCAGATAAAGCCTCCTCGTTGTCAACTATTGTTTCCTTTCTCTTCCAGTTTCCCCAAGTCTTTTCTCACTTCACTCGCGAGTGACGAAGGATTTATCAAAAGGCAAAGACAGTTCGTCGTTCGTTTCGTTTTTTTTTTTCTTTTTTCCTTTTTCTTTTTTTTTTTTTAGAAACAAAGCTCGAAGTTTAAATTTTATTTCTCGTCCAGTTTACGATATTTAGCGCATATCGTATTTCTACCGTATTAATACAGTAAAGCGAGAATGTAAACTCGTACTCGGGAAATTTCATGTCCCGAGGAACAGAAGGGAAAAAAGTGGAGAGCGTCACGGTGAAAATTCAACGTAAATATTCGTTTGTTCGAAAATTTCAATGCGTCGTATTGTACGCGCGCCACGTGTTTAGAGCGAAATTATTTTACATTAAGGCAGAAAGTCCCTTCCTGGAAATTGTAGATGCTTAATATTTTACAATCCAAACGCGCGAGTCCATTTACGGCTGGTGCGGGGCGAATTATTTCACGTTGATATAAATAAAATACGTCTGGCAAAAATCGCGGATACAATGTTCGCCGCGTTATACTATCGCGGAAATAATTCCCCTTGCCTTTTATAATTGGACGATCCCTGTAATTTCTAAAAAAAAAATCTCTTCTCCCGCATTTACGCGCAAATAGCAGTCGCCGAGTTCGTTCGAGTTTGTTCTTATCGCTTGATTAACGAAACAGATGAATGAAAATTCGAAAATGCAAATTTCCACCGCGAGGATGATATGAAGAGTCCCGGCCATGAAAGGAAGCTTCTTCTTACTTTGCGGCAACAGTTTCTTAAATAATAAAAACAGAAGAAAAAAAAAAGAAAGAAAGAAAGAAAGAAGAGAATGGCTACGAAAGTTCGATCGTTGCTGCGCAGCTCGACGACTTCGCAGAAGGAAAGTTCCTTTCTCTCCGGACCCTCCCTCTCCCCAAGGAGAGGTAGTTGCATTATTTATCGCAAGCCAGAGCAGGAAAATGGGTCAAGATAATTACGTCCTTGGACAATTTTCTTTTTAAAGCTCTTAATTACTTTCTTCCGGGCGATCTTGCATAATTTATGCAGACGTGCTCGGCGAATGTTTCTTTTAGCGTTCTTGATTAAACTCTCCCGTGGATCTCCTCTCTCGTTTCACGCTTTACCTCTGTGTCCCCTCCCTTCACCGACCTTCGACAATTCTGAAACATTTTTCAATCATTCAGCATCTTTTTTCTTCATTCATCATGCATCATTCGTTCAGTCATCTTCTTTATACGTTTTGTGTTATTTTATTATCTCGTCTACAGTCCCGATCTTAAACTACATTTGGACCGCATTCGTTTGTTTCATTTTGTACGATAATTTTCTTTTTTAAATCTCCCTTTAAATTTCGTTTTTCTTTTGTTGTTTACAAATTGCACAAATATTTTTGTACAATTTTTATACCAACCTTCTTTGAATTTCTCTGTATTTATATTTATTTCTGTCTCCATTCCCGATTGAACCCAACATTTTAAATATTTGCACGACATTGTCAAATATTTTCATCGCAACGTTATTTATATGCAATTTTGTGCTATATGTTATATATTTCCCTCGCTCTTCTTTGAATCTCTCCGTATTTTATCTCGATCTCCACTTTTCATCAACTTTCGACTGCTCTTAAACATTCTTCTCGACAAACTTCGCCATCTTTCAATACGACTTCGATGCTCTGCGTTGACTTAAGATGCTGCGAAATTACCCAAATTTACAGATAGAATTTGCAAGTTAGTAACGGAGTATGATCAAGTGAAAGTTTCTAGGTGGGAAACAACGGGAAATATTATTTTTGGAAAAATGGCCACGGTGGGAGAATTCGTATTATCTGCCTAGTGAGCGGCTATTTATTTCCGGAAGGAATTCCATCGTTTGTTAGTATGCGTTGTTGTACGCGAACAGGAATCGCTACAAATTCGCATTCATTAAAATTACATTAAATTCGACGATTCGCGCGCGGTTGCAGGATTACACCGTTGCTAAACGCGCGAAAGCTCCCCGCTAATCTTGTAACCTGATTTCTACGCGGGCTTTCAGCTGTATTAGCCACGCGAAACACTTCGACCGTTCGTTATTTGATTTAATTCGATTCGATCGGCAATGCATCGAAAATTTCTGAAAAGCAACGTAGAAATGAAAACTCGATGAAACACGAATTCTGTTATGGCCACGATGATTGAGTAAACATGCGTCTCTTTATACTTTTCGTTCCGACGGAAAATAACGTTCGAGTTTTATTCGATATTTAATAACACGGTGGTTTGGCGTTTTTCTCTCTTTTTTCCTTCCTTTTTTTTTATACGGAGAGAAAAATATTTATCTTGAATTTTTGATGGAGACATTTCTGCCTTTATGTTTAACTTCTTCGTTACGCTATGCCCATTTTTCTACGTGCAAGTTCTTATTTTTTTTTTTTTTCAAAATTTCATGTCTCGAAGTGTACAATTCATTTCCAAGAATTATCTTCTGCAATGAATAAGTTGCAAGTTACCTGCTGATGCAGTGTAACATCAATTATAAGTTGAAAGATTATAAATTACAAATTGACAGATAATTGACACGAGTTGAATACACGTGAGACGCATAAGGCAAATTTGATGATAAGATAAACATAGCTTTCCAAGCACACAGTTTCTTTCAGAGATTGTTATAAAATTCTAGAATTCAATTCAATTGTAATTTATTTCTTACCTACAACTTTAATCTTTTATCTTGTCTGTTGCAATTAATAAAATCACGAAATGTCAAGCAACACGTGCGTCAATTTCTTAATATTATTAGCCAGTTGATCAGGAGATAACTAAAAGGACAATTCGAAGATCTTATCCCTTCGGATAGTTCTCTGTTCGATTTAACAACGCCTCGCAGCCGCTACAGCTACTCTTTTATGCGAAACAGGTGTGCCTACGTCGATTGGACCGAGTTCCGATACAAAAGTCGCCTGCAATTTCCAAGCGAGTTCTCTCAGACTCATTAGCCACTTTGATTAGCTAATCTTCCCCTCGAAGTCGACGATATTTTAATTCCAGCCCCGTGTCGATCGTGTATTAACGTTTCGGCCGAATCTTCTCTCGATATTAGACTGAATCTCGCTTCGCTTCTGCTCCCGAAGAAATTTTTCACACCTGTTCGAAATTATAGAAGAAACGAGAGATTTTTTTATCCAAATTTCAGTTCGGCTCTAATTTTTTATTAATTTATTCATCTCGTTAATTTTTCTGTTGATTTATTAATTTCCTCGAGGGACAAATGACACTCATTTTCCTGCATTTATTAGAGATTAACGCGAAGAATGAAAAAATTCCAACGTAAAAATATCTCGAGTTTGAGCGAACTATAATAAAACACGTAGTCGAAGAGTGAGAAATGAAGAATATTATAACCTTCTTCCAAAAGTGAAGCCCATTGTCGACGAAATAGAAGAAATATAGAATTATAGACGAAACGAAGATAAAAACGAAGCAGAATGTTCATGCATTTATCGATCTCTAATTTTTAATCGATTCGTTTATTATCTGTTTAATTTATTAATTTCCTCTAGAAATAAATCCACGACTAATCTCTTTTATTTTCGAGTTTATTCGTTGCAAAGAAATGACACGAACATAAAGTGAAGAAAAGATAAAAATATCTCGAGTTTGAGCGAACTACAATAGAATATGTAGTTGAAGATTGACACATGAAAAATATTATAATCTTCTTCCAAAAGTGAAGCCCGTAAAAGTGTAGCTTATAACATGATAACAAAGACTTTTGTTACTGCATTCCTCGTGCCTTTCTCTCAGTAGGCTATTCAGTTTTACACCCAACCATCGACAATGAACAGATTTACGATGTGGGTTTTATTTCATGTTAAAGAAACGCGCATGAAAGTGACACGAATTTTAGTAGAAAGTGAAGAGTGTTCGGCACAGTGCGACAACTTGCCTTTGAATAAATGAAAAAAATATTCAAATCCGTCGCTTGGTCATAATTTGAAGATCCGAAAAATTGCACGCGTACAATTATAGAAATAGAAAAATGGAAGAATACAGAAAGAGAGAATCGCCCTGTTTCTAACGATAAAGCCAAATTTCTTAGAAGAAAAAAAAAAGAAAATGAAAATTCGAGGAATTAAAAGAGATTGAAACGAAAGACGCGCGAGTCATAGAATCAAGAGGAGCCGAATTCCATCTGACGGAAACACACGAAGGAATTTGATAAGAAATTTCGCTGTTTGCTTTGCGCGAAAGACTCGCTGATTTTTCGAAGTGTGCCCGAAGTTCCTCGAATCCATTCAAGTTCCTCGAGATTACGTAAGTTCAGTGATGGAATTTCAGATAGTTGCGCGAATTCGAAATCTCAATGATTTTCGCGGATTACAGCGAGCATTAACGTTCATAAACCCACGGCTACTCGAACCGAGCTCTTTAGAATTCCGCTTTGGAAACCCTTCGAATTCCACTTAGTCACGTTTCCACTTGAATCCTGGAAATTCTTCGGACTCTTGTGAACTTCTTGATCTTTCAAAATTTCCAGAACAGTGTGTGTTCAACCCACATGCAACTCTTAGACGCTATTCACGTGGCTTGCATTGTACAAAAATTGGAATAATTGAATAAGATTTGTTTGATCATTTTAATTATATTCATTGAATATTTATTTATATTTGCGGACAGAAATGAAATAGAAGCAAAAATTTTAGGCACGCATTTCGAAAATTCTCTTCGTATTTTCCAGGTATTGATGAACTGATATTTAACAAACAAGCTCGGTTTTCTTATTGAAAATTCTCGTATTTTTTAAATTAATGTAAATAATTTTTTTAATCAATTGTTTCACTAGAAAATTGTTTTAATATCCTTATATCACTATAAAATTGTTTTAATATAACATATCCTTATTATATTATATTGTTTAATATCCTCGTAAATAATATAGGTTACATCGAACTGATAAACCTGTAAATTATGCGTACTGTAAACAATGCGCGGCCCTTAACAAATGTTTGTTGGCCAATAAGGCCAACAGAAGAGCTAAAAAGGTTGGACATCCGGAATACTTTCGAAAATTCTCACTTGAACCAATGCGAATTTCGAAGATCCTTAGACACGTTGCGAGGACACGTCCAGAGGCTTCGTTGAAATCTTCGAAACTCCATGACATAAAGTTAAGCTCGTCTGTGTTTCAATTGAAAGAATAAAGGAAATTTCAAAAGAACTGGAGAACGTTTGAATGTCTGTCCTTCGAATCGAAGCGATTGATTTTTAAAGAGGAAGAAGCTCCTTACACGTTTTGAAGCTTCTGAAAGTTTTGAAAGCTTCAGTTTTGGAAGATTCCATAAAGATTGAGATTCTCTCTTGTACAAAATATGGGGCCCGTTAGGATGTCTGACTATGACTGATGAATCTACTGACAGAACGCGGTTCCTTCGCTTCTTTGCCATTTTTTTTTCTTCTTCTTTCTCTATTCATTTTTAATTGTCATTAGACCTCGAGTCTAATAAATTGCTGGATCACACGATTGCTTGTATCAAATTTCCTGTATTTATCGTCTACGTGATTGTTCTACATCTGCGTGGAGTATCTACTTCTCAAAGCGTTGCGGCGTTCACTATTCACTACCCAGTGTTCCAAGATTAATTTCACGCGTAATGTGACGTTTCCGCTTCGTAGAATTTCAGTGTAATTTTACTGAAAATCTGCTGAAGTCACGTGCTCAATTCGTAATGTCACCGGTACGTCGCGCAGACCAACTTCTAACGTAGCATTTGCAACAGAGAATTCAACAACTTACTACATCTATCTCTCAAATTAATTACAGCAACTTTTGTTGCACGTGTACATACATGTACACACACACACATATATATATATATATATATATATATGAGATTACTTTTTTTGTGAACGTGTCTATTCAAAACTGTCATTCTCTTTTTTTCTTTTTTTTTTTTTAAAGGATAAATTTATAATTTAGAAGAAATGATTATCTTCCGTATGTTTTCCATTTAAATGTATCTTTGCCTTTCTAACAGAGTTGAGAAATAGATTGATCGACAACATTCCATCGGAATTAATGATTACATTTTCAAAGTATACTCCCAATTTATACGAAATTGTATGCAACAGCTAATGATAATTCACAATCAACGATTTCTTTCTGACGATTTTCCATTCGATACAGTTTGCTCGTTAATTCATTCTATCTTCTACTCGTTAATTTGTTTCGTATTCTATCAAAACGATTCTTCACCGATCGTGAACATTAATCGCTCAGTCGAACTAAAAAGTTGATCAAACTAATACGGAACTTCGTCGTAAATTTACGAGAGAGGAAAAGAAAAGAAAAGGAAATTAACACGCCAATGTCTCGAATGAGATTCCTAATCGTACCAGTACTGAAATCCGTAAAATTAACTTCCATTCCCGAGGATCATCTTCCGGCGATACAGGCGCACAAACACGCGCGCATCAGCCACGTTCGCTAATTCCATTATCCGCCTAAACAACTGCCAGTTACAAATCCTCTTTCATCGTTGTAACGTGTAATCCGCCAGCCATCCTAGGAAATTAATCGCAACGACAAATTTCTCCGTGGCTGCTGCTGTTGCTGCTGCTGCTGCTGCTGCTTCAACGTGGCGAAGTTGAACTACCAGCGTAGAATCACCTTGACGTGGCGGCGGCGGAGGAATCGCACGTTGAGAATCGATCGGATCGCCGCCGGTCATTTTCACTCGACGTCAATCACCGCTGCTTGGAAATTAGTCCGCGCCTCGTAACTAAGCGGTCTGACCGCCGCTTACTCTCGTTCCATGCCGCTAGCTTTGGCCGAGCAGTAGCTTTATTTATGGGCTTCTTGGCTAGCCGGCGCTCGTTAGAAGCGTAATATCGGGGAAACGCGCGTGTCGCGGAAATTGCATGCACCCTCCGCCGTGTATCCCATCCGTTGGAATTAGTTTGCCGCGATCGCGATCATTTTATTCGCCGGCAGGGTAACATCGTCTCGCGTGCGACGACGTATTTATGCTCGTACGTTTCCAGGAAAGTGTGTAATTGAGGATTGAAATGTAGAAACGAACGCTGGAGCAGTTTGGATCTTCGACGAAACGATGACGATGACGATAAAAAATTCGTCGTAATTTAAACTGATTATCATTTGGTAATTTAGATTTTATAATGATAAGTATACTTCATCTGTATACTGCTCAGTTCATTTTTCTTTTTTTTTTTTTTCTTTTTCTTTTCGGAGTGAAATCTGTCAATTCTGTCAATTGTTCTCCGTCGAAAATTGTAAAAAATTCGAACGCGCGAAAACATTGGACTTCAAATTTTTACCCGTGGCTAGAGCCGTCATCATTTTGGAGATTGAAGTCTCCCATTTCGCAACGAGCCTCTTGGAACTTTGTGAAAAATTCTTTTCATCATTTGTACGATCTTTTTTTTACGAAATCATATCGGTTTAAATGATCGAGAATTTTTCACTGTCATTGGTGACAATGATCAATCAGTACAATTTGAATGATAATAACATATAAGTAATTTATACAATTATTTTTCTCTCGAAACAGAAGTCGATATTAATTCAAATAAAAGCAAAAACAAAAAAAGAAAAAAGAAAAAAGGAAATCCGCGATTCGTCCTATTATCATTCTTTAACCTTGTACTCCTTAAAACGCGTGAGAATAATTAATGAAAAATTCCTGCGGCCCCCGCGCAGAAATTTCAAGACGCAATCTTAAACCTTCAAACTTCGTGCCTTAAAACAGCTCTTATTAAATTCGTTAATGGCAATTTCGTCCCCTCCCCCCCGGTTGTAATTATTATTACCCGCGTACAGCGTGGAATATAAATTGGCGTTTAAGGCGCCGGCATATAAGTTTCAAAAATCTTCCATGGCAACGACTTAATTATTTCAAAACTTCTTCATCCCCTCCGGAAGGGGAGGGGAGGGGAGGGGAGGGAGAGGATGAGAGAGAGAGTTATTTAATTCCTCTCGGTTCTAACACACAGATAAAAAGAACTTGCCCGCTAAGCCGATAGAAAGACCACGGGTGAATTAATTCAAGCAGTGTTGCTACAGTATTAACTTTCGCACGCTGTTCCACGCGAACAGTTCATTTGCATAACCTTCGCATCCACGGTCACGTGGTGATTACCAGCAGGAACCCACAAAATATCCCACAGCAACGAAAATTACATCAAACAGCGACCGTCTCGGTGATAGTCCTTCAGTCGGGAGCTATCTCCGTCTATATATTCTTGAATATACAGGGTGTCTCGGTTGTCTGTACAATCAACTGATTTCAAGTGAAAAACCAAAATAATACCGAAAATAGAGTATAGAATATAATTTTACGTATATATTCTATATTCTATTCTGTAATTATAATCTATGTTCTATTATATATATATATATATATATATATATAAAAATATATATATTATCTCTTAAGATAACTATTAATATAACTACTAATATAACTACTATTAATAACTAATATAACTATGTTAAATAGAACATAGAATAGAATAAAATATAAAATTATATTCTATTTAATATATATATATATTATTAGATATATATTAAATATATTTATTCTATTCTATTAATTAATATATTATTAATATAATATATATTAATTTAATATATTATTCTATTCTATTTAATCATATATATTAAATAAAACATAATTTTACATTCTATTCTATTCTATTCTACATTCTATTTAATATATTATACATATATAATATATATATTATATATATAATTAATATAATTAAATAATTTTCGAATATTCATATTACGCTTATCTCTATAGTAATATAGTAATATTTTATATATTATATCATCATTTTATATTATCATCACATTACATAAATTTTACATTTTTGACTTGCTTTACGACAAAAGAGATGAGACGATAATTCAACTTACTCCGTATTCTTCGATTTGTTTTTCAACGGAGGAGAACAAAACGAAGAGGTAATGTGCACTTTATCATGAAACGTATTACGTGATCGTTTGACAATTGATCTTAAGACATTTGAGCGCTCGCACTGGTCCCCTCTTGCCGTAAGATATATAAATTCTTTATACATTCGTCGATTGCGTCGAAATAACCGCAACACCCTATGTGTAACACGCGCACACGTGAAACGTGTATATAACGAAAAAGCGCGACTCCTCGCGAATCCTTCGCTTTCTTTCCTTCGCAGCGAAGTTAATTGCGCTCTTTCAGTCGGACGCCGACGTCGATTGATATTCAACGCGAATTCACAGCGGGCAGCGGAGACCGACAATCCGGCCCAACCAGTCGTTTACATACATTATGAGCTTTTTCACGCGTTCCTGACACGATTTTCATCGGACACAAAGCCAGCTCTCGCCAACGTTGATCAAAGAAGAGCTCTCCCTCTCCCTTTCTCTTTTTCACTCTTTCCCCCCTGCTTTTTCTTTTTTTTCTTTTTTTACCCTTGCACGAGCAGCCCTTCAAGTCGAGTGTCGGAGTCGAGTAAGCGAACGAACGAAAGAGAGAGAGAGAGAGAGAGACAGAGAGAGATAAGAGGTAAACGTTTTCGGAATCTTGCAGCCCTTGTTCACCGAGGTGCAAAGCCCCTCTTCTCCACGCGGGCTCTCCTTCAGAAAGACCGAGCGCTGCCTTACAGAAACATAAATTTCAGATCTACTTTCTTCTCTCTTCTTTCTTTCTTTATTTCTTTCTTTCTCTCTCTCTCTCTCTCTCTCTCTCTTTGTCGCTGCTGTTTTTCTACCCTTTTATTTTTCACTTTTCACCGAAGGTGGAACCCTTTTCTAGCTAGCCGGCTCGAATTTTTCGTCGCGACGCATTGTCCGACATTGTGCGGGACCGGAAGCGAGGCTTGATTTACGAGAGGTTCGTGAGGATTCGCTTTCTGGAGGATCTTCCTACCGAGGCTGGAAATCGATTGGTTAGGCTGGTTGCGGGGCTGCAGTGATTTTCATTGACAGAGCGCGATATTGTGAAAAGAAAGTCGGCAGTACGATAAAATTCGTATTAAAGGAAAAAACATAAAACAGACACAAGGGATTCTGTAAAATCTTCTAGGAACTACGAGATCCCTAGAAGGAATAAGAGTGCTATCTGAAGACTATAAACGACACTCGAAAGTTGGATTCTGTGCGAGTCAGACGAACTGCGAATTATAACTTGTAGAATTGTACAAATACATAATCGTATTGAAATAACGAAATGTGAGACTAATTGATAAATGTCAATGTTTAATACTAATAAACGTACGACTCCGTCTTTTGTATTGCGAATAAAAAAATTTCACGCTGAATTAGATCAATCTTTACGTAGCTTTTGAATGGTTCATACGATAAGAAACTGAGAAATTGATCTTCACTCCATTTTTTCCCTCATTCGCGTAAATTTCGCCAATTTCTACATATCCATTTAATGAAACTAATCTCTGATCTAATCACAACAGATTATATACGTGTTTCATTAAATAACAACAAATAGAGAAAGAAATCTTCCTACAAAAAGGAAGAAAAAAGTCTTACTTTTTTCTTAATTCCGAGCACTGTATTTTTACAAGTTTCTAAGTAATTAAATTTCGATGAAATAAATAAATAAATAAATAAATAAATAAATAAATATATATATATGATTTCAATTTCGTTACATCTAACATTATATTATAATTAATAATTCTCTGTTAATTAATTGGCGAATCAAACTGTTCTCCCAGATATATATATATATTCTCAGCTACTGCAGTATTATTCCACTGCATCGTACAGAAGAAAATGGAAACGAAAAGCAGGGAAGAAAATGGCCCCAGTACGTCTCTGGTTTAGTTACGTTATCATAAGCATCATTTCGTAAGGCGAGCTACTCGAGAGATCTCAGGGTAGGGAATTTGCCTCTTGTTCCGCTTGCTACTACTCCAGCCTAGTTTCCTCTCTCTCTCTCTCTCTCTCTCTCTTCCACCCCCTTCCTCCCGCTCGAAACGCGCGCCACCCCCGATATAAAGTACGGTTGTTCATAATCCGGCTGAAAGCTGTGGCGCGACAAAATGGCCGGCCAACTCGAATGAAACAGGTGGCCGGCCGTTATCGTCCTCTCTTCTGTGTATTATTATGCATTACGTGAAGACCGGCGAGGTCGCGCGATACACGTTTCCCGGTTTCTTTTCTCGATGATGACGTTGCAACAATGCCCCCTGTTCCCTCTGTTCAGACGTTATCGCGTGTATTCTTCTTAGGGGCTTTCAGTTTTTTGCTCGGGATGCCGAGCATCCCGATCTTCTGGGTGCGAGACACCGAGATTCGGGGGAAGTCGGAGGATCGTTCGAGCGAATAATCTTTCAGTACTTTCTTCTTATTATTTGCACTCGGTCGTACATTTTTCCTTTTATTAATTCGTTTGTCCTTGTTCGCTTTATACGTGGTATTTTAGAATACCTTTCTTAGAAGAGATCTTTCTGCTCGTTTGTCTTGTGAAAATATCCCCTGGAAATTAATGGATTGAAATGTCAAATTGTGGAAAAGATTGTTTTACAACTGTAACATTATAAATATTAGAGCGTGAATTTTTATCTTTTATTCGAAGATTATTCTCCATTCACTTTTATATCTGTTCTAATTATTTTCGAAAAATATGATTTTTCCTGAAGCTAAAAGATTCTATTCTATTCGATATTCGTTTCAAATTATAAGGACTATTAGTTTATGTAGGAACACAATTAATTACTTGAATCGATATAGTGATTACATAGGAAAATTATCGAAAGAAATACTAATTAATCTGGAAATCAACGTATGAAAATTAATACATGAAGCTGATATTAAATAAATATTACATCGTTGATTTTTTGCATGTTCGTTTATCTTTCTGTTCGCAGGTACGTATAGCGGCGAACCATTCATTACCAACCAAAAACTGTCGTACAAAGCCAAACCACGTTTGTGAGTACTACTTTGGTTTTCTCGCTAAGAGGACTACTCTGTGCGATTATCAAAAATCGTACAAAGCAACCTTCGTCAAAATACGGAGAATCCGCCTCGTGTTTTTATTTTCCTTTCCTTTCCTTTTTCTTTCTCTCCCCCCCCCCACTCCCCACCCCTCAGTCGAAAGTTCCGGTGGTTCACTGCGAAGAGTTTGTTTGAATTTCGCGACAAGCTTCTGGTTAACCAAATACCAAAAAGGAGAAACGAGCTTTATACGATCGCTTTTTCTCGAATAAAAGGGAAAAGAAAAATAAAACGAGAAGAGAAACGAGGGAAGAACGTTAGGACGAGAGTAAACTTATTAACGAACTTCGAAAAACTTCATTGTCCCCGTTGGTTTTGTCATTGTTCCCTTCCACTGGGTAGCTTCAGTCTTCTATTTTTGCGCTGTGAATTCTAACGAGACACGAATTTTCGCTTTATAACCTACCCATAAAATTTCAGTTTTCTTTATACATCGAGAGTTTCATAAATCTCTTCTTTGCTTCTCTTTTTTATCTTTTTCGATTCATTGTTATTCGTTGCAACTCTTTGTTTGCTTCACTTGTTAGCAAGGTTAGAAGAAATACCATTTATTTTTTGCAACTTGAATTTCATACCTATAAATTTATTTATAAATTTATTCATCCAGTTACGTTACTTTTTTTTATGGATAACATGATTTTGATGACCAGTGACTTTAAAAATAATTTCTATAATGACTATCAACATTGATCTTCAATGATCCGGTAATTTTACAATTTCAGTAATTGAATTAAATCGATTGTCTTTGTCGAAAATTCGCGCTAATGATACACATTTAGTTAGTAACTTCTAGCCCACTTTCTTGTAAAATGTCCCGAGTTTCGATCCAATAAAATTCGCTGCAGAATAATTTCTTGAAACAGTTCTTTCTTACTGCCGACCCTATTTCCATCTCTGACGTTACCTTTTCCTTTCTGTCTGGGGGTGACTTTTGTCCCTCGCTACTTTTAACTTTGCCAACCTTGTTTCTTTCTTTCTCGTCGTTTCCCCTCGAAACATCACGCGAAATTAAGTCGTAGACATGCAAATTGACTTATCCGATTCAATTGATCGATTCATCGTTCCCGCTGCGTCGAACATGCAAACGAGCTGGTTCGAAGCAATGCCGCAGAACACCTCCGACAGCTGAAGAAACCGATTAACGAACGGTAGATAACGTTTCGCTTGGAAGTTTCGTGCAACCGGCACGCGTTCGTCCCACTTTTATCTGTTTCTCTCCTAAATTACCATTTTTTTTCTTTGTCTCTTTTGCCGATTAGGAACGGAAACGGTGGCCTTCAGCTCTTCTCACTTTGATTGTTTTAACGAAAAAATATCGATGAGAAAATTCTTGCAGTTACAGTAGCCTCTTTTGTTTCTAAATTATTCGAAAGTCAAGATTGCCCGTCATTTCTTTGACATTTACAAATTATAAAGATCTCTTACGAATGGAATAAAATTTACTTTCACAACATTCCACTTGGCAACATGAGAGTCTTCATTCTCTCGTAATTATTGATTAAAGTTTAATTACTGAAATTTAATTTTCCTGCTCTCGCGAAGAACCTCTGTCTCGCAAAGGACATCAAAATTGCATGCTCGAATTTTAGTTATAATTTTCTAACGTAAATTACTACAATCGCGTATGGTAAACGCGTCCACCGATTTATATTTTATATTTATATATTCAAAGCAACAAAACTTAAAAAAGAAATATATCTCTTTCAACTAAATATATATTTGCTTTGTATAATTAAACATATATTTGTGTTGTGAATGTTCCACGTGTTCCTCTTCATTTTATACACATTCTATAGACATGTCCGCGGCTTTAAATTGTCCGATAAACAGACAAACATCCAGAAATAAAGAATCCTACGAAAAATCGTACGATGCTTGCGAAACAAGAGAATCCTTCGTACGTGAAAATTTTCCTCCGCGTTTTCGAATCAAGTCTGCATAAACGTTCACACGATGGCAAATCGCTTTTCATCCTGTCTCTTGTGTTGCTTCCTTTCCGCGTGTCTCTCCCCATTGTTTCTCCTTCTCATTCCCAGTCCAGGCTCGAACACGACGTCAACATAAATTTTGAATTTCCTTCGCGAACGATTTCGACTTCTCGTTTCGTTAGGTTGGCAGAGACCTTCTCTTTTTTCGCGAACAACGAATATTGCACTTGACGAGGACTCTGCGAGGATTTCAGCGACATTCTGTTCAATACTTCGATATCGTTTGCAGTCCTTTTTCATTTTTTCCCTTTAATTCTCTCACACTTTGTGCTGAGCACAAGTGACACTGTATTTTAACAAGTTAACTAAGTAATTAAACTTCAATGATATCAATTTCGCTACATCCAACATTAATTATTGATAATTCTCTATCGACGAATCAGATTATTTTTCTAGAGACCGAAAATAAAAGAAAAAATTAAAAATCATTCTTACAATAAATATTTTCATTATTATATTACACTTTTATATTATATAATCATTAATGTAACATGACGAATAAAAATATCTTTTCATCGGCTTCAATTTCTCTCACGGACTCTCTGAATCAACGAAACTTCGCTTTCGCTTATCAAATGAATAATTTCGTTAAATAAATGTACAGAAGAGAAATCTCATCCAACCATTTGCAACTTTATCCCTTTATCATCGAAAAATGATTACCCTCTAAATAAACGAAGTTTCACTTTCGTTTGTCAAATGAGTAAGTTTTATTAAATATAGAAATTGGAAGAAAAGAGAAGAAAATCTCATTCACTGTTGCAACTTCATCTCTCGTTGGCTGACGAAGAAGATAGAAAAATCCTTTCGAAGAAAAATCGACAGGGGGTGGAATCGACGCTAAATGTAACCCGGTCCCATGATTCTCGCCCCGGGAAAATATGACGCGAATCTTTCTACCTTTAACTCGCCCTCCCCCCGCGCGTTTTATCTATCCCCTTTCAACTGTCCCTGGTACCGATCTGCCTCGTTAGTATTCAACGCAGAAGGAGCATAAATTTCGAATTTTTTTTTCAGACGTCCGCCATCTCCGGTGGCACGACCCGTTTTTCGGTCAGAGTTTTCCATTTAACCGCGCTGTCGCAACGCGACACGTGGCGAAGCGAAAATCGGCGCCGCGAGACGCTGGACGATTTCCACATGCCCGCCGCTTTCTGTCCGCGTTCTCGTTGTTCTTGACAAAGATTAAATTGCTCCTACGATGAGGAAGCGCGATGGGGAAGATTCGCCTGGTGGAGAAAAAGAACCGGTAGAATTTCCCTTCGTTGGATGGTGGTGGTGCTCGACTTGAGAAACGGGCCACGGTATTTCATCGATTTCGATTTGGAAGCTTGTTGGAGGTTGATTTTTTTGTAATTTTGGGACACGATAGATAAATTTTTCATTTTTTTTTTTTTATGGATTAGCAGGATCTTCGAAAGATATTTCGGTAATTTTGTTAACGAAACGACGATGAATTTAGATGTTTAGATATTTGAGAGAAATTTTTAGCGACAGACTATAAATTTTCACTTCTCATTAAGAGTAATTTATTTTGTAACATATGGTTGAAACATATTTAGTTTGTAAAGATTTATTATGAAGAATTAAGCTTGGATAAAAATGATCAGTATTAAACTCTTTTTTGGATCTTCGGAAAAGGCACTGAATATCCAATTCATCATCAAAAGATTCAAAATTATTTCCAAGTTACGAAATTTAATGTTACTTTTATACACATTCTGTACGACGCTGACATACGAGAAAGAAAAAAAACACGGAGGCACGAATCGTACATCTTCCATATATATATAATATATATACTCAAAAAAAACTAAGAAAGAACAAAACTTGAAACGTGATTTAATGAAAAAAACAAAACAGGAAAATGTTCGAACCGTAAGATTTACACGAACCGTTTATTACAGACGAGATTTATAAAATACTCTAAACAATTAATTATCGATCGTTGATCATCCGTCACTGGTTAATTAAAATTATTAATCATTTCAACAATCTTGGATCGTTCTTGCTCACTTGCGTAACTAGTCGTAATAACATTTCACCGGTAGATATAAAAAGAAAAAAAAAAAAGAAAAAAAAAGAAAAAATATAGGGAACGCGGGGAACGAACGAAATTCACGCGATAAATATCGGCAAAAGTTTCTTCTTCGGTGGGTGATTTCGTGTCGTGTCACGTGCACGAATGCTTCTGGCCGTAGCTTTCCCTCCTTTCGACGAGGTAACTTGTTCCAAATGCAATTCGATTCTCGATGCATCGCGTAACCTGTTCGATTGATCGTCGCTGGTATCTGCTCGTTTCAATGTTCCAAGATCCCTTCCTTCGAATTCTACGTCCTGCGGCAGCTATATTTTTCGTTTATGAGCGCGGCTGATTATTTGTTGTTGTTGTTGTTTCTTTTTTTTTCGCAGAAAAGATATCACGGGGGTATCATGAATGAAATACAAGGGCCGAATGTAGCGCAGTAAAGGTCGTAAAGAGTGTTCGCGAAACATTTTTTTTTTTTTATCAGGCTCTACATTTTATTTCTATGGTACGAAATTTTCGCAGTCGTACGAAAGTACTGTCAAATGATACGAAATCTAACACGATGATGAATATTATTGTAATTCGTGCTTCGTACACGTAGATAAATAAATTCCGGTTGGGAATTGTTTTCATTATATTGTTGCGAACAGATGAAAAAAATATATAGTAATTTCAAATGTGCTATTTCATATATCTATTTATACATATTTTTGTACCTGCTAATTAATCAATTCCGAGTCGTGATTAAATTTCATGTCACGTGACTACGAAAATTTGAATCGATGGAAATGAAATGAAACGAAACTCTTTTCTCGTGTAAATTGTTTGATAATTTGATCTGTCGTCTGAATTATCAGTTATTATAAACTGAATTTTAACTAACATTTTATAACATTAAAAAAAAAGAAGAAATATGGAAAGTAATCTTTATTTGAAAAAGAAAAATCTTCAAGATCCGAACTTCGACATTTAATGTATGTGTGAAAAAATTAAAATTCTTAGTATGACAGCAACATAACGATGTACAATTATCATTTAATTAAAGAACTTCTCTGATATTTGCATTGCATACACACAACAAACGGCCGTTCTACAAAAGAATTCAGGTGAAAAAAATTCTATTTAATTACCACTAATGAGAATCAAAGGGATGTAAAAGAAAAATACGAAAAAATATTTCGTACGACAGGATTTTAATTATTTAAAATGGTAAAGAGATCAAAGGAACAATGTTTGTTTCCTCCGAAAGAAAATGATCAAATTAACTCGAAATATTTTCAACAGCTTGTGTTCGAACAACGATCGCGACTGGCTCTTAATATCGTCCGAAATCAATTTGAAAGTATATTCAAACAATTAAGCGAAATTAGAATTCGTAATGCTGAAAGACACGAAAATCTTAGCGTCAAATTAACTCAAGGTAATTCCAACAGCTGGCCTCGACTGCCCAGATTTTCGTCGAAATTCTCGAATTAAACGAACTCGCGACACCGAGGTGCTAAAAGTCTGAAAAATTCCCGAAAATATTCGTTTTCATCCAAACCCCAAAAAAAAAAAGAAAATAAGAAGTAAAAAATATATTTCGCGAAATTAAGAATTTCGAGGAGCCCGTCGAAGCAAAGTCGAATTATAACTCGCGATAATTCTTCCAGAAACTGTTCTCGAGTTCGCGACTACGTGAAGAATTTCCATCGAATTCGCGAACGAAGATATCTCGAAAGGAGAGATGTCTTCGGTGTCGCGGCGTGTTGTTGCGGAATCAAAGTCGGCAGACGAACAATCGGCTTCAATCGGATTCAATTTGCCAGCGAACGACCGAGGAGCAGTCCGGGGAGTTAGGAGCGAGCAGTAGATTTTCACAATTTCCCGAAACTTTAGATTATGTAGACCATCGGATACAGGCTAGCACCCCTCCCTGCCCCTAGCATCTTCCCATCAGGGGTAGCGGAATCACGCGAAAGGGGTAACTATGAAAATTCAAACTACGTCAGCGTAATAGACGACAGAGTTTGCCCCGGTGGATTATACGCCGCACGGAGCGCCGTGAGAGGGATGAAAAGGGGCGAAGGGGCAGGAGAGAGAGAGAGAGTCTGCAAACAGCGACGCAAACGGCGTACGCGACCTTATAACCTGTTCGTCTTTTCACTTTGCAATCCTCGACACGCGTGTGCTCGCGTGTGCCACGGGAGATCCTCTAGCCTCGGCGTGCATGCAACGGGTGTCCTAGAAAAACTTGCTTGAAAAATTGAACACCGCCGCTAAAGTGGAAAGGAGAGAGGAGGTTTTCCAAAAGAAGGTTGAGAAAAATGTACACGCAAGGATGTTCGTTGCGGGACTGTGAAGTGGCTGATGAATTTCGAGAGAAGGGAAGTGTTCCAGTGTATATAAATACGTTTCGTCGGAGACGAGTTTATATTGGGTTGTGAATTTATTACACTGGATCGAGTAAATTAAGCTTGGCTTAACGGGGAATTTTGGAAGATGCCGCGAGTTTGGAGATTGTTTTCCGAAATTCGTTACGCTGCGAATCTTTGATACTTTCGGTTACTTAGGGAATTAATTCGTTAATTTTTTTTTTT
The DNA here is from genome assembly GCA_032399595.1 of Tetragonula carbonaria. Classification (NCBI taxonomy): domain Eukaryota; kingdom Metazoa; phylum Arthropoda; class Insecta; order Hymenoptera; family Apidae; genus Tetragonula; species Tetragonula carbonaria. The sequence goes on from JAUCRC010000004.1 coordinate 8,604,783, forward strand.
CTCGAGAAAACGCAGGTAAAACTTGGCTCAGTTGGTAAAAGGAATTACTAAAGGAATGGGAAACTTTTTAATTAAGAGATATAGGTACTTCTCGAGTACGATAATTTCCTATTTTATGTCAGTGAATCGGTAAGTTATAAATTGCACGTCAAAATAGGAGAATTGTATAATGATTCGTAAAATGTTATGAAATTTAATATTTATATGTACTTGTAACTTGTAAAATTTCACTGAACAAAAAAAAAAGATATTTTAGAAAAGAGTCTGAAATTAATAAAAGTATTTAATAGAAAACGACATTCGAGAGAGCATTCGCCGAAAGGAAGATCCTAGATGAACGAAAACGTTCAGTTGATATAAAATAGTAAAACTGAAACGAACTCGAATTTCGGAATATTGGTTCGCTTTAATTTCTACGTAAATGTTGTACCTGTGAAATATGATCGATGAATTTCAGAGAGGAAGAATATCCATCCTAAAAATATACAATGGAAGCTGATACGAGGTGAACGTACCTTTATAAACTATATTTTTCTCCTAACGTCCCTTCTAGAGAGAATATTTCACGTTTCTGTCGCTTCAACATAAATGAGACCTCCATAACACAGAATTAAAATCCTATTCATTCGACGTCAGAATTTATTTTAATTTTCTACGGGGCATGTTCTCCGCCTCTGTCCGCCATGTTAACACGTAGTTGAGAGGCCTTCTTAATACAGAATTACGCGCTTTGTACAGCACTGTACAATCCTCCGAAATTGTTTTTGCAGATACACCTTGTCCATAGAGACACCACGTCATCCACGTCATTATAAATCAAAATGTTATAAGTTGAAATCTACGTGCAATTAAATTCTCTGTTTGGAATCTAGTCGACGATTTCTGTGGAAATGAAACGTTCTCCAACGACATCGGCGACAAAGGTTCGTTTAAAATTTTTCTCACAAAAAGAGCTTTCATATTTTTCAAATGAAACATTTGACAGTGATTCTTATAATCGCGAGAGTTATTTCGCGAATTTCCTTAATTTAATATAAAAAGTTTCTACGTGCAGTGACGCCTTCTTTCGCTATCTACATCTTTTATCCGAAATTACGCCAGTTGATGCGAAATTCGTTAATTAGGAAATGTAAAAAAAAAAAGGAATAAGAGAATAGGAGGAGCTTTGGCGAGGTCTTCAGCGTCGCTAAGATTCCTTTCAAAAGTTAAACGAAATAGCTCGAGAAACTTTCGAGCGTAAAGTAACCAGAAATTGTATTTCGAACTTGCGTGTGAATTCTTCGCGCGTTTGTTACCAAAGAGATCGCGATTTCGAAACTTCCGACGATCAGCGATTTTAAAATGGATCACCTTCTGCCAGTGCGTTTCCACCAATTTCATTAATTCACCACATATCCACTAACGCGAACTCTCTTTGATGTGAAATCAACGTGAACGTAAGCGAATTCTTCAACCTTCCGGACAGAAAAATCTACCGTTGAAAATTATGTATTTTCGGGATTGCGCCAGAGTAAAAGTAATTATTTCATAAAAAATCACGTTACTTCAACGTGGCGCACGAGCAACGTTGCATAATTCATGGAATTATGCGATCACTCCGAACTATACTGTTGTATTATTCAAATGAAAAGCGGATACATGAAACGCTATTTGTAAAAACGAAATTTTCTTCCCTTGTGATATATTTTTCTCTCTCCTTTTACTAATTTCGAGATTGCTCTTTTTATTTATTTATTTATATTTGGTGATAGATTTAGCATAATCGTGACTCTCGAATCTTTATTTCGATGTTTTAATGTGCAATTCGATAAATCAACACTGAAATCAAGGACAGAATTTTTTCATATTTTTTTGCCCCAGTAGACCTAAACTTTTAACCGATGACCTTTAATACTCTTAATATCTTTTAAAATTTCGTAATTATAATTTATAATTGTAATTTTGTAATTTTCGTAATTACAGTTAATAATTTTCTTGTAATCTTTGAAAATTATTTCACGCTGCATTAAAAATAAGCTATCTACTGCAAATGGTTGCCTTTTTAGTCGCCCCAAGGGAATATAATCTACAATTCCGCTAACACCTCTCACAATCCTTCAACAAGAACAAAGAACTCGAGACAAAAATCCGTACCTTCCCCCTCCCCCCTCCCAGGAACCAGAAATCAACTTTTATTTCCTAGAAGTGATCGCGTACAGTTGAATCAACAGTGAAATCAAATTAACGAAAAAGAAAGAAAGAAACACGAGTAAAAATTCATTTCAAACTTCCACGTTGATTAAGCGAATTTTTCTCCACCCGAAGACCAAACCGTAAATCCATTAAACTCCTGGATTTTTTATTCCTTTTCGTTTCTCTTTTCTCGTTTTTTCACACACACACACACACACACACACACACAATGTACTTTGTTTTTTCCGTTTCGAGACCACCTAGTGCAGCGAGGCAATTTTAATAGCTGGCGCGTTTTCATCCGCGACGAAGCAACGCAAGATCGGGCGAACGCGCGCCGCTTTTTTCCGGCGTTCAGCTGTTCAAACCCCTCCCCTCCCCGCAAACAATGCGCCGCTTCGACTCGGCGTTTTTTCACTCTGATTTGCTCCCGCTTCTTCCCTCCTTTCTGCTTGTTTTCCTTTTTCCTTTCTCCCTCTCCCTCGCTACTTCGCGCCGCGGCTCTTCTCTCCACTTTACAGCTGCACGCGTTTTCGAAACACGCGTCTGTTCGCAATTTCGTCGACTCCCCCTTCTCCACCAGTTCGAATTCAGCGAACGTTCGCGGAAACGAGGAGGAAGCTGAGATCCTCCGGGAGCGCAAGAAGCGCAATCGACCTGGTTTATCGTGCACCGTGTTACGTTCGATCCCTCGAAGAGGCTGATGCCAGGAGGGTGGTTTTCAAGTCGTGCTACTTCATCGCGGTGCTTTTGTTTCGTCCAACACGGAGCGGACCGGGGGGTTAACGAGACACCAGGATTAATTCACCGCTCGCGTTCCTTAAGAAGAGCGTGTATTTCGAACGTGGAGATTCGAACGAGTTTTGTGTTGACGATCTGTGTATCCCAACACAGCGTGTACATGTCTTTGTATTTTTATATTTAAACATGATTGTTTTTTTATACTTTAGCATGCGTCTTTTAGTTTAGGTCCTCAAACGTACGAAGCATGCCCTTGTTTTTCGACACAAGGTTTTCAAATGTTTTTCTTTTTTTTTGCGTTAAAAGTGTTGTAAAATCCTTTTCTGTATTGAAAGTACTGTAAAGAATTATTTCCGTGAACATCATTACGCGAAATGCTTCAAATTTTCATTTTTCAAAGAAGAATAACGTGCTTAGTTGATTTTACATCAAACTTTTATATACCGCTTCGTATCGTTTAATATATCGTTAGTAATATAAATTACATAACATTATATATTGTTAGTAGTTTTTTCTTTAAGGAAGGAACTGTTATTACTTGTGTATTACATTCCCATTGCAATTACGTTAAAACATTGCAATTAAATCAAGATCGAAACGAACAATTGTAAATAATGAACTCACGAGATCGTATATCGCAACGTTATAAGTTGAAATCCGTTCTATCATCAAATTGCAATTGCAATGTTAAGTTGAAAACAATCATTCTAATATCAAGTTGTTCAAGTTCAAGCGCAGTTGCGACTTTTCCAAAACCGAAGTAGTATCCATTGAAAAAAATTTCATCTCCCTCTCCGCCGGATATCGAAAGCACGCCGGTATTATGCCCATAAAATATCGTCCCGTGTCTCTCGTTATCGAGGGAAGACACCGAACAATCGCCGTGCCGAACATTTTTCCCCGGGCTCGAAACGATGAATCGCGGGTAATTAGCCGCCGGCAGTCGTTTATCGATAATTTGCCGATATTAATACGAAGTGGCCGACTTCGTGGCGAGCCCGAAGGGGATCTGATTCCCGAGTGGTAGCTTCAATTTTCCATCGGCAATCAATCGGCTCGTCAACACAGGGGCGAGAGAACGGAGAGCGCGAGACAGCCCGCTGATATTTCTAGATCCTTGTCCTATTTTCTCCTTCTTCTCCTCCTCCACCTCTTCGTTTCGTTTCGATCTCCTCTATTTTTTTCTCCTCGCCTCTTAGCTCGATTCGTCGAAACCACGATTCCCGCTAAAAAGTCACTCAATTTCATACCCACTTACATTCTTACTTACTTACTATGTTACTTACTTACTTACTTACTTACTTACTTACTTATATATTTAGTTACTTACTTACGTACTTGGTTACATTCTTAATTACTTAGTTACTTACTTACTTACTCACTTACTTAGTCACATAAATACTCACTCACTTACTTACTTACTTAATTACTTACCTACTTACTTACTTACTCATTTTCTTACGTGCTTACTTCTTACTTACCTACTTACTTACTTTCTTAGATAAAGAGTTACTTACTTACTTACTTACTCACTTACCGGGAATAAAGAGTTACTTACTTGCATCGATTCATTCTTTTCTTCTTCTTCTTCTTCTTCTTCTCTCTCTCTCTTTCTCCCTTCACTTTTCACTTTCCTTTCTTTTCCACTCCTTTTCATTTCGTCCATTTCTTCCTCGCCTCTCTTCGTAGCTTCTCCTTTCTTTTTCTCTCTCCTGTCTCCTTTATTTCGCGCAGCGTGAATCGATAGGGAGAACAGAATTCATCGGTCGCCTCCGGGTAATTTGTTGAGAGACCCGAGCGCGGTCCCCTGCTCGATGCGTGCACGTAGGTCACTAGAATTTGTGTGCGGGGGTGGAGGGAAGAGATTTCTTTATCGTGGATGTGAACGTCACGCCGCGTTCCGTTTTTTCGTGTTCTTTTCCGGGCTGGCACGTGAACGCCGCCTGGCACGTGGATGATGATCGATCGCCAGGCAAGGTAGCATGAATAATTTGCTGCTTTCAAGTTCGCGCTGCTTACAAGGGGTTGCAAACGTGTATCTTAAACGGCTCTTCGTTGCGGGGAGTTTGCAAATTTGCGACAGGGATCGGAGAGAAACTATATTCGTAGCTTCTTCGTTCGAGGCCCGATATAATTTTGATTTCACTTTGAAACGATCGAACGTGTTCGTTGATCGTTCTCTCTACGTTTTTAAAAGCGTGGCCATTTTTATAAACGTAGCGAGGAGTGAATTTTCTTTAATTTTCAAAGGAACGGTAGTTTATAATTGTGCGACAGAATTAGAAAGAGAAAGATCGTTCGCGAATTTCTTTCTTTCTTTTTTTCTTTCTACGGTGGAAATTTAATTCTAGAAGGTTAGTTGCAAAATGACGACAACCTCTAATCCCTACGACTAAACGCTCAAGATATTCACATGAACCACTTTAATCTCCTCTGGGAAAAGAAACAAAATGGAAAAGAATTAGAAAAAAAAAGAAACATTAACAGAAAATAACAAATTGGAAACGATTGGCCCGCGGCCAACCGAGCGTTTCGGCTTAATTAGTTCATTATTCCCGAGATGTCCGTATCCCGATGTCGTTGAAATCACCAACGTTTCGAAACGCGATAGCCCTTGCACGTTCCTCCATCTCGTCACGTTGGATATTTTTTCTCTTCTTCTTTTTTTCTTTCTTTTTTTTCTGAAATCCGCGTTTTCGAGATAGCCGACTGACACAATCGAGTAGATTTACGACGCGGAGCAAAATGAAGGGGGCGAAAAAAAATAAAATAAAGAGTGAGGGAGAATAGAGAAATATAACAAAACCAGCGAGCACAGCGTTACGAAAGTCATATTTCGTAAGTTACAGCCCGTTTCGACGATGATGGGATTGCTTCGTGAAATTGCATGCACGATAAGGCAGAACGATACACCAAAATTTCGTCCCATTTTGTTCGTGACTTTTAGTAGACACTCGAAATTGTCTGAAGCTATTAAAAGCCGAATTTGATCAATAAACCTGAAACGTCCATAAGTCATTTAAAAATTATTCTAAACTTAATCTCTCGCGATTTTAATAATTTGCGAATTTACTTTGTCTTTATCTTTTTCTCTAATTCTCCTTTCAATTTATCCCTTTCGTGATTTCAATGATTCTCCTGACTGCAATATTGCGTGTTAGAATTTATATTTAGAAAGAACTACTTTGCAGAATAATGAATAAAATAAGAATAATTACAATTTACACGTAATCAGAAAATCACGCAAATTTAAGAAATTTTAGTATCCATTCCAAATTGTTTCCACGCCTCGAAAGAAATCTTCGCCGCGAAGATTCGATTCGACAGAAACTGATTAATACCAAGAGAAGGAAATTTCTTTTCTCGTTGTTGAAAATTTGAAATACCCGCGTAATTTTTTTATTTCTTTCGCGCACGACTCGGAAAGTGTCGGAAAGAAACGCGTGATTTAATTAGCCGTCAGATAAGCGAACAGTCGAATTCCATTCACGTAGAAGCGAGAGTCGCGCGTTTCCAAAATACGACCGCGTCATGTTCCACTCGTTCCATTAACGATATTCATATCATTCAAAGGGGGAACTGCTATCGGGGTTCGTTTAAACGCCATATCGACCCCAAGAATTATAGCTACCCCGTGTATTATCAGTGGGCCCGGTCTTCTTGCATGGTCGCGTACCGTGAAACCTAATGAGTCGCTCGAAATTACGTTTCTCTGCACGTGTGTGTATATGTGTGTGTGTGTGTGTGTGTGTTCAAAAGGACATCCTTTCCCAGGAGCAGGTTTCGTCTCTGTGGAGTCAATTTTAGTCAAAATGGATTTGGTGCAATTCGATCAGTGGATTAGAGAATGAAATTAGAGTTGTTGTTGTTGTTACGTATTTGGAAAATACGTAGCACTCGATTATTATGCAAAGTTTCTGTCATAGAATGCCCTGGTGTCTGCAGTGCAGACAGCGTGGGTGGCGCACGCATGCGCTGCCAGAAAGTATTCACTGCGTTTATGCTGATCTTGTGCTTTCGCGTTCGATTCTACACGGTGCGCATGATAATTCTTTTGTTGTTTGACAGATATGATCAAGTGAAATTGGTTTGTAGTCGAAACAATGAATCATTCCTAACTACTGAAAGTGATCGTTGGAAATGGATTAATGAACTCTGTTTGATATTTGTGTAAGTATCAAAATGAGATTGATGAACATATTTGATGAATATTCTCATCATCTTTTGAGATACATCGTGAATTTGACGCTCGAATTGAATTTTCTGAATGAGACATAAATGAAACGAGAGGGAAAGGGGAATGAATCGGTGTGTTCATGACGAACTTTGACTTTGACGAACAAGTAGTTTTTGTCTAATGCGTGTAAATTTCTACGAACCATAATGCATATATAAATTCTATGAGTTCAAACTGTTGATGCTCTTTTCAAGCGAACAATGAAATATTTGAATTATTCCTCGTAACAAATTAATAACAATATCATATATATATATAGTATATATATATAGTATATATATACTATATATATATATATATATTATAGTATTTTTTTATATAAATATAAATACTATATATATATATATAGTATTTTTGTATAACAAAGATCTAATACGATACAAGGATCGTCCGACGACGTCCAAACGTGATAAATTCCGAAAATTAGAACTTTACGAGGCAACGCGTCTGGCTGCATTTTATTTCCTAGCGGTTTCTCCCCTCGATGCGAAATCGAATCTTCGACTTCTCTTTGTACGTCGAATAGACTGTGTCTGCTCGGCTTGGCCGTTGCCAAGTCTGTTTTCCAATTTATAGAAAAAGGAGAAGCAACGCGTTGCATGAAATTCGTAGAATTTCCAGAAAGTTTCTGGCCGTGTTCTGCAAGCACGAAGGCAGAGAACGTTGGGCGAGTGGGAGGGAAAGTTTCAGAAATTCATTGGAACTCGCCATGGTCGGTTTGAACGCACAATTTCTAAAGATAATGCCGTTCTGTCCCGCAGAGAATTACTGAATTCTCTCCGCAGAAGCGTAATTACGTTATGGCTGTTTTAAATTGTACACACAATTAAAACGATAATATTTCCAAGCAGATTTCTAGCGCAGCTAGAAAATAATACCGACTTTCGTATCTCTCTCTCTCTTTTTTTAACGCCGATTTCCGATCGTTCGAATATTTAATTGCCACCGTGATCGTGTGCTGCTTGATTATTGATTGAAATGATGCAAATTTCAGTAAACATCGACAACGATTAGATTCATCTTGAGAATGCTCGTAATACGTAAGATTCATTGGTAATTTGCACTGTGATATCGTGACAAATAAACTGTGCGAATGAACGAGCGTTGCGTTAAATTCATCGAAATTTCAATCGAAGCAACTTCTCCGAAAATACAAATAAAGAGGAATAAAAGAAAAAAGAAAGCAGAACGAGAACTTGCAGTTATTCCAACACCTCGTCCAGCCTTTCACCTGAACTGCAATCAATTCGGCTGAAAAGCTAAGACATAAACCACCAGTTTCTGAAAACTACGAATCCCGGGGAAAGGGAAATCCCGCGTTCTTTATGACGTGAAAACAGGTCCGTGGATACATAGCAACAAAAGAGCCGTGGCTGCCGATAGCGCGATATTACATCAGCAGCAGAACCGTGCTAATCCGACGACCCGATCGTCGACCTCCATTTTCTCACCCTCTTTATACTGCCGCGACAGGCAACGTATCTCGCTAAATACGAGCCCGAAGGAGAGACAGAGAGTAAAAACCGGGCGACTTAGAGGATTCGCGGTGTGTTCTATTGTGTCGCGACAATGGCCAGCACGAATGCTTTCCGTGCTTTCTTTTCTGTTCCTCCGCTGCGCGAAATGGTAAATGTTGGAATTCATTTCGCCTCGATATATATAGATATATATATAGCTGCTGCACGGTGAAACGTCGCGAGCGAAAAGGGCGAGCTTGCCAACTGGCGTAGATAACGTGGCGGCTTCGCGCACACAATCGCGCAATATCGCTGCCATACTACTTCGAATCGGTCGAATGCTCGACCAGGGGATTCGCGATCAATTGTTACACGGATATCGAAAATACGCTCGATATTGAAGTTCTCATTAAGCGGCGAGCTGATTGTTTATCGCATCGAAAGGGGTGCGAAGTAATCTGGAAACTGTGTATCTTAATCGGTAGGTTAAGTGAAAATATTGCAATTTGATTATCGAAACGAAAAATGGCATTGAATTTGTAACGAAATTAAAATTCTATTGATATTGATGTTGATGTTTAAATAATTTTATTTATGTTAATATTTAATACTAAGATTTTGAAATCGCGATAATGTATTGCGCTCTAATTACGTCTCGTCTTTCGGATAATTTTTGAAATTCGAGAAATTGGCAGAACCCTTAGTTACAATTTCATCTGATGAGATTCTTCTTCTGAGTAATATTGCATCGTGGAAAAGACATCGACTTCTTTCAATTTTTACAGATTTTCGTAGTAATTTATCACAGTTAAAAATATATGCGCAATATATCGTGCAAAAAATTTCACGTTACTGTAAATACAACACAGTGATTCCAATTAATATTCGAATATTAAATATCTAAACTGTTGTAATTTTGTAAAAAAAAAGAAAATTGTGCAACAACTCTGGACTCATTTTAAAGCTTGAAGCTTTTACTTTCAAAATGCGTTGTTCATTCTAGTCTAAGTTGTTTTTACAATTATGTAAAAAATGGATGACATTTTTCTACTCAAAAATGCCATGACATTGAAAAATGTTTTCCTTAATTGAATCTACAATCTAGATTTGAAGATCAAAGTCTCCCTTTTACAATTTGCTTTTTTTCGCCAATTTTAATACAAGATAAAATAATGAAAAATTACGATTCTTTGAATTTTCCTCAGCCAAACCTAACATTCAAAGTTCAATAAAATGACGAAAAAAAAAATACATAAATTTTCGAGGATCAGAAAGAAGAGACTTCAATCTTCAAATCCACCAGTCGCGAGAAACATTTCTCATTATTTTTAATTTCTAGAATTTTCTTCCATTCACCTTTAGAATAAAATGAATGGTACATTTTCGACCAAAACAATAAAATTAATACACATGTCCATTCGATACAATTTCGAAATGAAATGAAATATCCTAACTCTAAGAAAACGCAAAAGCCCCACGTTCTCTACTGAAATAATCCATGTTCGAATAAGTGATTCACGAACTTTTCATCGCCAATGTATATAGATGTTCTCCATAGCATAGGGAAGTAAACAGATCGGCGAAAGAGAGCGATACATGCCAACTTACCAGGGGATGGTGAATCGTTGGATTACAGGAAACGTATGAACCGTTTTAAAACATTGAAATGTGCATCGAGCCTCTTGTTCCAAGTCCTCTCCGCCCCCTGACCTCCGAGTGCCGAGATGGCAAACGAAACATTAAAAAAAAAGAAAAAGAAAACGAAAAATACCTCGCGCACGGAACTCTCCCGTTTTCGATCGAAATTAAAACGCGATATTATCGCTCGAACGCTCGGCAGCAACGAGCATTTCCCCGAGTTTTTCTTCGAAAGAACGATCTGTGGGACTCGAGGGAGGACACCGCCCCCGTGGAGAATTCAAACCGGAGATTCGTATTATCTTGGATGCGTTTTTCGTTTACGCAAATAGCGCTCCGGGTGTTTGTTTTCTTTCTTTTTTCTTTCTTTTTCTTTTTCTTTTTTTTTTTTTGAAGTTGAATTATTGCCACGCTCCGAGCGAAGTTGCTCCGATATCGGTTCTGCATGGAAGAGGTACTCCTCTCCGAAGAGAAATTGCAGCCTGTGGAAATTTTTTCCAATGAATTTTTTAATCGCTTGCGTTCGCATGGTTGCTTAGTTTTTTTTTAGTTGCAGATTCATCGGTCTTTGTAGTTTCAATTTTTAATAATTTCTCGACTCTGACTTAGAAGTGTGTTTTGGTTTGGAAATAATACAATTTTGACGTTTTATTCAAATCTTCTCGTCTGTACCTTCAATTTTTCTTTTTTTTTTTTTTAAACACAATTATGCCAAAATCAATCTTTGTCGCAGTTTAATACATACAAGAACTACGAAGATTTTTTTGAAAAAAATACAATACATTGCCAAGTGAAATTTTTGTAAGAAGCAAAAATTGGCAGCATGACTATCTTCTTAGTGAAATTGTTTCGAATATACTTGGAATAATTAATTTCGACCTTGGTAACAAAGCTTCGAGCGCAATGTATTAATTTTCACGCTTTTCTCATTAAATTTCTTGCGAATTCTTCCGTCTCTCAAAATATTGTCTCGACTCCGCCGGTAACGATTTATTTTCATTACAACACAGCAGAAACTCGACAACTATGGCTCCGTTGAAGTTTTGGAGAAAACGGCACAAAGGCAGAGAAACTTCGGTCGGCAACCTTTTGAACCTTTGGATTACTGAATACCGAGCTTTGATCCGATTTACAAAGAATGTCCCTTAACGTTGTAATTAACTTCCGGCGGAATACTTTCCCCGCAAGCAAGTCACGTTTTCGGTGTTCGTGCACCGCATTCAAATTCAATATGGTATAAGTGGTTGTATCGTGAAATACGAGACCGGGTGAAAGCCACCAGTTACTAATATTAAAAAGAAAAGTTGACTCACCGACTCGGTTAACTCGCGTTAACTCGCATTATAGTGGCAAATGTTTTCGATCGTTTCGAAACTCGAAGTTTGATAACAATTTAATAAAAGGGAAACAAATTTGTTTATGAACGATTCGATTAATTATACCGATCGTATCGTTGGAATGTATTATACAAAGGTACGTTGGTTCTCCGGCCCAATTAATTTCTTGAAAATATTCACAATACGAATGAATAATATGAAAATTGATCTTCGACGAATTAAACGTTAAAATAATCGTCGTTATAATTCAATCAAGTTGAAAATTCCTTTGAAATTCGTGAACCTTTTCTTTGGATCATCAATCACTTGTCGTGGCATTAATTATAATAATCGATAGTAATAATTAATTATAATAATCGAATTTCCTCCTCATCGAGTATGCTCGGCATGGGCAGAGAATTTTTGGATCAAACACACCCGTGAACACACGTTCGAAGATATTCAAAAATAGCGTTCGCGAATTTAATTAAAATCGGTAATTTCATTTCTCCCGCGTGTTTCGAACGCACTTTGTGATTCTCCCTTCGGAGATCTCCACATTTTCAAACGTGGAAACATAATTGAATGTTTCCTCGCCGCGGGTATTTTTCAATTTTTATCTCGTTTCTTCTTTCATTCTCATTCACGGATGATCATTTTCACTCCTAAATATATCATTCCAACGAAAGATTCTGTACAGAGTGGAAAGAAAAGATTTGTCTCTAGCTGTCATAGATGAATTCATAGATGAATTCAATTTGATAGAAATACGTGTAAAGAATACTGTAAATTTGATCTTGACCTTGAATTTTTTTTTTAATTGTATTTATGAAGGTAAAATTTCTGCCATTTTTCCGAAGAACCGTAAATCGCAACCTAATAGTTCTTTTGAAAAGTAGCAAAAAAGTTTCTTAATCATTTAACACTGCGTTCTAACAGCGACTTTATATTACGTGATGTTTATATTTCGAATAATGTCAACAGTTAGTTTTATCATTTGATTATTTAGACTCGCGCTAATGCTACAACTATGATAAATCAAATGGCAATGAAATCTAATGCGAAAATTACGTAAAATAGACATCCACGTGTCGAGAATCATAAAGTCGCTGTTAGCACGTATACGTGCGCAGTGTTAAATGACTAAGAAACTTTTCTGTCATTTTTCAAAATTGAACTATCAAGTTGCGATCTGTGGTTCCTTGGAAAAGTTTTACTTTCGTGATCAGTAGAACACAATGCAGAAAAATTTAACCTTTAAGTTCAACGTCAAGGTCAATTTTACGGTAAGTCTCTTTACATGTATCTCCATCAAATTAAAAGTGTAGAATTCATCTACGATAGCCACGGACAAACTTTTCTCTCCACCCTGTACGTATAGCTACTTCGTACGTGTAACGTCGAACTATCGTCGATGATATCGACGATAATTTGAAGATCCGTGGCGCACGGGGTTTCAACGCGCCATCGAAAAAACTCGGGGAAACTGCGGCGGATGACGGCGCGTTTTTTACGGCGAGGATTTTCAAGCCCCGAGCCGATTGTTCGATTCGAAAGCACGCATGGAATGATGGACGAGCACCGTGGCCCGTGAGCACGTCAGTTAAACAGGCGTGACAATGGCCCCCGGTCCCCTGTCATCGTGCGTTATTACGCATAAAGGTGACACGCATTCAGGGCCCGGCCGAGAAAAGAATTCATTGGAACGGCCCCACCGGCGCACGCCCCCTCCACCTCCCTCCATTATTAAATTATAAACGCGTTTCGAACCTATCGCCAGATTCCATCTAGCTCCCGGAACCCGCGCTCTCATTTCCGTCACCGAATCATTCATAGAAATGGAAATCTCCACGGGGGACGTGGCTTCCTGCGAACGTCCATGGATCTTGTCGCTCTTGTCGTTTTTCACTCGTTTTTTTTTTTGAGAAGTGTTCTTTCTACTGTCTTTTTTCCTTTCTCTTCCTATTTTCTTTTTTTTTTTTTTTTTTTTTTTGAAATGGAACAAAGTTCGACTGACATTCACGTTTATCGTGAACATGTGAGCGATGGTTTCGTTCAAGTATTTTTGCTTGATGTTTTGTGTTGTTTTTTTTTTGTTTTTTTTTGTATATATATGTGTGTATGTGTGTCGAGATATTTTGGAGAGAAAACGTCACTATTGGGTAGATCGAACAGATGCTATAGTATATTGTGGATATTTATATATATGTATTTAGTGATCTGTTTAGCTTTATTATCACGCGAGTATCTATCTACCGGGTGATTCACGTACAACTGTAATAATTTTTTAATTGTGCGTCGAATGAAAAATTACTACAAAGATTGTGTGGTTTTAAGGGAAGCAAACTATGGTGTATCAATTTTTTGTATGCGTTAAGGGATTTCGAAATTTTCAAGGTCTCTATTTTTTTAAATTGAACTATATATTTGTTTCATCATAAATAAAGAAATTTAAGGAATATTAAATTCAAAGTAAGAAAAAATATTAACCCACGTTGGTCCTAAACCTAATAGCTAGGGAAACATTTTACGATAATTTGTCTCGAGTGTCATTATTTTACATTCGAACGTAGTTAATTGCACATTCGGGCAATTTATACATTCGATAATTTTGTTTTATTTATCTTTTCTTTTTTTTTAATTGTTTCTCGCGTTATTATTTAGAAGAGACACCGATTTCGTAATTGAAAGTTATTTTCACACGGTAGATTGAATTTTCCTCTAACTCCAGTGCTACACGGATATTTCAAATTCAGAGTTCTTTAATATTTACGAGCATTTGTCGTTAAATAGCAAATTTAGGAGCAATCTTCTCAGGCTAAATCTTCTTTCGTGTGCATATATCAGTTCAAGCGAGTTCTTCGTTATAAAGCCAGAATAATCAACTCTAACTATTAATTATGAAACATCAAATATTATTATTAATTGTTGTATTAAATATTGAATACTGCTACTAATTATTAATTATCAAGTATATTAATTATTAAATATACCTAATATAAAATATAAAATATAAAATATAAAATATAAAATATAAAATATAAAATATAAAATATAAAATATAAAATATAAAATATAAAATATAAAATATAAAATATAAAATATAAAATATACCACAACGCTAATAAACTAGACCACAAAACAATATCCTTTGCATCTGCAATATTCACACAGTAATCGTCTCTTTAAAAGATATTAAATATTACTATGAATTATTAGATATTAAATGATACTATTAATTATCAATTATCAAATATACCTAATACTTAATTAAATATACCACAACGCTGTCTAATAAACTATCCTTTCTACATCACAAGAAAGGTTCTATGCAATATTGATAATGTTTCCTTTAGAAAGCACCAGATCTTCCAATAGTGTCGCGGTTCGCCCAACATTTCACCGCCATCTCGCCGATCGTCAGCTTCGAAAAGTTAATCGACTTTCTCGGGAAGAAACAAGAGACGAAAGGACAGCAATCGATCCGGCGGTCTTTCGCTATTTCAATTGCCAGTCTAATCACACGTTAAATGACGATCCCGGCTGAGAGAGAGAGAGAGAGAGAAAATCGAAACTATTTCCAGACATCGTTCCCCGGCCTGTTGATTGAATACACGAACGAATCGTTGTTCCCTGATTTATTGGCCGCTTTAAGGGAGACCGTGGAACCGATTACGTAGCTATTTCGGGCGCGAGGCGTCCCTCCGAGGAGAAGAGGGGAAAGAAGCCGAGAGGAGTCCGGAGGTGAGAAGCGATTGAAAAAGAGGGTGAGAGAAGGCTGGGACGCTTGAGAAAAGGGGACCGATCGATGGAATCGTTTGATGGGGGAGGGAGGAGGCGAATTATTTGCCCGCTGCATCGTGCCACTGAACCTGACGGTCCTTTGACCGGGGCAAACTGAGCTTCCGGAGACTATCGACGTCAGGATATAAAGCGCCTCCGCTGCCGCCGTTGCTTGCCCTTCAACCCTTTGCCCGATATTTGGATAGCGAGTCCGGGCTTAAAATTTCATTACCCCGGAGAATCTTTATTGTGCGCCAAGGTCCCCGGAGAAATCGCGCAGATCTTCTCCGGGTTACGATTGGATACATCTGTGTTCAACTCCGTTTTCGGTATGGCGTTGAGAAGGTTAATTTAAAAATTAATATTCGACTCTAAATAAATATAATGGAAGTACAATGGGAACGTCGCCAAATAAATATAATGGAACATATCAGAAAATGCGTAACATTCGCTAGAACGTTAATTTCGTGATTTCGGAATTTTATTATCACCAGATGGGGGGGGGGGGTGAATCATTGTCGGCGAATTTCCGACGGTGTTAATTCGTACTGAAACGACACGAGTAATTGATACGAACGAGATTCTAGATGTTTGATTTAAATTGCGCTCGCAGCTGGATAATTCACCTCGGCAGACTTTCGAGCATGCTGAATCTGGAAATGTGATGTGAAATTGGCTGCTGAAAGTATCATTCACCGTACGGTACGATACGGAATCGAGAGACAAGAGACGAGGAAAAGGCAACGCCGAAAGTGGATCAACATCGTGATGAGTTGCGTCGGACGACGGACATATTTAGACAGAATCGAATTTAGACGGTGCGCAGAGCAATTTAGCCGGAACAATATTCGTGGTCCGGTGCCTGGGTGCAACGCCTGCGGGATACAAGCATGCGTTACAAAGCAGCTCTCTATAATTGCGCATCGACCAAATAATTTCATCTCGCCGCCCGTTCGAGCGGCCCATTGTTGCCTCATGCCAGAGGCTGTAACGGCTCCATAATGCCTCCCCCCCCCCTGCTATTCCCCTTAACCTGGTCTGACCTCGAGCACTTGTTCAATCACGCTCGACCGTCGCTTAATTAATCATGTAAGATCGAAGTTTATGGCTGACAGTGTGTCCTCCTGACCCCACCCCTTGTCTCTGTAATTTCGTGCAATTCGCGTATACGCTGGCTTGGGCTCGGGGTGAAGAATTTTCCGGGGGAAATCGGAGAGCGACGAATGTTGAGTTGTTGGCGACGATGAAACCGGATATTGAGTATATTGATAATTAAACTGCGAATTTTCACGAACTTGTGGGGAAATTTGCATGTATAACATATGTTACAATTATAATGTAAAAAAACATAGTATAATGTAATTCTTCGTGATATTTGATAAAACAATGGTTTTCTTTTTTTCATTTTTATTATCATGAATTTATATAAAGATCCGCAGTTATTAACAATAAATATGTATAGAAACTGACAATGATTATGAAGAGAATTTTAACGATACATTAAATTAATTATATTTATTGTTACAATAAGTATATAACCGATTAGATATATGTCAGAAATTGACAATGATTATGAAGAGAATTTTCATTGGACGTGATGAAAATTCGAAAGCTATAACTTTGAAATGGTGTGCTAGGTTTTTACGTCATATTTCAAAATCAATAATTCAAAGAAAAAATTATGTAATATCTTCTTCTACTACTTATAGTTTTTATATTAATTAAAATTGTCTCAGTCGTCGTCCCCGAAATGTAAAGCGAAAAATCTACTTTTTGCACTCCGCGAAATAATTCTCATAAACCTCGTCAAATTTTCTATCGAAATTTTTAATTTCACAGCTGCAAAATCTTCTGTTAAAGTCAAAGTTAATCCGCCGCTGTGTGTTTTAAATCGAGTCTGAAGATCAAACAGCCTTGAACTCGCCGTTACATTTCTCTCTTTCACTTTCCCCAATCTAGGAAACTAATTAAAATTTTATAAATAAATCGGTGACTTTATAGGCTAATAAGTGAAACACGAGACAATGCATGTTTCGAGGTCAATCAGCTTCGTTTCGAAAGAGCCGAAATGAACGAGATGCTTCTGCCCCGTTGGATTTTAACTAATTGGCCTTTGATTGAGATCCTCATTAACGAATATCGACGCGCTGCGCTTCATATTTTAATTAACCAGCTCCCCGAAAATATCGCGGGAGGTCAATCGTTTATAATCGATTATTATTCGACGATGTCGGTCTTCGACACACACGGATCTATTTTTACAATCGAACCGAACTTTTGGAAAAGCAATTTGTCCCAGTGTTTAAGAAAACTGCTGAATCTCGTGAATTTACCTTTCTTTTTTTCCCCCTCCCTTTTTATTTCATGAATTCAGTTTCTTTGCGTCTCCGTTTTTATTTCAATTTCAAACGTTAGTAGAAAATTCGGCAAGCTCGGCTGTTAGTTACTTTAAAATTTCCCGGTGATTTTGTGCAAAACAAGTGTAAAGCGAAAGTTTTTATCGGTAATGAATAAATAACGGCGAAACTTTCACATTTTCATACGATCTTCAGCAACTACAGTTCTAAACTTCCGATAGTATATAAAATAGGATGGTACGTGCGTGTGTACGTGTGTGTGTGTGCGTGCGTACGGTACGCGAGGTATCGATACTAGAACCCTGCTGCTGTTTAATGCCCGATCGAATTTACGATTCCCTTTATATCCCTTTCATCGACTACTGCTGCAGGGACTTGTATCGTATCTCATGTCGAAATCAAATCTTGCAGTAATGTTAACGAGAGGTAAGTTAAATCAAAACTAACAGTCTTTAAACGTAATTGCGTTTGCAATGCTCCGGCTGCTTCTTTCAAATCTACCAACGATCTACCATGTCCCCTTTGAGGACAGATGATTCCTTCGAAACTTTCGTTCTATTCGAGTAAATTTGTAATACTTGCATTCATCGAAAATTTGTAATACTTCTAGTATTAAATTAGGTAGAGGAGTATTGCTAAACGCTTGATCAAACTTCCAGAGAACAGTGTAATCGCTGTAAAATATAATTCGCCGAGACTCTTTGGACCGTCGACGACTTGAAATGCAAAACGAAAACGGTGAGATTCGTAATTGGACGTCATTCGCGTCACTTTTCACGCTAAAGTGCACAAACAGACGTTTCATTAAACTACGAACAAGTAATAACCGATATTTACAAAGCATTCTAAGAATTCTGAAAATCAGAGAATATCACCATGGAAACGTTTCCCTAGGATCTTCCAGCTTCCACCAGAACGAGATTCGATTAAAAATACTTGGAAACACGTAAATACGTAATTTCGAGGCGCCAATCAACTGACAATAAATCCAATCTTCGATAATTGTTTCGAAAGCGGTTGCCAGAGGCTGCGATGTCGAGAACTTTGGATCGTTGAACGCTCGTTTATAGGGTGTCGGTATGGACTTCCGGTGGAGCGTGTCCGGCGTAACAAGACACGGCGCGCACCCCTCGAAAATTGGCACTTTTCGTGTACACTTCAAACCCCCGTCGCCCTCCCGTGCCCACTCGCGAGCCAGGAGGCAACGTTTGCACGTGCATAAAGGCAAAATGAGCGAGCGTACGATCGCCGTCGTCAAGTGATGGTTGCCGCCGCATATGCCACCCCATTTTTCGAGCCACCCTTTTCACTGGTCCCAACCAGGGCACTCTCGTCTCTCACCGTGCTTCTCCCGTATTCGAGGGCAGCCTTTACACCCCGGGATCGCCTCCCGCGAGCGTTCGACGCGACTCTTTGTTATCAAAAGCGCGTCTGCGAACAGCAGCGTAAATAAAAAGCCGGCCGGCCGCGCAACGTTTTCCGGGAGCGGCCAGGTGTTGGCCCCCTTTCGACAATGCACGCCAGGCCTCGTTGTTTTAAATCGAAGTTACACGCTCCTTCTCTTTTGTTTACCCTCTCTGTCCAGCAGAGATCTTTCACCCTCTCTCTCTCTCTCTCGTGCCTCTCTCCGTCACCGATTATGCTCTCTCCCTGGCTCTCCCCTTTTGGACGCGCGTGGTCCAACCTTGTTGACACAAAAATGTCCTATGTCCTAACCTCCCTCTGGTGGTGGTTAGGCTACACGTGCTCTCGGGGAACACGCGTCACGTGGCCGGACACCGTGATTCCGCCACTGTTTGTCGAAATTCTCATGCGTTCGACGAGGGGATGATGGAGAAGACGACGAAGGGGCGCGCGAATTTCTATGGTTACGCGCGACTGACGCGATAATCTCGAGATAAGGACAATTGTTCGTGCTCGACGAGGGTTCGATTTTAAGGGTGGTTTTGTTCTGACTTCTTGAGAAGTTGCGTCGATAGTGTTCGTACTCATGCGTGTTCTTGGTACTCTTATTAATTCGCACTCGTCGCGTTTGAATGTTGTTGTTACATGTTTGTCAATGTATCAACATGTTTCACGGCTTGATTCAATTTCACTGTCTGTTTCTCAAAGGAAAGAAGGATTTCGATGCTCGAAGGAGATTATAAGATGAAAATTGAAACACGACGTATTTCAAGAAACACTCGATAGCGAGTAACATTTGGAAAATCATCCGAAGTATCGAATTTTCATTGGTAAACTCTCGAAATCTCTATACGAATTTTCGAACCCTCTCCTAGATCGTTTCACGAGATAGAAAATGTTTGACAACTGATCTAATTTAATCGAATTTTAACGTTTCGGATTCGATTCTCAAAAACAAATGGTTAACAAAGGCAAATCGCCTGAATTTAATCATTCTGCTTACACCGCTTACGGTATAAATAAATTAATGAACAAAACGAGTCGTCATTACGACGAATTAATTCACCTCCTCGCTCATCTCGATATTATTAATTCGCATCGAAAATCATTCGTTAGCATACAACAGGAATACAATAGAAATTCCATCGGCCGTGAACGTGTCAATGTACATCGAAGATACACGTGGCGACGATACACGCGGAATATCGAAACGGCGGAATATCGTTTCACCTGAAACGACCGGGCGATCGTTGATAATGATATTTCGAGGACTATTTATAGACGAGAGTGAAATATTGGAAAATTAAATTGTTCGTAATATCGATTGAATGCAGGCGACACAATGTTCCAATGGTGAAAGTTTCCATCGTGGTGGAGGAGGAGAGTGTTCGAGTGATCGATCGCGTCGATACGTTCTTGCGGTTTCCGTCGAGGAGCGAATCCTTTTCAATTCTTTCTCTTCCTCTCGGTTTGTTTCTTTGTCGATCGAGCTAGAAGAGACTTCGAGGAGGAATTCACCGCGTCGATGCTGTCTCTTTTTGTTTTTCCCCCCTCTTTTCCTTTCTTTTCATCTCTCTTCTTCTTCTTCCTTTTCTTCTTTTTTCATTTGATTTCGCTCTTTGTTGAATATTTCGTTCGAAAAGCCGAGGCCTTCTTTAACCGAGGTTCTTACCGAAATGAATCGAGTGGATTTCCCTCGAATTCCATCGATTCTCTTCGACACAGTTAAACACAGTCAGTCTGATTCGTGTTTCGAGCCGCAAATGTCCATGAAAATTCATATTTCACCGTGATTACAGATCGACGAACGCGAACGCGAGCGTTCGATTAAAACAAACGAAGAGAGAAATTTTGTTTTATTCGCTGCGCGATGAAATTCCACTTTTTCTCTTTTTTTTAGACGTGTTTTACATATCATTTGCATCGTTGTTCTATTTTAAAATTTTCGTTCTCGCATTCAGACCCGCCAGACTTTCTCTTTTCTTAACGTTTGTCACTCGCAGCAACACAGATATTAATCGGACGAAATAGACTAAAATCGATAGCAATCGATTGCAACCAGCCTGTTCAATTCTCAACATTCTCTGAGTGAATTTAACTCCACGTTTTCTTGATTTAATGAAAAGTTGAACACGACGGTTGACAATGTTTCGCAAACGCCGCCCCCTTGTTTTACCTACGCGAAGATTTCATCGCGTTGGAAATAAATTTCCGGGGTAATAGGCGTCAAAAGATTTGGAACGTTGCAGCGGAGAATGATATATATTCCAGTGTCATTCATGGCTGCCGAGCTTGGTAAACGCGCAAGACCGAAGAGTGCTAAAGATAACCTTCCTTCGTAAAAAGTTGCAGCGGGCAGAATTTATTACGAAGTTTTATGGGGAAGTATGCAAGTATGCATCAAGTGTTTGATCTTGATACATATTACAAGCACGTTGTGGAATCGCTGGAATTGTTCTTCGTGGCGAAATACTGAGATCGATCCTTCACTCTTCGATAATTAATTGCTATCTATCTTCTAGATACGAAGTATCCGTACTTTGAATTTTAAGAAATGAAAGAAAAAGGAGAGAGTTTAAGTGTGTTCCGTATAATCGATGGTAGGAACAAAATAGGAGATGATTTTATGTAAAGAAAGAATAAATTTCTTTTCGTCAAAGCTTTTGCTTTCGAGAAACTCGAGTTTGAAAATTGATCATGTATACTTGAATTTAATTAATTCGGGCCGAAAATAAGTGAAAAGACTGGAGTACAATTTTTTTTTTTGGTTCAAGAATCGTCATTGTCTAAGGATGAGGCTTTGAATAAAATTTCGTTAAAAATTAACGCTGGTACGCGTGTGCTTCATAAATTTTCAAACTCGATTTTCTCAGAAACAAAGTATTCTGCAAGGAAATTTTATTCTGCATTTTTTTATTTATTCTCGTATATGGAATAACTTTTTGTTAATTTTTTTTTCTGTCACATCCAGAGTTAGAGCGGAATTTTCAAACCCGATTTTCCCGAAAACGAAGGTTTCAATGAAAAAGTTGTATTTTTTCTTTTCGATAAAATCATCTGCTATTCGATTGTTAGTTATGGAACACCCAGTATATCACCCGTGGATGCAATAGGATTAATCCTGTGGATCGTAGAACATTTGAAACAAAAGAAAGAGGATTATACACATATTGATGAAAATTTTCAATTATTCGAAACGAAAATTTCTCCCTAAAACGAAAATTCTCAGATTTATTTTATTCCTTTGAGGTCACAAATCGAAATTCACCAACTAATTATTGAAATTGCGTGTCTCACGCAAATATTTAAAATTATTTCAAAAATTAATTCGCTACGAAATAAATCCATTCGTTTGTATTAGCTACTCTGTTTCATCTTCAAATGTTTCAATTTCCCACGAATGCAGAATATATATCTCGAAAATAAAACACGAAACGCGGAAAAATCAAAATCGTACGTCTCGGAGCGGTTCGTAATCAAAAGATTTCTGGATAAAGCCTTCCTACATCAAAGCAAATAGATCGAGAATAGATCCTAGACCGTGTAGACCTTAAAGCCATTGAACGAAACTCTTTGTGAACATGTCAAAACTCGAAGAGAGTCCTTGTACTTCCGTGAGTTCGAAGCTACGCGATAGAAATCTTCTCCGTGTTAAAGCAAATAAATCGAGAATGGTCGGTGGATTAAAAAAAGCTATATATATATATATATATATATATATATATATATCGAAGCACAAAGAAAAGCAGGAAAGAAATTTTCAAAGGAGACCGTACTTATCAGACTGTATTTATCGAACCTCTCGTATGAATAATATACAGGAAGAACCATAGACTGTAAGATTCTTGATAGGGTTCGTTCGTGTTAGTGCAAACACGTTGAGAGTGGTTTTAATAACCATCGTAAAACCTAAACGCTGCTTCTAGTAAAAGTATTTTTAAATTATCAACTAGGTCGTTCCTTAATCTGTAGCTTTTTCACGGAACTAGAAAGAAATCCTTAAAAATCAGGTCTAATTTCAGGTGAAGTGAACGTAAAAAAATAGATATAACAAATTTATAAATCAATAATATGACGATAAATCTACGAATGATAAAAGTAAAATAAATTTCCAAGCTAAGATACAACTAGATCGTGAAGGAAATTTAATGGGAAAAATTGTTTAACAAAATCATTTTAAATCGTTGTATAATCGATATAGAAATTGATATTATAAGATATATTTGATATACAATATAATATAATGATGTACAACATATCTGATATGCAAATGTAATTGACGTACAAATTGTTTTGTTAATTTTTCGCAGAAAAACGTTCCTCTTCATTTCGACGAATATATAAAATCTCTACTTGTGATATTATCCACAAGATTTATTTATGTGTAGCTAGATCTTTTTACATGGAAAAGGAATGACAAAATCATCCTGATATTCTAATCCTAATGCAGAAACACGCGGTGCATTCTTCGCGCGGATAATGAAAATCTCGAAACCTATATCGCGTCCAAAACGGGACGAATCGGAACGAATCTGGCGGAACATTCAGGAAGCGTGCGTAAACCCGGGGGACAACTTGTCGAAATTTTCCCCAAATTTCCCATTCGGGAATGCTTACTGTTATTAGGGATTTCCTTGTCTCATTACAGACGCGTGCTTAAACACCTCTCGGTTTCCTCCGTTCCGATGAAATCAAGGCGCAGCTTGTCCCCTTAACGCTCCCTTCGCGTCGTTGTCTTCAAACAACCCCTCTCAATCTCCCTCTCAATCATTTCCCTCCCTCTTTCTCTCTCTCTCTCTCTCTCGATGTCTCACGGCCTCGTAACTTACCTTGTACGTGCACTTAGAATCTCAACACCGCCTGCAATCCGAGGAATTAGGAAACTCTTGGCCCGTAACTCGATTGGAGTGCATTCGAATTCGCGCATTCCATCCTCCCCTCCCCCCCCTCCCCACCGAGTGCTTGTATCCCTATTTCACCAGCCGCTGGTCGCGATTGCATGCTGCACGTCGCGCGTGCATGCACGCCGATGCGTCGCGTACACGAAGGCGGAAAGATCAAGAATAGATCAAGAACGGTGCGTGTCAGGAACAGAGCTCCCACGCGGGGCTGATCTTCCGCTAATTTTCACTGGTCTTCGTCTCCAAACTTTCAGCTCTGCGTCTTATCCGGGCATGGATAAACGAGGAGTGAGTGTTTCCGGCTCGGCAACCGGGAATCCGAGGTTTAATGGAAAGGGATTCTTTCGTAGGTTATTTCAATATACGTAATAATCGTTAGATTGTTGCAACGACTATAGATTACAAGCTATTAAGGGTTTTATAAAGGGACTTTAATTTAGGAAATCTTTTTGACCGACAATAGGTAACAATGAAGTTCTTGGCTTCAATGTATGAATGTATGAACTGTTAATTGTAAAGTCGATTTACAACTTTCGACAAAATAGCGATTCTGTACATGTTTGCAACAACGTTTTTTAAACAAACGGAAAAATTAATATTTGTTGGTTCGTAGGGAATAATACGCATATGACAATGACAGTATATAGAAAATGAAAACACTCTTTCATTGGTTTCCTTTTCTTCTCTTTGTAGTTCCTTTATGATTGAACGGGTGAAGAATGACGAATTATTCCAGTCGATTCGAGTACTAAGTGTGAATCGTGCTAAGTGGAAGAGAAGAAAATAATGATAATACGTGGAAAACTGATGTTTTTTGGGCTATCGCGTGATTTCGTAACGACGATCCAGCTTGGTAATCAATTAATGTCCTTCAAATATAGTCAAAAATCTATTACGAAACGAGATATTGTGTTTCGTATTAACGTTCGACGATTAACTTTTTTAATCGTCGTGTCATAATTATTCTGTTTAACAGTCGATTTTGTCGTTTTAATTCTCCACGCTCTACAACATCGTACGAAATTAATGTAAACACATTCCGAAAATACTCGTTGCTTCGTTACTTCTTGATGACATTGTCATTCGTTATCCCAATCAATCAATTATCATTATTTCATTATTTCGTTATTTATCTTTATTTCACTACTATTGAAAATTTTCTGCTTACACTGCATTCAACTTCTCGATCTATCCTACCTAAATCTTAACTCGAGGCAAACGAGGGTGCAGAAAGTCGGCTGGTAATTTTCTTCTTCTTCTTCTTTTTTTTTTCTTTTTTTTTTTTTACTCTGGTAATTAAACGAAATTCGAGTTATAGAGGGTTAATTAAACTTACAACAGCAGCCAAAGTAGTACTGAGTTCCTTTGAACGAATACACTTCGCCGGCGGAGTCGGAATTCACGCTGGAATGTTATTGCCGTGGAGCATTGTAATTCTTTTTTCAACGTTCCAATGGGCCAGCTTTGTGTGTTCATTTTGATACGAGCGTAGTTAAGGGTGTATTTATCGTGCGAGCTCTATTCGATTTAACCCTTCAGCTGCAGCGAGTGTACGCGCGCAAACACATATCGGTGGCGCGACTCAATGAGTTTGTTTCCCTCGTTTTGCGCGCCGGCGGGTTCGCTCTAATTTTACAATTAGACATAGCGCATATGAGTTTGTATTTTGACATCGTGATCGCACGGGCGAAATGTATTTTCCGTTCCGCGTTTGCTGGTCGCGTATAAATAATTACGCTCGAGGAAGATAAAAATCCTCGATAGGAAAGTGCTTTTTAAATATTGGAAATATTGGAAGAATTATTATTACATGCAAAAGCTTCGCTGTTAACGATATCATAAACGTAAATATCAAATACCTGCAATGGAAGACTCGGATTGATTTTTTTTTTTTCGATTAGAAAATTGCTGTTCGAACAGCTACGAAATTTGAAAGGTGGATCTATGCGTTTAAAAAACGCTTGTCATCGAAAATCTGTATTTTTTCAAATAGACAATATTCAATTACAAATATTAACAATTCGAATTTTAAATACTTGAACTGGTAGTACTAATACTATTGATTTAAATTATTAAAGCTGAAAACTCGGAGTATCAAATAATTATAGATTTCAATACTTGAATTCGTATGTAAACGACCCAATTGACAATTTTTCTTAGAAATTTTTGTCTTGTGATGTATTTTTAATGATGTAAATTTAAATAATAATTCGTACTAATTCGTACTCTATTGTATTACAAAGTTTTTTTGATAACACAGAGGAAATTTTAATCGTCGACAGTTCTAGAGTTAACTATGTATAAATACTCTGATCGAAGCTTCACGATCTAAATATTCGAACAGAAATTGTTCAACGTGATCTTTTTTAATTAAAAAAAAAAAAAGAAAGTCGACCGGCAATGAATTGAACGTTCTTTCATCGACAAGAAAATCGCAAGCAAATTTTGCGCTCTGGTTTCGTCGACGTTTGTTCAGAGCATTCCGAAACGAAACCAGCGAAGTGATCAAAGCGTTTAGTAGCTCGTCTCGTGGAATATGCCTTATCGGTACGATAAAGCGTAACACAGATGGTGAATTGGAAACACAAGGCGTTTCACGCAAACCAAAGAATCCCGTAAAAGCAGAGTATCGATTGAAAACGATTCCTTGCCAAATCCCTTTGGATTCGTCATTAATCGTTAACAGACATTAAATATTTTATCAAGTACCAGATACTGTGACTTTTATAAATTAATTTCACGAGACAGAGAGAGAGAGAGAGAGAGAGAGAGAATGTTAATAATTTCACATTCAATATTAAGTAAAGAGATATTTTCTAAGTGAAGTCTTCCTTTTTTTTGCATCAGGTATTTAAACTTTAAAAAAATAGTTTCAGAAAAACAGGTGTAAACTTCGTTATGGAAAGTACGCGATTCCACGAAGAAATAGAAGAGTGCTTTTTATGCAGAAAAGAGAGAACTTCATTTTTGCGCGAAACTAAAACAAATATTTCCCCGTCTACCTCGTTTCGTTTATAAATAATATCACTTGGATAAATATCAAACGAGAAATTAACGAGTTTCCCCCGTTTAAATTCCAAATATGCAAACAATCTACGCATCCACCATATAAAAATATATTTTGTCCGGGATATCCGTGCGACGCGTTCAGTTTCCACAGCGCCCGTTGAAATAACAATTTCCACGAGACCAACATCCAATTTCACTTCGTTTGAATTAACACATCGGCGGAATGTTTAATCAAACAATTAGCAGATGCGAATTAATTAAGAGTGTCGTTCGAAAGAAGTCGTTCTTCAACGTCTTCTTGCGATATTCTCGGCGTGTTTCGATTTACACAAACGTCATAGAACTCTGCGAAACGATAATCGATATAAATATTAAATAAAATTCTACCACCCTTCCTTGTGTATTGAAAAAAAAAAAAAATAAATCATCAACTAAGAATCGTGCTCTCGCAACGAGAAATCGTTTCAAGGATATTCTCGCGAAAAAGATCTCGGAGGAATTTTTATAAAATCGAAACGAGAAATTCAAAAATTTCGCTAGACCTTGATCTAAAATCGAAAATTGGGCATACGAAATTTGCTCGAGATCAGATCAAGAATTACGATTATTTGATTGACTCCGGTCCTAAGAACGCGAATATATATTTTCCGAGAAAATATATATTCGTCATTCAGCATCGGCGCGCTTGCGATTCAACCCCCGCCCCCCACCCTATATCATCGCCTTGGATTAAAAATCGAGCGTAAATCAACAGACAGCCGAGTTGGCCAAGCTCAAGGCAGTGTTCCGAGGAAAACATAATCAATTCTGTACACCGACGTAGTAACCGCTGTTGGAGAATCATCACACCTGCAAGCTGTTGTTGTCCCTGCAACGAACACCACGCACACAGGCGAGCTTTGATCCGACAAGCAGTTATCGGCCAGCGTGTCGCGACGACGCCCATAAATCACGTTAACTCGATTTTACGACGCGTCGATGGTTATTAAGTATCGAGCTGTGCAGATAAGCAGTCGCACGGAGCCATGTTTTCTCAACTAATTTGCAACGTGATTCTTACGGGTGGTGGTCGTCGTCCGTAGGATCGTCGCACACCTCTCGAATTAATCCTAAACGCGCGCAAACACAGGTTTGTTAGCTCCAAGTCGAGGCATCTAAATTGTTTCGGTTGCTGTTGAAAGTGACTACGTAGGTGGCACGGAACTCGGAGAGAGATGATAGTGTACAACAGGAATTCAGGAAGAAACGCAGAAGAAACGGTGAACGTAAATGAAAATAAGAAACGAGGAGGAAGAAAATGAAAGATTAGAGAAAGCGAAAGCATAACTTACGGGAAGAAGAGAAATAGTTTAAGTACGAAATATCGTTAACAATAGCCCAACTACGATTTGTGCGTTCGGAAAAGCGAACGATACGAAGAGAAGTGATATGCTCAATTTGCGACAAGCAAACAGAGAAGAGTATCTGAGCCACATAATACTAGAGCACCTCAAGGAAGAAACATCTACGGCCAACCGAGGAAGAAGCACTTGAAGCGGAATAGAAACAACAGAACAAGCCCTTGCAATAAAAAACGAGGAAGACGTAAAAAGAATATTCGAATACATGCAAGAAGAAATGAAATTAAGTGCTTTCTTCAGGGACGAGTGAAAGGGGACTTGAAGGAACCAGAGGGAACAAGAAGAGTATTCAAATTCAAATATAAGTGAAAATATATTTTATACGTCAAACATACATATAAAATAAAATATATAAAAAATATAATAAAAATATAAAAAAATATAATAAAATATAATAAAATATATATAAATATAAAATATAAATATAAATAAAATATAAATTATAAAATATAAATAACTATAAATATATATAATTTATATATAAATATAAATATATGTAAATAAAATACATAAAAAATATATATATATAAAATATTATTAGACGTACAAAACAGCATATTCCCAAGTTACTAGGATTAAGCGTAGGTAATAAGTTGAAACAAGATTTGTAATAGATACAAGCCTAATATATAAATAAAATAAATCAATCGATAAAGTGATTATATAGTATAGATTATATTTAAACGGTTTCACGGCGTGTATCGAATGTTATTAAGAGAAAATCCTATGAAAAATTTTTTCAAAGACATCTTACTTTTTGGGGGGATATTAACATTTCTTTATGCTGTGTCGTAGTCGACCTCGAGACGATCAATGATACCATGAAAAGGTGACTTTCACAGGATTTTCTTTTTCTTTAATAATATCACAGATGCGCGCGTTGAAACCATTTTTGAAAAGCATGCCTGCATCGGTGGAAAACTACTCGCGTATACCGGAAGATTTCTCAAAGAGGAATTCGTAGCATTTTTAAATGAAGGGATCCTGAAAGCGCACCACGCGAAAGATATTTGCGTATGTGGGACAGTTTTTAGAAGAATTCGTTGCTTATTGAAGCTGACACGTGGAATTTTTGGACCGGTTGGTTGAACAGGAAATTCTTTTGTATTTTCCATATTTCTATACTTTTGTTTTGCAGTGAGTAAATAAAGAGATCGAACGTGAAATATTCACTTAGAGAAGATTCGTACGATTCACAATGTAGAAATTGTGTTGAAAACTCGACATGCAACAGAGTGATTAGATTCGGAATGTTCGTTCGAAGGAAATATTCTCGAATATTTTTGCAGATCAATGTACGTATTGTATATCACCTGTAGTCCCTCAAAATTTGATTATCGAAACACGAGAGTGCATCGTTTCGGTACTGAAACGACCAAAGTACTATAAAACTTGTGCCGGAGAAATGAAAATGTAAAGACTAGAAGGAAAAGAAAATTTATAATCCAATAAAAATTTCACAAGCAGGTGTATACTATTGAAAATACTAAAAGCGATAGATCTAAGAAATTTTTGTGGAAAATTGCCAAACAATAATTAATAATATAATATAATTAACAATAATTAATAATATAACATTATACAAATATAAACATAATCTACGCATAATATTATACAAATACAAAATATAAAGATTGCGATTAATTATAATTATAATTATAATTAATTCAACAGCTTGCGATCACGGGGAATCCGAAACGGCGAAAGAACTCGAAACTTCTTCGTGCGCCATACCTGCATTTTCATCGTAGATGAAAATGTTAATTAAAATCTTAATCAAAGTTGCATGAGAACTGAATGGAAAGCGGAAGTTGAAATGGGCCGGCTAGTACATCCAATGTCGCATTATACAGAGTGCACGCTAATCGTACGCGAAGTTTCAACCAAATCACTGACCCGAACACCCACGCGATTCCGGAAACCGGCACGGCACCAATGTACACGCTTCCTTTCTTAACACCGCTACCTGTATGTAATGTACAGGATGGAAAGAAAAGTTTGTCTGCGACTATCGTAGATGAATTCCTTATACCTTCGATTTGATGGAAATACATGTAAAAAACTTGCTGTAGAATTGATGTTGACTTTGAAATTCAAGGTCAACATCAAATTTTTCTTTTTTTTTTGCATTGTATTCTATTCGTCACGAAAGTAAAACTTTCCCAAGAAACCATACATCGCAACTTAATAAATTCTTTTGCAAAATGGCAAAAAAGTTTCCTAATCATTCAACGTACTGCGGTCGCGTACGTGCTGACAGCGACTTTATGGTTCTAGACACGTAATTTTCGTATCAGGTTGATTACATTCGATTTGTCATAGTTGCATCATCGGTGCGAGTCTAAATAATCAGTAACTAACTGTTAACATTATTCGAAATATAAACATTACGACGTCCACGCGTCCAGGATCATAAAGTCGTTGTTAGCACGCAGTGTTGAATTAAGAAACTCTGTTGTCATTTTTCAAAAGAACGTTCGATAAGAACATTAGATTGCGACCAATGGTTTCTTGATCTTCGAAATTTGATCCTCGTGATAAATGAAATACAATACAAAAAAGAAATTTTGACCGTGTATAATAACCGGCGGACAAACTTTTCTGCCCACCCTGTATATGTTGGTTTCTTTCTTCTAGCATTTCGCGTCATCTATCTGCATCTGTCCGCAATTTTTCGTTTGCCGTCTAAATATTTGTGAGAAACATTAGCGAGGAGGTAGCGGTTAATCGCTAATGGGCGATGCGTGTTCCACGATCGATAAAGTTAAAGCTTAACGCGCGAATACACGATGGTTAATAATTATCGGTGGCACTGGCGCGTTCATTAATCGCTGGTCGCGAGCCGGTGTGCGCTGACGATTAACGATATCGTACGCGGTTCTGTTTCCATTAGATGAGTCGCCATTTTGATCAAGCGACACTGGAACATCATACATCCTAATATTTTTTTTAAACTGCTCTTTAATGAGTGGGGTGGCGATTAAATTAATCTTCAATTGCTCGTAAATATTTAGAACAAATTTGAGACTTTTTAGAAACAAAAAAAAATAGAAAAGAAAAGAAAAAAAACAGCAATTGACAATGGATCGTCGAGGAATTCTGGACGATTTTTAGCGTACACCTTGGATGAAACGTGTTTTTGTCGCTCGTAAAGGAAATGATGATTTGTAGAAAATTCCACTTTGGGATACGGAAAAATAATTGAATTAATAAAAGCACTGTTGCGCGATATTACAGCGAAATTTTACAATGTAAACATTCTTTTCGAGAATTTTCCACCATCACGGTGTGATGTACACCATTTCTAATTTAATTTTCTCATATACGTGTCATACAGTTTCGCGAATATTTCTTCCAGAGGGGATGTTTTCACCCCTGAAGCCATTTCTCACCAAAGAAAAGAGATCGCGATCGTACGAAGTTTCAAATTTTCGGAACATTTAGACAACATTAAGTTTTACAGCGGTAATTCATGATAATTGCAAAATTTATTTCCATATAATTACCGGTATAGTAACAATAGTTAATATTAATTATTATGTGTCGCTGCGTTGTCGGTTGGCAATTTATTCGTGCATCAATTTAGTAATTAATTAATCAAACGTGACTAAATTTGGTTTACACTGAACCGAGCGAATGGTTGAGTGCTAATGCGGTTACAGCGGCGAAATAAATGAAAAACGTGAATACAATAATTAGAATACAGCACGAGCGTCAAATGCATTGTAGAATATTCATCAGACGCTCGAAGGTCGAATGTTTTAAATTTCTCGCTCGTCGATTTTAAACACTCGTAATTCACGAGTTTGCAATTTGTAATCGATAATGAAAAAAATTGCGATTTTCATCTACAATTTGCAATTTTAAGCATTGACAAATCGACGAACGGAAATTTATACGAGTTTCATCACCCACGTATCAATCGTCGTACCACGTTCGCTTCATTTTATACAGATTTCGATCTTGCGTTTCCCATTTCTTGCTGCAATTGTCATCGCAGTCCTCGATTCACTTGTGGCTTGGCCAAGGCCAATTCTACCTGTTGTTGTTGGCCCCTCGATGAAGAATAAGCAATAATGCCGTGAGACGTTCGTACGCACTCTCGAGTACACGATTTTTTAATTAAAACGATCCAGGCTACGCCTTAGAACTCTCGGAGAATGAGACCGGGGACAGTTAACAGAATTATACCAGGAAACAGAATGGCGCTTCTGAATATCAACTTCTCTCGTCGAGAGAGCTGAAAATTTACCTAACTCCGTTAACTTTACTTCGAAAGTCCTGCTCCCAGTTGCTGCTGATACTTTCGCCTTACATCTTGCAATAACAAATTAACCCCCACCCGTCCTCCACTGCGACTTGTACGACCATTTGTCGTTTGTCCCTTCTGAAAATTCTTTCGACCGAGCTCGGTGAATGTTTCTTCTGTATGTGATCGTAGCGATCATTGATCGAAACTGTTCGTTCCGTGTTTTAAAATTAGATTTCTCGGGATGTTTCCAAGTGCTCCATGAATGTAATATTAAGTGAAAAATCCGAATGTTTCGATTAACTGAACAAAATATGATTTTTATGATAATTATTTATGTAAAATAATATATTATATATATAATTGGTAATTTTAATAATTAATAATAATAATAATAAAATATTTTTAAGATAGGACGAAAAATTGGAATTGATATTGATCGTCCAGAATGATTTTCATGAATTTATGTTACACGTTGCAAAAATTTGAACATTAACCTATCGAAGACCAGCGTTGCATTAACGCGATTAATTTGTACATTTTTTTCATCGAACTCTGTTTTTTTTTTTTTTAATATTCTGGCTATGAAACAATCATTTCCAAGAACTTGTCGCTATTTCATGGGATTCACTGTATCTGTGTGAAGGAGTTCGTTCAATATAGAAACATCGACAGATTATCATCAGTTGTCGTTCTTGCATTACAACAATTTCATGGTTCTTCGGATAGGGTGATCCACAGAATTGTACCGTTTTCTGAATCACTATTTCATCGTCATCTGACCAACGAGACTTACGAACGACAATGTTCCAAAGTTCACGCCTATTTTTCGTAACTTTCCCATTATGAAATAAATAATAATAATACATAATAAATAATAATAATAATAATACATTTATCCCATTAAAGAATAAATATTTTGCCCATTATAAAATAAATAATTACGCGTTTTGGATTCCTTAAGACACGTGGAACAACGTTCTACCAAAAAAAAAAAAAAAAAAAAAAAAGAAAACTTTCGTCTAAAATTTCAGCCGACTTGTCCCCGTCTCGTATAAATCAAACGCCGACCAGTTTCGAGACCTCGCGTCGTTCGCAACGTTGAAACAAATCTAACAAATAAGCAAACAACTCGAACAACGACGACGAGGAGAACGAGCTCGTTTTCTAACATTTCAAGCAAGGGCTCCTTTCGTACGAAGGAGCCACGGAATGGCAGCCACGAGGAGACAGCAAGAATTTTACTTTTAGCGTCCGAACACTGAGAACTCTTCCCAAAGAGAATGACGGTGAAAAGAAGGGTGAGCGAGGGGGGTCGCACGGTTTAGACGTTGGCACTTTCGCGAGCACAATATCCCGAACGAACCGACGTTCCGGATACCGATGTCACTGACCGGCCCGTGGTCCACCGGCGATCACAAGTCGTTTACGACTTTCCCTGGGGATTCCCTGTTCTGGAACACGCTCCGATTCACCAAAGACGAACGAATTTATTCTGGAAGACGCCCAATGCCAGTTCGTTGTCCGCGTTCCATCCCCGGTTCCAACCGGGAGAGTTTCAAGATATTTGATTGAAAATCACGGAGTATATGGGGTGGGGGCAGGAGGCAGGGGCAGGGGGAAGGCGATTCCTACGTTCTCTCCTTCCGTTCGATCGATCTGCCCTTTCGGTTATTACTTCGCTGCTAACGGCCCAAGTATTTAGCTTCGAAGTTGCGTTGCGGTTTTCGCGCAAGGGACTGAACACGTGCAGAGTTTTAACACTAGAACTACCACACCAGTCAAAATGACTGGTTTTACAATTTTATTTTAAAATTTCTACTTCATGTTACAATTTTCTTCCCCGCAATGATGCAACTTTTACAGTGATAACTAAAGAAATAATATAATGAATTTTATTTTATTTTTATTTATTAAAATAATCAAAATAATTTCGGTAGAAATAACTTCGTCTTAGCTGTCGGTAGTTCTAGTGTTAAATAATACTCCCTCTGTCCGAAAATATGGTATACATTTGCGAAAAAAATCAAATAAAACTAAAGTTAAATATAAAAAAAAATATTAAATTCATTTTATTATCACGATATAACTAAATACAAATAATTTTAGTGTAATCGAAATTTAGTTCAAGTGAGATTTAGCCGCTGTTGAACGATTCTTCTGAACATATGTACTTTTCAGTTAAACAACCCTCGCGACGAAGTTTTACCTTATTTATATGAGGTGTTTTATAGGAATTTCCCCCTCCTGTCAACATAATTGATTCCATACACGTTTGTAATGTTATAGAAACGTTATCAAGAGTCTTTCCCTCTAATTTATTAAATGCATCTTGAACACATTCAACTTTATTAATAGCACCGTGTTCTAATTTTTCTTTGTTCTTCATATACTGTAATAGCTGTTGCAAGATACCATGACGTTGTCCATTAGTCAATTGCTTCGATTTGCCATCTCCTCTTTGTAAATTCACGTGATTTGGGTTCAAAATTTTCCATTTTGAAATTGCAGCGGTGACTATTTTATTTTTCTTGAAAAAAACTAATTTTTGGTCTTCAAATTCCCACTTAACTCAAAAGCAACGCCTGTCAAATATGTTAGGTTATTTAGCTATCAATGTAAACAATACCAATATAATGAGTATTGCCAGTTGTTTTCTCTGGATAATCTAAGATTTTCTTTCAAATGTATACCATATTTTCGGACAGAGGGAGTAGTATTTTATGTCGAGTATGTGTGTGTGTGTGTGTGTGTGTGTGTGTGTAGAATATAAAGAAAGCAAAATATGCAGTGTTTTGTAGGATATTTTGGATGTTTCTTTCGAAGAACTAATTTCGCGCCGCAATTAATTCTCAAGCGAGAAAAGAAAATCATGTAACGATCTACCTGGTCTCATTTTTGAAAGGAGTCAAGCTTTCATTTCCACAGCGCTGAATTCATTCGTTTTTCCCGCGGATATTTTAACGCGACGCAGCAAATGGAAAAGTGTTCCCTTCTTTAAAAAGAGAATTGTAAAGATTCACACTGAAAAATTTCGCTTTGTGAGCGAATTATTTGAAAAATTGAGATTTTCTCCTAAAAACTTACTTACGATTTCTTTTTCATCGTAATTGAAATTTCAACATTATGCTCCTTACTGTAAATATTTGTTCCATGTATCATTATACGTAAGACAATTTTGTAATTTTGTAATTAATTTATTGTTTCACTGTAGAGAGAGAGAAAGAGAGAGAGAGAGAGAGAGAGAATAAAAATTTTTCTATAAAGCCAAATACAATAGAGCTTCGTTATAATTGGAGCCCACTGATTCTCTCCTCTGCTAGTGATTTTTCGTTTCGTACAATAGGAATTCAGATTCAAACCAGCAGGAGTTCGTTCAATTAATTTAGTTCGCATAAATAGAGTTCTACTGCAATAGAATATATCCTATAATGTAAAAGGCTGTTTCTAGCTACCACGAGATAATTATAATAACAACGGGGGATCGTTTTGAAACCAATATGAAACCAAAATAATATTTGGAAGCAGTGATATTATAACTATACACACAGTACAACATTCATCTCCACAGAAATTTTCCAACGATCGAAATGGATAATGGTAATTGTTTTCAATTTCACAACTCGTACATAACGTTTTACAAAAAAAGGAAAAGTCATCTCATTAATTTTATTATTGCTGCAAGATTTTTCAAGAGTAACGCGAAACAGCGAGACACGAGAAGCACAGCCGCTAGAGAAATTAAACGTGAGAACCTCTTGGAAGTACCTATTTTCAGGCTTGGTCGTTCGGGTTCGTTTATCAAGAGTTATTTAGACTGATACGAGAAGGTGTCGCGAACGAAAGTTGGAGACGGGATGTTGCCGTTTTCCTTCTTTTGACGTCTGTACCGACCGGAGAACGTCTGAATCTTATTAGGTCGAATCATGAGTAATTTCTGATTGGCAAACGGTGATGTTGGTATTTGCCAGTCGACCCACCCCCATGATGTCGCGACGCGAATTCAACTTTCAAACGGGACGACGATTTATATAACGAATGCTGGTATTTAATGATCCCCTGTTTACACGGTCCCCGGTGTGTCTGGAAATTACTAGCACGTTCTTTCTCTTTGACTTTGGTTCCCTCCTCAAGTTCCTCGAGTCGTTCCTCAAGTTTACTTTCAATTGTCGTCCCTCTTTCTCGCAGTTTACAGCTAGTATTGCTCGTTTTACTCGACTGTTCATTCATTTTGTCCTCCTTTCGCTGACGAAACGTAGTGAAATAAAGATTTTTATAAATTTCACGGAAACGATACTCCGTCGCTGTATGCAATTTTTAACCAGTTTTACTCGTAATCTAACCAAAACCTAACCTAAACCTTCAACAAATCTTCCGTTTAAGGACAGAATGAGAGAAATAAACGAAGTCCTCTCGCGATGAAGTGAAAAAAATAGACAAATCGATACCTTCGAGATTGTTCAACGTGAGAATTAAAATGTCAAAGCCTTACCCATAACCTAAACCTAATCTAAGTCTAACCTAAACCTTAATAAATCTAACCTAACCTAAATCTTCAACAAATCTTCCGTTTAAAGACAGAATGAGAGAAATAAACGAAGTCCTCTCGCGATGAAGTGAAAAAAATAGACAAATCGATACCTTCGAGATCGTTCAACGTGAGAATTAAAATGTCAAAACCTTACTCACAATCTAAACCTAATCTGAGTCTAACTTAAACCTTCAATAAATCTAACCTAACCTAAATCTTCAATAAATCTTTCGTTTAGAATGAGAGAAATGTACGAAGTCTTCTTGCGTTTCTCTAGAGTGAAAAACTAGAACAAATCAATACCTTCGAGATCGTTTAACGAGAGAATTAAAGCGTCAAAGTATGTGTCTAAATGACGTTAAAGCGGCGATTCGAAACTTACCGCGGCCAAAGGGATAATGATGGTGGGATTCACGGGTCGAATGGCCTGTACGACACACGTTGGCATTTCGAAAGATGGTTCATCGGCTTTGAAACGATCGTGTCCCATCAAACGGCAATAAAACCGTAATTGTACCGATTTGAATAATAACGCGCCGTTTAATACCGCGTTCGACGATGACGTTATGTTAATAACGCCGGCTAGTTGCCGTGTAATCCGCTTTCGAATTTCAGTTCTTTCGCGCGTGCTGACTGTTAATAAGGCGTGCCAACGCGAAATTGCCAACGATTCGAATAATTGAGCCGATCGTCCGTGTCGGTTCTGTTAAATGTCACGATCGTGTCCCCAACGAGCAAATGTTACACGTTATCGTTGCACGTTTTTTCTGCAAATTACGAAATCACTCGTTCGATTAAATACACGGTTCCTACGTTTTCTATTTTTGTGCGTGTTATTATTTTCAAACGCGAGAACGTTTGTTGCTTTACTATTATTCGAGTTTACGAGACAATGAAATATCCAACATGGTGTTCTGTCGCTTCAGAGTGACTACACTTTTTTCGAAACTATTGGAAACTATTTTTCCTAAAAAGAGAGAAATTTAACTTTACATTCTAAATTTATTTCTCCACGGTCGTTGAAATTGGACAAATTCTTCTCAGAATTTGCCATAACATTCCAAGTAAAACGTTCGAGAGGAACTGATCTTGTTATTTTCAGTTTTATTACACCACGAATCTAGAATCGCGATGTTTCATGATACTTCACAATTACCATAAAACCCGTTTAACGAGACGAGACGTAATCGCACGAAATTCGCACGTATGCAAATGCAACGCCATCGCGGCAAAGGCGCGTCAAACGCTCGGGCGTAATTGGGCGCGAAAAAAATAAAGTCGACAGGCGAGTCGACGAGAAAAGAAATCGCAATTCGATTGCGTCCCACCGCGGCTGCTGCTAATGAACGAAACGTCTGCAGTTCTTGTACAACGTTATCGCGATCAATAAACGCGATAATTCGGCCGGCGCCCACGTGACCAATTATCGGTTTCCGCGAAACTGATTATGTCCAACAGTAATTCGACTTGCTCGGCATTATTCGGCCGCGAGAGCGTACACCTTCTCGTTCCAAAAACCTATAGTTTGATTTTTATTATAGTTTGATTTTATATTTCTATAGTTTGATTTTTATCGAGTTGTTCCATCTAATTGGCATTGTCCTTTTATTCTATTGTTATTATTAATATTTGTCGGCTGGTTTCTTACCACCTATTTTGTTTTTTTTTTTTTCAATGAAACATCAAAATATAAGGAAAAACTAATTTTATTACTTCAATTCAAGTTATTAATAAAATGGATTTATTTTAGTAGAAAGTGATTTTTTTTTTTGCCCACGCTGTCGTTGGTGTACTGTGAATGTCCATAAATTTTGGGGAAATTCAAGGGTGCAAATCTATTAACTGCAGTGTCGCTTTTAAAAGTATGCATGTACACTAGAACGTCGCTTGATGGTTATACTCGTCAAATACAGAGTATATGCAGTTGCTGTAAAATTGAACTAAGTTATGAGACTAGTTTCTTTTTTTTTGAAAAATCAATAATTTCATTGTTTAACTTAATTAATGATAATAACAAGAAAATATTTAGAAATGATGTAAGAAGAACTAGTCTAGTCTCAAAATATTCTCAAAATATCTAAGATTTACAAATGTTTTATTCTCGACAAAAAAATCTAGTTTAAGCAACAAATTGTAATTACTTTTCTCGCACGATGAGCATACCCGTCATTTACACTTAAGAGGTTAATAAAATGTAGAACAGAATTTACCCCCCAGAATCACCAAGCAGAATTCCATTTTTTGTACTAATTGTGAATAAAAGATCATAAATTCGTGGAATACTTTCATTTTTCTCCTTTCTATAATTGTTAATAGATGATATTCAGTATCTACAATTCCGAAGTTTAGGTCAAAACCGACTCGGATCGTGGTTCAAAAGTTAAAATAGAATAATCGTTGCAATACTTGATATATGAAGAAAATTTCTATTCATCAATCATCCGTAGCCGTATTCCTAAAAATGTAAAATTTCATGAATATCTATATATAATCATCAATACATACTAATGATTGGTATAATATTGCTTATATAATACATCAGCTTATTTATTATTGCCGATTTCTATTTCCTGTGTCATTTATCATATTCATTTACGCGTTAATGAATATGAATATGAATAATTGATAGTTATAATTAATATTATCGTTTTGTTGTGTATTATTAATAATATCTATTCCTGTTGCAGGTGAGTACTCCACGAAGATTCTCTTGGATAATGAAACTAACCTTCATTTGTTCAAAAATTTGTCGACTCGACTGGGTACGTAAAAAAAGTGTTAAAGAAGAATTGCAGCTTCATTGTCAGATTATATAATAATTTTAGGCTACTTAATAATAACTGGCGAGAACAAGCCACGCTATAATTATTCCTCACGTGACTGGTAACACTTAAAAATCCGTCCAGAATATGCCTCTGATTTTTTCATACATATTAATCGACTGATCTACTCTGAGACAAGAAACGAGAAGCATTATTAATAATTTCTGAATAATGTCTGAGAAAAATGAATGTACCAAAGTTTTTTTCAAATTATACATGTATATACAGATTTAATTGGCTGTTTTAATTGCCTCGAAGGAACTTTCTTCGAAGAAAGAACTTCTTTCACTTCGCCAATCCCTTTATCACTTTCCATCATTTTCGTAACGTGAACGTAATTGTCACGTAAGTTGGTCACGTGACATGTTCGTGTAACATCGCGTGATTTTTATATACGCTTCAAACAGAGTTTCGCGGTATAAATTATGCAAGGACTTATCACTTACCCTAGTGTTATGGCAATTAAATTAACGATGACGGGATAATTGCAGGAAAAAGAGAAAAAGAGAAAAAGAGAATTACTGTGATTGGTTGTCGATGAATAGTTCCCCACCACAAGGGGTAGGAGGATTTCGTTATCGAGTACGTGATTAATGACGAAATAATTGGACCTCGAGTTCGAAAATTTTCTCTAAGAGTTGGTTAGACTCTTAAGGGTTCCAAGTAGTTGGAACTACTGGAAAGTGAAGGGAACTCGTTAGGAGAACGCAAAGATATTCCTTGGCCTGGCTTGTTTCTCTCTCTCGATTCTTGTTGCCTGTTTCGAAAATATAACGAGCACTACGCTCCTCAGCTTGAAAAACAGAGCTCGCTTCTGTCGTATTTACTCGAAGCGATTTCCCTTACATTTTCGATTCGATTTTAGGTGACATCCATACACGGTGAGCTCGAAGACTTTTTCGATTGATTTTTCAAGTTAGCAGCACTTTTTCAATTCCGTTCACGTTCGAATTTCAAACGGGAACGGTCAAGTTTGAAAAAACTGGGAATATAAGTACACGATATATTGGAACTTTCAAACAGTTGAGTATATATAATGCTTAATATATACTGCTTAATAAAATATATATAATGCTTAATCCAAGTGAAAATTCTTTTCATCGCTAGGCAAATGCGAATTTTTTTTCAATTTGAATTCGAATAATTTTAAATATTCTCATACTTCAAGTGTAATCTCAAATATTCAAATTCCAATTTCTCCGCGTTTAAGTCCACGACTGCGAACGACGTTGCGAAAATTCATTCGAGATTCGTGGAAAATTCACGGTGGTGTAATTCTCTTCATCCCTCGATATTTCACAATCAGCGATCGGAAGCTCTCATCTTCTTGCTCCGCCTGTCGTTATTACCACCCCTCTTTGCCTCTTTGCCTCTTTGCTTCCATCCCGCGTTGCGAAACAACCCTTTCTACTCGCTGTGTCGCTGTGCCCTTGATTCTTCCCTCTAATACGATCCGGCCAAAAACACTCATCTGTCAGTCAAAGCGCACCGATCACAACGAGCGATGCATTAAACCTCCCCCCCTCCCCGAGAAAGGGTCCATAATGTATCCCCGCTGATCGTGCATCTTGCCAAGGCGAAGGGGTGACATATTTGCTGGGATTCGAGCGTCTCGAAGAAGGCGCGTCGGCAAGATTTATGCACGGGCCGACGTTATATTCCTACACGCACACACTCATACATCAAGGTGTCTGAAGCGAGTGAAGCAAGGATGGGAGATACAAGGGTGGACTGGGATGGAAAATGTCTGAATTTCACGGAGCAGCCCGAAGCGCGATCCACAATGAGTCCTGCTACTCGTTTCTTGTACTCGGATGATTGATGAACCCTTGTTTATGCACGTCTAGCGAACTTCATCTGGCCTCGCCATTCACTTCCTGCTTCTCCTCCCTTCGTTCGATCGAGAACGCACCCCTCGTCGAGAACGAGGTGTATACACTTGTGTAATATGAATGTGTGAACTGGTGTAATATGGTGCGCGAACGGTGACTTTCAATCGGTGTACGAGTTATATTTTCTACTAATTTTTACTAATTCTTTCGTTTTTGTTCGATTCGGATTGTACCTGAGAAAATTTGATAAGAAAATTATCGTGGGTGTCTGGTGGAACTTTTTGGCAAATATAATGTTCTCGAGTCCCACTCTCTGTTTTTAGACAGTTCTCCTGATTTTTCTTCATATTCGGAAACCGAGTGAACCAGTTTAGATATCGCCGTGCAATTTTGGATCAGAGTGTCTAAAGAAATCTGATTGCCTTCATTTAGATTTCTCCAATTCTTTCAATCATTCCACATTTAAGAGCCAAATGAATCACATTAGGAACCGAATAGATTAATTTTAAGTTAATATTGCGTAGGTACCAAATCGTACAATCTTAAATCACTGTGCAAATTATAATGCCTGAAGAAACTTGATTGCTTCTATTTTTATTTCTGTAATTCTGAGAAAATTTGATTGCTTCTATCTTTATTTTTACAAACCTTTCCATCATTTGAGAACTAAACGAACCACGTTAGAAACCGAATAGATTAATGTTAGTGTTCTAGATATCGAACTATATAATCTTAAGTCACTGTGAAAGTTATAATGTCTGAAAAAACTTGATTGCTTCCATTTTTATTTCTGCAATTCTTTCAATCTTATCAGTTTCGAAAACCAAATGAAAGCGAATAGATTAATTTAAAAGTTAGTATATCTATTCGTGTTCTACTAAGCACTGTACAATCTTAAGTCACTGTGCAAATTACAGTGTCTGAGAAAATTTGATCTGTTTCTGTCTTTATTTTTACAAATCTTTCCATCATTTGAGAACTAAACGAACCACGTTAGAAACCGAATAGATTAATGTTAGTGTTCTAGATATCGAACTATATAATCTTAAGTCACTGTAAAAATTACAGTGTCTGAAGAAAATTCACTGCTTCTCATTTTTTATTTCAACATTTTCATTTTTCAGAATCAAAATGAACCAAATTAGAAACCAAACAGATTAATCTTACGTTAGTGTTCAAATTACATCAACGATCTGCCACCTTATGTTTTCTACTTACGAAGGAA
The DNA here is from genome assembly GCA_032399595.1 of Tetragonula carbonaria. NCBI lineage: Eukaryota > Metazoa > Arthropoda > Insecta > Hymenoptera > Apidae > Tetragonula > Tetragonula carbonaria. The sequence goes on from JAUCRC010000004.1 coordinate 8,647,857, forward strand.
CCTCTTCGCTCGCTCGCATATTCGTTTCATAACTTCAATCCCTGCATCTCTTTTATTTCTTCTTCTGCGTATCTTCTTTAATTTTTTTTCTCTCACGTTCATCCCCACCGGGCGCAACCTTTCTCATCGGCAACGAGTAGAATTCTTATCGAATGTTCTTGTGTGTGTGTGTGTGTGTGTGTGTGTGTGTTACACTTCTTCACAAGCCCGGATGGAATGCATAATTAATTTCTCGCGCGGCGCTGTTTTTCCAGCGGCGTCATCATCGCCGACGATTCGCTTCGCTAAGAGCGTGTTCGATCGACGCGTATAATAAATTGATCGCGTGTGTTCGGGCCTGTTTTATTCACTCCGTGTGGTTATCAGCGTGTAATTAGTCGCTGCTTGTACTACGTCTGCCTTTTTTTGATCCGCTTGCCGCGACGTAATCGCTTCGCAAACGTTTCTTCCTCGATTTTACGTGTACCTCGACGTACGTACACTTTAAATTCCCGCGTTTGCATGAATTTCAATTCCACGGAAATACGAACGAGGGGCCAATTTCTGATCTCGTTAGAGTAAACGTGAAGACGAAGAATATTTTATTTCTTTTTTTTTTTTTTTGTCAGAATAAATAACGCGTTGGAATATTATTTATTGAATACCATTGATGTTCGATTGAACTTTTATCGAGAAATTGTACAACGAGGAGGGAAGCATTCGCAATGAAGGAAAAGTAATTTGAACATAGAATTATAAGGAAACTTGAATATTTTGATACTCGAGGTACCATTTTATGTAAAAAAAAAAAAAAAAGAAAAAGAATCATATAAAAATATTTAACTTTCTCATAGACATCGACTGAATTTTTGTGTTCATCTTTCGTCTACGAATACGTCGTCTCGTATAATAATTTAAGAAGTATTTCAATATTCGCTGTTTACACGTAATAACAACAAAAAATTCCGAGAACAACTGTAATTATGATGGCGCTCGTTAATTATTCATACCACGCGATGGAATCCTCGAGTGTGATCCCGTCCTCTTTTCCTCGGGTCTGCCCATCCGATTCTTATTATGAGATCCCCGGGATGATTTGTTTTTTGATTGAAAAAAACACCGGTGGCCTGGTTGTTTCACCTTTGTGTTGAGCCTAGCCGCGCGAGAAAGCCCGTTCGACGCTGCTTCTTAATTAATGCAGAGTGTAATCAATAGAGCGACCCGCCTCTGTAAATTTCCAGCGATTTATTTGAAAAGAACACGAAGGAGAGCGTTTCGACAAAAGGACGACAAACACGGGCGAACGCGATTTAATAAATTTCGAGGCCCAGGGATGGGGCGAGCGATTTCTTTTTTTTTTTTCTTCTTCTTCTTTTTCTTTTCTTTTTAATAGAGATTTTTCGAACTTTTTGCAAAGGGGAAATGAAATATACGCCTGGTAGAAACGCATTTCTCAGAGAGAATTTATCAGAGGAATTTGCCATTTAAAGCTCTGTTCGTACTAATTTGTACAAGTGTTGAAAATCAAAGTCAAGTGTTTGGCAGTCGAATTTTTCCAGCGAATCGTTCTTAGATATGACCGAGTAACTTGAAGATTTAAAGTTTCGCGAATTTTTCTACCGCAGCCGCTTCGAGAATTTAAGAATTAAGAGGCACATTGCGAGATTGACCAACACTCGTCACGTTAATAATTAAAATGGAAATCCCTTATTAACAATCCCTTATTCACGGTAATAAGAAAGAAACGTACGACGATCGTAATGAAAAGAAATTAATCCCTTCGTTTCGTCGAAAAATAATAGCGTACAATTCATATTAATACATCATTTCCTTGTTTCCTTTTAACACTAAACGTAACCGGCATTTTACATATACCCATTTTACCATAAAGGATCATTTGACCCCCCATGAAATAAACGTTGATTTTTAGAGAGAAATTCTGAATTTATTAATGGGAATAACTCGCAACATAACTTCTGATTTCTAATAAAATAATCAAACATATATTTTTATATCAAACATTTTCCGCAGACAAATTTTTTGCAAATTATGCAAGTTTGAGTGGTTTCATTCACCCGTGCACAATCTTATTCGACATTTTCTTCGTGATTGGGAAATATTGCTTGGGCTGTTTGATGTTCCTTGTTGTAAGTTTTCCTTTTCTTCTTCAAGAAATGATACTCGGTGATACTCGGTGACTAGTTCATCTGCTAATTGTAACAGGAAACGCTGTCTTGATATCTATCTTTATTCCAGTTGTTTCCCGATAGAGCTAAATCCAGAATATTGAAGAATACGTGCACAGGCCATCCATTGCATTTGGATTTGTATTTTCGCGCCATTTGGTGCAACCACATCGACGCCAAATTTAGTCTTATTGTAATAACTAATTGTTTCGGGTGTTCGGTTTCCATTGTTTTTGGTTTTCACGCATTTATCGTAACTTTTTTTGCTTGGTTTTGATTTATAAAGTCAGAAAAATACGTAAATTTCGTAAGGGGTCAAATGACCGCTCGCGGTACATAAGGTATGCAAAGAATTTTTCTCGGTAGAACATAAGCTAAGAGAAGAACAGAAAGCGAGAAATTGAATAATCAGATAATATACAGAATTTACAGAAAGTCAGATCAGCGAAAGAAATAACAATGAATGTACGATTTTAAAGTGAATTTTGAAGAGGGGTCATTTGACCCCGCCTGGTTCGTTTAGCGTTAAATTTTCCTGCCGAAACGCAGAAATTTGAATCCCCCGGCAAACGCTTCAGCGTGGGAAACAATGAAATCGTCACACCATATGCATTAATAGCAGCAAATGTGTTAAACCGGTTTCGAATATTGCATATACACGCAGTAGTTAAAACTTTCGCTAAATTTTATTATACAATACTGCGACACGTGTGTGTACGTGTTTGTGCGAGCGCGAAGGCACGCTTTTGCATTGTTTTGATCGTGAATTTTACATTCTGCCGAGTCCAGCGTCCGCCCGTTACTGTCACGCCGAATTTTATTGCTCGAGCTCGTTTTAACTGAATTAACGCGATCGCGTAATTCGCAAAACGAACCGCAAAACAGGTAGAATTTAAATTTCTCGCTGAATATTGCGCGGCCAACCCTCTGTAAATAAACGATTAACAGGCCCGCGCGAAAACGAAAGAGACGGTCCCTCGTGTTTTCAACCTGCTCGAAAGATTTAAGCGGAGAAACATTTCAGTCGAAGGGAAAAAAGCTGATAGAAAAAAGCTGATGAAATGGAAATGGAAAGATTCGAGAGTAATTTACTATTGAAGTAAATTCGAGTGATTTGCTCCAGCAGAATGGAATTCGGATATCTTGAAAGAATTATTTAATGTAATAGAATGCTTATATATAATAGATATAATATAATAAGTTTGTATATATTTAGGAATATATAATAGGTTTGTATATATATTTAGGAATATATAATAGGAATACATATACAATAATAATTTCTATAATAATCTGTAATATAATATAATCTACATAGATATAATAATATCTATAATAATCTGTGATATAATATATATAGATTTGTATAATAACAGTAAAATATAAAATTTTATTAGAATTTAGATACCCGTTCTTAACAGATAACATAGATACTGAAAAGAACACGAACAAAGAATTGGTTGTAAGAAATTATTTTGAGAACAAAAATTATCTAGCGTAAAATGCAGCAAGAAAAGCAAAAATTTAAAACGTAAAAGAATAGATACAATTTCATCTGCCCTGACGTTTTGAAATTGAAATTATCAAAAAAAGAAGAAACCGGAACAACAAATCTCGCTGGTGAAACAGATAACAGCAAAAAATCACGAGCAAGTTTCGTTAATTATTCATAAACGTGAATTTGACCTGCAACCGTAATCGTAAACAAGAAACCATAAGCATATATTTCGCCATGAAACTCGTCTGTCTACTCCAAACAACGCCGGAATTAACTGGCGCGCAGTTTCTCAAGCCCGATCCACTTCGAAACCGAATTATTCCATAAACATGTACTCCCCTGCGGAAAATTTAAACAGCCACGCGAACGAGAAGTATACACCGCGTTGCCTAGGCGTTGGATGTTCAATTCGCAATAACAGAGAGAGAGAGAGAGAGAGAGAGAGAACAAGCGTCTAATTTAATCGAGGCAATTAAAATGCCATCAAGCCTGCGCGACTCACGCAGCGCCATGTTGTCTCGAAATGGGATGGTTTTCAACCGCAAAGCAACTCCAAAGCGACACCAACTTCAGATCCTTTCCGATGAATCTTCTTCTTTCTTCTTTCTTCTTTCGTTTCCTCCTCTTCATCTTGCTGATTTCTCACTTCGTCTCGCTTCGCCTTTCCACCACCGCTTGGTTCGCTTGCTTTCTTGCGCCGCTTGATGGAATGCATAATTAATTCGTCGAGTTGAGTGTCAAGCGCAGTCTTCTTCACGAAATCGTCGCGATAAGAACCGGTGGATTACCGTGGCGGCCGATGACACAACGTAAAGCCGCTACACTTCGGGTCAATCTTGGCAAGGGCCCTCGAGAGAAGAACACCCACGGTGAGACAACTAGTTTGCCGGTTTTCTCTTTAACCCTTTCGCTTCGAGCACCGGATATATCCGGCATCCATACGATGCGTATACAAGTACCATCAGTAGTCAATGATAAATTCTTCGTTATCGGCAGAACATTTTTTTTGTGTGATTTTATTGACATATTGGATTAATCACATATTGAAACTACTCTTCGTCTGTTACGACATCGAAACGATCGTTTAATGTTTCATTCCAAAAAAAGATCTATCGAATCCATTCGACGGTGTAACGATAGTTCATATACGTTTTTTTTTTTTTTTACAAGAATTAGGAATAGATCAGATTAATATATTAACTAATTTGCGTTACATTATTAATTATATTAAACGTTTAATCGTAAAGTCTTGTAAATATGGGAAGACACCTAAAAATATGTCAACTGTAATTGGTCTAATGTTTTTAGAATAACTAGTACAATTTTGTATAAGTCTTTTCATATTAAAAATGTGAATTATACGTGTTATATTACAGCAACGATTGTTTTATTAAGCACAGTTGATAATTAAGACTTAGAAAAAACGTATATACAAAAACCACGCGCACTGTGCACATTTCTGGCGCGTGTTTCCGTTCAGTAACGGCACTTCGGCACTTCGGCTGGACTGCCGAAGCGAAAGGGTTAAGCCTCGCTGTTACCGAGGATCCGAGGATGGAACGTTCTTCTCTTTTAGCTGATGATTTCTCTCTCTTATTTGTCTCCTTTTTTTTTCTTTCAATTGTTTCCCCTTTCGTCTCTTTTCATTGAATTTTATTGTGAAAAGCTTCTTTTAATTTCGTTCGAAGAATGAAAATTTCCTCTCTTTAAATTTCAATTGGCAAAGCGATCTCCGTCGAAGATCGTAGTTATTAAAATTCATGTTGAATAATTTTTTCTAATTTTTTAACCCCGTTTTCAGCTCAATTTCTCACGCCGCGAGATAAAATTGCCGAACTCTGTTTGTAAATTGTATTTAAAACGGCGCAGTTTCTTTTACAGCTTGAATTTCCCTTCAACGTTTCTGATTAAAATTTCGAGATTCATGCCTGCGCAAAGAAAACACGATTCGGTGAATCAACGTTTCGAGCTAGTTTCCATCCGATCCTCTTGGCTCCCCTCATCTTACATTCCATCGTGGAAAATTCTTTTCGCCGCTCCTGTGCACGCCACAACTAATTGCAAAGAAGCCCTTCACGGAGCCGAGCGGGTGAAGAAGTTTGCGTTCACTTAGCACGATTAATCCATTATTTCGTATTATCCGAAACGTCGCTTTTAATCCGTCGCCCACAAGATGCCCGCCGACTTAACAAATTGAGCTTCCCCTGAGCTGGAGACACTTATTCTGAACAAGTTAACACTTTACCGATCGGTAGCCTATTAATCGGCTACTATTTACCGCTATCGGTCGGTAAAGTGTTGATATCGTATAATAATATATTTATATATTTTAACACTTTACCGACCGGTAATATCGTATATTAATATATATTATTATACGATATATTAACACTTTACCGACTGGTAGCCTATTAATCGTCTATTACCGCTATCGGTCGGTAAAGTGTTAAATAATCCCGCGACGCGATGTAACATCCATTGAACCAGTAACAGGCTAGATTATCGGATGGCTGTTGGAACGTTTAAAAAATTGTCGTTCAATGTTTATTTATTTACTTATTTGTGTGAGGGATGAGGAAATTATCACAGCGAAGGCCAGGCCTGGGAATGTTTGTTTTATCCGGCTGAGTTTAACACGTTCGCGGACGTAAATGCTATAGCATTCATTTCCGTGATGATCCAAATATGACATGAATTTGATCTGTATCGACGTGGATTCACTGCAGCATTCATTGCATATAATTATTGAAATATGACATTTCGAGCACGCTCGGACAAAATGTGACTAATAAAAATTTGGATATCACGATTAGTTTAAAAATAAATCACTTTTCTTTTTGCAGCCCGGTAAAATCTTAACAGTCCGCGAACGTGTTAAGATTTCAAATGTTAGAGTGCGTGAACGTACGAACGAAGATTTCGAGGATTACATATCGTGAAGGAATCATCGAGAGAGAATCGAATCATAATAATGTTATACACCCTGTGTGTCATATGCCCTATGATCAGGTGCAACCTCACTACTTTTTAAACTGCGACAATGGCCCATATAAATGTAACTCTAAAAATAAAAGAATTAGTCAGTCTTTGAAGCTTTGTCTTCGTTCTGTCGATTCTCGTCACGCATCAGTTTTTTGGGGGGAGAAGGGGAACTCAACCAGACTTCCACTGTGAAAGTTCCAGAGTGAAGACTTAGAGTGAAGAGTATCGAGACGTTGGAGTGAGTACAGATATAGAAAATAGTAAGTCTCGCGAGAGCGAGAGAAGTAGAGAGAGTAGCAAGTGTGAGAGCATATAGCTCTGGAGAGTATTATAGCGAGTAGCAAGTTGTAAGAGGCTAATGAGAAATTAATATCTTTCGTCATCGCCTTTTTTTATTGCAACTTTTCAGTATCTGTCAATTCCTAAATTAAGACTAACTAAATATGTTAAAACCCTATTTGTATTATTCCTACATTTATTCATTCAAAAACAGAAATAAACTGTAAAGTTCGAGACATCGACAAATTGTCCATTATTCAATATGAAAAACGTTAACGTTGCTAAACGTTACCGATCTCTTCCGGAAACATTCTAATCCAAACACGATAGATAATTTCATCTCAGCAACTATACAAACTAAACACAGCAACGATAAGTTTCCACGAAATTATGTATAGAACGAACTGAATAAAGTAGAACAAAATTCCATTTCTATCCCTTCTCTATAAATAAACGAATAAATAAAGGCGAGAAAAATATGCACGTTCAGTCTGCGACTCGCAGTTTTCCAAAGAAAATGTCAAAGGAAATTCAGAACGAGACCTGCCTCGCGGAGGCGAGAGACGCGTTTCAACGTCTCTAGCCGGGAAATATCGTCAAACATCGTCTAAAAAAGAAAAAGAAGAAGAGGGAAAAAAGGAGAGAAAAAGTAGAGAGCGAAAAAAACCGCACTAATTAAAAGATTCTCACGTCGAGTCGAGCTGCGCTGCACGATGTCCCTTCAAAAGAGCGACGCGTTTTCACACAGTCTTTTCCACGGTCTGGTGGAGGGGGGGGGGGGAGTTTCACGCGAGACTCCCCAAACGAAGTTCGGTGAAAAGGGGCAGAGAAAGAGAGAGAGAGAGAGAGAGAGAGGAAAAGAATGACGGTGCACTGGCGCTTCACGACGATCAAATTATTGATAATTAACCGGTAATCTCGGTTCTTAGGCGTGACGGGAATTATCGATGGGCTCGGTCGCGTGTGGAGAACGAGCTTCGATTAATCGACGCTATGGATTTCCATTGTAGCGGAGAAACTTCGTCCATGGGACACGGTCGAGTGGCTGTTGGCATTTTTTTGTCGGATTTTTTTCTCGCGCGAGTTTTGTTTCACGAGGTATCGAGTTTTCGAGAGTTCCTGTCGCGTGAATTGATACTCGATAGTATCTCTCTCCCTCTCTCTCTCTCTCTCTCTCTCTTTTTAACGCGATCGCGAGCGAACAGTGGGCGAAATAGTTGCGATTTGGAAATTGGAACGTCGCTTAAAATGATTCGGGTACTTGCAACTAGATGACATAATAATAATACTTTAATAACGAGGAATTTTTATAATACTACTGCAGCTTTATAACACCTCGTTCGAAGATTTTGATTTTGAAATTTCAAAGAGAAGCTCAACGAAATCATGAGGCTACGCACAGCCTCGGTGGTAAGCGGATTATGAATATGTTTACCCACACGTGTATGGGGGAACTTAAGCGTGCAAATTGTTCACACATAATGTACATAATATGCAAAAATATACGGGCTATGTGTAACAAAATGCAAATATTCGAAATGAAACCTTCTTCATAATCTAGATGTTAAACAAATTTCCATTCAAATTCCATCCTTTTAGTCGACAAAAATATAAATTTGCACGAACGTTTCCAGTTTAGTGATGGTAACACACCGTCATTTGACCTGTTACGAAACTAATCTTCTTTTTTTTTTGAGAGAGAGAAATACAGATTTTCAATTTATTTTAAGGAAATAACGCGCAGTATAACTTTTAATAATAACAAAACAATCGCGTATTTTCATTCTCATATTTAACATAAACAGGAAATGATAGGAGCCTAGTTTAGTTCATTTGAAGGTAAATGAAATTCTTGCGGAGAACGCGCGTGTTAAGTATTCCCCATTTTCTCTCATACCCACAAGCTACGAAGCGAACAGAAGAACGATAAACGATGGTTGCATAAAATTGATCGGTTATTCAATTTTCGAAACAGTTCTCGATAGTTTTGCGTGAAAGCTGCTTCAACAGAACGTTTCCAACAGCTTCAGAGGCAAAGATTCAGAGGCTCTCGGTTACTTTGAGGCCGCGATCACGATCCACGAACAAAAGACCGACGACTGACAAAGCATCGTATCCGAACCCCGTAATGGGGTTACCAGCCCCGAGTGAATATTTCCTGTTTCTTTGCCAAGGGGAACGATCATCCGCAGCTTTTCACTCATCGCGGAGCGCAGAGAAAATCTCCTCGACGTAACGGCGAATCCTCGCAGATTTTCCATCTTAGCAATCTCATTGTCATCCGCCATTAATAAACGTTTAATAAACGTTTCGCGATGTGTCTCTCTGATTTTTCAACAAACTACCGAACGAGCTGAAGCGTACAATTTCCATCGGAGACATTCAAGTAAAAAAAAAAAAAAAAGAAAGAAAGAAAGAAAAACTTTATACTACGATACAAGATTTTATTTAATTTTATTAATGTTTTACGAAAATTATTGTCATTCAGATTCCTGAAAACATTACATCTCGTTTTTACAAAATTTGTACGAAATTTCTAACGAAAATGACGGATTGGTCACTTCCAGAGAGGAAACAGCAGATGATGTATCATTTTGCTTTCAATCTCGTTGCTTTAAAATGGAACGTTCTAAGAGAAAATCTCAACTCTACGTCCGAGATTTTTTACATTTCCCTCTCGGAAACTCGCGTTAAATTTGTTAACGATAAAAGTAAAAAAAAATGATCTAAAAATCGAAAACGAAATATTGGAAGAATTTGCAAATTTTCAGACAGAGACGGCAATTAATCGTTGAAAACCAAGAAAAGCTAGAGAAAAGAAATTTTATTCGAATGTAAAAATACCACGATGACGTGAACCAGTCAAAAAATCGAAAATTCAGGGAACATTCTTTCTCGATCTTCGATTGGTTTCTAAATAAAAATGAAGCAAAACGACCTAAATTCCGCCTCTTCGTACCAAAATTCACGCTAACACGTTGAATGAAAAAAAATTCCAAATTTCATGGAACAATTCATCTCGATTCTAACCATTCATTGATAAATCCAAACGACCTAGAATTTAGCATTAACAGGTCGCGTGCAAGATCTTTTCAACAAAAAAAAAAAAAAAAAGGAAGCAGAATTTTATGGGGCGTTGATTCTCAAGCTCGTCGATAACGAAACGAAAGAGAATAAAGAAGTCAGCAAAATTGAAAATTCCACTGAAGTATTAAAATGCACTTTCATTCGACCAAAAGAATCTTTCTCTCTCTTTCTCTCTCTCTCTCTCTCCATTCACCTTGTTCAATAAAGTCGGACAATCAAAATTTTAACAACAGAAAATTCAATGGAATTCCCGATACCGAAGTTCATATAAACGTCCCTTTGATAGCTCTCGCGAACAGAAAAATCCATAATTTCACGATATGGCCTTTGTCGATCCTGTCTGTCATAACAGAATCAGACAATCGAAAATTCATCTGAATTTCCATTAAATCCTCCCTTGAGATCCTTTCGCGTAGCAAGAAAAAAGCGCGAACTTTTGCGAAACAATTCTCCCCGATCCGGTTCGTCGTCGATAGAAATTAAACGATCAAAATTTGCACGTGTTGAAACAAATGTCCCTCGCGCAAGATCAACGAAGATCATAGATATCCATAAGTTGTGCCTCGGTGTTACGCGATATTCTCACCTGTTTTCTCCTTTAACTTTAAATAAATCCAGTTGGTAAAAAATTCAAGATTCGACAAATTTATCTAAATTTGGATCTCACGGCGTTTTTTCTCTAAATTTAGAAATATTCACAGCCGCCGTTTGAATCGTTAAAATAACCAAAAATTCGCTTAAACTTTCACGCGAGGTTTTTTTTCAAATTAATAATATTCTTATTTTCCCCTAAAATCCTCAAACAGCTCGCTTAATGATATTTGCCCTCTGAAAATATGTCTCGAACAATGTCCTAAACAGAGAATATTCGCCTAAACTTCATTTTAAGGAGCAATTCTCTCTTATTCGTCGATCGAATCGTTCTCGACGAAATACAAATCTGATTCGGCTAGCCACAATGCTCGTCGAAAACGTATCGATTCGCAGGCTAATTGGTAATTCCAACGCACGAACGTCCATAATCTGGCTTACGCGCGTGCATCGTGAGCGCATCGTTTCCGGTTGGATGGAACTTCTTGGCAAAGAAAGATCGACTAATTCGTTTAACACGGAACAACCGGGAAGAACGCGATGAAAAATTCAATCCCAACGGGGTTGCAGATCCCAATTCGGCTCGCGAAGCAGAAGAGAAAGTTTTAAGCAGGATCTCGGACTTCCGCGATGTTTCCTCGGTCTGTCGACACTCCGTTCTAAAAAGGCGCCAACATGCGAACTGTCTTCGGAGAATCTTCCGAGAAGAAGATTTTCGACTTCCCCTCGACGAAGAGGAGGCGAAGTGAATTCCACGCGAAGTCTCTTCGCAAATGTAACGAGCGATAGACCAAATTTTGGTTATTTTCTTACTTCGTAATTTCTGAGGAGATGGTGGCAACAATTAACACTATTGCTACCACGACCGGTCAAATGACCGTTTTTAAAATTTCGATTAGAATTTCCTATGTACAACGTAATTAAATCGACGCTAGAACTACCGACAGTTAAGACGAAGTTGTTTCTACCGAAATTATTTTGATTTCTAATAAATAAAAATAAAATAAAATTCATTATATTATTTCTTTAGTTATCACTGTAAAAGTCATTGCATCATTGCGAGGGAAAAATTGTAACGTGAAATAGAAATTTTAAAATAAAATTGTAAAACCAGTCATTTTGGTGTGGTAGTTCTAGTGTTAAACTTCACGACTTTTCCTCAAATATACGTATAATACATTTTTCAATATTCACTTCTTTTTTTTATTGTTTATCTGTTGAGAAAAATTTGTAGTCTGTCATACCTACCACGACCGGTCATTTGACCGGTAAAACGATTTATATCTTTTTGTAATAGTATTCTCTCAAGGACTCAATTCCGAAACTATATAAAGTCGTTACAAACGAAAGGCAATGCAGTTGTGGCATGATTTTAGCCGAAAAGTGCCTTCCAGGCACTGATTTACTGATTAGGCACTTTTAAGTCTATCGGCCTCGCGGTGCTTATTCGCCTGATTGGTATCCGAAGCGGTGCAGAACCTCGGATTTTCTTACACCGTCTTATCTACTATGACTGTAAAATAAATAAATAAAATAAATAAAAAATGCGGTGGAAACGAATAAAATGTGTACGAATAAAATCATATACTTCTGAGTAAAAGAAACTATATTTTTATACTGTCAAATTGGCTTTTATCTTCATTCTATATTAAAAAATATAAGTTGTGCTAAAAACCGGTCATTTGACCGGTCGCGGTACGAATAGTGTTAAAGGAAATCATTCGCAACATAACTTCTTCTGATTTCTAATAAAATAATCAAACATATATTTTTATTTGACACTAAACGTACCGGCATTTTACATATACCTATCTTATCATAAAGGGTCATTTGACCCCTTATGAATAAACGTTGATTTTTAGAAAGAAATCTTTAATTTATTAAAGGAAATAATTCGCAACATAACTTCTGATTTCTAATAAAATGATCAAACTTATATTTTTATTTAAATAAAAAAAATACTCAATTAATTGTACTTTTTACATATGACTGGTACATCTCCTTCATACATTTTCCATAGACAAATTTTACGCTCGGAGAGAAAATATTGCATTGCACGTAGAAACCTGATAATTCCCAATAATATCCGTAAGTAAAATTTGTAAACTGAGTCGACTCGACAGACTGTATTCAAATGAACGAACGATCTGATGACCATTCTGTCAAATCTTGTGCAAGAAGGAAAAACGAAGTCTGAAACGTTCTTCATTTCGTTTCCAGAGTAGCACCGAATTTTGCAATCCAATTCTCTGCCGCAGTGACTACCGTGCATGTTGTTGTGCAACAGAGCGGTGAAAAAAAAAAAGGGAAAGAAGAAGATAAAAAAGACCAAGGGAAAAAGCGAACCAAAAAAAAAAAAAGGGAAAAAAAAAAGAAAAAAAATGGGGCAATTTCTAGACAAAGGATTATTGATGCGACGTTCCGCGCCATCAAAGAGCGATCAGAAAGAAGAATTCGTAGATCACGCGGATCACGAAGCGGCGCGAGGGATGAAAAATTCGCCTCCCCCCTCCCCCCTCCCCCACCGATGCGACGATAAATTGCGATTCTTTCGGGGCACCGGCCAATTTCGTCGTTCGAAACAACAACGAACGCAGCGGCAGGGAGGAAAAAAGGAAGGCAAAAGAAGGAGAAGCTACGCGAGAAAAAAGGGGAGAGGAGAGAAGTTAAGCGAACAGAATGAAAGAGAAGCGGAGCAAAAAATAGGTAAAAGAAAATTGACGCAACGTTAATAAATCCACGCTGTTTATCTTTCGCGTGGAAACCGACAAATTACGACTTTAGGGTAATTTGGACATTAAAATTCATCAGACCACGGCGGATCCACAATCGATGTGCAAATGAATCGCAAAGTATCGAACAATTGTAAAAACATTTCTATGAATACATTTGTGCCGAGAACTTGGCGAAATTTTGTTAACACGGCGGTTTATCGCGATTGCAACGGGAAAATGCGAAACCGATCTGAAGACGCATACGAAAGTTACGAGATAATGCTTTAGATATAACGTAGATCGTACTTTCTGAGAAATATATACGCTGACGAAAAATTTCTCAGTGTAGGCAGCGAATTCGAAATCTGTCGTACGCAAAGGGTTAACACCAACAACTACAGCGTAAAATTTCCATCAGACAGACATTAAAGCAAAAAAAAAAAAAAAAAGGAAAAAAGATAGGAAAGTAAAATATATATATATATGAAGTACGTGCAATATACTTTACGAAAATTTCTAAATTCAAAAATGATCGATTGGTCGTTTTGATCACTTTGGTAGTCCTATCGTTAAGTCGAAGGATTTTTATGAAAAGAAGACTTGTTCTTTTTTTTTTTTGTAAGGGGGGTTGGGAAAATTCTTTCCGCGCTGAGTGTTCGCATAAATTTCGCACAAGTGTCTGTCGTAGTCAAGGGGTTAATTCTTGGTAGTAATTTTTTGCGAGTAGCAGTTTCGGTGGCTCGCGAGACCAAGGCGCCGTAAGGGGTAAATTCGACTCGCCTCGATCGAAACGACTCGGAACACCACTATGGCTCCGATCCCAAGATTACGCGGCCCATTGCAGGTTAAGTGTAGCTCGCTCGGCTCGCACATACGAATAGCTTAATTGTCGAAGAAACGTTCGTTCGCGATCGTTAGCAGCCACTGTCGTGAATGCGATCGTAAATTACGTTCGCGTCTGAACTGGCTGGTCGGCTTGACTTTATTTACGAGCGCACGTGACCGCGTTCCGGATCGAACCGAAGGGCAAGAAGTCGCGCGAGAATCTCATTTCTCGCGACTTTCTTCGACGATGTAATCGTCACCGGACGGGAACGATTTGTCGAAAATGTGAATTTATCAAGATCGGGAGATCGGAAAACGAAATTCTTCAGGTAAATTCTTCGAGGAGATCGATTTCTTATATATATGAGCCAAATCGGTTAATTAGAAAAAAGTAGAGAGAGTATCATTCTTTGAAATTCCTTTCGATAATTGAGACGAATAAATTCAAAATTGCAGAAAATTGTATTGTTGCAAGCGTAGCTTTTAATCAGACAGCGCACAAAATTGCATATCTTCTTGAAAGAAATTATTCAAAAATGGTCAAAGAAATGTTTGTCATTTGGTAACATGAAATTGTCCAAAAGGTCTATGTTAAGTATAAAAAGTTAAGCATTAGTCAAATCGAAGCAATTTTTTTTTTTTTTTAATAAAGTTTGGCCCGCGTACGGGCAGAAAGAAAAGAAAGAAAAGTAAAAAAAGTCAGAAAAGTCGTGCTTTCTAATATTTCAACGAAAGATCGTTTTCTCTGATGTTGAAATGATGACGGTTTTCATCCAGATCAACAACGGAACAATGCACTAAATATTCAATCATTTACGAGTGTACGTTGATTAATTGCATTCAGATGCGTTAAATATTCTATCGTTTAAACCGTGTTTGTTATAGCATGTGCGGAATACCAGCACGTCAATATCCGTCTGATCCGGGCGAACCTATGCAAACCGAATGCAACCATTTTTTTTAATAATTAATAATCAAATGGACGCGGATGCATCGTGCAACGATTCTATGTTGATTAATTATATGCAAATACACGCGGATACTTCGTCGCTTTATAGCACGACAAAATATTTGCACTTCGACTGTGTTTGCTTTATTATTTGCTCGTCGATTGATTAAAATCGAGGGCTACGTATCGCGCGTCACGTTATATCGCCGTTTGAACGATCGCCGATGAAAAGTTTCTACTTTTATTCAACGAGTTGAAACGATCGGTCACATAAACGATCCCGGCGTCAAAGAAAAATAAAAAAAAAAGGGAGAGAGAGAATATTTCGAGAAAATTTACCATCGAGTCGGTCACGATCCATCGAGTAATTCTCGTATCGAAACATCGGTGCAGCGCTCCCGATAAAAGTCCCGCGAACGAAATGATAGCCGTGGGCGGACCTCGAAACAGAAATTGAATAGATGTAATCGAACTGCTCGAACTGTTTCGTTACTTCGAAAATCATTTTCGGCGAAAATTTTAAAAAAAACCCGGGACTCGGGTTCACGTTAGCGTTGTAATTTTAGAAACGGGAGTTTCGCAAAAAAGGGAGAAGGGGCACGACGAGAGTGTGGCTGGCGTTTGAGCATAACGCGGCGAGCAAATGAAAAAGGCGGAGAGCTTGAAAACAAATCGTCGATAGAGTATCGAGAGTTGTCAAAGTGAATTGAGAGTCGTTTAGTTTAAAGTTTAGAGTACCTAGTGGCGAACAGACCGCGGTATTTTACGCATTTCTTTTTTTTTTGAGAGAGAGAGAGAGATTTAAACGCGTGAAATAGAATATACGTCGTGAGATAGTGGAATATTTAAAATATTAATATTCGCTATAAATACGAGCATTCACTCGATAGGCGAGACGAATATTTTTTGTGAGTTTAATATTTTCAAATCTGTCGATCCTGTTTAAATGACGGATGTCAATGTTCTTTGTCCTTCTGACAATTATCAAAGACACGTAGTTTTGAGGGAATTTCAGTTACTTTCTATTTAACTCTTGTCCAACGTGAGACTATAAATTCTTACTTCTCCGTCATTATTTAGATTTGAAACTTTTTCTCTTAACCACCAGATGTATAGTAAATATTGAAATTACACTGTTACAAGCCTGAAAGATGAAACAATAGGACTGAAGTAATAATTAAACGAACTGAATTTTTATTCCCTGTACTCGTTCATACGATATTATGAGATAGCTTGACCCAAATTTACTCATTCGTAAATTTATATTAATCCCGTACGAATACTTTATTTTCAATATAGAATTTCGACCGAGTTTATTTACAATTTCTAGCCACGTTCAATATTAATTTACAGCTGGTACTATATGAACATTTATACGACAAGTTGTTATTTATTACTCTGTCCGAAAATATGGTATACATTTGAAAGAAAATCTTAGATTATCCAGAGTTTCGAAACCAACTGGCAATACTCATTATATTGGTATTGTTCACATTGATAGCTAAATAACCTAACATATTTGACAGGCGTTGCTTTTGAGTTAAGTTGGAATTTGAAGACCAAAAATTAGTTTTTTTCAAGAAAAATAAAATAGTCACCGCTGTAATTTCAAAATGGAAAATTTTAACCCAAATCACGTGAATTTACAAAGAAGAGATGCCAAATCGAAGCTATTGACTAATGGACAACGTCATGGTATCTTGCAACAGTTATTACAGTATATGAAGAACAAAGAAAAATTAGAACACGGTGCTATTAATGAATTGATTGTATATGTTCAAGATGTATTTAATAAATTAGAGAGAAATACTCTTGATAACGTTTCTATAACATTACAAACGTGTATGGAATCAATTATGTTGACAGGAGGGGGAAATTCCTATAAAACACCTCATATAAATAAGGTAAAACTTCGTCGCGAGGGTCGATTAGCTGAAAAGTACATATGTTCAGAAGAATCGTTCAACAGCGGCTAAATCTCACTTTAACTAAATTTCGATTACACTAAAATTATTTGTATTTAGTTATATCGTGATAATAAAATGAATTTAATATTCTTTTTTATATTTAACTTTAGTTTTATTTGATTTTTTTCGCAAATGTATATACCATATTTTCGGACAAAAGAAAATATCAAAATGTATACCATATTTTCGGACAGAGGGAATACTTAACATGATCTTCAAAAAAATCTTCATTTTTCAATTCATGTAGCAGTGTAGTGTCACGTAACACCTATTATCCTACGTATGAGATAAGTTTATTTAGTACTTCGTCCGTACGTATATACCGTAAACGAGCCATGTTCATCCGAACTATAGTATAGAGCCACTGGAAACATTAATTTAACTTCGTAACTCTACAGTTCCACTCGGAGCAGTAAAGGCTTATCGCTGTATGTTCACTGTAAGCTGAACATTTAAATATGGATTGAGTTCCAAACGAAGACTCCCAAGTACAAGATGTATATCTAAATACATTTACATAGTTCTACTATAAATTCCGCTTCCGATAAATAAACGGCGGACACTCGCAAATTTATGGAAAGTTTTAAAGGAATGCCGAAGACATTCAGAGTGTAATAAGCATGCAAATGGAGAAACTTCTTCTGCGAAGATTCTTGATTTACTTTGCAGTTGTTAATTCGGAACGACTTTGCTCTCGGGTACTTTGGCTGCTTCAACGAACATGCGACGTGAACATGTTCGTTTATGTTCCCTTCTATGGAAATCATATTGTTACGAAAAGTGCTTGATATTCAAATTAACAGCGAAGAAAAAAAATTTCAGTCAGAACACCGAAAGAATCACGTCGTGATTTCAATACGTTATCCGTGAGAGATTCGATCATCACTCGCCATTGTTCATAATAAAATTCAATATCATTCTACTCGAACATTCGAATTCGAATATCGAATTGGGAAAGAAACAACTTCGAGAAAATGTGGATGGACGAACGTCCGTTCCATCTGTCTTCGAAAATACAATCCAGATAATCTTACGCTCTCAATTATTATCCTGGAAAGCTCTTCTGGCAAGATCTTCTCCCTCCATTCTCCTCTTCCCCCCCCCCCCCGCGCGATCTTCAAGAAAACAGATAGTCCGACGCAATCTCTTTCGCCAGAATAATCATCGCCACCTCTAATTACCTTATCAAACGACCCCAGCCATCTTCCAAAGGAATTCATTTCCCACTCAATATTTCTTCGTTCCCCATTCAATAATGCCCGCTCTGATAAAATATGTCCGAGGATTAAAGGCGTTCTATCACTTCTTATTTTCATCGGCTCGATATCAGTCAATGGATAATAAGATCACTTTGCTTCGCTCGTTTGTAGAATTACAAGTGTAAAATGAAATTGCCCAGAAAAGTAAGAATTATTAGACCGAATAAAATTAACAAAAAAAATTAAATAATAATAAGTAATGATAAGAATTGAATAATAAAAAGTAGAAATCAAATCAAATTATTGTTACTTAAAGAAGGAAACACAGAAAGAAGATACTGTCACGAAAGTAAAAAAATATTCTGAATCTTTCGCGAGAAAGGATATCGTGAATAGATTTAAGTTCTGATTCTTTGAACTCTATTACTCTGATCCTCTGATAAAACGCTGTGTCTATGAAATCGGGTTCGATCGGCTAAAAGAGAGGCACGGAACAGCATTCGTCGAGTTTAAAATCCGCTATTAAAATCCGTGCTTCCAGTTTCGACCGAATCTCTTTCTCTCTGTCTCTGTCTCTCTGTCTCTCTCTTTCTCTCTTAAATTCAGAATAAGACACGTCGAAGAAGATGAAGCCAACACGAGGGAACCTCCGGATGGACCCGGTATAGCGTTCGAAAGGAACATTCGGGCCACGGAGCACGTCGTGAAGGAGAAATCCGTTCAGTGGTGCGCGGCGTTAACTAGAAACTATCTAAGGTAGCGTACGAATCGCGGAGGAAACGAGTCGAGAACGAAGATGAGAGAAGAGAATAAAGAGCGGAATATATGGGCTACAAATGAGCGAAGAAAGAACTGTAATGAAACAACGAAACAACGAGAAAACAACGTGCAACGAAGAAAAAAACGAAACGAGTGGAAAGGAAGTGATTCACTTTGGTGTTCGATTCGATGCAGAAAGAGTATTGGAAATATTCGAAGCACAAGATCTAAAAAAATCGTCGATCGAAACGTCATGAAATGTAGTTTGTAATGTGTTTGTCTTTATAAAAATATTGCAATACATTGTCAAAATTGACATCACGAAATTCGAAAAAAATGTAAAAATTAATGCATTGTTTTCAAATACATGTTGCCATTTGTTTCTTTATTTTTATTTTTACCTTTAAAATTACTGAAAAAAATTTTAATCTGATAATGACACAACGAAAGAATCATGTTTGAACTCGAGTTTAGTTTAAAATCAATAAAATTAGTTTTTTTCTTATATTTTGATGTTTTGTTAAAAAAAAAAAAAAGAAATGGCTGGAAAGAAACTTTCGACCAACCCTGACAATGCAAGAGAAGAGAAAAAGACGCGGAAGAGTGCAAAAGGAACAAAAAAAAAAAAAAAAAAAAAGAACGAGTAAAATTGTATAAACGTAGCATGAGCGAATTGTGTATAAGCAACGATGCGGGGGAAGAAGAGAATGAGGAATGAGAAGAAGCAACGTAACGCGAAACGATCGGCAGGATTTGCCAGCCTTATTCGGCAATTTACATTCTATCGGCCGTAATCGATTTATAAAGCCTCCGAGTCCTGAAATAATTATGGAAATGGCGGGACGTAACCGAGCGATCGTGCGCATTTGCTAAATTACCGCTGTCATGAATTAAACATTTTTTTTCTTTAAGCGAAACGAAATAAATCTCCGCTCGTTGAGAGATGTTTCCTGGGACGATGTGCATCGGTTTGATTACAGGCTCCTTTGTTCTGTACCCTGCTCCGTTCCTGTCCTCTTTCGTTCTCTGTCTGTTTCGGAAGATACATTACTCCGTGGAATTAAGGGTAGCGAAAATGTCTTGTTTTCGGGGGGGAGGGGTTTCTTTTCTTTCCTTTCTTGCAGTTTTCTGCAGGTGTTAGCGTCGTGCAACGATTATAACGCTCTACGCTCGATACGCGATTATTTAATTAACAACTCGTTTCATTTAATACGAACTCGTTCAAGGTATCTGGGTATCTACCTGGTTCGCAGCGCGTCGTCAATTCAAACGTCGCTGCTCCCCGTTAAATGTTAATTTCTTCCCTCGTGGTCTTCAATTATTCCCGTGTAAAAAATTCACGAAAACCGACATGCCGCATTTTTCCCCCCTGTAATCTTCATACATTACGACTTTTAGGTAACCCTCTTCTCGGAAACTTTTTATTAAAACTCTCTCTCTCTCACTCTCTCTCTCTCTTTCTCTCGTGTCTCGTGTCGTCTCGAAATGTGAAATTCGCGCGAAACTCAGACTCACTTAACGAACAGGAAGCGAACAAGCTAGAAAATCTGACTTACTGCGTTGGCCCAAGTTGCCAACTAGGAACTAAGGTCATCCTCCTCCTCCCCCCCCCCTCTCCCGCCCTATTAAACACTCTACCATTACGGTTCGCGTCAGAAGCTGTTGCAGTTGAAGTCAGAGGTTCGTCAAGTTGATTTCTCCCTTCAAACTTTGTTGCACGTCCCGTTCGTAGCAAGAAACTGTTGCCGCGAAGCGTATTCATTGTTGCGAACCATAGATACGTCAAAGTCTAAATTTCAACGAATTGTTGGAAGAGAGGGGTGGGGGGAGGGGGAGAGGTAGTTTGACTGATCGCGATCAGTCAACGATCGTTTCCAATGTCATTTCGCGCGACGGGCACTAATTGAACGAGCTACAGCTGAAATTGACGCAATTTGAACGTTACAATTGCAATTACAGCGCGAGAGTTGGGATTTCAGTTCGTGGCACGTTAGGGCGTAAAATGAAATTGCGCAAAGTGAAGCGCTATTAAAATTAACGTATCGACGATGTCGAGATATCGGGGATCAAAAGCACGAGGAACGAGGCTTTTGAAAAAGAAACATCGAAGCTCGAAAGAATGGTAATTGAAACCTGAAAATTGAAACATTGCGAATTCGAGATGAATTCGAGAAATACGTCGAAATATCGAGAAGCAAGAGGCAAGCAAAGTCGAATCGAAAACTGACCGACATACGACGAATTAAACTTAAATTAACTTTCCTTCGATCTTGATTTTTAATTTTAATAACTTGATGTTAATAGTCTGTAATTTCAATGATCTTTTGGGCATACTTCTTTTTCATGTCGAATATTCTGAATTTTTCGACGATTTTGCTCCGATTTTCGTCTTTTCACAGAAAAATAAGTTCCTCCCCCCCCCTCTCTCCCCCACCTCGCAAATCATTAAATTTGTACGAATGTTAGATTCTGCAGTCTTGTGGTGCTTGTTAATTCCAAGCTAATTAAGCATAAAAAATTAAGCTCGCGCTTGGAATCCAAACTCTCGTGAATCTTGCGGCTACAGTTCCGCTGCAGCCAAGAATCGTGAACTTAAGACGAACTTAAATTGTCAAATCCCGCGAGGGAACCTAGCGCACGGTTATTATTCACCGACATGGCAACCTTCGTTTCCAGTTTTCGAGGTAGAAGAAAGAAAGTACAGAAGAAAAAAAAAAAGGGAAACGATGTAAGGAGGAGGAAAGAAAATTACGCTACCTCCGCGGCATATATCGAATTGGTCAAAAAGTAATTGCGTTTCTTTTTTTATAAATGGACACGCACGTGTATATTTCAAAATAAGCAATGTCGTTTCTTGATACTGTACAAAATTAACTTTATTTAAGAGTTAATACGGTTTCAATCTGTAATGTAATTTAACAGCAAACACACTAAATATTAATATATATTTGACTGGAATATAGATTATAGAATATAGGTTATAATAAATTAAATTACAGTCACTAGATGGCAATGTTTATTAAATTAATAGGCATCCCTAATATAACTAACTTCATTTCAAACCGCAAATTCATTTTGTAGTCTGACAGCTGATTGTTCAAGCTTGTTAAAAAAAAAAAAATGTACTGTCTCATTGACAATTGTTCGTTCGACGTCGATTTCAATATGAAAACTCAAGGAGAAACATTTTAGTCGTATTTTGCTATATACTACCTCTGAAAAAGACACTGTGCAAACTCATAAAAAATTATCTGACGTGTCTGGTGAACTACGACAGTGCCAGAATTGATTCGATGAGGATATCAAATCGTTCTTTTTTTCGTTGAGAAAGATAAAAACTTTTTTGAACGCGGAATCACGAGGTTCCGGAAGAACGAAAAATGGCAAAAGATAATCGAACAAACTAGTCAATATATTGTCTAATGAAGTTTTCGTTTCTTATGAAAAAAAAATAGGTTAAGTTTAGATTAGGTTTAGATTCGCTTTAAAGTTAAGTTTAGGTTAGGTTTTGGCCAGCCTAATATATATATATATATATATATATCTTGCAAGGATATCAATCCATCGAAGAATTTTATCTTTGAATAACTCTTTTCTCGTTTCTTTTAAGAAAACACAGTGTACGATCTTTAAAAGGATGGACAAACGATGTAACAGAGGTAATATCGATTTTTATAATAAAATTCCACGTGAAAGCTCTGATTGCCTGTGGGTAGTATTTTCGCGAAGATACCGCGAGATTCAGCGAATGTTTGACTTGGACAATTGAGGGATACCAGCTGTGTGTCGTAAGAATTTTCCTCTTTCCTGTTTGGAAACGTCTTTGTTTGGAAACCGACTCGTTCGTTCGCGAATCCCATCCGTGGAAACAATCTCTTTGCGTGGAAACGGAAAGTATATCGCTTTCTGAATTTGAAAAAAAGAAGGGAAAAAAGAAAGAGAAGAACGGAAGAAACTGATGAATTTAACTGTCTGGGGGGGAAAAAGGAAAAATCGAATTAGAGAAGCGAAAATAGAGCCCCGTCTGTGTTACAAGCGAGACGTGGTAATTGCGTACAGAAGAAGAAACTACGTTGTAACTAAAACGACGAGAAACACGATCACTTTTGCAACGTTAAAGACTGCCAGTGTCTATGTACTCAAAGGACTTTATTGCGTAATTCTTGGCGCGGTATTATCTTCCAGAGAGAGAGAGAATAATCTTTGCAAAGTACCGCATTTCAAAGAATAATTGTTGCCAAACCGAGACCTTGCGCAAGGGAACGACCGTGCAAGAGGCTCGCCTACACTTTGATGCATTGTTGCCCGCGTACTCTGAAGAAAATCCTCTAAATTGGCTCTGAGTTGTATCCGAGATGCTTGGAGAACGAAACGCGTGGAAATAAAAATCGAGCTTGTGAGTTGCAACTCTCTAAATAAATGACGCGAATTTATTCTCGATGGTTAATTTTGTTGGAAAACAATGAAGAAAACACCTCATCAGCTTTTTCAATGTAAGTCCTTGGACACAGATTTCTTGTTTCTTAAACAACTGAATTAGTTATTTGAAAACTGAACTAGTTATTAACTAGTTATAGTTAAATTACAATAATTATTAATAATTATTAATCTGCGTCTAATTTAATTATTTTTATTCAATTATCATCTGCTTTATACGTTTGGTAGTTTGTATCTAGTTATCTAGAAAAACTAGACACGTGTCTTGGCTTTTCTAAATGAAATGTCCATTTAACACTAGAACTACCATACCAGTCAAAATGACTGGTTTATACAATTTTATTTTAAAATTTCTATTTGATGTTACAATTTTTTCCTCGCAACGATGCAATGACTTTTACAGTGATAACTAAAGAAATAATATAATGAATTTTATTTTATTTTTATTTATTAGAAATCAAAATAATTTCGATAGAAATAACTTCGTCTTAACTGTCGGTAGTTCTAGTGTTAAAAAACTAAATCTGTGTCTTTGATTTTCTAGGGAGGAGCAGTTCGAGAATGAATCAACAGTGAATTCTTTCTTCGCATATCTTCGAACGAAAACTTTCGAATTTTTCTCTTTCATCAATGTCGTATTCCTTGAAATTCAATTTTCGAATAATAAGAATGACGTGTCACAAAAGGCATTTAGGATCGAATTATCTCGTTATCTGCTATATTCAGTTATATCATCATGTCAGACGTTTCTAATGAAACATAATGAAAGAATAAACATTTCGTTATTTAATCGTTGCCAGCTCGTTGGTAACAATAAAAGGAGAGTTTCTCGTCGTTCACTTTTTACTTTTCTCACTTTTGGGTCCCGCGGATCGTTCTCGTAAAACTATCTTCACACCGGCGCCGACACGCTGGTGCGTGTAACGATTCGAATTAATCCATTCCTAAGCTCGTACGTAGGCGAAAAGGGGGAAAGGGTGGGAACTAATTACGAGACTTAATGACCGAAGTTCGCACAATTACTCAGAAACGTATGCCACGTTCAAACCAGAACGTCAGTGGTACCCTCTCGCCGGGAAAATATGTGCGGTCAAAGATGAAAGCCGCAAACGGGGTGAAGAGAGGGGGGGGGAGAAGAAAGGTGAAAACGCGACGGAAAGTTGGCCGAACAAATCGAACAAATTTCAGGCGGCAGCCGCGGCCACCGGGGTAGCATTTTATTCTCGCCGTTTGAAATTTCCATACCGCATTCTGCGAGGGAAGAAGGGAAAATTGAACGGGAGAATAAAATGAAAATGAAATTAAAATAGTTTGGTCTCTTTTTCTTCTCTCTCTCTCTCTCTCTCTCTCTCTCTTTTTCTTTCTTTTCTTTTTCTAAAAATGAAAGGACTTTTTCCAAGAGATTTAACGCCTTTCTTTTTTTTTTAATCCTAACGAACTAATAACGCGGAGTATAATTTCAATCGTAAAGCAGAATTTTTTAATGCTCGCTGCTCGGTGATTGAATTATACTCAAGCACCGTCGTCGTTTTAAATGAACTGAATACAAGTTACAGTTAGAACTAATTGGAAGAATCAGAAGAATTTGCGGTCGTAAATCGTAAACGAGAAATTGTTGACTTGTTGTGTTGACTTTGTTGAAAACAGGACTTATTACGCGAAAGAGTACGATAGCAGTCTGATAACCAGTAGATGCTGTAAAATTTTCATTCACCTCTTCGTCTGGCATACAATTCGAGAGAGCTTCCCCTCGAATTAATGCAAGATCCATTTGCACGCACGCAGCTCGATATGATTATCATCGATTTGTTATTTTCGAGCTTCTCTATACAGGCGAATATTTCTCTTATTATCCGAGTTGTATGTTGAAATTTCCGATTTTCCAACACCGCTCTTTCACTTTTAATGATATTCTCGTGGCACGAAATGGGACACTTGAGTCAAAAACGCGTGTATTCCAAAGTATAAACATTGAACTCGATCCGGATAATCGAAATTCGAATGATCGACTGTTCTACCGCATTGGGAACCAATATTTGTGTAGCATCGAAATTATTATAACGCGCAGTTATATTTTTAGTTACTTTTACTTCTAGGTAGATGGCCTGTTTGCTGGACGATGCGTGAACGAAAAAAAGTATGAACGTGATGTGAGAAGCACAGCGCTTTTCTTTTTGAACAGAAGAAAGTCGTGCGAGTGAAAAAAAAAACAGAGTCAGGGCAGAGTCGTAAAAGAGCGTTGAATGAGAGTGGTCAAAAAGAGTGGTCACTTGTGTTGTATAAAAGAATCAATTGTGTCGTTCGAAGTTTATTTGAACTATTGTTGTCTCTGTTGTTTATCTTGTGTTTATTACTCGTTGTTATTATTTGTTTCCGTCTTCTTTGTTATTTAATATAATAAACATCATTTAAATTATATATCACTACATTTGGAAATACTCGCATTAATACGAGTGAAAATACTCTCAACTCGTCTTCGTTTAAACGATTCTTCTTCCCCCGGAATATTTTTATTCGCCCTTTGAAAATCCAGACACCAGTTCCAAGCTTCCGAACGTTAAATTAATGCGTCTCAAAGACCAAAGCAGATATCGGATACTTTTGTAAAGTGCAACTTAGTCACAAATAACCTGGAAATCCTGAGAGATTAATTTACGTGCATCATCAAAGAAGATATTTTCCTTCTTTCTGCGTGAATCCACGCTACGTGCTGCGATCCAGCTGCCTCGTCGTACGAACGCGTCGTGCGAACTTCGAAGGGTGACTCGTGCACTCCGCAAACGACGAAGAAGGTGGTGCACGCGTGAAGAACCGTGTCGACGAGTCGCAGAGCGTTAACGAAGACGCGTTTTGAAAGCGCGTCTACGCGTCTACGCGAGGGGTTGGAAACGAAATGTGCGATGGGACAGGGGGGAAAGGGGGGTTGGGAAGGAAAGGGAACGTAGCGACAAAATAAAGCGTCGACGAGGACGAAGCAGAACGAGGTTCGTTCCTCGTGCGAGCACTCGGAACCCTACCTCGCAACACTCCTTCTCGCTCTCTTTCATTTGTCTCGCGCCGAGTGGCTGCCAAGCTGATCCCAATTAAAGCGGACAGATACGAAAATGGGGGGGGGGCGGAAATGGCGCGGTAGCGATCTTAAACTCGCGAGATCCGAGCGTCAGATCCTCTTTTGAATTTACGTGCGAGTTTCGTACGGGTTTCGCGAGCGGAAACTTAAAGGCCCGTGGCAAATGGAGCGAGTATGGATAAAAAAGGGAGAGAGAACTTCAGATAATATTAACAGCTGGAATCACGAAATGACTGAATTTGTAACTTTTCACGAAAATTTTCGTATCAATGAAAGATTGTGTTCTTCGCATTAAAAACTTTCCCTTACGTCCTCGTACTTGTATTTCGTTGATTCAATGTCTCGTAATTTCATCATCGTTGGTAGTTCGAGAGTTTTCTTCTGTTCGTTATCCGATTTCGACGATATGAAAGATCGAAAAATTTGTGCTTATAATCGAAGACGTCGACGAGGCGAGATTCGAATGAAACGAAGTTTTTCTTGAAAAAAATTCAAGACGCGGTCATCGAGCGCGAAACTCGGATCCTTTGAACTCTCCCGGTTTCTCGCAGAAACGGATCGTTCGACTCACGAACGAACGAACTGCATCGATTTCGACTTTCACGTAGTCGCGAACGTCCACTATCTTTGAACTTCTTTTTCAGCAGATTCCTCAACGGGAATAACGAACAGCCTCGAAAGAATCCATCCAATAAATTCTTTTAAAGAAAATGTCCTGTTTCGTCCGCCGAGCGGTAGAAATCCTCGGATAGACAAAGGTTCTTCTCTTTCCTCCTCTGTGTTCGGAACTTGAAAACGAACGTTCGAGCAATTCCAACGAAGCGTGTTCCATTCGAAAAAGGTAGAATCGGACTTAATTACCTGCCTTGAACGAACAGATTATTATTCGAATCGTCGGAGATTCAACGTTTCATCGCGTAATTATAAAATTTGTAGCCAAATGCTTGCGCACACTACTTTGTCTGCTTTTGTTTTTTCTTTTCTTTTTTTTTTTAATATATTACATTTTGTTTTTTTTTCTTCGTTACGTAGCATCGTGCTCCTTTCGTATTTCTTGCCTAATCTACAAACTTTCTTCGTTCTCTTTCCCCTGACGAGAATAACGCAGAACAAATAACTTTCACCCTCCGATAAGCATTTGGCCTGTATTTTAAGTTAATGAGGGAAATCAATGAAGAGCACACCCCGATGGAACTAATATTACATGGGACCATAGAAACCAAAGAAAGCCTATTGTACTCAGCTTTTTTCCTTTCATTTGTTCCGACATGCACGTTCCAACGAAAATTGACTCTTTCTTCCTTTTCAAGAAAAGTGAAAAATTAAATTCTCTGCTCGATGGCGTTTTCTACTCTGTCGTTAAAAAAATTTGTTAAGTTTAAAAAAAAGGAAATAGCAATTCTTCGCGAAATATTGAAAGTCTTCTTCAGATTGTCAAGTTTTTTTCAAAATTTATCACAAACTTAGAAGAGAACAGAAGAGTTCACGTTTTAACTTCGAGCTGCAGTTCTTCGTAAAATAAATAAATTCGCGACTGTTTTTACGCTGTTAAATTACGATTAATCGTGCACGTGTGCATTTTATGAATTCAACACCGATAAATTCTCTTCATTTGCAAATTTCAATATCCTTTACATTCTCCGATCCGTATTCCCTCCGTAACTTTAAATATTTGTCCATCGTTTAATCGATAACTTTTTATTAAATATACCGAACATATATTTAATCATTATTCGGAAATTAACAATTTATTCAGATATCCAAAACATCCGAGATATACCCATAATGCAATAAAATATATTCGCTTGTTAATCATTCATCCGATCGCTCATTTCAATAATACATTTAGATAATCATTTTGTACTATTGAATCTTTCGCGATTTTATCGAATGAACTGTCGCCGAGCTTTATTGCGTAAACGCGATCATTAATTCAACAGCTGAAGACATTAAAAGTCACAAAATCAGCCAAAAATTTAAAAAGAATCTGATTTTAAACGGTTTAAAGAATTGGAAAGATCATTTCATCTCGAACTACGCAAAAATAAAACATTCACCCACAATGAATTACACTTATATGCCATTGCATCGTGTCATCCTAATTGCTCATATTTCTCTAAGAGAATCGATTGCAACGTATACTCTTAAATCGAGAAAGAAAAATTCTTTTTAAATTTATTCAGAATATAAGCAGATCTTAGTAGAGAAGGAGAGAAATGATTTTCGTATGGTTTTTTTTCGAAATCTGAAAAACAGCTCCTTCACTTATCGATACATTTGTTAGAACGTTGTTAATGTGACGTGTATTTTTCCCTATCAACCAAGAAACATAACTTTTCACTTCCTTGTCGTTATATTTTCACCACTTGAATTGTCATCGAATTTCAATTCAAACGAAATTAAATCGTCGAAGAAATATCATCCAGCTGTTCAATCATCTCGACGATACGTGGTTTTGCGTTTCGCATGCTCCAGTTCAGTCGCACGCATCAACCTATCTGAATCTATATTTCTGTCCAGTTACCAGACCAGCTCGATTGTGCGTTGGTGTACCGTTATTAATCGATCTATTGGCTCGTGTCCCCTGGATCAGCCAGTCAATGATCCGTTGATACGCTCGACAGTGATCTACTCGTTCGTCGAGTCGAATCACCGGAAGCGCGAATACCTGATGAAGTTTCAACGTATTGGAAAATAGACGGAAACGTTCGAGAACACGACACGACGATATTGTTCGTCGAATCATTATCCCGAGGAAACGCTTGTACGAGAATTGTCGTTGTATCGTGGTCGTTATGCGGTCGTTAACTTAAGACACATTAACACTTTACCGACCGTGTATTAGCGGTGAATAGTTAGCCGATTAATAGGTTACCGGTCGGTAAAGTATTAAAATATGTTAGTTAGCCGATTAATAGGCTACCGGTCGGTAAAGTGTTAAAATATGTTAGCCGATTAATAGGCTACCGGTCGGTAAAGTGTTAATATGGTTTTGCGTTTCTTGATGAAAAATGGGAACGAAATTCGTTTTATTAGGAAATATGATTGCAAATATAATTACAAGTGATAGAATGTTTGGACGACGGAGCGTTTAGACGATAGATCATTTGATATCTTCTGGAATACTTTAAAAAATTTTCAAATATTTTTTTTAGAATAAATTTATGACACGAAGAACTACTATATTTTTATATAGTTTAAGAATAAACTTCTATGCTTTATGGTTTATTTTAACTTCTGAATGAACGATTGGATTCAAACCATTTGAAGTTTTTAATCAAGACGTAGGGTCCTCGAATTCTAGAGAAGAGTCGATTCAATCAATATCGTCCATTTATTACTAACTTTATTATTTACAGTATTTGTAATATCATCGGTATTAATGTTATTTTTAATCAGTACTTTTGTTTGATAAAATTTTACATCCGTATTTTATACGCAATAGAAACAATGGTCTCGAGGAAAATATGTAACAAAACGATTAGTTTGCTTTAAGAGACATTGGTGGCTGTGAGATAATATTTGCAACGGTTGAAAGTATCGATTTAACGGTTTCAGGTGCAGGGAAGTTTTTGAGATTAAATTCCGGAGTAAAATTACCTCTAAGCTTTAAACATCGAGCCGCGTTGATTCTGATAATATTTGACTGGTGTACAATGTGCTAACCTCGCGATTAGCGTGATCTCTCAGCTAATCTATCTTCGCTTTTCCTTTATTGCTTGTTTCAATTAAATCATGAAATTCTATTGGCTTTCTCGCGCGTATTCCTTTTTCAAACATTGCCGTTTTTATTTCCCATAACCAAAAAAAAAAAAAAAAAAAAAAAAAAAAGAAAGAAGAAAAACGAAATAATGACAGACTCCTCTTGAACAAATAAATACGCGCGTGCATAGTTTCGCAGATAGATTCAACGACTAGACTAAAACTAAACGAAATTTTTAATTTTTGCGTACAAAAATATAATTTGCGAGGGATTGGTTAAAGAAATTATTTAACACTAAACGTACCGACATTTTACATATACCTATCTTACCATAAGAGGTGAGCAGTCATTTGATCCCTTATGAATGAACGTTGATTTTTAGAAAGAAATTCTTAATTTATTAAAGGAAATAATTCGCAACATAACTTCTGATTTCTAATAAAATAATCAAACATATATTTCTATTTAAATAAAAAACATATATTTCTATTTAAATAAAAAAAATAATCAATTAATTGCACTTTTTACATATGACTGGTTTCTCCTTTGTACATTTGTCCGCAGACAAATTTTTTGCAAATTATGCAAGTTTGAGTGGTTTTATTAACCGTGCACAATCTTATTTGACATTTTCTTCGTGATTGGGAAATATTGCTATTGATGTTCCTTGTTGTAGGTTTTCCTTTCCTTCTTCAAGAAATTCGTGACACTCTGTGACTGGTTCATCTGCTAATTGTAACAGGAAACGCTGTCTTGATATCTTTGTTCCAGTTGTTTCCCGATAGAGTAGCCATGCATTGATTTCAGCTGAATCCAGGATATTGAAGAATACGTGCACAGGCCATCTATTGCATTTGGATTTGACGCTGTATTGTCGCGCCATTTTGTGCAACCACATCGACGCCAAATTTAGTCTTATTATAATAATTAATTGTTTCGGGTGTTCGCTTTCCATTGTTTTTGGTTTTAACGCATTTATGACTCGAACTTAGTATCGCAACTTTTTTTGTTGGTTTTGATTTATAAATTATAAGAAAAAATACGTACATTTCGTAAGGGGTCGAATGACCCCTCGCGGTGCATAAGGTGTGCAAAGAATTTTTCTCGGTAAAAAATAAGCTAAGAGAAGAACAGAAAGCGAAAAATTGAATAATCAGATAATATAAGAATTTACAGAAAGTCAGATTAGCGAAAGAAATAACAATAAATGTACAATTTTAAAGCAAATTTTGAAAAGGGATTATTTGACGCCGCTTGGTACGTTTAGTGTTAAGATGATAATTGTCCAATTTTCGTAGATACTCGCTAGTCCAACGATAACGAAACGCGGCGACAACTGCAAGAGATTTACACTTGGACGCGAGCAAACAGCACAGAAAAATGACGATTCTAACGACCAAACGTGTCCGGAAAAAACACAGGAAACGAAGAAAACTCAATTCGCGAACAAGCCGAGCGTTATGGCCCGGTTAACGAACGAAAACGTCACGAACGACGCCAGAAAAATCGACCTTTCGACTTTTCACTCCCTCGCCCAACGATAAGTTTCACGATGGCGGTACACCATCATAGAAGCAGTGCACCATACGTGCACCTTGATGAACTCTTTTCACGAACGACATCGCCGGGGAACGCGCGGTTTCATCAGTGGCCGTGACTTTATTAACGAGTGGGACAGTCCGCCAGGGCAGAAAACGAACCAACGTTTCCCCCGCGAAAATGTCCCCAGAGAAACCGGATATTTCAATGTTTCCGCGCCTGTTCTGCCGGGGATCATTTCGCGAGGCATTGTACGGATGCAATGGAGAGAGAATGTATGAAGTCCACTCCTATTCTATGCGCAGAGTAATCCGCGGCGTAGACGATTCGATGGCTTGAGAAATTCAGGGCGCCGGTGATTTCCAGATCCATTGTTTGCGAATTCGATGAGCAAAGATGAAAATTATTAGAGGAGGAATTAGAGGCGGCAGCCACTGTGATTCTATATGCCAGATATTGGAGCTCGGTGATTTGGCGAACTATTGTTTTTGAAAATTTCGTGCAATTAGATGAGGATAGTAATTATAGACGAATAAAATGAAAAATATTGGCACAAAGAGTTGGAAGTTAATAAAGTAATTTTATCCTCCAGATGAGAGTGATCTGGAAAACTACTTTAAAATTTTACATATTTAAAAATTTCGTGTAACTAGGCGAAGAGAGTGACGTGATTATATTTTGAAGCTTCGACGAGTGAAATGAAAAATATTGGCACAAAGACTTAGAAACTAATATAATTTTATCGTCCAGTTGAGAGCTTGATGATTTGGAGAAATATTATTTGAAAATTTCGCGTAATTAAGTAAAGGTAGAAATGTGATTATATTTTGGAGGTTGTTTGAAGATTCGATGAAAAAGTGAAAAATATTGACACAAGGAATTAAAAGCTAATGTAATTTTATTTTCTAGATGGAATTTGATGATTTGAAGAAATATTATTTGAAAATTTCGCGTAATTAGGTAAAGATAGTAATGTGATTATATTTTGGAGGTTGTTTGAAGATTCGATGAAAAAGTGAAAAATATTGACACAAGGAATTAAAAGCTAATGTAATTTTATTTTCTAAATGGAATTTGATGATTTGAGAACTATTGTTTGAAAATTCCGCGTAATTAGGTAAAGATAGTAATGTGATTATATTTTGGAGGTTGTTTGAATGTTCAACGAGTAAAGTGAAAAATCAGAAATTAATGTAATTTTATTGAGAACTCTTGTTTAAAGTCTTTTCGGATTGATTAGGTAAAGATACCAATGTAATTATGTTTTGGGGATTTGAATGAGTAAAATGAATAAACACTGACACACAAAATGTAGTATTATTTTCCAAATAAAATGAGTGATTTGATAATTTGGAGAATCATTGTTTGAAAATTCTGTTTTGTTTAAGTGTTCAATGATTAAATATGAAAAAATGTTATTATAATTAAAATTAGAAGCTGGTGTAATTTGTCTTTCCAGGAGGAATTTTGCTAATTTATAACAATATTCTGAGGATTAGTTGTTCGAAGATAGATATATACTTTGAAACCAAAAATTCGATAATTTAAAGGATGATCATCCATCCAATTCTTTTTTTTTTTTTTTTTGATGAACAGGAATAGAAACTGTTAGAAACTACTAATTGGCCACTTGGCTCATATATATTTCAAATACAAATCAATAGTTTAATAATGCACAGATAGAAAGCCTATTATTGGAGGCTTATTATAATCTTTCATTAATAGACATGAAAATTGCAACGGCCAGAACCCTCTGCTGATGCACAATGCATTTCGATGGATTTAGAAATTAATTAATTGTTAATCATAGATGACAATTACATTAGTTGCTAAATATGTTTATAACGTGAAATTCATCTTTAATGACGAACATGATATTCCAACGGATAACGCAGATCTCTCTCTAGTTAATTTCCCTTGGATACAACATTTAAACGTATTTTATCATTTTCAGAAAAGGATATATATATATATATATATATATATATATATATATATATATATATCGTTCACACCTGTGCAATACTGATCGTTCTCTTTTTTTTTCAACTTTTCTGAATCATCGTCGACAAACGAGGAAACACATTTCTCTCAAACGAAAAATTGAATCCAACGATAAACTCAATCGCGACAAAGTGATTAACAAACATTCAATGATTTCGGACGTGTCCGATTTCGAATAATCATTTTGACAAGGATCTCAATGATTCAGAAAACAGAAGGTAGCGCGGTTACCATTCGCAGTTGCAATTTGAATACAATTTTCCACTCATCCTCATCTTCTATTGACGCACGCCATGTCCGTTTTGCGAAACAGATTAAGATTACGAAAGCAGCAACAGCAGCGCAGTTTTTCTCGGCTCGAGTGTAAACGCAACGTGCAACGATTAATTCTTAAAGTCTCGGGCGAAAACGGGGGGGAGGAGAGAGAGAGAGAGAGAGAGAGAGATCGTAAGAAACACGTAGAGCACGTCACAAGAAGGTGAAGCTCTCGAGAAGAGTTTCCTCTTTCGTTCGTTTTCGCCGGCGCGTTTGCGTTTGAAAATTTCCGCTCGCTATCATCGCGAGCATGTTAAGCGTTAAAACTTACTCGCCTCGCCTCCGAGTTGCAAAAGGAGGTTGTGCCTTGAAGAAAAAAAAAAAAAAGAAAAAAAAAAGGAGTAATAATAATTTCATCGCTGCTGCACGTTCTCGCTCTGTTACACGTCGGCCGATAAACCGCTTCCTTTCTCCTTTCTTTCTCCCCCTTCGCCCTTCTGGCTGTAAACTTTCGAG
Organism: Tetragonula carbonaria; assembly: GCA_032399595.1. Lineage (NCBI taxonomy): Eukaryota > Metazoa > Arthropoda > Insecta > Hymenoptera > Apidae > Tetragonula > Tetragonula carbonaria. Next base: position 8,682,396 of record JAUCRC010000004.1, read on the forward strand.
CCAGAAGGGCTGAATATTCAGCCCTCGAACGAGTAGGAGAGGGGAAAAAAGAAGAAGCTATTTTTTAATATTCCATAAAAAGTTTCATAAAACGAAATATCCACCGGATAGTTCGGTGTACGATTTTCATGCAATTTTTGACAAAAACAATTTTAAAGTATTCCCGCGTTTGTGAAACTCGCCATTGAAAAATGTGTTATTGTATGGCTGTATACAGTTGGCGAAATATCGAGCATTTCCAACATAGCGGCCGTAATACCCGTAACACGGGCTTAGTCTGCAGCCTGGGCTTTACAGATTACTAAAAAAAAAAAAGAGTTATTTCCAAAATAAATTTTCGTGACTATTGAAATTATCAATTTTTTTTGTTTTTTTTTTTCAATCGAACGAAAATGTACACGTTTATTTTATGGAGAAACAAATATCTCGCTAAGTGGAATTCCACCAACAAGATTTGTTTTCATTTTCAATTGCGTTAATCGAGTGATAAATATGCCAGCAGCCGCGATATTACACGATCGATGACGAATGGATTAAAGTTGGTTCAATTCGTGCGACAGCGTTTGGAAAATGAAACAAACAAGCGGGGAAGGGAGGGAGGAGATTTTCGTTATTATTTCAGCATTTTAAATGTCATATGCTTGCGGTTCGTTAAAAAAGTAATTTTCTTCTGGCTTGTTTAATACATGGCATTACGGAGCATAAATTCGCGGAACAGAATTGCCGAGCTATAACACGCGACCACGGAGAATAACATCAAGCTTTTCTTTTCGTAACGGTGCACCATTTGCACCTTTAAAGCACGGGCCTTTTTAAACTGCTGAAAGGGACTGACGTTCTTGGAGTTTTGTATTACGTTTCAAACGTGACCTCGATTAATTACAAAAATTATCCCGTAATGCGTAAGAACACGCTCGTAAAGTTATTTATATTGCAATGCAATATTTATTCATTCTATGATATTAAAATTTAACACGATAATAAGATTTATTTACTTATTGTATGATATACAATATTTGTAATATTTTTAAGCGGTTACTTTCCATAAAAACTGAATCTCGATACCTTGATAACAGGTAGATTTATGTTAATTTATAATAGATTAAAAATTAGCATAAACTTACGTGAATCAATAGTCACCATAGTCACTGATTTTTTTTTTTTTTTTATTTAGGATCATTACCCTGACATTTTAAAAATGTGAATCACAGTGATATTCACCGTGACTGAATAATTGAAACGCGCGAAAATTCCCGAATCAGCAGTAATCACTGTAATATTCTGTTTCTTAAATCACGTTCATAAATATTTAAATCTGCAATAATAATTTTCGTTCGCAATCGCTGGTCAAAACAAGTTCATTACGAATCAGCGATAACCTCGATAGCAATCAGCGTGTTAAAAAAAAAAACAAATTTCAACACGAATTACAGGAAAAGAGGGAAGTGGGCGTGCAAATTAAAAAGCGATGCATTGAAAACGATATCATATTACGGGCGTGCAATGTAATAAAATTAGCGCAGTTTCCAGGCTACTTTTCCGATGAAAAAGTAAAATGTTCGGTCGAACGAACCATCGAATAGAAACGAACGTCTGACAATCATTATGACGATATTGCGGCCCACGGTTCGAGCAAGCTTCACCGTTAATACGAATTCTTTTCAACCTGCAGGAAATATTCTGGGAATGGAGCAATTAAGGAGAAAGATGTGCGACAATATTGACTCACGGTTAAATTACATTGAATTTTACGGGGTAATTCGCTGTTTGATTATTTGGTAATATATGTTAATCGGGATTTCAATCGTACATTTCGTCGGATATCGTGAAACTCGATGATAATTATGGGTATATTATAAAGTTCGATTCCTCGCCTGTTTGCAAAGGCAACCTTTGTTAACGTTTCAATTCAGAGGGAAATGGATTGTATCGTTCCGTTGTTCGCAGAGGTTCGAGGTTTTTCAAAGTGATATTCTTTTTTTTTTGTTTTGTTTTGTTATTATTATCAATATTTGATTAGCGAGATTCTCTGATTTTAATTCTATCGGCACGCTTCTGTAACGATATTCTGTTCCTGTTACGAAGCATGAATATTTGATTTCTCCTTCGCTCGAAGCTTTTGATCGAATTAATTTCGATGCACATCCTTTTGATTACATTACGCGCTGTAACGTAGCAACGTGTGACGATGATTCAAGAGACACAGATCGTACTTAAGCATCAAATATTTGAAACTCTAGAAATACTTGGATTTTTTTCAGAGTTTCAAGAAGTTTCGGAGTTTGAAACGTCCGAAGGGAATTCGGAAGCTTGGTCGTTTGAAAATTTCAAGATTCGAACGTTCGTCTACCCGAGAAACATAAAAATTTGAATACTTGAAAAAGTTCCGACGTCTGCTTGGAGTCTGACAATCTGACAATTAAAAGAATTAGCAATCGAAAATTTAAAAAAAATTTAGCAACTCTGTGTCACGTAGGAATTTCGTCATTTCGAAAGTTCGAACATTCGAGCAACCTTCGAGAGCTTGATCGAAAATCTCGAGATCGCTTTGCTTCGCTGTAGCGTGAATAAACATTGCCGGTGCAAATCCGTGAAACAATCGCAGCGCGAAATCTCAAAACGAGACAAACGAAACGAAACTTACGCAACCCACGACACACACGTATATACCGCAGAGGATATCGGAATTGGCTGGCGGTGCTCACCACGAGTGCAGCGAAGCGTGCATCTGCCTCTTCGTCAAACCGTCGATCTGAATCTACAATTCCAAACGTAACAAACCCGGGCCAGAATCGTCTTCTGTGTCGTCCCTGGGTCGTTGATTACGAGAGTGCGTACTCTCGTTACGTGTATACCGCGAGGGGCGACGCGCGGAAAAATAAAAAAAAAAGAAAAAACACTGCCGGCGGTGCAGTGGGACGAGCGAAAAGAGATCGAAAACGTCTCGCGAAAGAGCGACACCGCGTTGCGTGCTGCTCGCGCGAGGACAACGACGCGACACGCGAGGACGAAACGCGCGATGAAAGGAGCCACAAGGAGAGGAGAGACAAGAGGAGCTTCGAGGGAGGAGCTTCGAACGAAGGGTGGCGTGAAAACAGACTCCGCAGAAGGGCGGAAGTGGCACGAATGGGCGAAGAAGAGGGACGTTTGCGAGGACGAGATGCGAGAGATATGCGGCGATACGCCAGCCAACGTCGAGGGGGATGAAATGAATTCATATTTACGGAAGCTGCATGCATATGCGGAGCTTTAAGACGGGTTTGCCGCGCGAGATACGAGGCTAAGGGGTGGCGAGGGGGTAGCTATCCGAACGCGTGCACGTAACAAGAGACCGAGCTAGTGCTGTTTCAGCCAATTTCACGCGATCCTGCCGCTTCGCCTGGCGAATTACGCCACGAAATAAAGCTAGGTTTAACAGTTAGGTTTATCATTGGCGGCTGTTGATGTTCCCCCAACGTGCCCCCGCGTGCGATGGAGATAGCTGCATCGTGGATAATTTAGAGGAAAAAGTCGAAGGGTTGAAATATTCAGAGGATGATACTGTCTACTAGGAGGAACTTCGTCGTAACGTTTCTTTGATTTATTCCATGTGAAAATGAAATTTGATCCGCCATCAACGGAAATTTTCGTTTCATAGAAACCAGCAATTTTAACGTGTCTGTAACGTGATCTGTATTAATATTGCGACGATAGATTTCTGTTTAATTAACGATTTATTTGTCACACAGACACTGGCTGACAAGTTTTCGTGTCGATTCCAAACTGCGAATCGCAGTTAATCACTTCCTTTGTGTCGATTTATTCCAAACCTCTTCTCAAGTATTCTATTGAATAATCTTACTTTTCTATTAAATTATAACACTTTCTTTGCGTCGGTCCGCTCTAGATCACCTTTCAAATTTTGCAATTACAAAATATATTAAATAATATTATTTCTCTATCAAATTACAAGTATTCCGTTCTATTTGCCTGCCACTATTAGAACTGAAATAACCTCTTACTTCACCTCTTCCGCGCCCGGAATTTTCCCATTCATTTCTCAATATGTCGATTTGTCCTAGATCACTTTTCAAGTTTTAAAATTACAGAATATATTAAATAACGTTATTTTTCTATCAAATTACGACAAGTATTCCGTTCTATTTGCCTGCCACTATTAGAACCGAAATAACCTCTTACCTCGCCTCTTTCGTGCCAAAAATTTCGACCAACCTTTCCCGCCGTGTACCGTGTACATCTTAAAAAAAATACTCCAGAGAAAAGGAACGAACACGCGACGAAAAGTGAAGGAGATCGTTCGTGCCGTCGGTGTCTACTTTCCACCGGTGTAATTGGGATTAACGTTTGATCCCTTGGACTAGACGACCGGGGAGAGGACAGGGGGGGACGTTGGAATATGAAATAGAAATGGAACGTAATAAAGCGGAAGATTGACGTGGAGGAGCTCGCTTTAAATCCATTAGCAAACGCTCCGGCTTCGCCAGCCTGTCGGAGAGCAGTCGATTCCTTTCTCCTACCCACCCTCTCTCTTCTTCCCTCACCAGCCCCTCCGTCTCTCCGCAGCTCGAGGTAATTTACTTTACACACCGTGAATATTCCTTTTAACGAGTGGAATAATGAGATTAACCGGTTTGCAACGGCGACGGCGACGGCGTCGGCCGCTCTGTTCTCTCCGTCTTCAATTCGAAAAAGACACGCTATCGCCTGTCTCTTTCCAGTTTCTCCAATTGGTATTGTACCCAATTGGTATTAGAGGATATCGGCGGTGATTGTCAACAATGACCACGGTTAGAGATAGGAAGGAAGTTTCCATAATCGGCTGATAATTTTCGGTCTGGCTGTTACGCCCGAATCTCGCCCCTTCTACGTGGTGAAACGCAATTGCCTTGTGAAAAGCGAAAAGAGAAAGAAACTGAAATCGTTCGCGCAGTAAATAATACCAAAAAATTGGATATTTTAAAACTTGGATCAATTTAGAACGAGCGAAATGAAACCGAGAGACTGAGGAACCGCGACATAAACGCGCGACGCGAATCTTTCATCGAGCAATTAACCGGAAACCGACAAAACGTAGAGGGGATGTAGTCCGTCGACTAGCCGGTAATCCAGCCTCTAAGCATCCTGCTCGCCGACGTAGCTCGTTAATTTCAAAAACGGCCGTCCCCAATAAGCCAGGGTTCAGTCCTCCATCACCCCCTCTTTCTCCCTCCCCCCTCGGCCCAGGAAGGCGCTAAACCCGATTATTAGTCCACTCGGCGAAATTGGATTTCCAACTGCTACGACGATAACTATACGCACGTATACCACAATATCTTCGGTTACCATTCCGAGTTAACCTTGTTACGCACGTATCCACGAGTGGAAAGTGTAAACACCCGGCGTTGGACCGATGATGAAACTCGAAAAGCTGAAACTTCAAACGTGGAGAAGTTCGAACGAAACAGGTGCGCTGCCGATTCACCGGTATATATATATATATATATATATATATATATACATATATATATATATACATATATATATATATATATATATATATATATATATATATATTTTGCAACAAAAATAATAAATTTCGACTGGCTGGCTGGTTGGTTGGTATAAGTGATTTATCTCGTTCGAAATTTCTGGGGGGAAACGTCCGCTGCTGACTCTCCCCTCCCATTTTTCTCCCATCCCCTCCCATACCTTGCCATACCATACCATATCTTTTTCCCTCGATCGCGTCGCGCGTAAATGAAATTGGTTTCGTTAGCTGACAACTGCGACGCGTCCGGTTGTCGTTATCAATTACGGGTCGAACGATGGTTTTGTTTAGATGGAAACCGACTTTTTCAAGGGGCTCGTCGTTCCATCAACGAACGGTCAAGAATATATTAACGAAGTTAGATTCGCCAAAGCTGCGAAGTAAATGGACGTTTCGAGTGAATTACGTGATTCGGTATACACCGATTGTAAAATTTTCCCTTTGTCAAGAATTCTTAAAATTTCGTTAAAATTATTGAATTTTGAGGGAAGAAGCTAATGTCTTACGATCGGAACAATTTCTCAAGCCCCGAGCATAATCAACCCTCCCTTGTTACATGTATAAGTTAAAAGAAATTTAACGCAGTATTTGGTCACAATTTTATCATACAGTCGCGTTTCATTACATACATAGTATTAAGTGCGAAAAATAATTCGCTTCAGAGGAGCGTACTTAAAATACGCATAAAACGTCGCACGATTATTTTGAACGGCCAGTCTGAAAAAAAAAAAGAAATACCGAGAAAGAGGGAATCAGTTTTAGTCGACTGGAAGAAGCCGGTCGCCTTAATGCGATTGAGAGTAATGGAATTGCACGGGGAACGTTGAGGTTCAGTCGCGTTTCAAAGTGCTCGGGATCCATGCGAAGTGTATACAAGTTCGTTGAAAGTGTACACAAACTGGCTATTTATAGGTTTCTGAATGATAGCGTTGTAATTAAGGCGATTAGGTGTGTGATATGATATAATGAACCGAGTTTTCCCACGTTTTGCGTTCGTCGTGTGGCAATGGAATTAATTGGTTAATTTATACGCTCGTAATTCGAACGAGCGAACAGGTGTAACATTAACGATGTCCCTCTTGTATTTATAAATTTATGAATTCATCAAACACTTATGATTATCTTATTGTCTGTTTTGTGGTTTGTTTGAACGATGTTCATCGAATGATCGAACGAAATGAAAGTTACGTTACGACCGATCGTTAACGTCGTGATCGGGACACGAGAAAGATCAAGCAAAGGGAACTTTATTATTTTCGTCGTACTTGTTACTCAAGTTCGTGCGCCGGTCTTATACAGCACGCTTCGAGGTGAAAATTAGTTTACCTCGGAAATCAAGAGTCGTATTAAGATCAGAACGAAGTGGAACTTTGTAGAACTTCGTGTTAATGCGTTTGAATCCGAATTCGAGTTCCTAAGGGCAGCTTTCGTAGAATCTTAGAGTGAACAATAGCTCGCGCACCGTGTACCTTAATTTATACTTAAAGGGATCCTATTAGAAATCCAAATTTTCAATTAACATACGTATATATGCATATATACGTAATCATGATATCATTTATACATAATTATCGTATACATAATTACATGCATAATTATATATATATAATTACCAACCACAATCCAATTTGATCAACTTCATTTTCTAAAAAATTTCGTAATTTCAGTACTCGTAAATAAATGCATATACAACTTCCACTAACACTGCAATTACCGACTAAAGCATAAAATTTTCATCGGAGACATTAAAGTAAAAGAAACAGAAAATCTTTACAATGCAAGATTTTACTTACATACTTATGTATTTTCGAGTCTCTAAAAATACACTGTTTCATATCTATATAAAATATCTGATACAAGACTTATCAGTTGGTCGTTTTGACCATTTTGTGTAATTCTGGTGTTAACACGCGTAATGTAGGATTTTCTCAAAACGTACAGTCTCGATGAATCTCGTTGCCAACGTGTGACTCGCGTTACCATTTCGTAACTGCATGCATATATTCAAAAATCTTCTCGCTCAGAGCCAATCAAAACTGAAAATTTATTACACTAATAACATCGTGCCGCGAGCTCGTCGATCTGAATCAACCGAACATCCACCAGTCGCCATCACAACGGTCGAAACAAATAACCAACACGACCACCGTTTCAACGCAACGCAAAAAGCATACAAATTGCTTCGCGCGTCTCTCCAAGATGCTGCCACGAGGTCCTCGTCAATGGATCTCTTGATAAAACTATCGCCGGCATCAGCCAGCCGCGATAAAAATAATAAATAATACGCGTCCTGGCGCGATCATTACGCGCCCGTGTATTTCTCGCGAAAGAGAGAGCAAAGAAGCAAATAACAAGGGAAAGAGACAGAGAGGATGAAAGAAAAAGAATCTGTTCCACGGACAGGGAGGAAAGAAACGCCCCGCGGAGCGCGTGCACGCGCTTCCACGAGCTGAAAAGCGGAGCGTTAACTGCTGATAGTCACCCTTCCAGCGACAAAATCGGGACAAAGTAGTCTCATTGTCTCCCACGTCCGATTGTTCTGCGAACGCGCGAACATTCTTCCTCTCTCTGTCGCTCTTCTCTCTCTCTCTCTCCCGCTCTCTGCGTTTTCACCACCCCGGCGACGCTTCGGCGCCCTTCCCCATTTCTTTTTTTCGTTCTTTCTTTCTTCTATTTCTTTTTTTTTCCTTCTTTCTTTCTTCTTTTTGGCGAATCCTAGCCACGCATATGGTGTCTGGAGGATGAAAGACAGAGGACAAGGCGAATTGTCGTTTGTTCTGCGAAAAAATTTTCTACGCGATACCGCGGCGCGTGCCATGTGCCATTAATTCGCGCCATTCATCGGCATCACCCCAGGTGTGTCGCACACGCCGATGCAACGGGGAATTGTTTTAGTCCGAGAGTCCACCTCGGTTGTCGTCGCGCGTGTGTCCTGGAACGAATTTCACCCTCGGAACACGGATGGCGGAGCACGCCGACTGGGTCAAGAGCGACTTGCATCAGTGAAATCAGATTCATCTATTAATTGATGGGTGTTCAACATTCTTTACGTTGAATTTATATGTAAATATGTTTTGTATGAAATGCCAGAAATAATCCTTTAAAAATTAAATTTTATATACATATGTGCGTCTAATGAAAAATTATTTGTGCGTGTGTTGTGGGATTTCAAAGTTTCCAAGGTCATCTTAATTTTTCTTTAATTGAACCGTATATTTTTCTTATATTAAATTCTAAGTAAAAAGAAAGTATTAAACCACGTTGGTCCTAAACCTGATTAAGATCAAGGAAATATTTTACGATAATCTGCCTCGAAAATGAAAACTGCATAAGTAAGTGTTAATATAAGTGTATATATATATTTATTATTTATTCATACCAGAAATACTCCAATTATATTTACACATAAATTTACACATAAAGAATGTTTACATTTACCTATCGACAAATAAATAATATAACAAGTTACTCTCGCGAATTTGTCATATTGAATATGGAAAATTGAAAATTGGAAATAAATAACATTCTTTGAAAATAAATATCCCTTGTATGTACTCGTGGCGATATATCTACCGGTTATGTTATAATTAACTATACTGTTATTATTATTTCATTATCAGTCTGGTAATCAGAGTCTAATTAGGTATTTTCGACAATTCTAAATATTCTATATTTCGCTTGCTGTGTATTAATATCATCGTAGATGTTCTATTTGCTAGAATTTAGGAACCAAGCACAAGCTTACGCCAAATCACTTGGTTCCACCGCCATTGTTCTGAACTGGCGGTTACGGAATTTAGGATTTGCTGGACCATGGAGAGTGCCTCTATTATTATACTGCTTCTTACAACCGTACACCACCAGATTTGCAGAGGTTTAATTCTTTCAATACTATGAACAGACAATGCTGTACAAATATTAAATGTACTTCACGGAGCAAACATAGTTCAAATAGGAATATTAAGCGTTGATATCTCATGGGGCCATATTCAATAGTCATCGTGCGCCTAAGATAACTACTCACTTGTTATAGCCAATTAATTTCTTTAAATTTTAAATTTGACCGATGTAAGAATCGTGTCTTATTACAGTATTAAGAAAATTTTTAAATTATTTCTAATTACAATAGAGCTAATTGGAAAACAAGGGTGTTCAAATGAGAGAATTTTTCACGTAAGTGAGAATGTCAATTTGAGTCATTACTTCAGACACAGTGAAAATTGATTTGCCATTTGTTCTTAATTATCTTTATGCACGATAACAAACAAAAAGACATTAATGTTGAATCCTTCTTTTCTTTGATGAAATTGAAACAGTCACACCTATGAATCCCAAATCTTTCTGCCAGTTAAGTTGCCTAATCTTTTCAATACAGTTTAATTCTGTCGTGTTACGTTCGGTTTTGAGTTTCAAACTTGGGAACATTTAAGTCTTGTTTCTAAAGCTGCGGACGAGATTATATCTTCGATATCGTTATCACTGAATTCGTCTTCACTATTCTTGATTATTATTTAAAACAATATTTTGCAAAATAATTCCGTCAATGGAATGAGTTCGATCATTGTAATTTTCATCGGATTGATAAACTCTTTCGACTTGTTGAAATATCTACTGTTTGCATTTGCTCTAAATAATTTCCGGTTGTTTTTTTTCTTTTCGTGTTGATGGTGATGGTTGGTTTTGCAATACTTATGGTACTGAATTAGTTGCACATTCGAGTTCTTTAATTGTATCACGTTTTTATTCTATACACTACCGTTTCAGCGACATCACAATGTAAGTTACATAATGCAACTTTACGCCGCGTCAATTACAAAACCAATCATTGTGAATTGATTTCATCCTATGTAAACACGTTCGTACGCGTGTAAACACTTTAATTACGATGTAGTATATACAATAATTTAATTATACTACTCGTATGTACGTACATATAAATATTTTCGCGAGCCAAACGAGCCAAACGATGCAATGAGAAGCCAAGGGAAGGCGAAACTAAATAAGGCGAAGAAAAAAAGAAGACAGAGAGAGAGAGAGAGAGAAAGAAGCGCGAGCAAGACATTTAAAAACGACAAAGTCGTTTAAACAGGCAATCCCTTAACGACCCAAGGCGGCATAAAAGATTCGTGGAAAGAAGCCGCGAGACATTACCGGCGAGGGAAGTTGAGCGTCGCGGCGAGGCCAGCAGCTGGAAAATAAACAACCGGCGCGAATTACGGTGTCCGCTAACGGGCAACTTAATTAAACCGCGCTGGCCCGAGGAAAACTCCGAAAGTAGACGATAAGCTGTCCCCTAGCAAATAAACCGAGAGAGAGAGAGAGAGAGAGAGAGGGCGGGCAGAGGGATACGCAACTGCATATTACAGCGTGTTTGCCCGCGTGGCCATTTAACATGGCCGCCGCAACGTTCGTTAAATAATTAACCGAATGCAAATATCGGTAGGAACTAGGAGGCCTGGCCTCCGTTGTTCTACGAACTCTTCTACCAAAGGACCAAAGCGGCCCGTAATTAATGGGGAAGGCTCGTTTTTGCCCTGAGAGAAAGAGGGTCGATTTTAATCCGCGACGTGTCTATCGACACAAAGTGCGAGAAGACCAGGGGTGCAACCAGACGTCATCCGAAGATTAAACCGGCGTGATATCGCGTCCTTGATGACTTACGGTACGGAGGACGCGCTCTTTTACCCGCTCTGCAGTCTCTTCCTTTCATATTTTTCTTTGGATTTCTCTGCTTTTTCCCCTTTTCTTTTTGTTACGTGTTTAAGACTTGTGCGCTTTGCTCCCTCTGGTCCTCGGACGACGCATTTGGAAGAAATTTGAATTTTCGAATTTCGATTCGCAGGATTGAAACAGAGTATCTGGTATTTCTATTTCTCCAAATGCTATAAATATTGTCGTGGATACTTTTCCAACCGCTAAAAACGTATTCAAAACATATGCATGCAAAAATTCCGAGTTGAAACGGTTCTGTCAACATTGTCAATTGCTAAATATATCTGAAAAATGTGCATTAGATGGGAAATTGGAGAATTCTAACGTTGTTAAACACATTTGACGACGAAATGATGTATTAAATCTTATTTCGAAGATTTACGTCGAAATCAATCCGAAAGTTCAGGAATTTTCCTTTTTAAAATATCTAATGATGTGCCGTACATAGTACACGACACTCGATAATACTTGCACGAGTATTATCGCAAAAAAGAAACGATGAAGAAAATCAACTCTTCTAGCACTGACTACATTTTCGTTCTACTGTGCATATTTTTCTGCTCTTTTTTTTTTTTTTTGTTTAAGACGAGAAATTTGAATTTCAAATACAGAATTGAAACAGAGTTCTCGTCTGTTGATACTTTTTCCAATCATTGAAAATATTTCAAAACATACACTGAAACGGTAAGTTAAAACATCGTCAATTACTAATTATATCTTAAAATATATATTAGATACATATTTGGAAAATTCTAGCATCACGCTTGACAATGAAATTTTACTTCGAAGAAACTTCAAAGTTATTCCGAAAATCCAATAATTTCTTTTTTTTTTTGAGAGAGAGAGAGAGAGAGATCTATATTTGTACGAAGAAAGAAACGGTAGAGAAAAATCGGACAGATAATTAATAACGTGAAGCAACCAGATGGCTGAGATGTATCAAAGGAAAACGACGTCGTGGAAGACTGAAACGAATATGGCAAAGAGTGGATGATGCTCTCTGTTCGTAAACCGCGGCGAGGGGTTGTCTTCCTCACGTCGACGCACAAGACATTCAAGGATTATCCAGAAACGACGCGATGCAACGGCGCTCGCTTTTACGATGATAATATTTCAACGGTACGTCAGTCGCGTTTCTGTTCCTCGCGTCGTTTCCGCGGATAAGTAAGTAGTTGCACGTCGGAAAATCGCGTGAATGGCACGATTTCGCGGAAAATCGAGAGGAAAAATCGGTCTATATTCCCGACCGTAGGGATTCTACGAACATCATTCCGCGTATTTTATATCGGTTCCTCGAACAAGAGAAGAAGAAATTTTATTATCCACTCTGAGACAACTTACCCTCCTTTGACTCGTTGAGGGGGAAAAATTATTCTTGCGACGTTCTCAGTGAGGAATCTCTCGGATTGTATTTCGAATAATCATCTTACGTGTCGAAGGAGATGGTTAAAGCCGTTCTACCGATTTTATAACCGATTTTCCAATTCAATCGGTATTCCCGAGTAGAATTCTTTTTCTGATTCAAATTCCTTTATAATTCGGTTCGAGTGAAGTTCATTAATTTCTTCCTAAGAAAAATCCAATCCCAAAAGAAATGAACGTCTTGCAAGAAGCATCAGATCGAGACTTACTTGCACCTTAAAAACACCAAGATCAACGTTCAAAATAATAATTATCTCGAGTAATCAATAATGTAATTAAGACCGATAAAAAAAAACGTGAATCCTTTGTAATTCGATTCGAGTAAAGTTCATTAATTTCTCCCCGCAAAAAGAATCCAATCCCAAAAGAAATGAATGTCTTGCAAGAAGCATCAAATCGAGACTTACTTGCACCTTAAAAATATCAAGATCAACGTTCGAAATGATAATCAAGAATCCAATCAATTCAATAAGAATCACGAGAAGAGTTGCAAAAATTCCGCGTTAACACAAGCGTCGTTGGGACGAAATTTGAAAGAAAACTTCAACCAAAATTCAATTCAAATGATCACGGTGAGCATTAACGAGGTCTGGTGTCTACGGGATCGGCGTGCGCCACTCGCAATGGGTGCGAACTCGCTCGGTGTTTTCGCACGTGCAACTCGATTAACCGACGCGCGAACACGGGATTCGCTTTTGCACGATATTATCTGAACGTGGGGGACGGGGGCCGGGATTAACAGAAATGTCACAGCTGCGATTACAAGCCGTTCGATCGGCGGTGATTCGAATACAGAGCCGAATACCGATCCGGCAGAAGGAGGAAACCGGCTCAACGACCAGCCGTGAGCGCGTATTACTTTCGACTCGCGCGATAAACACGCGTTATTCAGTTTACCTTGCGACTGTGCTTACACGCTCCCTGTCACGTGGGGGAGGGAAAAAAAGACGCGGTAAATCTCCGTGTAAAATCCTACGTTAAATGGATGCAGGCAAACAATGGCTGACGCTAATCTTTTTATATTACTATCGACGTATCGAACCCCGCGTGTTTCGCGTATCTCGCGACAGACCCCGTTGTTCTTTATCCCTTTCGACGCAAGAATTTCATTCGATAGCGGCAATTTCGATTCTTTTCGTTTCTTTAATCATTGATTTATATTCCTTTGATTTCGTTTCGTCCTTCGGTTCGTCGTTTTCGACATTTTTTTTTCTTTTTTTTTCTAAATGCAAAATCGCGCAAGATCGATATTATCCCTTTCAACGAAGAATTTCACGCGGCACGATGGTCGATGGCGTTCGAGTGGTTTTCCTTTTCCCTCTTTCGTGATTTTATTTCTCTCTCGACCTTATCAGATCGGTTCTTGCCTTTCTGTTTCTTAGTGTTCGTAACTGAGGCAACCCAGGCAATTTTAATTAAAAAGACTGCTACGCGGAGCCAACTTCTTCATTATCTGTTAATTATCCTGTCGTTAAAAGTTTCGGTTCTTGCTTCTTGCAGCACGTTGTACAATGAACTAGTTTATTGTCGGTACACAGTTTTTGTAGACTTCGATGATTGCGTCGAGTTGGACTGATCGCAATATTAATAGCGCCGAGTCAAGTGTAAAATCGAATTCGATTCTCGTAAAATTTGAAACACTCTTCAAAGTGATCTCTCGTATTCACAATCACCTTGCAGCATAGCGTAATACGTACAGCACTCAAGTATTGATACACTTCTCTATCGTATACGCGCTGCGACAACTCTTCACTCCCTGGTACACCGCTACGACATAATCAAACTGCAACCTCTCGTTAAGAATCGATCCAACCGAAGAGTCGCAGTCTCCGACGCTATACCCTTTCAAATTTCCCGCGTTTTCCCCGAGGGATTCAAAGCTCTCTCCTACGAAAATGTAGTTTCCCTTCCAATCCAAGGTATGCATCCTGGAGGTTCAGGTTCTTCCTCGTCGGCGTCTGAACGGGCCAGCGCGAGACAACAATCCTTTTCAGCTTCGTTCCCGGTGTCAGCGGGGAACGAAGCTGAAATCTCAATGGCGAAACCGTCGCTCCCGAGGGGATATCCTGGCTCCTCGTGCACGCACACACGCCACGCACGACTTACTTACAAGTGCTCATACATATGTATCCCATCAGTATGCATATAACATCCGAGTAATTAATGTACGGCTGTCTTCCCCTCTGCCTTCCTCTTCCACCCTCTCTTTTCCTCTCTCTCTCTCTCTCTCTCTCTCTCTCTCTCTCACCCTGCATTTCCACGCTTGTCTCCGTCAGTGACAAGGTTTTCGAGTCATCCTCTGAGTGGAAGCACCTCTCCAACTCCTGTTTCTCACCCTCTTTCTTTCTTTCCCCTCCTCCTCTCTCTCTCTCTCTCTCTCTCTCTCGGTTTCGAGCGTTCTTCCTTTTGTGCTCGCCACTCCCTGGAGACCCAGCAAGCGTGTCTCTCCCCCGAGGACCGGTCGCCGCCGCCGTTCGGTTATTAAATTTGAGACGAGACCGGTTTCGAGGATCACGATCCGCGCGCCGCGACGTTTCTACGTTTTCTCTTTTATCCGTGACTCGCGTCGCGTTAATAACCACAGCAGCTTGCGAAGAGAGTATCCGCGAGAGTTGGGGCGCGTCGGATGTCAAAAGCCATGGAGGGAATACGCGGTTAAGTTAGATCTCGCGTGAAGTAACGTGGAATTAATTAACGACGACAGGGGGAAGAGGGTGTTTTTGTGTGCATCTGGTTAGGTTTCACGAATCAATTGGTCGCTCGTCGCTGGCTTCTTGATTACGAACGACGAATGAAGACTGTACTTTCTTTTCTTTTTCTTTTTCTTTTTTTTCTTTTCATCAGAATTTTTATGAAATGAAAAGAAAAGTGTTTTTTGTGTTTCGGAAATCTCTAACGAGATTGCTGTGTGCGTGTGTATTCCTTGCTATTACGAGGAATAACGTTGAAACAATAATTTATGAATTTTTACGTTACTTTCGCTTACGTAATGCGTTGGATAAGAAATTATCGAATTCTTTGAACGTTTAGTTCAGTTTATTCAGCTTCTGTATCCCTTTCAACTGTCTGAATCTGCGCAAAGCCATTATCACGAAAATACCCGATCGTTTACCATAGAAATTTACAATCTGGAATATATGCAAAAGTATATTGATCGTCCCGCTGATTGCACCAATTTTCCGAATAATATTATCGTCAAAGTTCGTACACGTAAACCAAACTCAGACTTGCCCAATTAAATCCACTGTAGCGCTACGAATGCAAATACTATCTAAACATCAACGTTCAATTCTCCAACTAACATGAATCTCCATACTCGTGAATCTATGTCCAACAAAAATCCTGAGTAAACCTAATTTGTAGATACCAAAATCAATCACCTATTATCTTCGATAAATCGACGCTCGTAAGAACGAATCTTGTCGAAAATTGCCGGTCACTGTTTGGCTGCTAATCGATATTTTTCAATCAAAAGAATTAACCAATTCAGCAGATCAATCAATTCGATGAACGATCAGGAAAAGACGTTGAAAACGAACACAGTCACCGGGAGGATGAACGACTGGTTTTCAATAAACGCATCTCGTGAATCCGTTTAACTATTCTCTCTCTCTCTGTGTGTGTTTTTCTCTCTTTTTCTTTTTGTTTGTTCACTTTTGCGAGTCGAACATGAGGCACACCGCACCCAGGTGGAGTTTCTTCTTTTTTCCACGCGAATCCGCGAAAAAAAAAATCGAAGCACCTTTATCCGCGACCATCTGGCTGGTCTCTTCCGCGGAGGCCGTTTTAAATGTTCCTCCCCCTTCCGGCATTGTTTGCGGCAACTTTCAGCCGCTTTTACCACCGCAAACAACCATTTTCATTTAGTTTTCTTTTCATCCGGCCGATGCGCTAAGTGAATTTTACTGCCCACTTCCATTTTCGTTCTCCTTTCATTTCCTACGCGGCCCGCTCGACCCTGTTTGGTAAATCTAATCCTTGCTTTTCATAAAAATCCACGCTACACCGCCGCTTTTGCCACCGCTCCCCCACCCCCGACCCCCGCCTCTCTATCCTCTCTCCTCCTCTATTCACTTCTCTCGTTCCAGTTTACTTTAACTTTTCCTTCCTCCTTGTCCTCCTTTCTTCCTATTCTTTCTTCGCTTCTTTTCGCTCAACTTTTCTTCCATCGTTTTCTTTCTATTTCTCGTTTTTTTCCTTCGCAATCGTCGTCGTCGTCGTAGTTGTCGTGGTTGTCGTCGTTGTTCCAGTTTCCTCCTTCTCCTGTTTCTTCTCCCATATTTCTCGCTTCTTACGTTCCTCCTGGTTTTGTTTCCTAGTTTTCGGCTGGTTCCGCGTTTTTGTTCCCCCCGTTTATTCCCCCCTCCCTTCTGCCCGTGTGACATCCGAGGCCGCTTCGTCCCGTTCGTTTTTCAACGCGGATCGCCCGCGTGTTTAACTTGATTTATATTTAGTTTCGCCCCCTTTTTTTACGAGTCTCTTATATCTGTTTCCTTTCACGTCTCTGTTTGCCGGAAAGGCGCTGCTCCTCTCCATCTTTCCAGTTTTTTCTTTTTTTTTTTTTTTTCTTCAGACTGGTGCTCACGAGTCTAACTTGCCCTGCTTTTTCACATTTTTCTCCTTTCCCCTTGCCCTCCTTCGTTCCCTACTTTCACTTCTTTCTCTCTCTCTCTCTCTCTCTCTCTCTCTGTTTCTCAACCGCGTTAATTTTCAGCCGTCGCTGGCACAATGGGCCACCGAGAATTCTGAAACTGTTGATTTTGCGAGGAAACGAGGAATCTGCTTTTCAAAGAGACGTAACCCTTTCCTCGTTTTCTTCGTCGCTAATTTTCCTTGACAATTCTCCGTGCTAAAATGCTGATGAACCGTGCGTCGAATACGAACGTGAATTCCCTATAGAAATGCGCGTGTATTACACATATGTAACAAAATACGCTCGGATGGAAAGTTTTAATACTTGGCGAAAGTCCAAGTGGTTGGTGCAATGGTTCCATGACAATGTTAACGTCACGTTCTTACTTCTTCCCGAAACCGGGATTATCATCTCTCAGAGGTGACACTTTGTTCTTAAGTATATACCACTACGTGCGGCTCGAAACTGTTTCGATGAAATTATGACGCTTTAAAAGAACTTTTTCTATTTTTAATAAGAAATTTTTAGTAATAATCTCGAAGGTCGACCAGAACTGGGTCACGAGTTCTACAGTTTTTCTCGTAAAGATAAATTCAGGCTGCAAGTCTCTGCTCGAGGAATTTGTTTAAGCAAAACACCGTAATCACGTCGCTCGCTAAATTACGCGGAAATAAAAATTAAAACGACGCAAAGGCGAGAAGAGAAAGAGAGAAAGAGATAAATTCGAACATATCTGTGAAACTTGGCGAAAACTTTCGCGACTTTGAAAATTCCGCGCTCCTCCGATTTTTACACGTTTAAACATCGCGCGCGTGAGATACATTCGCCGAATGACCTATTTCTCGCTAATTGTACTATTTTTTTTTTATTACGCGAGGTCACTCGAGGAACGATCTTTCTCTCCACCGATTGTGGTTGAAGTCCTAACTTTTCGACCCATTTCACCCCGTTCCACTTCCATTCTCCCTTTTCTCGACGCCTTTCCTCCGGAACACACAGAGAGGTTAATCCTGTAAGGCTGTTACCCGAGATCAGAACGACTCGTTCAATTGGAAACAAAAACGATAAAGGGTAACAAACGAGGGAAAGAGATCGAGGGAAAATAGAAAAGAAAGAGAGGAGATTTGTCAATCATATGCAACACGCGGCACGGGTGTGACGAATCGACGGTACAAATAAAAAAGCGTTTAAATGTACCGATTAAAGCGTAAAATTTCCATCAGAGACGCTGAAATGAAATAAAAAAAAAAAATAAAAAAATAGAAAACTTTGTAATACAATAGAGTTAATGTAACTTTATAACACAGCATAGAACCTTTCATTTATTGTACAACATTTTATAAAAAAAAAAAAAAAGACATCATTTAGATCACTAGAAATACACTGTCTCGCGTCTGTCCTTTGAAAAGTCTAACAAAATTATCTGAACATCTAACGAGACGTTGAAATGTTTAACAAAAATTTATAAATTTTGGTAGTTCCAGCGGTTAAATACAGTTTCGCGGAACTATATCGATTTTATTAATTTTCCGGCGTCCTTGAAACCGATATTCAATCACGGTAGAAAGAAAATAAAATACATTTTCACCCTCGATGGATGTCAAAGGATTTAACTTGACATTTTGTTTGAAATTTGCGTTGCATTCGATAAAAATTGAATTCCAACAGAGATTGTTGTTTATATAGTCTCTCTATCTCTTTCTGCGTAAAGTTTTGTTGCATAGTTTAACGTGCAGCCTCTATTAATTTCATTTTTATTTCATCATCCGGAAAATAAATAGGATTTTATCGGAGATAGGTTAAACGGCGTCGTTGCTCGTCGATGAAAATTTTAAAAAGACTTTATTGGTTCGTTTAATGAAGACAGCTGTGTGCAACTGTGTTTGGCAATCGTAATTATTTCACTGATTATTCGTCGTTCGTTACTCATTATTCTTGCACTTGTTCGTTTCATCTGCAACCTGACGTTGCGATCGTGGAATAAGCATTGCAAACAAGCGAATGAAACGCGCGTAGAATTGATAAAGAAATGATATTCCGTTTACGCGACGGATCGTTCCCGTGAAAATGTTTCATGCACGCGAAACACGAAACACCATCACGATCTCTTTATCACCCTAGTAAACTTATTATATTTTTTTCATTTTTTAAAACACTCATTCAATATTCATCACACGCTTAAAAATTAGTAGTTTACGCAGTGTATACTTTTACTTTCTTCTAGCAAATACAACGCTAATTTTAATTCTCACCAATTTAACCGCGATAGCGAAGAAGAAGTGTTTCACGCGGAAAAGTTTCCCAAAAACGTGTTCAAATATTTTCACTGGCCAGCGTATGCATACACAGGTGTATTCACCTGTGTGTAAACGTACTTGTGTACCGACATCTGGTACAATTGGAACGTAAATGATTTTCCACGAGAATCCCTGACAATTCCCAGAGATGACCACGGATTAATAGATACTTGCGTCTATGACCATCCCATCGATTTTCATATCACCGACCGATTAAATCGATAGTACCGTCGACCTACGTTGTCGATCACTATATTAACGAACCCGAGATTACCCTAGTGCCGTCAATTAATGTTTCATCAGTCTGCGTCGTTTTAACCGTGTGTCGTTCATTGTTCGTTAAAATCATCGCGAAAGGATTGGATTTTCCAGTTATCGATTCCCGGCGATGCAAATCGCGCAAAAATTCCCCCGTAGGAATTGCGTGTGGCTCGTACAATGCTCGAACCGCAGGGGGAGAGAGAGAGAGTGAGAGGGTGAAGCGGGGTGAAGGGGGGAGGGGATGTGAAATCCCAAAACGAGACGGCAGCATTCAACGTGCCGCCGCGTATCGTTGAAAGAAATAAAACGATGTTTATTTCCAAAGTGCGGAAACATTTTCAGGAAATTGCGATTTCCAAGAGATTAAAAGTAATTACAGATATCACGGAAGATGTAAAATTTTCGCTGAAAATTGAATTTCACGCCGACGCGACGTTTCGCGCATTATGCTTTAATAACGTGCTTCGATAATTGATACTTCAGACTGCAACGTACAAAATTTGGCGTGTAGGTATTGTTTCAGATTTGTCGAAATTCTTTTTTTTTTGGGGAGGGGGGAGAGAGAGGAAGATCAAGATGATTGTATTTATTGTATTATTTGATCGATTGAATATTTTCCTGTCACTTTTGAGTCGAATTTTTTAATTTCAACATCCAAGCGCATAAACACAGATCAGATAAATTTGATCGTTATTTCGTCGAAGTTGTTAGTTGCAAAATGTTCTTGTACGGAACGAAGTGTAAAGTCGAAATAAAAATATGAAGTAAATGCCTGCGTTTAGGTTGAAAGGGGGGGAGGGGGAAATGGCGAAAATTCGTTTCCGCGTAACGAAAGATGTAACGAGCAATTTTATTTACTCCCGGTGCAGTATTTGTCAATTTATTGACAGGTAATTTCGCGCCGATTCATCTTTTTCGCGTTGGAGCCGACTTTGCTACAAGTCGTTAGCTCAGTTTCTTGTTCCTCGAGCTTGCCCTCTCGTTCCTCGCCGAGCTCGAGATCGAACGCCGTTTCGAGAATCTACACGCTCGTTGTACGTGTGGAAACCGGATTAACCGTCGTTCAATTTTACTTGGCGAGCCCGTCCTCCGTGTAATCTTCCGTGAGCTTGATTAATGAGAGTCGGCCTGCCGTTTCACCAGGCGTACCAACGTTCGAGATTATTCGAAAATTAAAAATAATCCTCACGCGCCACCGCTCCCGCCACCGTGCTCTCGACTCTTCGTTTCGTTAATGAATCGCTGCCAGCCAATGAATCATTTATTCCGACGTAATTGAGTCGTCTGTTTTAAACGGGCCGCAAGTAACCGAATAATAATTCACCGTTCAAACCGAAAGGGGAGAGAAACCTCCCTCAGACTAGATCGCGTCACCGACGCGGATATTTCGATGCGCGCGAGTCGACTTTCAAGGACTGTTTACGGGGTTGCCAATCATTTCGTTGACGTGAAATCGCAGAGTTGGCGAGAACATTACGTTTGAACATCTGTCGCAAGAGACGTTTCATATTTCAAATTTCATTCAACGTTAGAACATTAACTACCGACAAGTAAAGCATAAAAATTCCCATTAGAGACATTAAAGTGAAAGAAACAGAAAATCTTTATAATACTTATCGTATAAATAGGGTAAGAATCGTTTTAAGTCCCTGAAAATACATTATTTCACATCTTTTTTAAATTTCTATATAATAGAAAAATTGTCAATTGACCATTTTGGTAGTTCTAATGATAGTAAGCGTAAGATCACGAATTTTTAGATCCATTTTTAGATTTTATACATGAACGTAAAAATGAAATTTAAATAGAAGTTTGTTTCATCTACTGCGATTATTTTACAAATTATTACTGTATATAAATGCATGAAAATCTGCAGTCTAGTAATGAGACGAATTATATTGTAGGGATATAATTTAGATGACTACCCGGTGGGAAGAATACTTGAAATACTTCCGGACCGTTAAGGGTTAACACAATATTTCCAACGTCCTGCCCTAATGAACAATAGAATCACGGACAGACACGGCAATAAATAAAGTGCTTTTTTTCTCTTCTCCGGACTGTACACGGTAACAATCGAAAATGTCTGCGCCTTTGTTCGGACGCGAGAGTATATAATACAGCCGAATCGAGGCGATTTTTCACCGAAGGTCGACGACTGGGGAGGGTAAATTAAAATCAGCGCGACGCATAAAACGCCGCGGTCGCGGACCGGTTCGATTTCTCGGGCGAGAACCCCTCGAAAACATTTGCCGCCCCGGTGAAATGTCGTACCAATCGGCCATCGATCGAGTCGTGTCCGGTTTCCCATTGAAATGTTAAATGGCTCGTAAGTCTGGCCCCGATGCCGATTTCCAATATTCTCCTGCGAAGCGGGAAAACAATAATTAATACGGCGCGTCGATTAATCGCTCCTCTGTTACGCCCCGTCAACGACAAACGTTTCGGTCATTATGGCCGATCTCGCGACCGATTTTCGAGCATCGAGAGAAAACGATACGAGATGCCGCGATATTTCCACCTCTTTTCCACCATCATTTTTCGTTTGCATTATTCCCGATTTGAGACTCAGGGGAAGAGATTGGCCATTGATTTTTTTCAGCGTGTGGTCCCGCTTTGTCCAGGCTCTAGGTTTTTGTTCAAGCGAATGATAAATCAAATACGACGATCGTGTTTGTTCGACGACTCTTCAAATTGGAATTCGGTTAATGGGCACTTTTAGACGATCGTTTGCTATTCAGAACGTTAAAGAACGTCGTTGATGAATTTATTTGCAATTGATTTCGTCGGCGGGGGTTTCCAAGACGAAAGTGGAAACAATTCGCAGAGGATCGATTCGTGAACGATGAAAATGGGATATAACACGACGAACAAACAAGAGGAGCGTTGCTTGTTGTTATCATCGATGAAACCCGTGAAACTTTGAAACGAAACTCTTCTAATCACCGGTAATTAAGATATACAGGCCAATTGGAGAAACGTTTCTTTCACCCACTTTTCTCTAATGGAACGAATGACAAATCATCTAAGTTACTGGCCTGCAGATTTATTTCCTATTTCTTTCTTTTTTTATCATTTTGTGGAAATGTACGTGCCAAATATGATAAAACTTTCTCTGATAAACACATTTCTAATCTAAAATATTGCTTTAGAATATTGAAACATTTTAAGGCCGGGTTAAACGGCGAAATGATTTTCTTGATCGAGAGATTTGAATTTCTTCTCTCAAAATCTTTTACATCCTCCCTGCGACTATTTGTCTTTTCTAATTAGATTTCCCATTAATTCCCAATCAATGTTCAAACATCTATTTTATGAGATGAAAGATAATCTTGGGTTCGAGAATCTTGACACTTTACTGGGAAAAAAAATTCATAAGAAGATTAAATTAATAAAATTCCTTCAACCATCATGACAGAGTAACTATTTAACCATCTATCCAACGTATTAATTCTTATAGTCTACGTTTTGCTGTTTTATTTCAAAGGCCGAGCTACTCGCCTTCAGAATTCGCGACTTACGTGCGTATGCATCTATAGTGGTTTTAACCCCGCTTTAACTATGACCCCTGTTCATGTCAATCATCCTTCCTGCGTAATATCATCCCTCGAAGAGATCGTTCGCGACAGCGCAGCATGCGCAAGCAAAAGACTATTTCGCTCAATTGCACGTTCGTTCGAGAATTCCTCCGATCGAAAATCGCATAGACGCGTCGGGTCGTTCGTCGGTCAAACAGTGACGTCTCGATCAATCGCCACGTACGCGTACGTATGTACGTATGTATAATATAATATAATATAACAACATGAAGCGTTCGAAGCGTAGATGAAAAAGGACGCGCGGAGACGCGCCGGGTGTTTTAACGTTCGCGGGCCACGCGGACAAATAGCCGGCGCATTAAAACGCGTTTGCATATTCATGAGCGAAGGAACGCACTTAAACGAGTTAACGACTCAACGAGCGGCTGAATATTCTTGACAGCCACGCGAGCCAACCCCGTCCTCCTCGTTGCGTTTTAATTAACGCTTGCGGACCGTCGTTGGCTACCGGCTATCCGCGTTATGCGCGTTGCAAATTATCGATCCGACACTTCGTCACTTATCAAGTCATCCAACGTTTCGACGCGAGTGACAAAGTAACGATACGGATTAATTTTAATTTAGCATCTTTCGAGAAGCTTTCACTCGTACGGGGTGATTCGCACACGTGACTTGCACGCACGTGAAATAACTTTTTAATTACGCGTCTAACGAAACGACTGTTCGCGATGAAATAGCTGTATATGGTTTCAAGCGAGGCAGCATACGGCGTGTCAATTTATGTGCTTGGAGGAGTTTATATTTTTCTCGTCATAGATTGAAAGAATATTAAGATAAAATAGTATTAAGCCACATAGGTCCTAACCTAACCTAAACCTAATGGTTAAGAAGATATTTTATTTATAATTTACATATACTGTATAATGCGAATATACGCACAGGGTAAATAGAAGAAAGAGTTCACAATCTCTGAGTACTCGCCGAAAGATGAAAAATAGTTCAAAGTGTGAAATTAATAGTTTCAAGATCGAGAAATTGATAGTTCCAAAGTTATAAACGATCTTCTGTTTCGGTTGAAGAATTTCTTTGCTTCGAGAGCTATCATACTGTATGCAAGTAACGGTTTATAATTTCTTCTTTTTCTGATTGCAAAAGAATTTCTACGTACTCTTCTGCCATTTCTATACGTACTCGACACCTTCGTATTAAAAAATCATGTACTCTTCCAAAGATTGATACTCATCCCGGATATGTTCTAACTTTTTCACAAACATTTCAGCCTGACCTTTTCTCACCCTGTACATGATGGATAAGTGACGATAAATTGGAATATTCGAGACGATCTGATAAAATTTATTAAGCTTCGTTTTGTTAGATAATGTAGATTAATTTCAATGATTTTGTAACAAGGAAATTCTATTTGCATACTGGACGAGTTCTGGGCAAGTTGGACGTTCGATGGGACGATTTGATAAAGTAAATTGATTCATCAGCATTTATGTACTTGAGGTTGAGATTTTATTACAGGTTCGAGAAATAAAACCGATGACAAATTTTCACCCTTTGTCCTCGACAAACTTTTTTTGTATCATCTGCCAGAAATTTATTTACGAAGCATCACTTCGAATAAAATGATACAGCATTGAAAACAATCATTCGAATGGTACTTAACACGAGATTTTCAGAAATTTCATCTTTTGAAATTCTCTCGTTCTTACGTCGTTATTATAGTTTTCACTCTAGAGGTCTGTTCAAGTATTATACTATTATACAATACGAAATGGATACGTTCATTATGATTATCAGCGAATTATAAAAAAAGAAAGTCGGTGCTGTTGACTAGATTTAAGTATGATACTCCTCTCAGTCGTGTGCAAAGGTAAAAATGATGTGTGTATAAAATATTCTTTTTTGAAAATCAGGTTTGCCTCGTGATGACTTAACGATGGTGAACACATTGGCGCCAATGATAATTCGGTCAAATACGTCACACGGTCTGTACGTTCTCGTCTCAGTGATAAGTAGAGAGGCGCACTGTCTGGTAATTAATTGTGCATAATAGCCATCGATTAATCGGGCATTCTCGTCTGTCACTGACCTAGAATCCGTCATCGTCACCATCGTGTAACAAATCGGTTAACGTCGTTTGAGAACACCGTCTTGCGTTTGAGAAACGAAACGTGACATTTAATTCACCTCTTTCTCAGAAAAAAAAGAGAAAGAAATAGATAATTATAACTCGATACCATCGAGTAAATTCGCCTCTAAAGAAATAAATACGGCATAACCGAATATATCTCGAATAAGAATCGATTGTGTTCGTGGCACGTTTTTACGCAATTTACAATGCAAAAAGAGAAAAAAAGAAACCAGGAAACGAGATTTTCTCCCCTTTGGTCTCATAAATAGTCAATTTGGTGATATTTGACGTACCATTGACACGTTTCAATATTCAGCGCTGGATGCGCGATATCGGGTTTGTGATCATGTTTTTGGATACGCCTCGCGTTTTCTCTCGGCGAAAAAAAAAGAATATGTCAGCTTCGCCACCCAAATCATTGTAAATCGTTGCGCGGTCTAGTTTCCTTGGTATTAAAAAAATAAAGAAGAAGAAAAAACAATCGATGAACAGTTTTCCCAATACGAAAACGTTTCAAAAGCAGCGATTGATATTGTCATTAAAGGGAATAATTGAAATTTCTCAAACAACGAGAAACGTAACTCGTTCTACAATAAATATTTGGCCAATGAAATATGCGGTGACATCGAATTTCTGTTCCCTAATTTTTCAATCAATTTTGCGAATGGTAAATATAAAACAAGACTCGACTTGTTTTTACATCTAATAATCATGAAAGCGAAGTGAAAATATTTTTTTTTTTTCGTAATTTTAGAAACTTCGTAGGAAATATTATTTTCACTGAGTATCCCTTTGAATTTTTTTCAAGAACATCTTTTTGAACAAATCTTTCCAATTATACGCGATTGCACGTCAAATACCGAGCTCCTCATATAATTAAAAAAAAAAAGAGAAAAAAAGAAAAAGGAGAATGAGAAGAAAATGTAATTAGAGACATTAATCAAATGTAATTGAAGCAATTAAACGAGCCATTCTGAAGTCCAGCGGTCTCTCTATACCATGCATGTGGCGAATGCATAATTTCCCTCAATAATTAGAGTAAGGACAGATAGAGGCTGAGTGTAACGCAACACCAACCAAGATATACACCCAAATGTTAATGACAATTAGTCTCTCTATATTTTTACCCGACATGGTGGTTGCCCGAACCCGCTCCACCCACCCTCGTTGCTTGTATAAAAGTCGCCAAGAAGTCACAGAAAGTATTCACTAGCTTATAATTCACAGGAGAAGGATAAAGATTTCAAAGTAGCCACTTGGAGAGAAAGAAAAATATGTTTAGATGCGTAAATCTCGACGCGAAAATGTCCGAAAACACGTCAATAGAGTTCTTTTTTCAAATTATATAAAATACATTCGAGAGTATTTTGCAGTTTCGTTTCTCTGCAAGTGGCGAAAAAAATTTTAAAAAAACTTGAGAAGTGGAAGATTGTAGGGTGAAGCAACTACGACGACAGGTTAGTTTTCAAATGAGAATGTTGGGTGGTCCTTGAAGAAAGTATCTTAGAAGCTAATGAACACGCAACGTCCCACAGATTGAAGAGGGCAATTAAAGCACGTCGAGATCTTGACGAATGGGATAATTCCACCTCGGCGAAACGATTCGAACGATAAATGAAAACTAAACATCGTAATCTGCGACACTTTGAATTTTACCTTTGGAGCATAGGAATTCTAACGATAAATGAATTCTAAATATTATAATCTTCAGCACTTTTTGAACGTAGAAATTACGTCGTTTTGTTATCATTAAGTTAATTAAATACATCGCGAAAAATTCGTAAAATTTTCGAAAGTTTTCGTGTGAAATGAACGCAGATGAACGTTCGAGTATAGTAATAAAGGGATAAATCAAAAAAAAAAAAAAAAAAAAAAGAAGAAAAGAAAAAGAAAAACGAAAGAGAAATCGCACCTTCTTGTCAAACTTTGATGTACCTGCTTTATCAATAAGTTTCCCACGCGATCGTTGAGTCAGACGATTTGATGCAAACTCTAGTCACGCTCTCGTCTCCTCTCGTTGTATGATGTGCCTGACTCACGGCCCGTCTTTGTCATTACAGTGACAATGATAGATGCGGAGGCAGTGGCAGCTGGAACTGCTCAGTTACCATGCGACGTGGAACCGCCAGTCCCCGGAGACAAGCTACATCTAGTTATTTGGTACAAGGAGGAGGCAGACGCGCCGATATACAGGTAAAATTCTACTCTTGCATTCTTTATTCACGTTTCCCGCTACGCGGGAAAATCTAAATCATTCTCGTTCCCCCACGCCGCTCGTCTGCCAGAATAAATAATCGACGAGAAAAATACTGAAATACGCGTTCCCTCTTCCAACAACGAGCTCGCGAAGTTCAAAGATTTCTCTGCGAATGAAATTTCCGTTGCACGCGATTAATTTTCGTTTGCGAATTTGCGTGAAGGAAAAAATTTTATTAACCGTGCTACGTGTTGTAATATATAAATTTCGAATCAGCGACGAGCCCTCGAAGTTGGAAAATTCCCCTACGAATGGAATTTCGCGAGCACGAGAATCAGGCGCGATTAATTTGCGCGTGGAAAGATTTATCAACTGCTGCGTATAATATATATATATATATATATATATATATATATATATATATATATATGTAAATTTATAATCACGTCGCGTAATTATATCGTATTTATACTTTAAAGTATTGGAATTAAACGAAGATCTATCGTTTAATAATATTAACAATATCATCTGATCAGTAATTAATACCGTTTGAAGAGGACAATTTGTACATTGATTTGTTATTTAATCAAAGACACCGATACACGAGAAATGAATATAAAATGATTTTAAAGAATTATCCAAGCAGCCTCCACGGGCAAATGATGTTTGAACACGGTTGAATATTACGTATCGTCAATTCCAAGGCAAATAGTTTTCTTAATTAAAGTCAACGCGTATTGCTCCGTCGCGCTCAAACCACAGAGCAGCACTTTAGTCTTCAAACAAGCCGCTTGCGCTTCGAACCAATTGAGTTTCACTTGCAACAAGCCTTAATTAAAGAAGCAACTTCTCGCGTGTGCTATATAGCCTGTCTGAAATCAATCGACTGTTTAAGGCCACTAACCAGCGAGCCTGCCCCCTCCCCCCCCTTTAATCCCTATCTTTCCAATCCCAAACTTTCGCAAACAACTGTGATTGTCGATTAAACTGTTGACAATCCTTTCCTAACACTGCGACTAACAGCGAGTTGAAATATGCAGGAAAAAGGAAGAAAACGAACGAGGAAGTATATTTTCTGTTTCTCAACTAACAGCTACTTCAAGTAAGAAGAGGTATAGAATTCGTTGCGCGAATTTAACCAACGAGAAAGTAATCCTCTCAGTGGATTTTCATTTCTTTAATCGCGTAAAAACTACAAATTTGCATATACGATTTAACCCTCTCCCCCCCCTCTCCCCCTGTGTCTGATAATCACCGGCACAAATATTTTCGAAGAATATAAAACGAACACGCTCGCTGAACGTTCCCGCTCGCGTTCCCGAGGGAGAGTTATTTACCGCGAGCAAATATTTTGCGAAACCGAGGCGCACCGTGTACCGAAGAAATCGGCTGCCACTTTTGGAGAACGCGTATCCGACGATTTCGAGACGAACGCGTGCGTCGTGTGCCTTCGCCCTTTTGATCCTCAGTTCAGCTTCACGTTCATCACACGGAGCAATCGTGAAATTCGCCTACTCCCGCGCCGCGTTATCTCCGCAAGTTCATTTCCATCCAAGTGGAGGGGACCTTTACGTTACCTCTGAAACGTTGCCAATCTCCTCTATTTATTCACTGTTTGTACTTTCGTGTCTGCTCTCTCTTTATTGCCGTCACGTTGCCCCGCGTTCCCCCTTAATGGACATTTAAATTAAGTTTCGCAGGACTCGCGAAACTCCTTCAACGTCGTTCGTAATATTCTTTCGTCCCGTTTTCTCTCGTTCAATTTTACCGAGCTTAATACACGGCTAAATGAACGTTCGATTAGAGTTGATCGCAATCCGTCGAGGGATATTATTTTTATTATGGTATTATTTACGGTTTAATGCAGCATGGTTTGTCATAATGTGGATCGCGACGACCCGCGTATAAGGGAGGCGCAAAAATTTTAGCAAAACTATAAAAAATTCCTGGAAAATTAACTCAAGACCAGTTCAACACCAAAGAATTGCCTTCGAGTAGATTTCCTTTATGATTTATTTATCGGCAAATGTTTCAATTCGTGATCCTAGTTTATATACCTCAGGGTCGCGAAAATATTTGCTCGGGTAAAAGTGGAAAAGCCCTGATTCAATGGATTATAGAATCGAAAATGAAATGTGAATTTGAAGGTCACGAAGATGAATGAATTCTTTTTCGTATTTTTTTCAGTATTATTTCAGGCTCTTCCTACGAATAATAGTATTTTTACTATTCTTTACTTATTTTCTGTACTCCCCTGAAAGGAAGTTTTTTACGAAAGTATTTTTACAAACACAACTGAATCATCTAAACAGAGGATCGCTTCACTGTCGAGATATATATGTATTTTTCGTGTATTTTTGCATATAATACATATCCATACGCATATTTTGCATATATAAATTTCGCATAAATGCATGGATATCCGCGGTTTAGTTGTATGAATAATTTTTAGTACGGAAAATCAATTTACTATGTATATGCAAAAGTTTACTAAAACAGAAACAGGCTTTTCTGGCTCGAATGAAGAATGAATTAAAGTACGATTTACTACCATATCTACTTTATTAATTTGATCTTCATCTCTTTTTCTACGATATTATATCTTCGAGGAGAAATCCTTGTCAAACGATCGAATTGGAATTATCTAAATAATATTTTACAGAGCGTGACGAAGCGAATTTACAATAATAGAAAATTTGTAATAATATATCGGCTCTGAATAATCGTGCATCAATGTTAAAGAAGATTATAGTACTAATTACATCGTTCATTTAACGTGATCCAAATATTTGAGATATTTGAATATTTCGAACGGACATTTTACATGCCGTAATTTCATAAAATTATTTAAAATGTAATAAAAAAAAAAATGTCTCGAAAGCGATAAAACCATTGAGTCATTTTTTCCGCTCTATTCCGAGAATTCTAGATAATTCACGAATTGAGACTGTCGTATGTGATCGCAGAGGTAATTGAATTAAAAAAAATGAGCGACGCAAAGAAGAATTTTTAATAGCCCTGTCAGAGGCTCGTTTGAATTTTTGAGAATCGTCGCATAAATCGACGGTATACGTATTCAAATTTTCCCCGACGCAACGCTGTTACCGCTCGAGCCAAGTCGCAACATTATAAAATCTCGTCGAGTTGGTAGAAAAATGAAAAAAAAAAGAAGAAAAGAGAAAAATGATAAAATGCGACATCGCGGAGTGGTAATTCGCAGCGAAGGACAATTAAAATTTGTCAGATCGGTTGACAGTGAGAATTCATGAAAAAAAAAAACGAATTTCGCCGATGCGCACTTTGATGAAGGATCTGCCGCTTCTTCTATTTCGCAGTATGACAACTATTGTCACGGTAAAAATCGTGGACCGAAACAGACACGCCGCGTGACGTTTGTTTTAAAAATGTCCCTGTGAAAAGTCGGAAATCAATTCCGACGTATTTCAGCCATACTGAAGCGATTGGTATCGTGAAAATCGTTGAAAGCGGCCCACTTTATCGCATGTATTATTTAATTCTTCGATTATAATTTAACGTCGTCGATCACTGCGAACGTCTCCATTTTAAAAAATTCCCCGAAAAGAAACCGGCAAAATCGAAATCTCTGGAACGTATTGGAATTTTCTAACAAAAAACGAGCCTCTGTCTGTGCAATACAATATTTATAACATCGCTTTTGCTCGAAAATCTTCAATTTACACTCCAACGGGAATTATTTCATTAATACTCTGTACACCCCGAATGCCACGGATTAAATGAACAAAAGAATCTGTCAGAAAGGAAACATCAGTCAACCGAACTCGAGCTCGCTGTCGCGAGAGATCGTTAACGAGAGAACAGAAATAAAACAACTCGGGACACGAGGTTCGCGAAGGAGAAGAAAGAGAAAAAAGGAAAAGGAAAGGAAAGCGAGAGGAAATTCTCGCGTGAAATCGATACGAAACGCGAGTGGACAGCGTGAATTGCGAGTTGAACTGGATTACTCGAGCTGCACCTGGACAGGTGTTCTCGAATCTTTTTCCCCCGCGTATAAAAGGCCGCGGGCGAGATGAGGTTTGCGGCCGACCGACGCCCCCTGGAGGCTGGATCTCCGAACCGGTCCTTCGAGGACGTTTATACGCCCGTCTTGATCGCTTCGGCTCGCCAAGGTCCCCGATACCGTGCGAAAACCGCTTCCTTTCGTTCCACTTTCAACCCGAGATTTTCCTCTGTCGTTCGACCCATTCCAACACGCTGTTTTTAACACGCGACAATCGTGCACTCGCCTTTTTCCTGGCGACGAGAAAATTATCGGCGGCCATTGGCGACCGGTTTGGAAATTATATTTTCTATACGAAGTCAGTTCTTGTTCGCTGATGCTCGCACGTTTTAGACCGCGGGTTTTTACATTCACGTGAAATTGTAAAATACGCGTTGCATGCAGATGAAGTTTTTTTTCGCTGTGACGCTTTAGCTACTTCAGAATGTAAGAAGATAGACTTGACTTTTCCAACACAGAAGTTTTCACTCATTTCGTGAAATAAAATCTATACAAGTGCTCGTTAGTTGTTTAAACAACTGGAATTATCTACGCTTAATTATCTACGCTTCAAATGTAAAGTCGCGAAATCTAGAACTTTCACACTGGAACTCTCTGGTATTGCAAAATCTGTTTTTCGCGGTCACGAGAGAGGGTTTTTAATCACCAACGATAGGCAAATATTTGCGCGAGTACCTTTATCGGGCCGTCCCCGATGATATTTTCGTGCGTTTCAAATGTCCTCGAATCGGATCGATTCGTTGTAATAACGTGGCAGCGAGGTAAATAAAGGAGAGAGAAAATTTTTTTTCGGGGAAAAAAAAACGCGACGTTCATTTCAGATCGATTTGAAACGAACGACTGTTTGAAGTGTCGTGCTTGCGAGCCAAGTGTCCCGGCTAATGATTCATCGAACACGCGAAGCTTCGCACGTACAATGTACGAATGTTGTCGTTGATTCGGAACGTCTCGGTTGTATTGAAAAATTCCGAGCCACGAATTAAATCACACTGTTCTACCAAGTCTATAATCTTCAAATAAAATTTATTAGTTTCATCGTTCTGCAAAGATAAACAAGTACAATCTTCTTGCAATGTTCCTGCATCTCAGAACATTCTTCCAACGTAACTTTGTTAACAATTCCAATAATACACAGTTAGCTTCACGAATTAAATTACACTGTTCCGCCAAATCTATGATCTTCAAAAATGATTAAAAATTTATTAACTCTATAGTTTCATCGTTCTGCAAATATAAACAAGTACAATCTTCTTGCAATGTTCCTGCATCTCAGAACATTCTTCCAACGTAACTTCGTTAACACAATTCCAATATACAAGCTGCACAATTCCGTGCATTCGTTTCGACACTCGCCACCTTTCATCCTTCCTTCAATTTCACAGTTCGCGCAACTCTGCAACTCTGCGAATTCTGCGTGCAAAACTATACCACCATCGTTCCACGTTTCTCACTTGCGTCACTTCCACCCCCGCGGGGTTGCATCGCGAGACTCTTCACTCTCCCCCTCCCCCCGATATCGTCATAATGTATTCACGCAATATCCGAATTCAATTCGCGATGCCGTAATTCTACCCGTCGTTTTCATTTTCACGCTTCGTTCTCCGTCATCTCGCCGCCAGGGGAAAGAGCACGACGGCTCATTAGATCCAATTTATACGTGCGAAACGAAACAAAACGAAACGAAACGAAACGAAACGAAACGAAACGAAACGAAACGAAACGTAACGTAACGTAACGTCTACGCGCTGGCCCTCCACGTATTCTACATTGTCCCATCGTGCCATGGTTGAATCATATTGTCTCTCATACATATTGTACAACGCGCGTACGTCAAGCGTATCCGCGCGTTGGTTTATTGTTACTAATAAATCTGCTCATTTGACAAGCGTCCTGCATCCAAAGTCCTCGACGCTCGCGAAATTCTCTCTCTCTCTCTCACACACACACACACACACACACATCCTTTTGCATATGCGACGCGTCAAACAAACGTCCGTTTCGAATCACTCTTAACAAAAAAAATCCCAATTTCCATAGGACTGTGAACCGGATGATCATTCCGGGGCAGTAGTTTGTAACTCTGGGTGATTTAGAGATGTACAAAGTGTCCCAGAAGTCGGTAGTAGAACCGGAGAGGGGATGATTTTAGGATACTAATGAAAAAATAAGTCCGCAAGAGAGGATGAAATTTTCACACAATGAGAAGAATCTTCTCCGGTATATATTAATCAAATTTTCAAATTTTCTCGATTTTCCCGAAAACGAAGCATCTTGCAAGAAGATTTCATTTCTTTTTTTTATTTTTCGACTTATTATATAGAATCATCCGCTCCTCGCTTATACTGGAACACCCTGTATGTACACCATAGCTAGCTAACGAGAGTATTTGAACACTTATCATAGAAAATTTTCGTATCAATATGTTGCACGTGTTGTATGAAACATGTTGGAATTTCATTAACACTGTAGCGAGATACGTTTGTTGCGATTAAAATTGATGAAGTTTGAAAATTTATTGCAAACGTATATTATACACTATGATTAATCATCTTCAGTGTATTAAATGTGGATGTTGAATGTTGGGACTTGTGAAATGTATTTGTAAATAGCTTGTAACATCCATTGTAGAATTACGGAACGAAACTTATGGAATAATAGAATAATACTAGAATAGAATAAAATTATGGAATAATAGAATGGCAGACTCGGTTATTAGAATAGCAGAAAATTTCCTAATTTCTCACGGTTGTTTCGGATATTTTTCTATTTTTGCCAGTGAAGACAGTCATTGCAAAACTGCGAGACAATAAAATTTTAAATTCTCTGGCGGCAGAGAAAGAATCGAAACTGTAACACAATACACACGATTACAAAGCTTCACAACCACAGACCAGAAAAATTATTAAATTTGCGGGATGTTGAATAGTAGAAAAAAAATAATACAGAAATTCCATTCTTTTTTCTTTCCTTTTTCTAAATTGCATTACAAAATCGCAGAGTTGTAAGGGCTGAAAACCAGTATGCACAGATTCTATTCTATTCTATTCTAAAACAGAAACTATTGAAAATATAAAATCATAACCAGCTAACCTGATCAGCAGTATGCGATACGAATTTCCAAAATGCGTGAAAAATTCTATTCTACGAAAGAAAAAAAGAAAGAAGCCGTTGTTCAAAGTTCGCTCAAAATGCGATAAAGAAGCTCGATCAAATACAAAAATATTGAATCTTTTGATACGTGTTCTTCTTTTTTCTTTCTCTTTCTCTTATTTCTCCTCTTTCTCTACTTGTGTCTCTCTGTCTCTCTCTCTCTCTTTCTCTCTCTCTCTTTCTCTCTCTTGTTCACGTTCTTCTACTTATTCTAAAAAGTTGAAGCCACGAATCGATCGCAGTTTATGCATAGAAACTAGGAGAAGCAAAAATCCCATCTCTCTCTCTCTCTCTCTTTCTCTCGTTAGACCGCTGGAGGATCGCGTGCTCATCTTTTGCTTCAGGTACTATTTCACGTATTACACGGCACATATATCGCATAACCGCTCCCCTTATAGAGCGGTAGAACTCTTACGATTCTGCTTGTTCTTTTCCCTTCTTGGCCCTTCTTTAAACCTTTTATCGTGCCATTAAAATGTATGAATCCTGTTCTCCAAGTACAAATTGAAATTACATGTAAGATATTTCGCGTTTGTAACGAGATCAACAAGCGATGAGCACTCAAGTGTTAAACCCCATTCGGAGCTGTACGAACACAGAGCCACAGGCAAAAATATTTTGTAATACAAAAATATTTCTTACATTCTTTACAACGTCTAGGAATGATTGTTCGTGTTGTCATTTTGCTATTTCTATTATTCGCGAAGTTTCGATTGTTTTCGCTCTCTACGTGACTTTATTACGTTCGAAGTTTTTACTAATTCTGTTATCTCCTACGGGTAATTTAATATCACTCGAATTCCCTTTCTTTAAAAAGGCCTTTTCCATTTTCTCGTAAATCTCCTGGGCCTTTGCCTGCCATGCTTTCTGCCGGCGAAGACGAGCTGAAATTGCTAAATTATTATTTATGCAGTTAGGTGCCGCGTTATACTCGTTGCCGGCGAAGGTCAAAGCGAAGTGTGTAACTCACTTTTGCTAATTGTTAATTTCTCGTTTGAGGGAAACTTCTCGCTGTAGAACGAGATAATTAAACTTTACCAGATTAAACTTCGCATTCAAAATATCAAACAAGGGCCAATTGAAGCTCGCCCGACTTGCTCGCGTCTGACAGAGTAATATATTCTAAGCTTTCTCAGTCTTTAAAATAACAATTGGATCGTTACTTTGGATTAGATATATCCCATCAAGAAACGCATAATTTTACAACTGTGTTTCGAAGTTCTATTTCAACGCTTAACCGAAAAGTGGACCCGTGGATTTGTTTATTTTATCTCGTGCTAACTTCCTAAGACGAACGTAAATTTAGACACGAGAATAAATAATCTTTAAAAATTTCATTAGGAATAATGCTAATTTAGTCAAGTTGCGACGCTTTAAAATTCCCTCAAAAATTTCTGTAACTGAAGAAAGGTAGAGAAAAAAAAAACCAACCTATCTGTTAAGTATTAATATGCATCTTTTTATGCAAGAGTTAAAAGAAATTCCACTTGAGTAACAAATGATTTATAAAAAATTGAATTGACGTTGAAATTTCTAGAACAGCTTGCTTTTAAGTTCGACTTTTTTCCATTACATATAAAAAAGCGTAAAAGTTTAAACTTTCGTCGATCCATGGATCATCGAGCGCTTGAAATTTCACGGATTAATATCGTTGATCACCAATTAACCTCATAGACGAATCACTCGTGAAATGAAAAGATTCGTGAAAAAAGAAAACCAAGCGAAGCTTCGGAGAAAAGATAAAGAAATTAACTATGATAACGAACAATCATTAGCTGGATAAATTGGATAGTAACTCATATTTCAAAGTAAGCTAACATTCTACAATTTATTCTACGATTTAATTATTTTGTGAAAAAGAGTTTCAAATTTCATTGTAATGTTTAAATATTTAATTGTTGCAATACTTTTCACACTTTGTTTTTTAATTTAACCAAGTTATAGCTAATAAATAATGTATATTTTTTAACAATATTTTCAGTAATAAACGTAGGAAATGCTGAAAATGAAAACCTAATACATATCTGTTTCATATCTAATCCATATCTAATTATGTTGTTAGAAAATATATTTCAATCGATTTTTTCTCTAAATATTTTCTAACAGATCTAAACAATCAAATATATAACTGTTTCATCCCAATTTCCATCAATCCAGTTTTAAATCATTATATTTCTTCATCGACGAAGTACCACCACGTTCAATTCAATAAGTAATTCTCGAAACAAATCACTGTCACATATTTTTTGATTTTAATTCTCATCGCTAGTAGTGCAAAACCTACCTAAATCGATACGACAGGATATAACACGAGAATGATAATCGTGGGACAAAAGGAAAAAAAGAAAAAAAAATACATATACCTCGTCCGTGGCTTTAATGAAGTTACGCGAGGAAAAACTCGACTGTATTTCGAAGCGGTGAGAGGCCGCGTTTCGTTGGAGAAGGAAGTTGCTTTCTCGCGAGTTCGTTTCAGTGGTGCGCTCGAGGCGTGATCGCGGTTTCCGGCCGGCGAAATTTTTCTATCCGGCAGAAGCCGCGCGCGCGCGTTTTCCACAGCCTCGACTTACATCGACGCGGTGCACTTTCATCCGCGGCTTTGGACACGCGAGCATCCGGCAACCGTTTAGACGAACGGGCAAAAGAGATTCTCGGATGAATTTCCGGCATTTAGCACTCGCCAAGTGGCTTTCACGCCGACGTCTTCCACTACTATCCGCGGATTATTTACGCGGCTTCTTTATTTATCGCTTTATTTACTACCTTTCTCTCTTTTCTGTTTGACGTTTTTCCGCTTCTGGCAATTCTGTAGCGATTCTATCGCGATTGTCAATCATTTCGATTAATTTCTGTACGTATCTGCATCGTTGTGTTTATCGTGCATTTGTACGCTAGTGCCATTTGATATAATAATATTGACGTGATTGACAAAAATTTGATCTGACCACGAAAAGAAAGAAAGAACATTTCGTCGGAGGATGAAACTCTGCCGCGTTCCTTTGTTAACCCCTTGACGTACAATGACGTCTGGGAGACGTCGTGCGTTCCCTAAAGGACTGGTTGAATTATTAACTTGCTTCTTCGTCATTTTTTATTAATTTCGTTTATAAACACTGTGTTTATAACATTTCGGGCAGTATAAATATAAGAGTATAAAAATGATCTTTGTTAAGTTTTCTCAAATGCATTTAATTTCCTCAAAAAATGGAAATTAGATTCCCTCGAATGTTAAATTCCCTCGAGCGCGTAACAAACCCTCCTCCCCCGATGCACGTTTTAACCCCTTGACAATGACGTCTGGGAGACGTCGTTCGTTCCCTAAAGGACTGTTGAATTATTAATCTGCTTCTTCGTCATTTTTTTATTAATTTCGTTTACAAGCATTGTGTTTATAACATTTCAGGCAGTATAAATATAAGAGTATAAAAATGATCTTTGTTAGGTTTACACAAAGAATATAGAAATTATTACTTCTGTTGAGTTCCCTCAGATAAAAAATAAATATCACTTTTTGGTCGTGTCGAATTTCATTTAATTCATACGTTAACGGACTAAAGTCATTTATAATCCGATCGTCTAATCATTGCCTGTCATTGATAAGTTCCGTCGATTTTTGAGAAACGGAATCAAATTAATGCGTTGTAATTCGCGCGGTATATCTCATTGGTAAAACACCGAAACAATGAAACAGCGCGTACTATGCCCGTGTTAAAGAAAAAAGGAGGACAGAAAAAAAAAATAACAATAATAATAAAAAAAAGGAAACTAACGACCGACGAGTTAAACTTGATCTCGGCATCAACATCGGACGTTATTAGTTCTATCGAATTAAACCCGGTAACGAAGCTAGCCCGTTACACGAAACGAAGTCGACGGAATAACCAAGGCACCGCGAGGCTTTGAAATTAAGCGAAACTGAATTTTTATTAAATCCGCCTGCTGGTATGTGTGTCCCTCGATTCGATCTCGCGCTGATTTCGCCGTGCAAACCAATTATTTCGGTGTTACGCGTTAAAGTTCACGGTTAATTACGTCCCGTCTAACAAACGGACCGCTTTGAACAATCGGGAATCGCGCGTACCCCAATCCGGGAAGGGTGTCCCGTCTCTCTCTCTCTCTCTCTCTCTCTGTGCTCGACGCGTGCGTTCAGTTACTGTCGTTTCTTTAATTTAGTGGCCTGCTGTTAACCAGACGATATTGCGTAATTGAACAGAAATTCCCCATGCAATTGAAGGTAATTCCCGCACAGGAGGGGGGAGGGGGAAGGGGAAAGGAGAAAATTTAACGAGCCTGAATTTTTGGTACGTTCGGCTTACCGTTCAGGGACTGAAAGTTACATTTCACATACTTTGCACCGAGGAAAAGGGCTCAGCCTTTTTTTTTTTTTGTAAGTCAGAATTTTCTTTCGTTAATAATTGTCATACACGTAAATCGTATTTTTGTAAAAAGTAATGTTTAATATTTTTGTAGTATCGTACGCGATAATGAAAAATGTTGCAGCGAAGTAGCGAGTGTACGTCAAAGAAAATTTTCAAAATCGGTTGGACGCACGAACGTGTGATTTTCAAATTACGATATTATTGCGATATTATATAATAAACAGATTGTAGCATTTTTGTTGGTCACGTATATTCTTCGCTCGACGTGAATTTTCTCTCTATTCGTTTTTTTTTTTTTTGTCTTTCTTTTATCCACGATGAAAGTGGAATTACATCTTTACCGAAATCTTAAGACAGATGGTCCTGTCTTAAAACGGAAATGAGATACCTATCCCAGGAGTTGAAACAACTGTCATAAAATAGTTTCCCCGGCAGCTAACTTTTCCAAGTTTCGCTGGTTAATTTCCATATGTAATAAAACTCTGACCTTCGTTCCGGCAACTTTCTGACATTGCTAGAAAACCACCGCCTAAAAAATTACCTGATACACCGACTAAACAGAATTACTATATCATACACACTGAAAGCAAGTAAATTAACAATAATTAACAGAATTTCATAAAACTGTCTTTTTAATTGTTAGTGGCTATCGAGAGAGATGAAAAGCATGCGAGAACAAGTTGGAAAGAAATTTTCGAATTTTCCAGAATTTTCAAAAATCTCAAGTCGCGAAATATTTTCGAGGACTCGATTTTCGGCTTTTCGCGCGTCTCGAAAACACTTTAGATACAAATGTAGAGAGAGGGAAAAAATTTCTACCAAAATTCTATTTTAAATTTCGTCAAAATCAGTATCATTTCTATTCTCAAGGGAATGAACATTTCATCGAAAATGATGAAAATGATGAAAATTCTATTCTACGGTGATGAAAGTCTCAAATTTGTACAACAAATTTCCTCGTTCGTGTGAATCAATCAATCACAATTATTCTTCATAAAAAAAACCCCCCCTTTTCCATCGTCGAGACTTTTATCAAAAGTTGCACACACGAACACACGTGTCGCGCCGGTGTCGACGTGTGTTGTGTGCCATTAAAGAAAGAAAGAAAGAGAAAAACAAAATGTGAACGTCGTTCGCAAAAGCCGGGTTGGCTCGTAAACATTTGGAGAAAAAAATCGCGCGATAACCGCCGCGGTGTGATAAACGGTGTTACATAATAACGCCAGACAGAATGTGGTTTTCGCGCTGATTGCGGAATAGAACCGGATGCTCGTGGGAAATGTCGCACAAGCGTACACCCCAGATAAGAAAAACGTAGCGGTTAATTATTTGGTTGAAGTTTCTGGAACTGGTTGCAGTACCCAGGGACGTATCGTTGATGATGCAACGCAACGAGTTCTAGGGTCTTGGGAATTCAACGTGCATCGGTCTGTAACGTGATGAAACCGTAGAGTATTTCTTGCCATTTGGATCGGTAAACATTCATCAACACGATGCTCTGCTCCGGATAAAAACGTAAACGTTTCGCAGCGAGTGAGAAAAAAGTTGTGCGTTTCCGATGGTTGCTATTTTGACGCCGGTTGTGTGCAATTGCTCGCAAAAACATTCAATTTCTTTCTAATTGTGAAAAACATACGTGAAAATATTTGATTAATTTATTACGCTAATAAATATATATGTACAAGCTTGATTAGCACGATTATGTTGATTAATAAATCCCATTTAAAAGTCTCGAAAGGCTTTTCACTTTTTTAACATTCGGCGTAAAAACGTAAAATTCTTTTAAGTGCACGTGTATTTCGCAATGCAATTATCATTACGTTGACACTTTACAGATTTCTTTGTTCACCCAGTGTCCTGAGACGAAGTCTGCACTTGCGAGCGAGGTAGTGCATGAAAATGTAAAACAAAATATAATACAAAAAAGGAAAAAGTAGATATAAAACGCTTATGATATATATCTCAGTGAAGAAAGGGGTAACGAGGTGAAGAAGAGCAGCAAAGCTAAATGCCTTGTTGCGGTGAGATGGCGCCTTTAGCCAGAAATAAAAGGGGGGTGAAGAGTTGGTGAAACACGAGTAACGAAGAGGTATTTTGATCTGCTTGAAAAGCCTTCGCACGTCATCCATAAATTTAGATGGATCGCGATAGAGTAACATAGAAGAGCACAAAGGACTAAATATTAGATTAAATAAAACGAAGCGGTTGAAGAATCTCGCGTGACTTGGTGCTTTTCTTTGATAACCGTCCCATCTCCGGGCGTATTCCCCGATTGGTCGTTTCGCGAGAGTTTAACACAGGCAATACGAAAGTTTCGTATTCCTCCTGATGCTTTTACTTCTTCTCTCTCTCTCTCTCTCTCTCTTTCTCTTTACTCTCTTCTTCTTCGTCTGCTCTCTCAAATCTCGAAGGATACTTCTATATGTGTGTACCAGGGAATAAAGATGGGCTTGTTTGCGTGGATTTTTGTAGAAAGCTTGGAATTCCTATTGTTGGAATTTTCTGTTCTCTTCCTCGCTTCAAACTTTCAATTCTGTTTCATCGTTTCTGTTCAGCTTTACTTCTGGCTAATTATAGTGGATTGTTCTGTTTTCCTAATGTCTGATCTCTACGCGTGTCGTTCAATTGTTGTGAATTTTCTATCTTTCGAACTCGTTTGATGGATCCAGAGTAATCCAAAGATCGATGAATTCGTTTATCTTGCGTTTTAGCCTCCCTTTGAAATGTCTATATAGGTCGCCGAATAGACAAGCAGATCCCTCTTCGTTTCCTTTCGTTAAATTTAATTTAAATTTACTTCCTTCTTTCTCTCTGTAATTTTTTTCGACGCGCAATTTTCAGACATCCTACGGAAATTTTTTATTGGCTCGGATAAAAAGTAAGCTCGCGTTTTTTTTTTTCTAGTAGATGAATACACGTCTATATCTTAAAATGTAACTAACTTCGTTTTAAATTCGTCTCGCGAATTCATTGTGCAATCTGATAGCTAATTCTTTTAGTCTGTTTTAAAAAAAGAAAGTGCATGATCTCGTTAACAACTGTTTGTTTGGCGTAAATTTCAAAGAGGGACATTTTCGTCGTATTTTGCTGTTCTATCTCCGAAAAAAAAAACGCTCGTAAAAAATTATCTGTACAACTGTGCCAGAAATGATTTGCTAAATATCACTGCCGATGAGGACATCAAATCGTTCTTGGAACTGCTTTCCGTTGGAAAATGATAAGATTCTTTTTGAACGCGGAATCATGAAGTTGCCTCGACAGATAATCGAACAAAATAGACGATATATTATCTGATGAAGCTTTGACAAGGCTAAAAAAAAAGCTATTTTCAAGAGTCGATCGTAGATGGTACGTGCTTAGCTACACTTCTCAAGATTCGTCTCAATAGCGTCATCCTGTCAAAATTTCCCTCGAACTGTGTCTTAACATTGCTCAGCGTCATCTGGGAAAATCCCACGGATGAACAGAAATTACAACCCCCGCGTGACTTGCCTCCCCCTTCCAGGAAGGTGGAGCAAAAGAGTGCATTTTGGAGGAAACGCAGAAAGGGGGACTTGTCGAGGGAAAGGTCAGCCGCTCAGGAATATCAGAATCTTAAAGTCAATCTCAGAATACAGTCGATCAGAGTCAGTCTGAGAGTTAGAGAATTCCTCGATGACTCAGAGACGAAAAATTAGAGGAATCACGCGTATGTCACTGGTCCATAAACAAGTTCATTCAGCAGTCAAAATTCGTAGTTTTCTATCTTCGAACATTATAGACGGCGCTCTCGTGCAATGGTCAAGGTCAACGAGGCGACCCTCACAGTGTCAAATTACTATTATCATTATTCGTGTATGTATTTCACCTGGCCATTTATCATCGTCTACGGAAGCTGATCGTTTCGCCGCCAAGTAGGAATATTAATTCTTTTTCGCGACGTCGTCGATCGCTTTTCTAGATTTATGGCCGCGCTCAGGGGAAAGTGAAGTCGTCGGTAGAAGTAAAAAAAAAGTCAGATTACGTTCTTCCATCTTCGACTTCGGAGAGAAATTACGTTTCATTTCTCGCGAACCACGTGAGTCATCGTGTATGACACGTCCAATAAACGCTATCGCAGGTTGATTTATGTCCACGAAAATATTCAATCCAAACGGTCCGAAGCGCGGTCGTAATGGCGCCCTTTAATGCATAAATGCATTCCGTTCTGATTGCTAGGCTGAACTGCCCATTCGACTTAACACTTTTCACTTTTCGAAGATTTCATTTCGAAAGCGGCAAACGTGTAGTACATCTCTCCATCTTGGATGTTCGTTCACGATTTCGTCTAATATTTCAGGACGGATAAATCACTTCGAACCACTGAAGTGCCATTTCGAAAAATGACGTCTCGGTTGCACAGATTTGCAGGTCTAAATAAATATCTACACGTACAAGATTAGCTATCGCTATGGTGGAAATTCAAAGATCTTTACAGAGATAATATATGTTCCGTTATTATCCTCCATCATTTTTCACTTATTCATTGTAGGTCGCTAATGGCCCGTGGTACAACGGGCACGTTGCAAGTGATAAATATGGCGCAGGTAATGACCTTATTATGCGTTTTTCACGACGATATGGTGACGTTTCAACGGTAAAAACATCAGCATGATAATTCACGTTCGAATGAAAACGCCAGCTGTCCAATCTGAAGGCTTTCAAACGATTTCGAATCTCTTCGAATCCTCGAATAAGAACTATTTCGTTACACTGAACGGAAGAGAAGGCTGGTGTTTTTAACAAGCAGAATCACACAATCAATTAACAAGTGAAATTAAAAGTATAATTTCTTTTTTACCCTTAAATTCGAACCTGAAAGACGTTTTAAATGATTTCGAATCTCTTCGAGTCCTCGAATAAGAACTAGGAAGCTTTTATACAAAATTCAATGTAGTTAAGAAATTCACGACTAATTAATAAGAATTGTAAGTATAATTCCTATTTCACCCTAAAATTCGATGTCGCTTCGTGTCGTGTGTCTATGAAAAATAAACTAGTTTTGCAACCGGGAATAACTAGCTTGACTCAACGTTATAGAAAAAAACGAAAAAAACAAAAAGAAAATTGCAGGAGAAGAAACGAAGCTGAAGTTTTCCGCGATGAAATTATCAATGGTCAATTCGTCGTCGATCATCGGCTGTTTTTCGATGTTTTTTTCACTCCTACTTGGAACTACTTTCACACAGTTATATTCACCAGCGTATATTTATCAGCAATTTCCCGGACGAATTTTGCGAACCAATCGTCGAAGAATCAACAATGTTCGCGTGATC
Source organism: Tetragonula carbonaria (assembly GCA_032399595.1). Classification (NCBI taxonomy): domain Eukaryota; kingdom Metazoa; phylum Arthropoda; class Insecta; order Hymenoptera; family Apidae; genus Tetragonula; species Tetragonula carbonaria. Next base: position 8,726,986 of record JAUCRC010000004.1, read on the forward strand.
AAAAATTCACGTGTTCAAATATTCTATGTAGAGTGCTCCGATTGAAAAAAAACACGTGTTCCGCGAGAAGGAGAGGGGCTGGAGGAAGAGGAGAGATCGAGAGAGATGGCAAAAAAAAAACACCGGAAGAGGGAGAAATATCCGTGATATTACGAGCGACAACAACGCGATGCAATGCTCCGATTACATCGAATATTTCTCGGTGGCGTTTAACGCAGTGGCATGAAAACAGAGACGCGCCCGCTATCCCGAGGCAGGACTGCGTCAATTTCCCCAATAAAAGCGTTCCCCGTGATCGCTCGCTTGCTTTATACACGCCTGGCAAGTTTATTAGCTCCGCGAGCAAACATTTCGAACGCTTTTGGCTCGCGTTTTCCACCCCCGGACTTAATATCGCGGCCACGGGGTGAAAAAAAAAAGAAGAAAAAAAAAATGAGTGAAAACTCCACGTTCCACGTTGATGCACCATGAACTCTTCCCGCGCGTTTCTCTTCCGCGAGGAGAGATCATTCGCGGAAATATTCGCGAGAGCCAACGCTAAATTTCACGCGGCTGAGTTTCACGCGCGGACGAGTGACGTCGGTAATATAGTTCCGGGATCTGTGTCAGTAGTAAGTCAGCGGACTGGATCTCGTTGGAATTTTTTTTCGTCAACGGTGCTGATATGTTGATGTCAATTTTTAAAAATTAATTTTTGATAAGCATCAGGTCCATCCGGGAAACTTTAGACTCTTTGTTTTCTCGCAATTAGTAAAAACATGCAGTTAGTAGTTTGGACCCTTATTGGACACTAGAAACTACCAGATCTAAAATGACTAATTTACAATTTCCTATGGGAAATTTTATATATGTTTATAACAGTGTATTTTTTGACTCGTGTGACTTTTTAATAAAATAGAAGCTTATATTCTTTAATTAACGTTTTGCATTAACGTTTTCTTGTACCTTGCGCTTTAATTTCTTTGCTACAAATATTATACTTTAGTTGGTAGGTATTAAGATGGAAAAATTGTGTGTGTGTGTGTGTGTGTGTGTGTAATTAAAGATCGATAGTTTTAGGAATAATAGCTTTTACAAATATCATAATTATTTATACTAATATAACTTTATAACTGTTATAACAATCACAAATAATCGCAAGTAACAATAAGCAATAACAAGTTCTTTTGTCATTGTCTATTGTTATTTATAAGAATCACTTATAACAGTTTCTACAAAAATATCACAAAACATTTCCAGTTTCCTATTCTTTTCTTCGGTAGATACGCACGACGGTTCGTTCCGGTGCGATCCATTTTAATTCTTGTTCTTTCATTTTCAATGGTTTTTCTTTATTTCCTTTAAACTGCAACTGTTGCGGGACTAATTCGAGAATAATCGAAAAACACATTCGCAATCGCGGGCAAACACAAAACCCCGAAATAATTCGCCTGTCAGAGTGAAAATATCATCGCCGGAAATTATTCGCGCGTTAATTTAACGCGCTGTTCTCGATGAATTCGATTCGCGTAATTGAAAGACTTTGAAGGCTCGTACGTTGAAATTTCATTTCAAGTCACTTCTCTGCGGATTTCGATACATATCGAATGGTAGAGACGTGTTGCGCGTTTGCGAACAACCGCGATACGCGTGGCACGTTCTGCGTTTCAAACGTAATTTCTACCAACAGATGTTACAATGGCCGCCTTTAAAATGATGAACGCACTCCCACGGATACGGGAATTACCGGATATATCGGCAGAGACAACGAGATATCCTCCCCGTTCCTCTCGTTGATAATAAACTAAGGGAACGCGTTTCCTTCGAAACTCGGATTACGATTTAATAGAAACGAACGAAAACCTCGATTCAGCGATCGAAAATTCTACTGATTCAACTTACACACACACACACACACACAGATGCGAAAAGAAATCTCTCGAATCCCTTTCCAAATTTAAATTTCTTTTTCAAGGTCGATCAACAGAGAAATTTTGTTTCCCTAATATCTCTCTCTCTCTCTCTCTCTCTCTTTGAGAGACTGCAGAAATTTTTATCATCGCTCTACTTTTCTCGTCTGGTTGCAGTTTCGACACGCGTGGCCGAAGCAACTTGGAACAAGGGAAACACTGGCAGGATATCAGCCTGGAAAAACGTGCCTTCTTCAAATACGCGGAGCAACCCGCGAAACTCGTCCTCGAGAACGTCCGTGAGAGCGACGCCGCCGTTTACAGATGCAGGGTCGATTTCAAGCAATCCCCGACCAGGAACAGCAAAGTCAATCTCACGGTGATCAGTAAGTGCTCGGCAGATCAGCATTTCTTCGCCTCGCGTTTCATCCCTCTTTGCCTCCCTTTCCCTCATTTCGTTGAATTTACTCCCTTCCTTCGCTCTGTAATTTTTCAGCACGGTTCAGACGTACAATTTTCAGACATTGAGAATTTCCTACCTTGTGATTTTTATTGGGTTGGCTAAAAAGTAATTATATATATATATATATATATATATATATACACATATATGTTTTTTTTTCTTTTTTTTTTGTAAATGCGAACACACGTGTGTATCTTAAAATGTAACCTGCTTCGTTTAACCGCGAATTCGTCGTGTAATCTGATAGCCGACTCTTCGAGCTTGTTTTAGAAAAATAAATTACATGATCTTTAACAATTGTTCGTTTGAGCCACAAAATAAAGACTCAAATGCGGACATTTTCATCGTACTCTCCGCTGTGCAAGCTCGGGAAAAATTATCTGTGCATGGCGAAAAAGCCTTAACCGTGTCAGAATTGATTTGTTAAATTTCGTTGCTGATGAGGACATTAAATCGTTTTTGAAACTGTTTTTTGTCGAAAAAGAGAAGAACGCGGAATCATGAAGTTGTCTGAAAGATAATCGAACAAAATATATATACGTAATATTACAAAATAATGAATACATTTATATTACAATATTATATATATATTTTGTTTCTCGTGAAAAATTTGTCTTTCATTTGCGCATAAAAAAATGCAATTACTTTTTGACCAACCTAATATATCGTTAATCGATATCACTAATTACGTACTACAGACTATACGAAATCTACGAAATCATTTTCTAAAATCATTTTTACATCTCTGTGATCAGAAAGGACGTTTTAAAGTATTTAAAAATTTATCTTCCACGACTCTGATCCCCGATTTTTCAAAAGGGATGATCTTTTTTCCCCTAGGCAAAGGGGAAATCTTTTTCCGTTTCATTTCGCGATCCTTCTTTCATCGTAGCCAAACTCCACCGACTTGTGAAGCTTTTTCTTTTTTTTTTTCTCTCTCCATCTCTTCGACTAAATACGCATTTCGTTCGTCCCTTGCGTCTGTTCGTTTCATTCTCCATTAATCTTCCCGTTCTTCTTCCGTTTCCTCTGCTTTGAGTCGCTGCATCCATTACTTCCTTTTGACACGGTAATGCAATATCTTCCAGTCTTTGTCTTTGCTTACTTGTTTATTACGTTTCTTTTCTTTCCTCCCTCTCCCTTGTGCTTGTTCGTTTTCCTTAACCACCATCGCGCTCTCTCGTTCGTCGTCTTCGTTTCTTTTCCTCGCCGTAACAGAAGAGATCTTGCAATATTTATCTCCTGCGCTATTAACTTTTACGTTTAACTTTTCGTACTTATCTACCACGCCGTGGCTATTTTTTTTTTTTCTTTTTTCGTTTCTTACTCACGGATCGCGAGATTAAAGTTTCATTGCTTCATAATCAAGAGATTCCTAAGACATCCTCAAATCGAGCCTCATAATTCAGAATCACTGACAACTTTCTAAAAAAAATGATAATGTTAAAATTTAATAGCAGCAGGAACGAAAAAAACAAAAAAACCAATCACTAAACTGTGATACTCAAATAATCTATTTTTATATTAAGTTATTTCTCTGTATAATATAATACTATGCTCTTAATGTGCATAGTATTATATTATATACTCCCTGACATCTCAAATATATATAAGAACATGTAGCAAATATGCCAAGCACAGGCCTGAAGTTAAATAAAAGGAAAAAAATTTGATTTTAACACATTTACAAGGTTTTTATATTCTTATTCTTTTTTCGTCTGGCATTTATTTCATCAAAAAATGAATCTACGTAAATGCTTCCACATACAGTGGGTGATCGGTCAACGAACATAATCCATTCAAAGATGTTTGCTACCCGAATTGTTCGTTCATAGATGGCAGTAAAACGCATTTCTACAAATCTGACACACAGCGTCGCGGTGTGAGGTGTTCGTTCACCAAACATATGTTTGTTTCAACATAAAAATCTTTCGCGAAAATGTTGTTCCGATTTATTCGCAGTCTGAACTGTTCGTTAACCAATCATCCATCCACTGTGTTCGTTCTTAGGATTTCCATTTGAATTACGAGATCAAAGTTCCGCGTCACTTCGTCCACTTCCTCAATTTATCTCGTATCTCGTCACATCCCTAGCGAGTTCCACGCATACATGTCATTCTTACATTCTGCCTTATTTCCTTCTGTTCACTCTTTTAATACGAACGAGGAGAAGTACGTACAGTGAATCGAAACGTCATATCACACAGACGTGAAAGGAAAGTAAAAAGAGAGAGCAGAGTAAAGACATTCGTATGCCTGATGATACATCCTTGTTGCGCTTCTTCTCTTGATAGATCCCTAACTTTTCCTCTTATCCACAATCCTCGCTCTTTTCTTCTTCTTTTTCTCTTTCTATACTTTATCAATTACAACACTTCTCGCTAAGAACGATACATAAACTTCTCTGCTTCTTCAATTTCCTTCGCGCGAAACTTCCATTCCGCGACTCTGCCGTGTCAGATAAAACTAGTTTCATCTTCCCTCGATATCAAAGCTACTGTCTCGTTTTCCTCAAATACGGGATACGGATATGTTTAGCGTCGATAATTTTTCTAAATTTTTCCTCATGTCGAATCATAGTGCGTACAGAATACAGCGTAACTGAACGCATAATGATGAAAAATCAATAGTTTACATTGTTCTAATTTCGTAAAAGATTGTATATAAATCGACTTGGCCTCGTGGAGCTACTTTGACTGTCCCAAGTTCCGTTTTCTTCAAATTCGCATCATGTAGCGGGCGAGAAAGTACAATAAGAGTACCTTTATCCTCAAAAATTCAAACAGAGAACTTTTGGAAATTAAAGGGAAACTTCGTAGAAACTTTAAAAAATTTTTTTTCGCAACTTGATCTACCAATGTTCTCGAAACTTGAAATTTTCTCTAACGATTCCTTAAAACTTGTTATGCAATTGTTTTTCTTTTTCGCAGTTCTATTGAACTTTAAAGATTAAGGTTAAATGGAATTTTTCGAAGTTTTGTTGTTCAACTCCAATGTTCAAATTTTCAACAAAATGATGAAAAAAAGGAAATCGTGCGGCAAGTTTCAAGAAGCCGTTGTAAACTTTAATCTTCGATACCGTAATGGATTTGGTCATATATAAAATTTTTCATTGTTTTCAGCACGTGTGTGAGTTTGAAAAATATTTTTTCAAAGAAAAGAACGCTTTTCCATTTACTGCGTAGTGTTAAAACATTTTCAAAAAAAAAAAAAAAAAAAAACAAAAAGAAAACAACGAATTCAGAGTAGTAAAAACGGAAGCTTCACGTTTTAAAACGACGCCAAATAGATTGTCATGCAATATTTTTTAACGAAGTTATCACAATTTGAAGTATCGACGATTTTTCACTAAAAATTAATGCGTGATGCGAAACTGACTGCGAAAACGAAAACAATTTTTATTCGCCAGAATGGCGACGATAAAACAAGGTCATGAAATTTGTTTTTAGAAATTCAAAACATCCTACGTATTTTGCCTTTCTTTTTTTTTTTTTTTTGTATTCGTACGCGCAAACATTCGATAAAATGTTATTAGTGTGAAAAATCCATATGTGTGTTCAGTTTTGTCCCTCCCCCCCCCCACACGAATTTATTGCTTTCTTCCTCTTATTTCATCCATTTCTGCTCTTTCTTTTAACCAACTACACGGTTCGTGAATTCCCTTCCCTCCAACGCCCCGCTCTGTCTTTGATCCTGGTTGGATTTGATCGAGATTCGCCAGACCGCTTTCCGCGATTAGCTCGAACAAACAGAGAGAATGAATTCGGCCCTCTTGACCCGGATCTATAATACCAAGTTCAGCGAGCGACGATTAAGACGAGTCGTTTTATCTGAAAGTCGTCAGGGATCAGGAGGAAATGCGAAATTAGATTGGCGATTCTACGACGCTCGTCCCGCTCGAAATCGCGGCTTCGATGTCGGCAATATCGATAAGTAGATCGGCGTACTCGCGGCTCCTCCGGATCCTCTTGCCTCCTCTAAAAGAACTGGTTCTCCTTCTGTTTCCCCTCCGGTTAATCGATAAGAAAATTCCACGATGATCGAGCTTCCTTTTCTTCTTTCTTTCTTTCTTTCTTTCTTTTTTCTTCTCTTCTGCCTCTCTCTCTCTCTCTCTCTCTCTCTCGTTAGATTTTCTTCGCTGATTCGATCTGGATGTAATCTCGGATAAGCACGGCGAATGATTTATCGGAAAGCGGTATTAGAATCCAAGGTTGAAGCGACACGTGAAAATGAAAATTTAGAGCGAGATTCGAAGTGAAATCTACGGGGGAAACCGTAGCGAGTCGAGGAAAGCTAAACGGAAATATACAGATCGAGTAGAGTTTCGTGAATAACTTGAAGAAAACATCGAAATAATAATCCTAATCGAATGTCAATATCGATCAATGATTCGCATGCGAGATCGACGCAAGTCGAGGAATGTTGAACGGAAATATACAGATCCAAAGTAGAAAACTCGAGGAATACTTGACGAAATTATCGAAATAATAATCTCAATCGAACATCAACATCGATCGATAATAATTTACGTACGAGATGAATGCAAGTAGTAATAAAATCAATTATATTCAAATCGCGTCAGCTGAACAAATTTCCACTTGTTAAACACACCCCCCTGTCTCCACCTGACCCTGGCTCTGTAAAGCTCTGTAAAATCTGCTTGAAAATAATTTCCATATTGCACGATTCGGATGTTCACCGCGCCACAGGGAGAGCTTGCATAGGAAAGTCAAAGTTCGCGAACGGTCCATAGTGTCTGCCGGGCGATACAGGTCAGTAATTCATTGGTTTGCAAATTGATTCGTCCTGTGGTGCGCGGTGAACGAGAGAGAGAGAGAAAGAGAGAGTTCCTCGTTTCTTCGTCGTCGCAGCTCGACGCTCGAAGTTCGTCTTCGCGACGAACGGACGAGGGCTGTCGCGCAGAAAAACACGCTTGGCGAAGGCTAGATGAACTTATTGCGCAAAATTATTACAGTACCGCCGGAGCAGCTTAGCATATTGGACGAAGACGGAAGGTCTCATATACCCTATTATGTGCTTGGCCCGTACAGCGAGGGTGCTTCTCTGAATATTACCTGCGTCGCTGCTGGTGGTAAGTACCAGTTTTACTCTCTGTCTCTCTTTTTCTTCTTCTTCCTCTTCTTCCTCTTCTTCCTCTTCTTCTTCGTTTTCTTCTTTGCCCGTTGCCTCTGTATGTTTCACCCGATCGACGTCACTCTTCCCCTAGCCAGTCGAACGAAAAGAAAATGCGAAAGACCATGTTTCAGATGGTAATTCCTTGAACAATGCAGTCGCAAAAAAATGTCGAAGGATATTTCTCCGCGACAGTTTGATTTCAATGAGTTTTACCGCGAAACAGTAAACGGGATTGCCGATCGACTCTGCTGCGAAAATTGAAACGCTCGAGTATGAAAGATGAAAAATTAATGAAAAGATGGACGAACAGCCTTGATGTTTGATTTATTCACTGCGGTTCGTCGACGACGAGGTAAACGAATTTCACTTGAGAAACGAAAGATATGACGATGATGTGTATCGAATAAGATGTATCGTACGATATGCACGATAGTTTTTCATTGAACTAAAAACAGCGTATTTTTCTTCGCGAGAGAGAAAGTGAAGCAGAAAATCACGCGAAACGTAAGAAACCAGGGGAGCGACTTTTTTTTCATATGTAAACTCGAATGAACGTAAAGTTAACACCTTAAAATGCGCAGCTAATAAATTCTACGTTGAAACAGTCGGCCAGAGAATGGGGAAAAGTGCGTGGAAAATAGCAGAAACGGGAAAAATTTCAAGAATCTTTGAGAAACTTACGTGCGTGATGTCACGGAGCGTTTTTATAAAATTTCAACCCGATAGATGTAATTGCTTGTCGCTCAACGCATTCACATTGTGTAATACATCTCGAAAAAGTAGCAAAACGAAACGCTGAATGTACGTACGAAAATAAATTTCGAAGGAATTACTTTTCGAAAGATCACGGTATTTTTAATAATTTGTGAGAAAATTTTAAAAGATAAAAATCTAAATATTCCGAAGGCTAACTCTCGTAACTTTTAGTTGAACGAAGAATTTTTCCAAACTCTCTCTCTCTCTCTGTTAAGTTTGGAAAAAAAAAAAAGAAAATTTCCTTGAAACTTCCTAAACAGTCAAGTTCGGTTCTCGAAAATACCGAGACGTACCTCCAATATTCAGAAGCGAGGAAATTTTGACAATATTTCACCCGACATTTTCGACAAATTTCTGACGATCCTAACGTTGAGCAAACAAAAATGTCGAAACAATTCCGACAAAACGCGGGAAGCCACGCGGGCTTTTCCCAGCCTTATTGCAAGCTCGCTGTCCAATTTCTATTTGCAATATCGATATTTTTGATCACGCTCCGTTTTGCGTTCGCGCACGCAACGTGATCGGCGCTTAATCTCGATGTAACACTGACACCGACACGCGACCCGCACGCGTGAAAATTTCCATCAGCCGAACAGCCAGAAGTTGATCGCTTCGGGGGTGAGAGAAGTATGATTAAAATGAAAATTTAATAGCGCCTGATACTAGTAAAGAAGACGAAGCACACGGCTCTGTATCATATTGCGCTCGTCACTTTTTACGAATATATTCCAACCGTACATACTGGATGATCCGGCTGACTTCACTATTAACGAAAAGTTCAGCGTTAACTGAATTTAAGAAAATGACGCACTGTGACACGCTGTTTTTCCACTGTTAATTTGAAATTCTTTGTCCTTTGCAACGTGGAGAAGAAAATCGCTGTACCTTCCTACGAAAATTTTGTAACTATGTAGTTTCAAATAAATTTCGATAAAAAGAAATTAGAAGGTAGCGAGACTAGTCGATGCTTTTGATTTTCATAAAAAAAAAAATACTCTTTTTCAAATCAAAAAGTGTTGAATTTAATCTCCATACGTGAACAGATACTGCAGATATGAATAATTTGATATTATCAAGTGTGAAATACCAGATTTGTCGTAGGAGATGATATAGTAATAATTCAACGTTGCCAAAAGTAGATGAATCATCCTATATATGTACGTGAGCACGCGCATGTACGTTCGTCTCGTCATGTCTTCTCTATATATCTACCTAGCCTCTCTGAGACGGCAGACATACTTTCGTAGCACAAAGATCTATAAACAGACGCGAAAGGGAAAAAAAGAATGTCGTAGGACGTTGATCAAAGTAGAAATTATAAGATGGCACGCTAGCGAACAGGAAGAAGAAAGATTTATACTGGAAAGGTGGGAAACATAGCGAGCGAGAAAGGAAGCGTAGACTCTCCGAGTAAAACCATTTATTAACTCGTCGTCTTGCGAGCTTTTTTAAATGGTCACATTTTGACGAAGTGTGCCGTTTAGCTGCATCATGGACCTGTTTTTCAAGTAGCTCTTCAAACGTACGGCGTAAGTCTGAAGTAATCCCGCGGAATTGTCCATTTTTAATGAGTAAAATTTTAAATAAATAATTCAAAGTGTAACGTTCTGTAAAACTTTATCGTGATGATAGTGATCTAATTATATAACACGTACAGTTGACTTGACAAGTTAATTTGAACTTGCACCTTACGTGCATCAGAAATTATTAATTTTTGTTCTCTTTTGTTAAATAACACACCGGTCGGTCTCTTGTTGTATTCATGGCCAATTTGCATTGCAGAAAAGAAGCGAGATAGGAAATATCGAAACAGACAGAAGTCGGAGTCTAACTATGTCTAACTACTCCAAGTTGCCTGACTATGTATGGAGTTGTATTACTCAAAGGCATTCTCCTTCGGCGGAAGCGTTAGACTCTGACATGGAAACCATTCTATTGTACTTCTAACCACCTTTCACGGTAGAATTAATTTGCGTCGGGTTTGTTAATTTGTTGAACTTTTAGTACAATAGTAAACGGGAAATAAAATGTCTCGATGTAAGACCGCACAAGTAGTATAAGACTGGATTGGTCAGACTTATATTACATGACTGCGATAATTAAACTATATTTCCGTTAATTTCAAATCATCAGTAATCGTGCATGTGAAATTTCTCATTGGTCAACTCCCTTCCGAGATATCTTTCGAAATTTTTAAATAAAAAGGAATGAATTATTTAATTTGTTACGTCGTCGTTATTCTTACCGCCATTGAAACGTCTCGGAACTATGTAAGTGATTTGAGCAGGATCCAGATATTTTCAATTCAGATGGATAACCAGACTACGATGGATAAAGGAATATTCTCCGATGAAAGGAGCTCTGTGATGAATTTGGCTCCGTGATGTGCTGTACCAACAATTCTTATATGCGCAGTGTTCTGCTTCTCTTCTCGAGAAATTTGTCAGAATACTCCGAATCCGAACGTGCTCGTGAAATTCGAAAATATTTCCGTCAATTCCCTTACGGTGCATCGATCAACTGCATAAAATTGAAGAACGTAGGAGAATAATGACGTTGTAAATATTATTCTCTATTTGTACTTTAGAATTTAGGATTTATTTGCACACGATTTATTTCATCTTGTTTCTATTCAAACTTTTGAATCAATTACAGAAGCAAGCGATTTCGTTTGTTTCGAGAATAATGAGATTAAGAAGTTGGTCGTTTCCGTTTCTGTTGCAGACCCGATTTTAACCCTTAAGTTTACTTCCCACCAGGTCCAAGCTATTTTTCATACGAAGAGAAAAAGTATTGAATTGTATCCGAGGTGGAATGTCATCAATTTCTGTAACATTTTTCCACTCGGTATTCTCATCAACAGTATCGTGTTCATCTTCTTCATCCTCACTGTAACTTGTATTTGGAATTTTTCTTCTTTTTCTAGGAACTACTTCGCTATCACTACTATTGTCACTATCATTATTAGTCTAAAAACGTAATGCTTCTCAGATTTTCATTCTCATCGATAGAAATATCGAATTCAAACTCGTCGTCACTACTGCTAATATCATTGAAATTATTCGTTATCATCGTGTATCATTCTTTCAGAGTTCCCAGCCATATTTTTTACGGTTTTATTAACAAAATAAAATATAATAAACTAACTCTGTGTAAAAGAACTCCGATAACGCGCACGTTCTTTTGAAAAATCAAAACAAGACTGACTTTGCACGCGAAGAGCACAAAAGTGCACGTACACGGTAAAAGATAACAGAACGTAGATAACAAGCGAAAACAAATTCACAGAAATGACATGGCACAATACTTAACGCGTTAATAGTAAATATGACAACTCTAACAGTGATAAAAATAATAAATTGGCTTTTGCCGCCTTATACGCGGCATTGGACCCAATAAGTAAAAGTACTATGCCGCTATGGCGGTATTGGTCCGTTAAAGGTTAATACCTCACGATATCAATTGCAATCCACTGATCGTACCAAACAGCTCGTTAGTCTAAACGTTTTCTAACATCAAAACACACGTCATGTTCGATAATAATTTACCAGACGCATACCAGTGCCTATGCATCAAAAGGCGTGCCTCGCACGCCATCGTACACTCGCCAGGACGATGTTCACACGTCGACGACGTTTAAACGTGCCGCAAACCGCATCCCCGTGGTTCGTCGGGAATTTCCTCGCGTTTATTATTATTTGCAAGAAGGTATTTATTTATAGGAAATTGCAAACGGGAGGAGCTCTTGCCGAGCCCTCATAATTCCAAGTGTCTGCTGTCATTTCGCCAGTGAAACGTTATGGCGCGCCGCAAAATATTTCATCGACTGCCATTTTCCACCGTGAAATTACCATTTTACGTTTACTGCTTCTCTGGCTGCGCGTGATCCCGTTCGATCATTCTGGCTTCATCGTTGTATTTCGTGCGCCGCTCGAATCAAGAACACGAAAACCAGAAATTGGAAATAACTTTTAGTTGTTGGAAATAACTTTTCCACTTGGACTGAAAATCGGTGACTTTTCAGTATAGTTGAAGAATGTCTTCTTTTTTCTTTTTTTTTTCCTTTTTTTTCTTTTTTTTTTTTTTGATCTTTTAAAGCTGAATTTTTTGGAGATCGTAGAAGAACATTTGAATCTCTTGTCTTAATGATCGTCGATCTCTCCTTTGTAACTTTTACAATTATACGCCGGATAACGAGACGATCGAGTATGACTTGTGAACTCGTAAACTTTGATCGTAAAGTTTCATTGTTTGATTTGTTAAATTCGAATTACTCGACCCTGTTATCTATCATATAAGAGAATTGTTCATATATGAGAGGAACAAATTTCATTAGCCGAAAAAAGCTCGTCGCAATTGACATTATTCACGACCGAACAATGGAAATGCGCCCAACAAGTTTCCACAGTGAGTCGTAAAAGAATGTTAAACAAGCAATATCCACCGGCCAGTCGAGCGAATGTCGAAAGATTGAATGCGTTATGAAACGCTGGGCCCGGCACACAATGTTTCATCGAAACGTTATTAAACCGCTTTGGGAACGCATCGTTCCCCGCTAATAGTTCGCGCAAATATTTTCACACTACGTGGAAACACGTCGAGATAGTATTGTATCTGTATCGTCCTTCGCGCGTCGCGTCGCATCGTTTAATCATCTTCGCGGCCGCATCCGCGTGCCTTTTTTTTTCAATTTCGTTCGCTCCGCTATCGCTTGATTGGTCCAACATGCGTAAACAAACGCCCAGCAAAAAACAGGAAGAGGGGTGGGAAAAACGAAAAAACGGAAGTAGAAAATACATAGAGCCGCGGTGGAAGATCCGGCACTATGATCGAACATGGGGATATATCGTACGCGAAAAATTTGAAATTCCTATTTTCGGCGCGCGACTGTTGATTCGCCCCTTTAAATATTTGTATCATTCTCCTTGTTTATTGACACGGGCGAGAAAGAGAGAAAGAGAGAGAGAAAAAAGAACAACGCAAACACGAGAAATGCGTGCGATATATATATATATATTTTTTTTTACGAATAGAAACAGCAAACGAATCGTCGGCCTAGCAAAAGTCGTGTTGCGAGGAACAAAGGGCGAGGATCTTTAGATGATCGACAATTGATTTCGAAGAAACTTCAAATCGGGATTGAAAGCTCGTGAATGTGAATTTTTGACAAAGCTAGAAATCAATCGTGAGATTCCAAATTGGCGCGTACATAATCAGAGGAAAGTAACCGCAGGTGTGAAAATACAGGCTGGGCCAAAAATTACTTCTCATTTTTATTATTATTATTATTATTATTATTATTTTTCTTATATTTTGATGTTCTGTTTAAAAAAAAAAATAGATGGGAAGGAACTTAATTTCAGAAAATTTTGGGCAAAATCACGCATTACACGTACACATCCGAACAGAACAATTTGTCGATGGTATTAAAAAACAGCGATGACAAAGATTTTTGTTATTATAAATATTGTCGTATTGTTTCCTGCTAACTGATAGAACATCACGTTCCCAAATCTTACTGAACAATTCATGAACGAGTTCTTTGCCGATCTCGTTCTTGCGAACAAGAGATTCCGAACAATATCACAGAGATAACGAAATATCCCGTAAAAATTCTTTTCACCGAGGACCATTCTTCCGCGAGTTTCGCCTATCATCCTTTATGTCTCTAAGTAACTGTGATCGCTGGTAACATGCGCGCATCTCAGGAAACTGATTCGTTTCGCAGCTGCGGGCGAAAACGTAACGAAAACGTCAATACCGAAAGAGAAAACGGGGGGAAGCTAAGAGAGAATGCCTGAGAGAAAACGGAAGGAAGGAAGGAGATAAAAAGCAGAAGAAATGCGCGGAATTTCTCTTGAATTCTTCGCTTGTACGTCGAGGAATCGGCAAGAGGTATCGGGTGAAGCGAGGCATAAAACCGGGAAGGAACGATAGCGAACCGTCGGCGAACGTCGTTTTCATTCTGTTTCGTTTTCGAACACAGGTCGGCCACAGCCACGAGTAACTTGGTGGCAGGAGAATGCTCTTCTGGACGACACCTACGAAACCGTCGGTACCAAGAGGGTACGGAACGTGCTGCGATTAGAGAAGTTGGGCCGCGAGCATCTCGGTGCCATTTTGACCTGTCAGGCTTCCAACAACAACATGGTCACTCCTATATCCAGCTCTGTTACACTCAACATGAACCGTGAGTACAATAACGTTACATAGTAGCTTTCTGATACTAATGAAGGAAATATGGAAGGATTTCAAGAGGAGAAAGACTTCTCGACGATGAAATCAAAAATAATTCTAATTATAAAATGGAACGAAAATGTGTCAGATTTATGTGTGACAATTTTTTAATAGTGAAATTAGTATTCCAATAATATAATTTCTTGATCAAATTTTAGCTTCGAAGAACGGAAAATCGATCGATTAAATCCGAACGCACTTCAACGAAACCACTCGTGATCCGATAGAAGTACTACCGTACACTTTCAAAAATATCACTAGAAGAATTCGTAGCGATCTATAGTGAAATTAAATAACACACTTGCATCAGTACATACGATAACACGCGCGCGCTATTCGTGGTACCGAGAACAAGTCCAAACAAAAGCCACAAAACCTGTGGACACACAAATCTAATCCTCCGAAAAAAGGAATGAGAGACAAGAAATCCCTAACGTTTATTACGCCAAAGCAAACATCGTTTTCGAGCGAAAGCTTATTTCGTCGGTGAAACTATTCACCAGTTAAAAAAAAAAAAAAAAAGGAAAAAAGAAAAGAAAAAGGAGACTCGTGTTTGAACAGTTCTTAATAAAACCGAGATTCGATCCTGGCTCTCCATGTCAGAAGGCAAATGTTTGACAAATAATTGAACGACTGCCGGAGGTCTGCTAAAATCGTGTTCAACAGTTTTGGAAGCTTTCGCAAAACGGTATCCATTAGCCGGCTCGGACCAGTTTGAAATGATTACTCAAACACTCGGGGCCGGTTCCATAAACGCTGCGGGGATCTTGTCTGCAATTGATAGTTCTTTCGAGCAGAGAGGGCTAATGGATGGTACGCGTGTTTCAGTGAGGCCGCTGTGGGTCCGCATGCAAGGAGAGAACCGCCCATTTAGCGCGGGCACCACGTACGAGATCAGTTGCGAGGTAGTTGGCGCAAGACCGACGCCGAAAATCGCGTGGTCGAAAGGAAGTATGATACTGAGGAATGCCAGACAGACGGTAAGCTCAACAGATTTTCAAGCGTTTCGAGGCATTCAGAAAATAATTCCAGTGAAACGTGTCTCGGATAGAACACGGATAGATTCGACGTCAGCCGCAGAATACACTATGTTTCTACTTCATCTTTCTTTTCAAACTTTTCGAGAAAGATTTCGGAAAAATCTCGCCGCGTTGTTTCATTCTCTTCGATAAAAATTCCCGTTTATATCTTTTTGCACGCGAAAAGAAGATCGACGAAACTTTCGGCGGAAACAAATTCGTGCCCCCTCCCCCCCCTCGGGCCCCCTCCTTCGAGGAGCCGAGGGATTTAATTACGCCGTACGATAAAAAGAAAGAACATCTCCCGTGGTTGAAGAACCACGTCGTAATATCTCTCTCCCTCTGCGGAGATCTGTTCCGTGGCCAATATTTTGCAAGCGGCCGCGCAATTTCACCACGGAAAAGCAATCACGCTAAGTCTCTAGCCTTTGCTCTCTCTCTCTCTCTCTCTTTCTCTCTGTCTCTCTCTGCCGTGATCTCTCGTTCACCCCTGAAGTTCAACGTCAGCGTCGAGTTTTGCCGTGAATCCAAGCGCTATGGCCAGCGCGTTTGTTTTTTCTAGAGTGGATATATAGCGCGACCGCAGATCAGGCGGACCGGTTTCGGTAAACTGTTTTAAATTCATGAAAGTCTATCCCGCAGATGAGCCCCGACACCAACGTCACCACCAGCGTTCTCACGTTTGTGCCGAGTATCGAGGACGCCGGCAAGTTCCTCTCCTGCCACGGCAGCGTCCCGGATATCCCGGATTCCGAGATGGAGGACGGATGGAAACTCGACATACATCGTGAGTATAGTTTCTTCACTGAAATTTCACACAGACAGATTTTCGAGAGGGAGATGACGATATCTATCCTAATAACGATGAATATCTTCTTCCGCGACAAGTGGTCCTTCCTCGTGCCCGTAGATAATAGAAATTAACGGAGAGTGCTTTGGTTGCAACTAGTCTTTACAGACTAGCTACGGTTGTTTCTGGCTTTTCAAACGGTTGTTCTCTGCTTGAATACGACGAAAATAAACTACACAGGGATAAGAAGGAGAAGTTGAAATCGTACGAGGAATTAGGAACTTAGAAGAGCTACAAAATTCACCATCGCGCGAGAATTTTCAGTCATCTTGATTGTAAGTTCACGACGCGTCACAAATCGCTATGAAGCAATTCACATTTGGAATATAGCGATATAAAGCAACGTTGCTGCTGTTCAGTAAGCCAAGTTACAAACAAAGACTAATTACGATGCTTCAAGACGTTACGCGTACGGAGTAATCTACGACTGCGTCTGCAGTGGCAAAAAAATAACGAAATCGAAATGGGGAAAAGAAGCCAGCGTTGATTGAGAGAGAAAAGCCTCGTAGGACGAGACGAAAGGAAGAGACGAGGAAAATTTGTCAACGCTGTCGAGATTGCGCGCGGCTAAAAGGATTCCAGACCGGGTAGCTCTGGGAATCTGTCTGATTGGTTTGCCTGACGGTGAAAAATTTGAAAGTGCTCTCTCTCTCTCTCTCTCTCGGTTCTCTCGCGGTTGTCTTGTCCAGCACGCGGAGGAGACGGACGGCCGTGCACCGCTGTCCAATAAAAATGAAATACGATCGATGAGCGATTTATCGCGTCGCCACGTCGGATCGTGATTTAATTCGCGTAATCGATAGAGCAACCGCGTTTCGCGACTGGCGAGAATGCCTTTCCTGAAGTTTGTCTTTCTGGTCGACGTGTCGTCGTCGTCGTCGTCGCAGGTATCCATTCCTCCGCCGAAACTTTCCCCGAATACGAAATTTTAATTAATTCTTTCTGGAGGCTTCGCGAACCACCGGCGGCTGAAAGTTCGACCTCGGAACTCCGCACCGTTCAGTTGGATCCGTGAGCAGTATACAAGCGGAGGGAAAGGACGCGAGGTCCTTTGAGAATGATTAACTCTAACAAAGGAAATCGGTTGAGGGGAAGACTATGTATGCGTGTATTTCATGATCGAGAAATAATTGAGAAATTTGATTCGTTAATGCGCATAGTCAAAACAATGGAACTTGGAACGGAATCTGGACAAGAAGGCAGAAGACAGAAAATTTCAAACGACAAATCTGCGATTTAGTTAATCTAAAATTGTAACCCTGTCGTGAGAACTGAAAATCTCGAAAATGTCAAGCTGTCAATGATCCAGATGTAGAAATTCGATTGTTTCGAGAGTTGAAATCTCTAAACTACGATCGTCCAAGTTGTTAGCTTTAGAGTAAAACAGACGACGCTTTTTCGGTCGTGCAAACATAACAGGTGGAATATCTGCAGGATATTTTGGAGAGCATTCTCGTCGTTCTCACTCGAGACGACAATGCCCCGGCACCCATTGTTTTGCTCTCCATCTTATTGCTATGCCGCAGAAAAAGTGCACCGAATCTTAAGCAGCTAGATTGGCACGATCGATGCACTTCCTCGCACTCGTCCGGTTCTTCCGTTTTTTTTTTTTCTTTTTCCTTTTTAGACGTTTCTTTCGCTCGTACAGCCTTGCTCTGCATCGAATAGTCATCCTTCTGTAAATTTCCGCTCCACTAACACCCTCGCCACTTAAGAACCTGACGACAGCACGCTATTTCCCCGATGTGCAATCTTACAGTGGAACAAGCTTCTTGGCAGCCAACCAGAACACACTATAAACTAAACGCAAACGCTCCGACCAGAAGCACACCGATGCCAAATATTTAAAAGAATATTTCCAATGTACTATCTCCCTCCTCTCCCCCCTCCCCCTCTATCCCGGGGCCATTTATTCCCTTCCTCTTCTACCTCGTATCTCCTCTTTCGTTCGATCCGCAAATAATATTCGAATAACGAACAAGCGGCGAGAACAATCCGCGAGATCTTCCCCGGAATGAGATTCAACTGGAGGTAAATATTAATATCCACCGATTCGGGAAATTTTTCATTTTCCCTCATCGCAGGGAGGTGAGTTGATAAAAAACAGAGACTCGTAAATCGAATTTTAATAGGGGGAGGGGCAGGGGAGGGGGGATCATTTCGCTTCTCAGAAAACTACGGCAAACATGAGATTTAATTAAACCAACTGGTGACTCGGAATTTACTGAATTTTCTGGTGATCCGTCGATCCCGGCGGTTGTTCAAACGGAAAGACGGAAATCGGAATATTTAAATCGATAGAAATCGATCGGTGAAATTCCGTCGTGAAAACTCGACGATGAACGCATAAACGCGACGATAAAAAGGGGAAAAACGAGATTTTTTTTTAATAATTCTTCGGGTGAAATTCTCGTGCTTCTTTATTTCCCTTCTCACGCTCTCCGAGGCACACTCTGAAATCCGGGGGATTTTCAGCGCCGCGTCGTCTCAAAGGCCGTCGAAAACGCGCGCTCGCCTATCGAAATTAAAGCCCGCGTGCATCGTTGAGACGCGAGAGAGAAGAAGAGCGAAGAGAGAAAAGAGAGAGTTTGGAGAACTTATCCTGTCGAATCGAGGCCGTGTATTGGCTTCACGCTCGATCTCTCGCTGCCGCTATTAGCAAGAAATCCGTTGCTCCCTCGTGACCGTTCTCGTACGATATCATTCGTCCGTCGTTGAAACTCGAAAGGCAAGAACCAACGGGCGAACGAGCGAATGAAACGAAAGAAGAGAGAGAGAGAGAGAGAGAGAGAAGAAGAAAAAACAAAGTTAAAGCAAGAAAGAACGGGAATAAGAAATAAGAGCGATGAGGAGGGATGAAGAAGAGAGAAAGAGAGAAAGATCCCGTGGAAGAGAGCAGCCGCGATATCGATTCACGATGTTCGCCAGCCTTCTTGCTTATGATTTCACTCGACCTCGGAACTCGTAATACGAGTCCACCGAACAAATCCGATAATTCCGCTGCGAGATTCGTGCTTGCAATAACGACTGAATTTTTCCTCCACTTCTCCCGTCGTCACACCGTCACCGTGTTTCCATCCCGCTCGCTGAAATTATCGGCCAGCGCGATGATTATCGATGGGAAAAGATAAGAGAAAAGGCACGATGATGGATTTCGGTAGCTAAATGGACGAGAAAAAGCAGAAGAAACGAAGAGGAAGAAAACACCGCCACGGAGATGTAAAACGTGTTAATGTTGCCATTTTTGAGGACCAAAATTTAAGACTTTCGTTACTAAATATAAGACTTTTCGTATACTCTGTTACATAATTGCTTACATAACGATATTTTTCCTTTTTAATTTTTACGAATTTGTAAGTTAGTAAAATTTAATTGTGATTAAGTGTAACATAGTGACGTGCGTCTAGAATTTCTCTTTCGAACGGAAATATTACTTCTCGTTTTCTAATTTCACGATTTTACAAATTAGTAAAATTTAAACTGTACTTGTAATTCGTGATGGTGATTTGTGAAAATTTCACTGCTGCACGAGATTTCCTTTTTCAAGAGATATTAACAATGCCGGTGATCATGGATACTTCCCGTTTCTAATTTTACGATTTTACAAATTAGCAAAATTTAATCTGCACTTGTAATTCGAAACTTGCATCTTGTAAAATTTTCACTAATGTGTGAAATTTTTTTTTTTCAACGGAAATATTAACAATACTATAACAGCGATTGTGCACTTCTCTTTTCCAATTTTACAACTTTACAAATTAATGAAATTTAATCTGCACTTGTAATTCGTAGCTTGCGACTTGTAAAATTTCTTTTCCAACAGAGATTGTCACGAACTTGCAAATAACTTCGTCTAAGACTTTATCGAGAAAGTATCAATGTATCGATCACAGAGGAACATCGACCGCTTTGGAGAAGTGCTGTTGTTAAGAAAACATGTTGTGTGATGAAGCAGAGAAACATCGGTTACCAGTTTGACTTGGCTTTCTGATTTGCAAGAGATCGCCCGAAGGCTGAAGCCGGCGGAGGATTAACAAGGAAAATTGATTTTGTTGTTGTCAGAGCGAGCAATATTGCATTAGACGCGAGTGGAAATTTAACTTGCTTGTGTTGAAAATCGCGAACAGTAATCGCTGTTTGCTGTATAAATTTATTATATAAAGGATTTATTATATAAGCGTGTGTAATAGTTGTTTATCTCATAAACCATGCCAGACACTGACTAATAAAGTATCTGTCAACTGAAAGGGAAAATATATTTCCTTTTTTGTTATTAATATCGTGAATTAATAATATTAAAAATATTTCCTAGTGATAGTGTATACGATTGACGATCATAATTCTTACAAGACTCTGTGTTTAATTTATGAATCATTGTTATAATACTTTTTATAATACCCAAGTGTTTTTATTAAGCTGCTTTTACCAGGATAGTCTCAAAAAATTAGGATAATTTTTATTACTGTACTTTCATCAGAATATTCTCATTACAGGTTTTTTTATTCAAAAAGAGATAATCCCCATTTTTCTCATATTTATTACATTATATACAGGGTGGGCCAAAAACCACTTCCTACTGAAATAAATCTAATAAAATAAATTTACGCTGTGGCGGTCAACATTTGGAAGAAATTATCTTTAGAACATGATGAAAAACTCGTGTTTGAACCTAAATTTAATTTAAAATTCATAGTTTAGTTAGAAATAGTTTTTTTCTTTATATCTTGATGTTTTGTTTAACAAAAAAAAAAAAAAAATAGGTGAGAAGAAAGCTTTTGACTCATCCTATATAGAATTCAACGCCATATTCGGCTGTTGGACAAACACATTTTAATTCAAGGTACCTTTTCCAGAAAAAAGATACCTTGTAATAATATTCTCTTACTAATGATTTATGACAAATTATTACATAATAACGCAACCGCCCAACACACCCCATACGCTCATTATGAATCTCCAGTATCCCGAATCCTCATCCATACCTCGACCATACCTTAAAACCACGAATCATTTTCATTTATTTATAATCCAACATAATACAAGCAAAATGAATTTCAAAGTTTTGTTGATTATTTTAAAAAACTATATTTACATAATTGATATATTCAAGTTTATCAAAACTATATACTTTGAATTAGTAAACAAATATGAAATTCTGTACGAGAAAATATTTAATGAGATAATATTTCCTAACTTAACATTTCCAACATCGCTTCTTCAGAATAAGTTTTTATCAAAATTTAAATTATCAATTTATTCTACAATGCTATTGTACATATATTTAATACTAATCGTTTTCTGATATTAAAAAAGTATTGATAACATTTTATTTAATATTTATTTAAATAGCTTATATAACAGAGCATAATATTGAAAATATTAATGAAATTAAAAATTTTCAAATATATTTTAAAGATAATAAACTGTCTATTTTGAGAAAGATTATTTTAATCTATTGTATGAAGTTAGAAGCTTTAATTTTTTATTTCAATTAAATTAGAATATAAAATTCAATACTTTTATTAACAATAAAATGCCTCTTTCTTGGCTTTAATTTAACGGTACCAAAAATATATATAAACACGCCAAACTCCACGCGCAAGCAAAACAATCGCCTCCTTCTTATCTATCACTCCAACTACGTACTTACAATTAGTTGCACTGCGCCCAAAGCGCAAAACGCGCTCGCGCGTTGAGTGCAGTTTCCCACGTAACAAAACACCGTACCGTTTCTTACACAACGACACGGTTGAAACTTTCAGACGAGCCGGTGGTTATGCTCGAGCTCGGGAGTAATCTCAACTTGAGCGCAATCCGCGAGGGTATCGACGTTTATTTCGAGTGCAATATCAAGTCGAATCCCTGGGTCTACAAGGTCTCCTGGCGACACAACGTAAGTTCAAACCAAACCCCGTATAATAATCGCATCCCCTTCCCGTTTACTTGGATTCAGATTCGTCCGTTAAATTGAAATTTTTGCAAAAATAATTCCACGAGAATCTAGATTCTCGTTCGTCCATATTTCGCAAAACTTATTGGTTTCACATATTGAAGAGTCAGATTCCTCTTTCCGACAGAGGAAAGATACGATCCTTGACATTAATTTCAAATCGACTTTAATCTTATTGTATAGATCCACTTCGAGACACAATTTGCAGGCGATCCCGATCTTTTTGCTCGGGTCGAAGCGAGAGTGAAACGCAAGGACGATGGAACGTTTGCTAACAGTTGGATAACGAATCTGCGCGGCAGTTGCAGAATCGATAATTTAGAAGCAAGGCTGAAACTTAATCGAGAAACGTGATAAGGGGAGGGAGAAGAGGCGCGAGTGGCGCAGCTGTGACGCGAAGTTTCCGTTTAAAATTTACATGCTGATACAGGCCGACCGGGAACCAGCGTGTAAGCGTTCTTTGAACTAATAGCCAACGTTCCGCATCGATAAGAAATTTATCGGCGAGAGCGCCTCGGCGTTGACGTAAACCTAAGCTCTCCAGGCGTCTCCTTTAAACAGGATGAAGTCTGACGGGGATCATCGTTAATACGAAGCTCGCACAGAGGGGGGAGAGGAAAGAGCCGCGCACCGATTTCCCTTTGGACTTTGAGGTTTACGCTAGGCAATACGTGTTTTCGGTTTAGATTGATAGACCAAGTTCAAATTTCGCGCGTCACGCTGATCTTCAATATTATACGGGAACATAGAAGAAGCGACACCACACAGTCGGCACTTTTGGCACTTATCCGGCGGGACATTTGAAACGACAGCTGCCTGTGAGAAATATTTCCATCGTCTGTTAGAACCGTTATTGTAAAAGTGAATTGTGAATAATCGTGCAGTTTTATTGTTTGAACGCTATAGCAATCGAACCGACTCCCGACTTTCGTTTTTTTCATCGCGGAAGATATTCTTGTCAAAATCAACGTCAATTTCTGTTTGAACAAATCTATTTATTTTAATTGTCATTTAAATCATTTAAATGATTTGTACATGGAATATATTTCGATACGATTTTTCTAATAGATGGGTATTTCGATTTGTTCGATTTATATTAATATTTTTGTCGACTAATTAAAGTAGTTTATGCGCGTGATCCCGACGCCGTCTTAGAGTATTAAGAGGTTAAGAAATGGAAAATTGTGTTACGAGATAACAGAAATATAGATAAATTAAAGGACTACAACTATTAGCAAAAAGGTAATTGAGAAAAAAGGATAACGATTACTAATAAAGAGAACAGAATAATAATAATAATTACTAATAACATAAACAAAATTCTTCTGAAGTTATAACAAGTCTGCCTTCAATTATTTCTTGAATGATGCGAAGTGAATCTTTGTATTATTTACCAATTGTACATTACATTAATACTACGCGAGCAATTGCGCGTTTGAAACTAACAAGTATCATTAATACTTTGCTCGCCAATTATTCTGTTCAGGTAAAATCAGGGAGAATCAACAGAAATGTGACCGTGGCTCTCGTTTCAAAGCAAAATTTACTGCACAAATTTGTAACGCAGAACGCGTAGAACGTATAAGCTCTCTGTACAAACCTCAGTACCTTACGTTAACTAATTACTATTATAAATCTCCGCGAGTGTAAATAAACATTGTGCATACATCAACTAATAACCCATAATTTATCTATCTGCTATTTTGCATTAATTATTTTGCTTAGACAGAAATTTCCGTTGATTAATTACAAATACGCAAATTTCCACGAATATAAAATAAACCGCGCGAATGCGCAAATTAATCAATAACCTCGTTTGCACGACGCGCGTAACACGATTACCGGTAACGATCAGTAAATTTGACAAGAATGACTGATCGAAGTGACAAAAACAAGGATGACAATGGCAATATCAAAATTACAGGATCGATCCTCTAATTGTTTAATTAATCGAATTATTTAATCCATTATTTGGCGAAATATGATAAAATTGATAGTACACCTCGTAAATATAATATTAATAATTATTTTCACTCCTGCAAACGAAATGATCAAGGTGGCCCAATGTCAGTTGTTGTTGTTGTTGTTATTGTTGTTGTTGTTCGTGATCGTATCCGATAAATCAACGATGTGAGGCTATCGTGATTGCTATCGAACTGTGGTTTAATGAGCAGGTTCAATATTCCTATATATAATCATAAGCCTATTCAATATTAATCTGTTTGATATTGACGCGTTCGCACTGCCGCGGATTATCGACTGGTTACGTGGACCTGTGGATGTTTCATTTGTTTAATCAGCAATTTCAGCAGAAAAATGCTGAATAATCCCACTTGTTAATAACTCTTCTCCAAAGGAAAGAACAAAGAGAGAAAAAGAAGGAAGAAAGGACGTGGATGTTCCTTGGTTCCTTTCAGCCTCCGTTTTACACAAAACGTTGTCGTTATTAATTCCGTTTGTGTTTCAAGGTACGAACGTATTCTGATAGTGCGTCCCTGTTCTTTAACGCGCTTTTACCTTTTCATAGTTCCATTTCTCCCCAATAAGAGAATCCCCAATAAGAGTATTTTGCATTACTCCGTTTCATCGTGTTTATTTCGAAGCCCCGAGATGTGTAACTTCGCTGTTCGCTCTTCTCTCCGACAGAGTGTAGAACGATTTCAAAGTCCAAAGGACGGAAAGCGGATAATTCTGGCAACGAAAGATAATATACAACTTCTTTTTTTTTTTTATTATTAATATGCAGAGAGGAATTTTAATATCGGCTGCAGAATTAATTTCAATTTCAAGCAACAGTTACTTTTATGTAAAGTCCTAAAGTCCTAAGTAAAATTGAAACGTCTCGTCAGTCCGCTGGAACGTGATCGTTGACTCTGGTAAATAAAATTGCTCTGCAATTGACGCGTAAAATCTACAATCTTCATCCACTTCTTTCTCACTTCGATATTTTCGCCACGAGTTCGAACGGTCTGGCGCAAAGTTCCGAGCTCTCGATTCTCGATAGAAAGTCGAAATTCTCCGATAGAAAAGTCACCCAGTTTCAATGGGGTGTAATTCCGTGCAAAACGATCGCGATCTCTCTGCCCGATAGAAGCAAGACAGGGCAAGATTTATTTTAAACGAACGCAGACTCCTTTTGTTCCGGTACGTTGCACCGAGTTCCATAAATATTTCTTCGCGCCCCCTCCGGATCATAATGTGATTGTAGTTACGGGTGACATCTGGCGTCTTCGTCGAAACTCGTCGTTTCGCTCGAGAACGAAAGATTCTCGCCAATGACGCCGGTGAAAATTCGACATTTCGTTAGAAATTCGAAGAATCGAAGACGACGTGGTTGGCAATCGTCGAGAAATCGAAAAACTGTCGGAGCATTCTTCGCCTTGTTTCCCTCATCCCCTTCCCTCTCCTTCTTTTGCTCCTGCGTTTTTTTCTAATTTTCTTCTTTCTTTTTCTTTTCTTTTCATCGAGGAAAAAATTTATCCACGAAACGGTTGCTATCGATCGGCACGCGTATCAAGTCCACGGAACCATTTATCATCGAGAACGAGGCGCTTCGAAATTACCCGTGCCCTCTGTTGAATTGAGACAAGGAGACAAATGCAACGTCGCTCGCATAACCTCCATTTACGTACGAAGATCACACTGTTTGCAAGAACGTGATAAATACGATAAGACTCGTAAATATGATAAAACTTTAGAGAGAAGTAAGGAAAAGGTTATCCATAAGTTAGCAATTAGAACGTATAAGAGCAATCTCAACGATCCATCGTCTCTGTCGTTCGTCGTCAAAAAATCATCTATTCATATTTTCATATATATATACATATATATATATATATATATATATATATATATATATCATCACGACATTTTATTTCTCCACAGGGCAATCCGTTGTATCATAACCCAGCGACGGGCACCATAATCAGTAATCAAAGCTTAGTATTGCAAAGCGTGACTCGAAGCAGAGCTGGGATTTACACGTGTATCGGTAGCAATCAAGAAGGCGACGGAGAGAGCAATCCGCTGAATCTGGACATCAAATGTGAGTATATTGGCTATTCATCTTGGTGGTTCTAGTTGTTGTAAGATACGCGACCAGAGATATTACATTTTGCTCGTCCAAGATCGAAATATTGCGTGGAATTCATAATCCTCAATCGATGTTACGTGCATATATATATATATATATATATATCTTGTGTGTGTATATATATATATATATATACAAGATACATGCAGGCTGATTCACGTAACTTGCACACTCGAAATAACTTTTAAATTACGCTAATCTAATGGAAAATTGTTTGATACAAAAGTTGTATGGTTTCAAGGGAGGCAAAATATTGGCCTGTCAATTTTTTGTGTGTGTTGAAGAGGGTTTCAAAATTTTCAAGGTCATCTTTTTTTTTTTATGGACCATATATTTCTTTCATCGTAGATCGAAAGAATGTTAAATTCTAGTAAAAGAGTATTAAGTATTAAGTATTAAGAGTATTAAGTATTAAGTAAGATAATGGTTAAGAGGATATTTTACGATCATTTGTCTCGATGATGAAAACAGACAATGTTAGAAAATGTATTGTTGTATGTATTGTAACGCGGCAACATTTACCAATCATGGTAATGTCAATTTACATTATTGAGCACCATGGAACATGAATGTGTGACGTGGCATAGTCGGTCCGACCTTATTAATGGACGATTAACGAGACGAAAATATGCGGAATTACTGTAACGTAGACATGCAGGATATTCTGTAACAGTATAAGTGCAAGTGTTAATTTTAACTTGAAGAGCAAGTTTATGGGGCAAGTTTCTATGTAGAAACATTTCACTGTTCGCCTTCTCGACAGCGTCTTGCAAAAAGGCAGGGGAAAAAAGTGGCGACAACAAAAGAACGTAGAAAGAAGTTTCAATTTTTCAAAATCTCACCGAGGACAACATTCGTTGGCAACTTTCGTTTCATTAAAAGTTCGTATCGCGACGCCACCGGCAAACATCACCGGCGGACTCGATCTTCGGCGAAAAAAGAAAAAGAAAAAGAAAAAAATTTAATTAAACTACGAAGGAAATTTTTACAAAGGATACGCGAGGCAATTACGACGTGAAAAATTAAAGACAGAGACTTGGACGACATCCTTCCTTTTAAGCGACAATCGTCAATTTTCAAAGACTCGAGCCGCTTATATTATAATTCTTCGCCGAATATCTTCAAATTGTTCGTCGAATATAGAAAAATATATTGTAAAACATATTAAATATCAAGATATACAAATGGCAGTTATCAACTAAACGACAATAAATAATAAGTCAAGTAACAATAATTAAGCTGAAATCAAATGATAAATAAGCTGTGCAAATTCGAATAGCCTCGAGCACGAGTGCAAAGCTCGAGTGAAACACAACGTTGAAGCAAATGCTGCTGCAAACGAAATCCAAAGGAGCGAATAAAAGGCATTCGGATAACCTAGAAGGTAGGCATCAAAGCCCAGAATCTATTATTTTCAGCTCGTTGTAGAAATATTTAAAAAGTACGAGCCTCGCTGGCTTCTGCGAGACTGCATTATGTGGCGTACGATGCCGAGCCAACGGATTGTTACAATTCCAGCTTTGTGGAATTTATACCGATTCGGATGAAGAGTGAACTGAATTGTAAGACGGAGGAAGAGAGAAGGGAGAGAGAATCAGGTGAAGAGAGAACATGGTATACCAAGTGGCGTTGGCCACTAAAAGCGTTCAAGGAAACCGACTTGTAGCAACGTGCTTTTACCGCGTATAATGAAACGTTTATACGAGGAACGCGTATAAAACTAAAATCCAACGTCAATCACGGTCAGTAATAGAATGCAATTTATATTACTTTGCAAAGCAATATAACCTCATTTTTGCGTTAACAAAGTCTATCCGATACGTGTTCTGCGTTCCTCCCCCTTCCCCTCCTTGATACATTCGTTATTTGTGTTTTTTACGTTGTACATGAAATACACGAGGTATACATTCAGCCCTGTGTAATATCGTTTTTTCACGAACATGCCAGTATTGATCATTAATTTCGCTTTGCGCGAATAAAACTTCTTCTTGTTTTTTTTTCTTTTGCTGGAAATTAACGTAATTAGCTTCGTCGTGAACGATAATAAACCACGAATGAAATTTTTGTAAAATCTTGAGTCGAGACACACACACACACACACACACACAAAAATTAATAAGGATAGCGAAGATTTAAATTGCCTCGACGAAAGAGAGTAATTCAGTGTATAAAATTAAATTGCTGGACAGAGAATATAACGGGACATAAAACGCGACAGAATGTGTAGTAATGGAGAGGAGAGAAACTCTGACAATGATGAAGCAATACGAAAAACCTAAAGGAAACGCCATAAAAAAATACAAGAAGAAATGATGTTTCCACCAGTGGAAATAGACGAATTTCACAATGTCCTCCAAGATGAAGGAAACTTTATTCAATTTTTAGAGTCCCTTTTAAAATTGAGGAATGGCAGCTTTAAATAGAATGAAATCGAACTGAAATTGACGATGCAGAAATAGGGGGCAATAATAAGTAAACTCATAAAGTCATTACATATTAATATCTGATATGTATTAGTATAAAATATCATAAAATTGTTAAAACTTCAAAATTTATGAATACACGAATACATCTTTTCAACTATCATCAACCAACCCTGTCCCCTGTACGATTTTCTGAACCTGGTATCGCGAGGGTAAATATAGAAAATTTAATTCGAAATTTTACCAGAGGGCGAACACTTTAATTTACTTTAACGAACACTCTCGCCAATTTGTTCGCGTAATTGGCCAATTTATTCATTACATTATTGGACGATTAATTAAATTAACCACGAATTTATTTCACAGTGTGCGTACTGAATGACGCGTACAATACGTTGTTGAAACTTCATCGTAGCTGAAATTATAAATTTATGAAAGTAGGGAAAATAGACGTGAGAGATTGTTTCTTTTTTTAAAGGCCAAGAAGCCGGCGCTCTTTGTCTTCATTAACGATTTATTTTTGAAAATCAAATGGCCAGACGTTGGAGAAGTGAATTTTCTGTGCCAAAGTTTTTCGATGACACAATCGCGCGGGCAAACGCGGAAAAACAGACGAAAGTACACACTTTCTTTGATTTCAACTGCATCGACTAAGATTTTATCACTTCCACTCCGAGCGATCGAATCATGGCGATCCAATCCGACGTCGATTCTGCTTTCAATTTACAACACTCCAATTTCAAATTCTCTCTCTCTCTCTCTCTCTCTCTCTCTCTCTCTCCAACGAGAACGTAGAAGTCTGCCATTTGGCAACAAACTCCGAGAAGAAAGGTCAAGATACGTTAATTCTCCGCGTTTTATTTCATTTTAATTCATTTCAAACGTCTCAAGTTTGCTCTCGTCGAATTTTTATTTTATTAAATGTGAAAATTCGACAATTTTCAATCTCTATCACTGGGCTTGAAGTAACAAGTTCTCGATTTTACAAAATTGTTCAGCCGCAACATCGATCTTGTTGTCCATTTACGAGGTTGAAACTTCAGCCCTTCAGCTCTCTCCAGGGCTCTGTTGAACCTGCAGAAAATTTGGTAAATTCCGTGCATCAGAGTTTCTTGTCCCGCGGAAGGAACGTTGAGGTATTTATCCTAATTTCGCTCGTGCCAACTTCGGTCTCGTTGTGTCCACTTCGTATACCGAACCGTCTTGTCTTCATCTGCCTTGAATTTACTTTAAACTTACTTTGTTCGAACTTTGTTCCGGAAGCGAGCTTCCACGGGGGATGTTCAACGTATTTTATCAAATTCCGGTGTAACTACTCTTGACATTCGTTCGTCCACATCGAATGAAATTTGAAAACATGTTTAACAGTCTTGAACGCGAACGAAGTTCACTCTTCACGAATTAAGTTCCTCAAGGACTTGTCGAATTATCTGAACTACTTTTAACATTACAGAGAGCATTTTTAAAAATGTTCTCTCTAATGAATTCAATTGCCGTCAGTCAGCTGTTATTACATTGACAAAAAAAAAAAAAGAATTCTGACACTTCACTACAATCTGACTTAAAGAACGAATAGTTGAATAGTATAATAACTTTGCACTTTGCATCGAACATTCTCTTTCTTAATTTTCTTAAACGATCTCGAAGTCTTCAAAGCCTTATAAAATTCTCAATCACGTTTAAACGGATGTTGGAAAAATTAATTTCCTGTCAAATATTCTCTCTTATATTCTGAATAACTTCTTTTAATCTGGGCAAGAATTAAATAAAATTAAATCAAGCGTAAAGAAAAAACACAATTTCTGTTCTCCACGAAAAAAAAAAAAAAGAAAATTATTGTATTGATAAAAAAAAAGCTCTAAACGCTTCACTACACTCTATTAATTTCTTGTGTTCTCTGTCAGATATTCTCTCCGAATGTAGTTGCTCCTAGCCTAAACAAGAATTAAAAAGATCGATCTCTCACAAAATTCGCGATCACACTCAAACAAACGTTAAAAAACACGCGATTTCTATTCGCCACAAAGAAGAAAAGGAAATTATTCAGTAAGTTGTATTATTGCATTGATAAGAAAACTTTGACACTTCGCTACAATTAATTTCTTTCCTGTCAAACTCTTTCTCTCTGGATGTAACGCTTTCTAACTTGAGCAAGAGTTGAAAAATTCAATCTCGCGGAAAATTCGCGATCACGCTCGAAAAATACGCAATCTCTGTTCACCACAAAAAAAAAAGAGAAAAGAGGAAAGAAAAAAGAAAAGGAAGGAGCAAAGCACTCGAATCGATCCAACACCATCCACTCTCTCTCTCTGGTCCACCAACACAACCTCAAATCCCGAAAAGTACTCTATCCTCGAGTCACAGCCGCTAAATCACGCGGACCGCAAAATCTCGCGACACCATGCCGAGCTGCTCCATGAAACGAGGCATCCCACGTTGAGCGGCCAGAGCATCCCATTCTCCTCTATCACGGAGCGCGCGGATCCTCCGGACGCTTCCAGGGCCCTGGGCTATCGAGAGGCCACGTGGCACACACGCGCATAATTCCGCACGATCCATCCTGAGTTCCAACCCAGAACCCTGTGTGTGGTGTGTGTGTATGTGTGTGCATGTGTGTGCGCGCACATGTGCACGCGGCCGGCCGCGCACGATTCGAATCTCATCAAACACCGCGCGGCAGCCGCCTTTAACTGCCTCAGACGGGCCGTTTAACCCGGCGGACATGGCATCGTGCACGAGAACACGAGAGCAGAGGCTTCTGGCCTGGTGAATTCCGGCATGTGTCAGACATGTGGCTCGTCGATCGCAGAGGGCCAGAGGCAGCAGTTGCAAGCGTGTATGTACAGGCGCGTGGCCACGCGCTCCGACGGATTAGCCGCGGCAGTTTAACCGGCGTTAAGGCCATTACACACTGATTCGCCCGGATCTGTGACCATATGGACACACGCGAGGTGAGACCGACTGTCAGCCGATCGCAAGTTACAATCGGGACTTGAGACGCCGGATTACGTCTGTTACGTAGGTTACGTCTAGAGGCTGCGCCGTAGCCCATGCGTCTGCACCGGAAATCGAACGACCGGGCCAAGATGGATTGTTCGCGTGATAATGGATGACGGAAGCAGCGATCTCACGACCCTGTGTTAATCATTTCGATTCACGCCGTGGAATTATTACAGGGTGAATATTATCACAAAAGAAACGGTTCTGGTAGATCGTACTCGCCGAAACTAAGTGAAAAAAAGTTGACAACAAACTTGAAAAAATTTATTGTTTCAAAAACTAATAGTTCGAGAGAGATTCGTAGTTTCAAAGTTATTTCGAAGATTTTTTTTTTTTTGGTTTCGGTTGAAGAAATTTCACTTGTTCGCTTCGAGAGTTATCATGTGTATGCATAAGTGGTTTGCCTTATAATTTCTTCTCCTTCTGATTACAGGAGGTTTACTCTTGCAAAAATTCCCCGCATGTGTTCTGACATCTTTTCACAAGCCGATTTCAACCGAAACAAACAATCGTTTATAACTTTGAAACTATTAATTTGTCGACCCGTATTTAGGACTTTTCCTCGCGTTTCGGCGAGTACTATCTACCCTTAAAGTTTTAGAATCAACCCTTTTTTCTATTCACCCTGTATACTAGAATTTTTACTCCATTGCAGTTGGACACGCTTTTGAGATTTAACTTTGATTTGAAATTTAAATTAACCGAAGTTTGCTTATCTTTAACAGATAGATCGATTGTTTGCACGATCAAGTAATAATGAAAGAGCGAGGGTGCACAAGGATAGTGTAATTCGCGATTTATTTATCAACGATAAGAGAAACGAAAAATTCATATCACGAGTGTACATACGCCTTACAACTCTTGATTAATTGCGAAACAATCCGTGAAAAATTTATAATACAGATTTATAGTAAAGATTCATTATAGTACAAATTATAATGCATTCTCCATCGCGTTTGTATTATCAAACACGACGACCAGCCGCATAATTCCGACACAGCGAGAGAAAAAAATTAAACAGGACAGCAAATTAAGCAAATTAAGCTTCTTTTCTTGGATCGCTGTTATCTTCAAAGTTGGAGTCACCGATAAGGGTTTGCGTGGACGCTTTTTAAATAGTTCGCTCATTTATAAGCTGGACAATTCTTCTTAAGAATTGCGCGGGGAAAGTGTTCGCCAGAAAATCTTAAACGTGTACAGAACAAGTTTACCAACTTCAGCACGACGAAATTATACAAATGAATTCAAGAGCCATAGGATAGATATTCATAAAATTACAGTTTCAAGTCCCTGTACGAGCTAGCGTGGCTCGTAATTGCTGGGAAATTCATTAATAGCAGGAATTTTCACTTGAGGGGACACGGGAAAGATGCACGGTATGCACTCATAACCTGGATGATTAGAATATACATTAAATTAAAAGAGTAAGTAGAATTTACGCGATTAAGTAGAAATACACTGCGCTTGGTCAGACACCTTCTCGAATGCTGTACACTTATCCTCTGCAATAATAATTTATTATACGTAATTTCTATCGTAATACATGATGCATTATTTATTATTATATATAGTATCCCACAATGGTGATTTACTTTACATTTCTAAATTTATTACGTTTGATTTTATTATCTCTATCATATTGTGAAAATATCATACGAATAACGCATCAGTAAGCCTGTATAATTTTCACGTAATTTCTACTTTTATTTGCTACGTAATTTCTACTTTTATACTTGATAAGTGTATTAAATCCATTCATCGCGAAACTAATCACAACATAGTGTAATCAACAGATAGTGACACCAAAACAAAATATTTCATATATACACATCATATATACATATATACATATGTACATATATACTTCATATTATATATATATAATTCAATAGTTATAATTCAATAAATATTTATATAAATATTTATTGAATTAATTTCAAAAATTTATTAATAATATCAAATATTTATATTTACAATTCAATAAATATATATACTTCATTATACATATAAAGTATATATAAGCATATGAAGTGTATATGAAATATATGTATGAAATAATTTGCTTTAGTGCCACTATGTATTGATATATATACACCATTCCTATCGTTCGATGGTTAATCAAACATGACTCTCAGAGGCGTGTACGAAGAAACAACCGCGTTTCGTAAGAAAACCGCGTGGGCAGAGCCACGTGTCAATCTCCTGCAGGGACATTAAGAGCCGTGCTAAATCATTACGACAGGTTTAGCCAACGGATTTACATAGGCGCCATATGTACACTCGCGTGCACACGTATGCAGGCGAGCGTAACGTGGCGTGGCATGGCGTGGCGTGCAACGAATCGACCGATTCGGGAGTGGCACGTATGCATCCCAACTCCTCGAACCCTCTGCCTATCCCTGCAAGCGGATAATTTGCTTTTTTTTTTTTTTTTGATAAAGATATTTAACACTTTACCGACCGGTAATATCGTATATTAATGTATACAAATATATTATTATACGATATTAACACTTCATCGACCGGTAGTCTATTAATCGTCTATTACTTACCGCTATCGGTCGGTAAAGTGTTAACTTAGGCTTGCGAGAGGACCACACGCTGGACCGTGATGATACACGCGTATCAATTTCGTTAGCTTGCAACATAGTCAGCCGTTCACGCGCGAAAAATTCATCGAAAATTTCTCTCATCGAAGAGGAAATTTGAATTCGTTAATTTCATTCGTTTCGAAGGGAAGCTTGAGAAATTGGGGAGTGGGGAATTCTGATTGTAAGAATTTTTCATTCTTTCGTGTCGGAGAGAGCCAAACGGCGAAAGACGTGACGAAACACAATTGTCACGCTTTTCGCGAGCCCTGCGCGTAAATTCGCGTAATTTGCGCGCTATTCGCGCACAATCGTCTTAGAATTACGCGAATCGTCAGGTGACGATTGCCGTGACGCGAGCGAAGCGCTCCACGCTTCCAACAGGAAAGGGGCACAATTCGCCCGGGCGAAGGAGTCATTTCCGCAATGGCGGAGAACGACTCAATTCGTTTCGCGTTTCCTTTTCAAGCCCGGGTCACTCCTCCGTCGCTTTGTGTTTCGTCTGGTAATAATTTACATGCAAATGGACGACGCGCAAGCGGCGCAAGGAGGGGAGAGTACAGAGCGACTCGTACAGTCAGAGAGCAACAGAGACGTAGAAAGGAAGTCGAAAGGGGTGATCCACCCGTCCGAAGAGAGAGGAACGGACGGTTTTTCGGGCTCCATTTATGGCGGTAACGAAGCTTAAGATTTCAATTCAGCTTTAGGACATATAATTACGCGAGCGGGAAGGAGAGGCCGGCCCCGCTTTCTTCAGCGTTTTCGCTCGCCGGAGATCTTAAGCCGCTTAGTTGCCTGTAAAATGGCGGCCGAGTTCCGCCGGGGCGCAACGACGGAACAAAGAAGGCGCGGATTAAATGCGAGACGACGTTCACAGGATGACGTTCAGGCTTGCACGAGAATAAGGGATTATTAAATGGGATATAATTGTTGGATAACCGGGACCGAGAATTTCGACCAACAGACCTCCTGCCTGGTGAAACGGTCGTTCAGGCCGTTTATTTACGCTTACCGGCGAGGGAAGAGTTTCGTTGAGAGTTTGCTTAAATGGGCCGAGCGGACCACGTGCACAAAAGCTGAACTGTGCCCTGCTCTCGTGTTCTCGCGCAAGTTATAAGTTCGCGTCGTTTCCTCGAATGATTTTGTTCGATCTTCGCAAGAAACGATAGGTTTACTGCTTTCGAGATTGAATTCGTCCGCTCCATGTCATTGCTTTACGTCGAAATTTTCTCGAACTAGTCAGCACGAGCTTGAAAAAGTATTCGTCGAGATGAATTTTGTTCTCGTTTCAGTGATACAAGTCGGCCGTTGATCATTCATCTATTGAATGAATATCAGTAGCACGAGTTAGTCATTAATCCGTCAAATCAAACAAACAACAGAACCATGGAAGCATCGGAATTCGATAAAAGTCGGATTTAACTGCTCGAACGGACTCGTTACTATCGTCGATTAACAATAATTATCGAAGCGATTTCCCACGTACGGATGTTACGCTGTCAATAAACGCGCGTCTGGGGCGGGTGCGAGAGCAACATGCGACAGCCCTTAAAAATTCACAGAGCCGCAATGCGTCGCGACGTCTAACGATCACGTCGACGTCGGTAACGTCCTTAGACATTCAGACGGATCGATGTACCCAGGTTCGCGGATCGAGAAAAGTCCGAACTTCACTGTCGTCATTCGATTCTCCCTGTAATTGCATTTCCATCTCCCCACTCCCCCCTTTTTCACTCTTTCTCTCTCGCCCTCTCCCTCGAGGGAGAAACGAGGGTGGAAGTTGTCGGGCCATTTTTATGAATGACACCGAGAGGGCAACCACCTCCGACCCTAGAGAGAGACCGAGAGGAATTTATTTCGAACGTAGTCTCGACGTAGCGCGATTAATAATCGAATAGATCACGCCATTCGAGATCGCGGCAGCTGAACGTGGCCCCACGCGATACGGTCGTTGGTAAATTTGAACGCAAACAGGCACTTCGTTAATGGGCTTAGCCGTCAAATGAACCATTCCGTAATTACTTTTCTTCGAAACGTAGTCGGCTAAAATGTCCGAGGAAATATAGTAGTTGTTTCGAAAATTATCACCGCTGATCGGCGATGTGTACTCGTGATTTCGATTCAAAGATTTGACGATTTTACTTCAGATTTATACACCGAATACGTATAAACATCACCAAATATCCCTCGTGAATAACGTAAACCACACTCTGCTTCCTCTCTCGAGGAATCAATCATTGCTTCGATAAAGGGGAAAAAAAGCACGTCGAGGAACTCGCGAGAGTAACGTTCCATTTCACATCTTCGACATTTCCTAAGACCTAAAAACTTTCCAACATTTGAGTTCGAACTTCTCCATCGATCAGTCTCTCCGATCAGTGTTGTTCGTTTTATTTGAGCAGACTAAACCAATCTACAGACGAAACGTGATTACAAAAACTATTGATGGTAAATCAAATGAATTATTATTAATGCATTGATGACAATGTATTGATTACTATACTTACATATGAAACTGTATATATGTGCATACAAGTATATAATTATAAATATATATATATATTATAATTATAATTATAATTAAATAAAATATATTATAATCATAAATATGTAAATAAATTATATAATGTAAAGACAACTAAAATTTCTCACATTATATACATTATGTATCATACAATACAATACCATGCCAATATCTTTCGTAGCCAGCCTGCTTAAAAGAACTAGCACACCAACTGCGTGCGCAACGCCGGAAATACAATGTATTATGGTAATCGCCGCAGCTGGAGGAAAATAGAGAGTCGATAGGAATGAATTCAATGATCCCCTCGTTCCAGTCCCGTCCTCGCTTCGCTTATGGCCGTGGTACACGTGTTTGCGTATGCACACCCATTCAGGGTACGCCCTCGTTCGCCTCTCTTCGAATTCCATCCACGTACGTACTATCGCGCAGTTTGTACCTTTGCGCGTCGATTAAACTTACCATCGCCCCCCTAACCAACCGTTTCCAACCCCTTTGCCTCCTTACGACAGCGTAGCCCCTTCGTTGCACGCCTTCATTTCCGTCTCTGTCTTCGCGACATACGGTGCAACTCCGGCTCTCCTCTCTTCCAGCTAATTGCCACTAATTCCGTGCTTTCCTGCTCCTCTACTCTCTCTCAACTACTTTGAACCCCTTGTTGATACGCGATCGTACTCTCTTCCTCTCCCTCTCTTTCTCTCTCTCTCTCTCTCTCTCTCTATCTATCTATCTATCTATCTATCTATCTATCTATCTATCTATCTATCTATCTATCTATCTATCAATCTATCTATCTAGCCATCTATCTATCTATCTCTCTCGTACACATACACAGGTTCTGTATCTTGTTTCTTGCTCGCCAGCTTTGCTCCGGCGTCCAGAGTTTGTTGACGCGACTTGACTAACCTAAGCATCGATGCAGTTCGGTTGATCGGCGGAATGTTGGTAGCTTTGGAAATGTAAATCGAGCTGATCCGGCCGGATAATAGAGATTGCGATGTAATGAAGTTGTTGGAATTAGTACAACGCGCTAATTAATGGTATTTTGAAACTGTTTTCGAGAAACAGGGTGAAAGTTCTCGCCCATTCGAGATCAATTTATCGCTGGACTGGATAAAACGAGGTCGGTACTTTTGAAGATGAATTGAACTGCTTTCATCAGTTCTGAACGTTCGACAATGCCTATTGTTTTGGTCGAGAGAGAAATCGTCTTTGTCGGAAAAATGTATTTCAGATTCGTCGTAATTTTTTAGAAAAGAGACGGTGGCTCTTCGTTTGTATAGAACGACATATAGAGGAATATAGTACGAAACTCTCGAGGACAGAACGTAACGAAATTTCTGCTCTTGGGAACAGAACAGAGTAAAATGTAAGCGGAGCAAAGAGAACCTAACCGAAGGAAGGAAGAAAGGAAAGGTGAATGGATGCAAGAGGTAAAGGGCCTAATTGGTGAAAGCGTAACAATATTTTAGATGACAGAACAGTGAAGGTTGGGTCAAAGGATGTATTTGCATGTACAGGTTAGACGATACTCTTGAGAATTAGATCCTTGCGACAGTAAGTAAGATAGTTTGCTAATGATATTTGAAGCTGAAATAACTAATGATTTAACTAATGAATTTGAAACAAATGGAAATTTACCTTCGTTTCTATCAATTTTTACGCGTTTCTTTGTAAACGTCACTAGCACAGAGAAATTTCCAACGTATCTAACAACCTCGTACTATCAGACGAATGATTTATACCATTTATACGATCGTACCGTATTGGAAGAAAACCTCATTACTGAGAGCTATAATACGCAATTGAAACATTTCTCTTACTGTGCAATGCTGTTTCCGAAAAGAGCATCGATCACACGCGAGAGGAAGAGAGAAGCAACGTAAATAATTTGAAATTTATTTTAACACGGAAATCCATAATACATCTACCAAAGGTTATCTACGATAACACGATTACAGAGCTACTTTCGAAAGCACCGTCCCTCCACTAATACCAGACGTATTATATCTCGCTCAGTCTTTGATCTCCCGTCCAAACCTTATACAATTTCAGTTAAGCGAATATAAAATTATAGGTGCCTTTGAATCGGGTTTCAGAATCATCGACAGAGCTCGTTCCCGATGGACCGAATAAATAGGCGAAGAACGCTCGACGTATTCAACTCTCCTCCTCCCAAATTCAGAAAACTTATCAAAAGTGTGTGGAATGAAATCCTAGAAATTTCGTAAATTCACCCTCAAGAAACACGTACGCACACCAGCGATCGTTCCAATGTTTCGACGAAGCGCGGTCGAATTTATAATCCCATTGGCTACTGTTGGCGCTCATTTCACGTTGCTCGAATCAAACTAAAGGTGCCTATAGGCAAATGTTGTTGTTTGCACAATTGACAGCAAACCTCATTTGGATCAGATGCAAGTGAATTCTATAATAATCAATTACATGTTCCGTTAGTTGTATATTATTTAAACATGATTATTTTACAGTTTTTTCACTTGAAATTTCATTTAATGAAATCCTTCAACTGAAAATTGCTCTCTTTTTTTCCATTCATGTTGGTTACTTTGGCAGGCAGCAGGTTGGTTAGCTGATCAGATCGAAAATAGAGATTTCAACGAAAGTATTTTTGAGGGAGAATTGAATGAAATTTCTACTCTCGGAAGAATAAATTTTCAATCACTAGCTCTTTTTTTCATTTTAATTGGTTTTTTATTGGTAGATAGCAGGTTGGTTAGCTGATCGAAAATAATGAGATTTCAACGAAAGTATTTATGAGGGAGAATTGGATGAAATTTCTACTCTCGGAATAGAATAAATTTTCAATCACTAGCTCTTTTTTTCATTTTAATTGGTTTTTTCTTGGTAGATAGCAAGTTGGTTAGTTAATCAGATCGAAAATAATGAGATTTCAACGAAAGTATTTTTGAGGAAGAATTGAATGAAATTTCTACTCTCGGAAGAATAAATTTTCAATCATTAGTTTCTGGCGCTTATCTGGAGAATATAAATAAAAAGTCATCGTTTCTTACTTCCATAAACTCTGAATTTTTGAAAAATTTCCAAGAAGGAGAGTAAACTTAAGTCTTTTAACTAGAAATGCCTACATCTACGAAACTTTAAAATGGAAAGGTGCGGTGATAAATTAATCAAGAAAAGGCGCAAGAAAACATAATAAAGAAAGGGAGATGAATGCAGGAAATATGACGTAGTAGGTTTACGTATTGATGTCATGTTTCGAATTGTATCGTACCTTACTAGATTATTAGATATATTATGAAATAAAGCTTACAGTTACTGTTTATAAATCTTTAATATATTCACTAACAATTTAATACGGAATACGAATAAATAAATAAATAATATTGGTTTCACGTAGTGTTTTGATTCGGTGTTTTGATTATTTCAATATACCTCCTGAGATAATGCACGCTGACGAAAAATTTCGCCGTTCTCAGTGCAGGTCGCGATTGAACTTCTGCCGTATGCTACGCGCGATATCAAAGTCTGTCCTAGCCAAGGAGTTAAAAGAAAGAGATCGGGATTGATTAGAATTCCTTTGTGGTGGTAGTCGTTAGCGCGGGGGATTCAAAGATTAATAATCGTCCGTCGCTGATCAAACCGACCTCGTGAAGTGTCCCGTCGACATGTTCGACAACCCGTGAACGTTCGATAATCGATCAGAGAGTCCCATAAAAGAGCGGAAACAGTGTCTGCATGATTTAACATTTTCAGCGGTTTGCAACGGTAGAAACGGTCGGGCCGCAACTTATCAACGGATTAGAGCGTGCAGATATCGGATGCATTACGGATGCTTCTGACTCGAGATGATGCATGAACATCGATACACCGGCCTCTGCTAATCAGATACATTAATTAACCGCTGTTAATGGATATTGCAAAGCGTCTGGGGCAAGATCCCAGGGATAACGTGGATCGATCGATTCTTCGCTCCTCGACTCGAGTTTCCACTCGTTCCGATATCCTCGATGCAGATCAAGGCCCTCTTTATCATCCACTTCTTCTTTATCATACTCTGCTCTCCTCTCGTTTTCCAGTCAGTTGATTTGTTGATTATGCAAATTATGTACACGCAGAATATTTTGTCCGCGACGGGATAGGAATCTGGGACATACACACGTCTTAGCAGATGATTAACAATCCGTTGTTAAATCCACTTGACTAATAAGTTTGCCGAAGCATTTATTTCCAACGGTGGTAGTAGTACCACCGTTTATCATCGCCCTCTGTATATCCGTTTCGCGGAATTTAAACTCGAGCAAAGCCTGACTTACGCGTGTCGCTATTAAAAGCTCGGGATCCTCCTCTTCCCGTCCTGAATTAGCCCAATTAAATACTCTCGGCTTATTAACACCGCTAGCATCCGCGCGTTCTTCAACGGGAACACACGGCAGAAAGATTCTCCACCGTGCTCTTATGAAAATATAATTAAGAAACTTGCTCCGTAGTATTCGGCGCGACTGTGACGAATGAATATCCCAGGACACACTTTGGGCCAAGAATTCATCGGAAGAATTTATACGACACGATATCGTACGAATGCTGCGATTACGCTGCAGAGTTTACGCTTGTGAGAAATTTGAAAGTGAAGACAGACATGGAGAAGGGATAACGAGAAGAAAAGTTGTAAACACAAAATGGAAGTTTGCAGTTTGAAGCTGAAGTGTTCAGAGTATGTGTGGAAATTCTAATTGATCGTTGACTCGTTAAATTTTTCCGAGGAATATCACGATTCAAGATTCTTTTGTAATTAAAAGCAAAGCAGACGAGCTTTCTGTTGGACACGTTTTCATTTTCGTAGCGTCGTAAATCTAATAATTTCAGCTCAAGCGTATGTAATATTCACCTCGATTTAACGGCTCGTTGAAATCAAAAAAATTTGTTCTATTTTTTTTATCCCCGGATATAAAGAAATTTAATTACTCCGTTCCATTCTCTTCCCGCCGCTTAAATACTTGGCCCATTGTCAGTGAATCATCAAGAAATGAAAGAAATTACAGAAGGTTTAACCTTAAAATATCGATAAAAAAGAGAATATTACAATAACAAACTCGAACTTGAACTAAAATTGAATTGAATTTAAAAATAAAGAAATATTTTAGAAATATTCGCGCTGAAATATCGTCCTTTATATTCCCCAAAAAATTCTCTCTGAACTCTCTTGCTCCTCTCTTATTCCACTTGCCGTGTATTACATGCACTCACACTCAAAATAACCCATCGTATACACACACACATGTATTACGACTTGAATATTCCTTCTCATTTTGATGGGTTATTTCCTCCAAGTGTTTCTAAAATTCTTTCTCCGTTCAAACAATTGAAATTTCATTCTCTTTTTCCTCGTTCTTGACTTGTAAAAGATTCCTCTGTTTTTATAATCAATATCACGTATTGCAAGTGTACTCTTTATAAAATCCAATTTTTCAATTGACTCATAAATTCTATCTTATATTTCTACCCAGATCATTCTTATTGATTAACTTCTAAATTTCGAATTTTATCCTAGAGTTCTTTGTATTTAACAAGTACAGCCACACCGTGATTTCGCACGTGCGGGCAAAACGAAAACGACGTTAAAAGATTGTAAAAATCGAACGCGATCAACGAGACACGGAGCCGGAAGCGCGAACGATTTTAAACGTTGCGACGTCGGTTCATCCGTTTGCAATAATATTGTGCAACCAAACGACGACTGAATTATGCATTCGGGGCAACATAAATTCGCACGATAGTTAGCAGAGACACTTGGCACGTAGCATGGGCCATAGGCGATGCGTCATTAATGCTTAATGGACGGACATTAATTCGTTATTGTCGGTGGACAATGGGTGGGAGGGATCGATAGGAAGTGCCCTGGCGTAGTCGCTGTGAATTCGTAAACGCGTGCAGAGACAATATGTCGGCGATCGGCACGACGTTAACTTCGTTACGCCAGCTAAGAAAAATGGGAATACCCGAGGGCTGGCGTGGAACGTCTCTCTGAATCAAGACTTGGAAACTCAATAACACGGGAAAACGCGTTCGAGAAATCTGTCGAAATAAATGAAACACGATGTCACCGGGTCTCTCCCGTGACATTCTTCCGCGTCTTCGCGCACTTTCACTGCGTTAACGTCACTGGCAATCGATAACTGGGCTCTGTTCTCTTCGCGGATTATCGGATAGTTTTAGACCTCTTACTCGTCACTGGTTCAATAATAGAACAACGATTGACATCCCGGACGTCTCAGACATTTTCTTTCCCCCGAATCTCTGTATTTTTATTGTATTTTGCTGTATTTATTCTTATTGTATTTGACTTTGTTTCGGTAATTGTTTCAGAGGTATGAAAGAAATACTTTAACACGTTGGATGTCACCGATGACCGGCGAGGCCAAGATTAGTAGAAACACCTAATTAAAAGCGAATGTTAATACTAATTTTTCGATATTAGCTTCGTTACTACAATGGTGTAAAGAAATTAATACAGTGTAGAACATACAAAAATAATTTTATTTATATGTATGCGTAAATATTATTCGCGCATATCGTATTGAAGCACTGCTTTTTGGTGTAATTTTTCGCTCTTGATCTACCTAATTG
Organism: Tetragonula carbonaria; assembly: GCA_032399595.1. NCBI lineage: Eukaryota > Metazoa > Arthropoda > Insecta > Hymenoptera > Apidae > Tetragonula > Tetragonula carbonaria. Next base: position 8,770,517 of record JAUCRC010000004.1, read on the forward strand.
TTTCGAATTTTTTTCATAACATTTTTTAGAAAATCGTTGCAAGAAAAAGAAATGCAACGCTCAATTTCAAAATAAAATATCATTAAAAAAAATAAGTGAAATACAAAGAGACACATTTCAGCACGAAAATGTTACTGTCGACCCTCAGTAAGATAAATCCATTAAGCACGAGGTTATATACCTCAACTTATCCGTTGCAGATAACATTTCAACATAATATCTATAATAACAGATTCGTGTTTGGCGTCATATAAAATCAGCGTGGCATTCAACGTGTTAAAAAAGAGAAGGAAAAAAAAGAGAGAAAAAAGCAATGTGATGTCTCTAGTATTAAGGAACGTAGATAGAAAATAATCTCGAATAATCGAACGAATAATTCAGGAAGGCAAACTAAAGGCAATTGTCTCTCGGATTATCCTTCATCCGAGCGATCCGAAGATGTCGGAGGTCGATCGTTATTTTCAACAGTTTACACAATTGACACATTCAGCTACAATGATACCCAGGGAGCGGAGATACTCTCGGTATGACCTGACAAAAGATCTCCTGTGCGACCTCGGCTCCCGGACGGAAATCTCCCTCGGTTCGCCTAGAAATTCAATAATACTTTGTACGTGGAAGCGGAAAGTAAAAGAACGTGTAGATACATAGAGACCTCGTACACCGTGGCCAGATGAGGAAGAGGACGAGGAAAGGACCGTGAGTGGAAAAGGGGCTGACCTTTCATTGATTAGATCACTCAGGAAATTCTACGCGATATCCGGTACCCGCCTACTCTAACCTCCGCTCCTTTTTCTCTCTCACCCGCGCGTCAAAAACTTTTGTCACTCGTTCGTTCCTCTGGATTTCGTTGACAAACGTTCGTTGCCAAGCTGAGATTCTTCAATGTTAATTCTTTTTTTTTTTCATTTTAGTTGATATTTTTTTTTTTCTTTTTTTTTGGGGTAACGGGTTCCGTTGGTTGATCAGATCGAAGATAGTGAGATTTCAACGAAAGTATTTTTGACGGAGAATCGAAAGAAATTGCTACCCGCGGATGAATAAATGTTTAATTACTAGTTTCTGGAGAATATAAATAAAAAGTCATCGTTTCTTAGTCATCTTCCTTTCAACTCTGAAAATTTTTAGAATTTTCAAAAAAAAAAAGAGGGAGAGTAAACTTAAGTTTTCTAACTAGAAATGCCTCTACGAATTCGGAAAATCTCGAGAAAAAATTTTAAGCAGAGATGCTGCATCTTAATAAGAAAGCGATACGTGAAAAATTGCAACAAATGTAATTGATCTAATCCAACAACACCAGAGAGTTAATTGGCCTTTTAAACGTAATATATATCGTGCGAGTATCATGAATTCATATTAGCAGCAAAGAGGCGCACCTTAATGGCGTTACTATCCTTCGGCCATAGATAGCTTCCTATCTATATAGTAACACGTATGTTTTCTATATACGTACACACATACACACGCGCGCACGCACACACACGCACACATGTATACACATATATGTATATATTATATATTATACGTTACCACGAAATCTGATGCTGCTCCTGGCTTGCGGTTGACAAGGACTTGCGAATGACGTACGAACATCGATTGTATCATTAATGCTTAATCATGGATAGTGCTTCGTAATCGCGTTACCTTTGTCCTGTACGAATATTAGATAGCAGTCGATCACTTAGCTTCAAAGTCGCGGATCAAAAGGCTCAACTTACGTTCCACCATTCAAAGCCTGGTGTCAGTCCCAAGGAAATTTCGTGGTAGGAAAATCATCGATGCGGATCATTGATTTTCACAGGAATATATTCACGCTAATCGTTCAAAAATATTGATATTTAAAACGTACGTTAGAAATATACTTCGCGTGTAATTGTTTTCACGTGATTGCTTGTTTTAATGTAATTGCTCGAATGAGGTTAAAACAAGTATGATCGATAATATTTACGATAATAATTTCTCAAAGATGGAGGAAATGATTTCTCAATTCTCAGGTTTGGCTGTTTCTCGTATTGACACTAGAAATTCTACCAAGGGTAGAATTTTCACCAGAGACATTGAAAGAGAAAAAAAATAGAAAAAATGTAAAATACGATAGAATACACAAGCTTTTATATATTTTCCGAAAAAAAAACATTTAAATCTCTGAAGATACACTGTTTTACATTTATAATATATCTAACGAAAATTATGAATTGGTCATTTTGACGAATAGAACTTAAGATACTAGAAAGAAAATTCTATTTTCGTAATAAGAAATTTATAAGCGAAAATAACGTAATAAAAATCCGTCTTAAATTTGATACTTTGATTTGTATTTATCTTTTAATAAAAATTAATCCCTGCATAAAACACGTGTTAAAAAGACGTAACAATAACGAACTCTCTAATTTCATCTTTCTAATAACAAAAATTAAAGTTCTTTTCCTTCTTTTTTTTTTTGTTTCATTGTCAGTAAAAGAAAATTCCCCGATAAAATACGTCTAGACGTCTGGAAGAAAGTAACGCGTAACACGTAGATGGCATAACTCTTTCAGTTCGAATCGAAAGACTGCACGATCGATGTTTTTTATTTCTTTTTTCCAGTCACTCCAGTCTGTCACCACGGTCAAATGAGGGTGTTCGGGGTGGCGCGACAGGAAACCGCGAAGATACCGTGCGAGCTCGAGGCAAATCCACCGGAAGTAACGTTTACGTGGAAGTTCAATAACACAATGGAGGCGATCGACATACCGCAGGCGCACGTCGCCAGCGAACGAACACGTTCCACGGCCTCTTACACGCCGATGACAGAGCTAGACTACGGCACCCTGCTTTGTTGGGGCACTAACGATCAAGGTACCCAACTCGAACCCTGTGTCTACCACATCGTGCCAGCTGGTGAGTTTCTGCTGCTACGTTGTAAATTACAATTTCGCTCCTTTTTCTTTTCACTCTTTTTCTCTGCCCGAGATACTTTTCTCGTATTTAATACTTTCACGGCGGACGTCATGTGTGTGTGTGTGTGTGTGTGCATACTTGATTTTGGTTGTCCAAAAATATTAATATAAATAAACAAATGAAAATATCATAAAATATCATTTGAATCACCGTGATTTAAACGATGATTGAAATAAATAGATTTATGCAATCGTGCTTCCGTCCAAACGGAAATTAACGTTAACTTTAACAGTCGTATCTTTTAAGTAATTCAAACAAAAGTCTGAAATCAATCGTATCGATCAGGATTAGGTTATTATGGTACATCAATAAAATTATAATACCACAATAACGAAAAATTATACAATTATTTATAACACACACGTATAAGAATTTCAAATATCCCGCCGGGAAAGTGTTAAGATACTTTTCCCGGACATTTTGCATTTTCTCACTCTCGTTTGTTTCATTTATCGAACTCTTGCTACTCTTCATCCCTCGGCTAAAAAGAAAAGAGAAGATTGGTAAGAACAACCGCTTTCTTGCAATAAAAGGACAAAGAACAAAGCAGATGATAGCGCGCGCGATGAATTCTCCGCTGAGGCGTTCATTTTTAACCAGTAGGAACAGCCAGAAATTTCAGAATTGCGTCGGGATATTCGCGGACGACTTCGGATAATCCTTAAATCCTTAAAGAGGAATTTCTCATTACCCTTAAGTGCGATGTGCGAAACTGTTATGTTAATAACACGCGTTGAAATTGCGCGTTCGCGCGAGAAAATTTTCATCTCAGAGATTCGCGTGAAAGTCGCGCGACACGGCGCAGCTCCAGCAAAGAAAAGGGAAGAAAGAAAGAAAAAAAAAGAGGGAAAAAGAAGAAGAAACGTTTTTAATCGTGTAACGAACGCGATGTGAAACGTAAGAAATTAAAATTCTGGTAAATATAAATCGCGAGGATCTATGGGTGACGGAGGAGTGGAGGGGGGGGGGGTCTTGGAAAAGGCACAAGACTGCAAAAGTAATTCGAGGAGAAGTGCCTCCCGCGGGATGCTTGATAGACGTAAATTAGTTTTAAAAAGTTTCCTCATTATGCAGATTAGAAACAACCGACGACCGACTCCCCGTTTTCCCCGGTCAGGCGTCCATTTCCTTTCCGGTGTTGTCTCGTTCTTTTCTGCGCTTGACGACCTCTTAATGAAACGTTACGAAAAAAAAACAAAAAAGAAAAAATAGAAGAGAACGATCAGCCTCTCGTCGTTCGATCGAAGAACTTACTGTAAGTGGAACTATCTCGATGAAATGTTGCCGAAATTTTTACGGAAAAAAAAAAAAAATAAAAGAAACGGACCAATTTCTCCACGTCCGATCGAAGAGAAACTGAGAAGTAAAAATTTTCTCGATGGAAAGAGTTTTTACAGAAAGATCGCTGGAATTTTCTATTTTTAGCCGTAGACTTCGCTTATTCCATAGTAGTATGGTATTTTCCCGACGAAGGATGCTTCGTATATAAATTACATTTCGGGAAAATCTCTGAGCCACCCTATCTCACATCTGGCAAAGACAACTTCTCGCGAGTACAATGCGAATTCCCGGTCGCTCGAGCCGCTATCACGAAGTTTTTGAAAACTCGAATGAATCGTATCGTTTCGAGGAGACGTGCGAGGAGATCCATCGTCGTCGACGATGTGGCGAACCCACTTCAGCGCCGATAAAAACCGCTATTAAACATAGCGTTGCATAAAACGCGGTCACCCTGTCCCGGGACGAAAATCTAACTAGGTATCTGTTGATTAAAGACGACAGGGAAACGGCCGTCGTTTGGTAGACAAGCAGTTTCACCGGGGTTCGTACGTGAACAGAGAGACACTGGAAGATGGTGTCTCTCTGCCCTTTCAGTATTCCGTTCTCGTCCGGAGAAGGCAGACGTTTGTCGTCGTAGTTTCCTCGATTTCGGTCCTTCTCGCTTCGTCTCTTGCCTCCTCGACGAGCAATCACGGGTCAGTTATTCCAGGGAGCTTCCTTGCCGAGGAAGGATACACCGAGCGACGTTCTAACTGCTTTACCACGTCTTTAATCGACATATTTGTTACTTTTTATAATCGATCGTTCTCCCTGATCTGGGGGGGGGGGAAATAAAAGTTTCGATAGAGGAAACGGATATATAAGAGCAGATAGCATCTGCGTGCGTGACAGATAACACGCGGTACATGTACGAACGTGATTCAAAAATCTAGATATCGCGATGTTAGATAATATTTGAAGAATTTCTTCAAACCAGAGAATTATAAAAGAAAGTAATTAATCTGTTGCCAAAGATTTATCAGTCGATTTTGAATAATCAGGGGCTCTTGATCACAAATGTATACTGCGAATTTTTCTAGACTGACTCTTTTCGAGCAAACGCTTGTGCCCAATATAAAGAGAAAAATTATATAACCATATAATTTTTATTATACATTACTAGCTATTCTATTTTAAGGAATTTTATATTAGCGGTTTGTGTTTAAATTCTTTTTATATATTTAACGAGATTGTTTTGTTGTCTTTTCCTTCCTCTCAACGATTTCAACTCCGCGTTTTTTTTTTTATTTTTGTTTGCAGTGCTTATGTGCAAAATTTCCGTTTTTAAATATTTTTTTCTTTACACTTTTTAATTTTTGACTTCTCATTATTTCCACTAAAATATTCTGAAAAACTCGCAATTTTTTTTCGAGTCCCATTAATTGTTAAGAGGACTTCAAAGTCTCCAATTTAACTCAAAACATATTTTTAGTACGTCTAGATTATGTTATATATTATGTTAGATTAAATTAGATTATATTTGCCACAAATATAACAGAAAACATCAGGGTTATTTACACTGTTTTTCGCAAAGTACTCATTTTCATGGTGAAAAATGCTCGTGTATTTACTCAAATGAGGCCTAGTTAAATTAGTTAAAATCTAATACTAAATAAAACAAGTTCTTGTCATTCTTTTAGAGAAGGGCAGTTGATAACGAATCGAACGTACGTCTTTCGTCAAGCGAATCTTTCGAAAGGTTCGAAACATTCTGGAGGTAATTGCAATTTAAGAATCGGTCCGAACTTGACCGATTTCGATTATTTTAAAAATCAAAGACAATTCGGCCGAATATACAGCAACGAAATCAAAATATTATTATAAACCGACCTTTGGTAACCTTAGAAAAAAATTCTCTTTTTTTTTCGTCTTCCCCGGTGTTACACTTCCAGCTCGTTCAACTCGACGTTTTCATAATCCACGTCACTCTCGTCGACATGGACAGTAATTACTGGAAAGCAAGTGGCAAGTTGCTTGCGATTCTAGTCGCGACCGTACCAATTATTCGCCTTTGCAGGTCACCCAGACACGCCGCACAATTGTTCTCTGCTGAACCAGACAACAGACTCGCTATACGTGGAGTGCACAGAGGGATTCGACGGCGGTCTGCCGCAAAAGTTCACGATACAGGTGGACCGTGAGGCGGGGACCAGCAGTACGTCCTCGAAACCGAGCACCACCGTCTACAATCAAACGAGCAAAGTGCCGTCGTTCTCGGTGGGAAACCTCGAGCCCGGCACCACCTACGACGTGCACATATACGCGAGCAACAGCAAAGGTCGCAGCGAGACGGTCCATTTTCGCGCAACCACGCTGAATCTGCCCGAAAGGCGAACAGGTGAGTTTGCAACATCGAGTTTCTCCCCGTCTACCGGATATATATATATATATATATATATATATATATATATATATATATGTATATGTATATCGGTATATATATCTGGGATAACACGCGAGCAGCCTGTCTCTCTCACGGCAACTGATCGATCGACGTCGATACGACAATCGTACGATCGGAATCAACATCGAGATCAACGTGGCACACATCTTGCGATCTACTTTCGAGCACTATCTGCTACGCTGCACGGCCTTGCATCGTAGATTGCTCACGTGATTATCTATATTTCTTCTTCTTTAGTGCTCCCTCGTTCTTCGTCCACCTCCATCTTTCTGGATCTCTTTCACTATCTGTTCACGAGCACGGATATATAGACGCGTGGCCCGCCTCTTTCTTTCTTTCTTTCTTTCTTTCTTTTTTTCTTTCTTTCTTTCTTTCTTTCTTCCCGCGATTCCGTTCCGACCATTGGTTTTCTCCGTTTCTCCTCATCGATCCTGCACCCTCCTGCACCCTCCTCCGTGCAGAGAAATATCGACCTTCGACCCGTTTATTTACGATCCAGGCAAGAACGAGCGAACGCTGCAATACACACGTGTCAATGGATCTTCCGTGAACCAACTTTATATATATATATATATTTGAAAATCCGAACTTAGCAGGATTCTTCTTTAAAGAATCACCTCGTTGTCCAAGGACTTTGACGATTAATCGACTCGATTCGATATTTCGTGATTTCTCTCAACTTCAACTGATACGTAGTAAAAGAAGTGTCGAAAATCGAAACGTCGAAGGCGTGCGAAATTCGCGAATTTTCTTTTTTTTTTTGCGTCGATTTTTAATTGATCGATTGACATCGATCTATCGAGAATAGCGCGTGAAAGTTTCCCTCGGTAAGTTGAAACGGTTTTCGCGATCAAGTCCGTGTCAACGTAAAAAAAGAAAAAAAGAAAAGAAAAAAAAAGAAAAAAACTGACATCGCGTCGCGACAGAGATAGTTCCATTATCTTGATTGAACTGCAGTTTTACAGAGGTGGGGGAAAAAAAAAAAGAACGTCAGTTAGCTTGACATCGTCACGCTGCAGCGTTTACTCTGCTCCTGGTATCGTAGACGCGCGATTAGGCTTTCGAAATCGATCGTTCCGACCCTCGATCACCACCAGTCAACCCGAATCGAACGAACTTCCGGTTCCTGTCGAACTCGATTATCGTTCCCTCGTGCTTCACAGTCCACGTCTCGTCGGCTACGGTTACAACGCCGACGAAAGATGTAACGGAATCATCCCCCGATTGTTCTGTCGATTCAACAATGTTCTAACAATATGCAGCGAAAGAATCCACTTTCTCTTCTGAAATTAATTCTTTTTTTCTTTTTTTTTTTTCTCGAACCGACTTTCTTTCTTTTCGTCTGTCTTCTCTCTTTTTCTCTTGTTTGACACTCTGTTCGTTAGCACGGACGATTAACAAGGACGAAATAGAAATTAATCACTTTAATTGACGTTGTGATTCATCGGGATAATTAATTAACGGATTTAATTGATAGCTCGGTTATGGTAATTAATTTTCATGACATTCGTCTACGAATTTAATTAGGCTTTCGAGTTCGAATTCGCAGACGTGCAATATCGCGCGGGGCAATCGAGCTTTCGCGACGCCCTCGCGATTGATAACAATGTTTCGGATTGTTTCGCTTGTAATTTTCGGTAATACTCGGATATTTCGCGACGAGAACCTGATTGAATTTCAAAGTCATTTCGTCGAGGCAAGATCTTTCAAAAGGAGATTCTCTATTAGAAACGGTGACATTGAAAAAAAATGAAATCTCCTCCTATAAAACCCTTTCTCCGTATTTACAACCTTCTGCTTTCACTTATTACCAGAATCTTATAACCTTCGTCATCCGAGTCATCGATGCAGCGAGCACACTTTTTTAACAAACTATCACGTTTTATCGCAACATGATTAGAATAATACGTTAAAAGCACAAAGAAACTTGTTTCACACTTTTACGCGAATACTGACATCCTAATTAGAAAAGAGAAAATTTTTTCAATCGCTGAACATGAATACACTCCCCCGTCCTGAATCAATCCCAATATCGGAAGCAAATCAAATCGCAGAAAGGAAAAAGAAAAGTTAAATTAATTTTCTCTGTCGTGCGTTAAAAAAAAAAGAAAAGAAAAGAAAGGAAAAGAAAACAAGCGAAATGTTCGCTCATTACGGAAAATAACGAGACGTCAGAAAACGTGGAACTGACGAATTACCAAGAGAATTAACGAGAAGCAAAAGAGAAAGGGCTGAAACAGCGTTACTACATTCCGGCGAAATGTCTCTTTTCCATGGGGGTCAGGAGGTTCTAGAAAAGAAATTCCCCTTGTAGGCCGGTAAAATAATTTTGTTCCGGATTGCGACTCTGCCAGATTGCGAGCTCATTCTTCCTGCTAATTGCTAACAATTAACTGTGAAACGCGGGGCCAGGCTGGTCGTAAACGTGGCCTGTGTACAGCACGCGTTAATAATGCGTGGCTAATTGGGGTTGGGGAGGGGGGGGGGGGGGTGGCCGGTGGCCATTCTCTTCTCTTGTCGTTGACTCGGCCTATTCTGTTCGTTGGCTAACTGGAAATCGGTGTGTATCGTTGTTGGCTCGCGTTCTAATTCCACCTCTGTCTTTTATTAGTGACGAACAAAGAACTCGATTTTGCGACGTTAGGATTTTTTCTACGTTTTTTCTTCTTTTTCTTTTACGTCTAAACCGATATCGAAGATATCTTTCATACATTATTATTTTATATGTTCTTCACGAACGGAGACAACGCAATGAGACGTACTTTTCAGTTTTTTACGAGAGAACGATTTTAAATTCATGACTTGTCTTTTTATTCGGTTTTGAAACTGAACATTTTGTATTGTTCTATCCCCTCCGTAATTTTCGAAGCAGTTCTATTATTAAAATATTAAAGATGTGAAACTTTAGTCGTACCATTGGCTTTTGCGAAACTTCGTGAACTTTTTGAGTTCAGAGCTTTTTTTTAAAAAAAAAAATTATTTTCATCGTCAAGTAGATCCACAACGTCGAATTTAGTTGAGATAATTCGTATTTAATCGAAAGAGAATGAAATTTAATTATGAATTTTATCTTCTATTCTCATTGCCTAATTGCAGAATCGTGCTGATCAAACAAGGAATCTCTGATATTTCGCCTACTTTTTTTAATCAACGATTACGTTTTTCATAAATCTTGTGCTTGATTGTAGAGCGGATCAAGTTAGTTGATTTAGGTTCGTAATTGGTCAAAAGAAACTCTCGACATTTGATTTTAGCTTAATTCCACTTTATTTGACTTCAGCGTCCCGCTGAATTAAATTTGATTTAGATTCTTCGTAATTGGCGAAATGAAAGTCTTGATGTTTAATTTAATTCAGTTTCCTTGGCTCGATAGTGACGGCTGAATCAATTAAACTCAACTCGAAATTTTCGTAATTGTACAGAGCTACCCTTTTAATCTTCAATTTAATTTAATTTCTAATGTGTTATTTAAACTTCGTCGAGCTCGCGTATTTCTCGCAATATTTAATTTCGTCTTATTTTATTTTATTTTACCTGCTTCTAATCCCAAGTAAATCCAATACACAGAAATTAAATAAAATGATCGTCGATTACTCTATTTAACTTTCCGAACGTTCTTCAATTTACATACAAATGTCGATAGAAATTAAAATTTTTATTAATGATAATAAGCACGATTTGCCTCCAATTACAAGATAGGGGACAGTTGCATTCAACTGCACGAGTAATCGATATCTCGAAAAGCAAAACAGTATTCCTCCAACGGAGAAAGCTACAATGGAATAAAAACGAAAGATCTCGCCAATTTTTTTTTTTTTTTTTTTTTCGTTACGAGGATGTTTCAGTTGTTCGGTGAAAAACAGGATTAACTGGCGTTTAAACGTTCGATACGGCTGCTCGATAAAAGTAACGCGAGATTGTAAACCGGATAATTTTGTTTGTTCTCGAACGAGGCTGGATCTCTTGCGCGCAGTGGTATGTATCGATAAATGAGCTGGCAGAGTGTCAAGTAGTACGAGTCAATGATATTCTCTCCGATTCTCTTTACAGTTCGATAAAACAGAAAAACGTAGCTCCCTTTTTCTCTTCCATCCCCCTCCTGTACGGAGCAGACCGATAACATACTGTCGACCTTCTTTTACGTTTAAAATACAAATGTTTCTCAATCACATCGAAACGATTCGGTGAAAAAAAAGAAAAAAAGAAATTTCAATCGACATTTCTAACGTTGATCATTTCAGAATTTTTTAATTCAAATCGGTTTTGTTGAAATCAGGGGACAAAAGGTTTTATCAAAAAAATGTTCAAGGCCGCCGTTACTTCTTAATACAATAATTAAAAAAGTAATTTAAAAATTTACTTTTCCGAATGTACAAAATTTAATCATTATCCTTCGCGTTTCCAAGGACTAGAAAAGAAATTGTCCTTTTTCCTATTTTCCTTGAGTTATTGTGCGGAAAAATTGAAAATTTCAAACTTCCATTTCCGCTGTGGCGCTTAACAATTTTTTCGAAACAACCAGGAAAGTCGCGAAGCAATATTCTCATCTACGTGTACAATAGCGGACGAAAAGAAAGTTTCAAAGAAACATATCGATGTGAAAAATACCACAATAATACTTATACCCGAGAATGAATGACGCGATCGAAGCTATATACAGCAAAAGTTGCTGTATATAAACCACAAAATACTAATTTTAAACTTTCTTTCGTCGGCCCGTCGCGAGCAAAATTTCAAGCTTGACAAGGCTTTGAAGATAATCTCAAATTGTTTCAGTAATTTCAAACAGACCGCGTTGTGTTCGTACATTTCTGAAAAAATTTATTGGCGCAAAAAGATATCACGTATATCGAAAACGTCCAATTTTTTTACAAATGTATCAAGAAATAAATCGAAATGCTCGACTTTTTTATGAACCTGTCCCTTCGTAAACACTTCAGTTCGCGTTGAACGATTTCGTGGCCTGATTATTATAAACGAGCAGTAACTGTCGTATAGATAGGACAACGCGGAATTAAAGGAATCTCTGTTCATCGTGACAGTGGATATCGTTGATCAGTAGCGTCGCTCGATTCTCGTCGGTCGGGTTATTGGCTCGCGAGCCCTCTGTCGAACTCGTAGCTTCACGCCCTCGTAGCGAGAGCACGAAGAACAGAATAAAAAGAGGACGGAGGAGGGGGAAAAGGATCCTGTCTAGCTCGTTCGCGCGTGTAAATGCTTCTTCCATCGAGCGATCAGACTCAAATATTTCGTTCGATAAAATCGGCCAGGCTCGTCCCAACACGGACTTGGCCTTCCCGAAACGAAAAGTGAGACGCTTGTTACGCGACGTGCAAACGACCGGATCGTACGCGGCTCGATGTCGATGGAGCGACCTGTCCCACTTTATCTTTAGCGGATATACGATTACGCTTTCACGTTTATATTAAAACACGTTCGCTCGCCGAATGAGAAACGTAAGCTCTCGGCTAGGTTGCCGGGTTCTCGGCTTTTGCTGAAAATTCATCACCGATCTGTGCAACTCTGGTTGTTGCTTAAAAATCAGATACCGCCCCTTTCCTCCCCCCCCTCGTCACAATCTATCTGAAATCTCTGCCTTTCCTTTTCTCTTTTGAAATTGAAACAACGACGCAGGATAGAGTAAATCGCGAACGTATCTGATCGTTAAATCGAAGGTAGAGACTAATTAAATTTAAACGTTGGTAAATACGAACCAATGTTTAAATGTTATTGGATCACGTTCGCTAGAATCCAACGTTCACGAGGAGACCGGGTACTTTCATAAAATCATGGAGAATAATAAAAAAAAAGTCCTTTCGAGAAATCGTCCGCCACCTCTTCTCTCGAGAAAAACCAAAAAGAAAGAAAAACGAAAAGAAAAAACATCATCAATGCCGGACAAACGGAATACGGGAACGCGTTAACCAGGGACGCAGGATTGAAGTCGTCCCTTCGACCGAGCAAAAAGAAAACAGCGCCCTTTTTGCGACGCTCAGCGTCGTTGAAAAACTTGTCCCAATCTTGCTTTGAACTTCCACTTAACCTCAAGGAGTCAACGAAAGACCAACGAAAATTCTATGGCCAAACCAGTACCGCCCTTAACTATACGGGGGAAAAAAAGAACAAACAAGACAGACACCCTCTCCACTCTCTCTACAGAGTTCCGCAAAATATGTGCAAAATATTTGTAAAGTCGATTCTGGACGTCAGAGAGACGAAGAAAAAAATTTCATGTGCAAAAGTGTCATTTGAGATTGCAATTCATTTTGCAGCGAAACTACAAAAACTGACAGTGCAGATCAAATCGTTCTCTCTAATTTATTTACACTTCGCGACAGTTTTTCTAGTTGTCAATTTCTCAATCTCGTTGCACAAATATTGAAACTCGAGCGACGGTTCACACGAATCTTTTCATCGTTTTAACGTCTGGAATCAACCGTAGGAAGGAACTCAGAAGTCAGTCGGTCTTCCACGAAAAATAAATCACGCTTTCGTAAATACTCGTTCGTCGTCGAAACCTCAGTCTCTCTCTCTCTCTCTCTCCCCCTCTCTGTCAAACAAATTTTGAAGGTTTTTTTCAAAAACGACGAAAAGATACGAAATCACGACTCGCTTTCACTTCTAAACCTTTCGAATATCCCTCGAATATTTCGCATATTTCGCGACTGTAAGAAGCAGCAAAGACCCTTCTCACCGCCATCGCCCACCCACCCCCATTCCCCGCTCCCCCTGTAAGACTCCCATAAAACCCTCGTCGAAGTAGCTGAAGTAGAAGAAGGCTGAGGCTGGTGTGTTGTGCCCGGTTATGGTAGCAGGTGAGAGGCTGGCGCAACCTCCGCCCCCGGAGAATTGTACGATCAGGGAAGAGAGTCGGACAACGGTCAGGGTGAGCTGCGCCGAGAGCGAGTACATCGACCCGCGCACTGCCACCTATGTACTGCAGGTCTACGACGCGGACAACAGGCGTCTACTGGCGTCCGCGACTAGCATGACGCCTAGCATGCTCGAGATCACCGATCTACCAGCTGAGAGGAGTTACTCGGGGCTGGTACTCTCGCTGAGGATCATGACGGAGCACGCGATGAGCGAGGCCACGGTTCTTTACAGCCCGCACTTTGTTCAGGAGGGTAAGACACAGGAGCATCAACGATACCCAGGTAGGGGCCAGCTAGTGTTCGATTTCGAGTCAGCGTGCGCCATCCGCCGACCACGATAAAATTCTGTCCAGAATTCTGTCCGCTGTCGCGATCCGGAACGCGATCGTGGTCGTCCCGATCGTCCCGAGACCATTCATCTGTGTTCGACCTCTGTCTCCTTCTCTGTCCGGCGACTTTTTCTTCGTTTCGTTCGTTTCCCTCTTGTCTTTTAGTTTCTCTCGTTATCTTTCTTTTTCTTTTTTTTTTTTTTTTTTTTTGACAGACCCGTATTCATCGATATAACCGAGAATATTTTAATTTTTCATTCTCCGACACAAGGAGTACCGATTTCATTTGTCTGTCTATTGTGTGTTTGGATTATTTTTGTTTTTATCGTCGACATTCTTCGGACATCGAATCTGGACATTCGAGTCTGAATCAGTCGGAAACGTTCGGAAACATTTCTGGAAATGTTCAAGCAGTTTTGTCGTGGATCGTTCCTTTCCCTCGTCCAACCATCTGTCTGTCCATCTATCTGTTCGCTAATCACTATCATTGGAACGTAGTTTGTTCTCTCCATTCACCGTAGTGCAAGGAATGCATTTTTCGTCGTGTTTGCGTTAGACATTAACAAGGACACTCTTTTTTTTCTTTTTTTTTTTTTTTTTTTTTTGACCAGTTGACTCTCGACGGAGTAGACTTTATCAGAAACGTGGAGAACCTGTAGTTCGATGGTAGCCAAGTGCTAAATGTTGAAGTTCGAGTTCAGCGGGCTCTCCACTCCTCTCTAAACTGTTCGTAAATTGAAATCCGATAAGAATTGCGTTCGAACTAGTTAGTCTTCTGGTTTGAGTGTTGCGCGTCATCGATATCGCAGCTCATCCTATCGATCGTGCTTTCGACGTCTGATCGAAACGACGGAACGACTCTCGCGTCTAACAACCGGACCCCACGAAAATTTTGTTCCAAACTTTTTCTCACGAGTCACTCGTTTCTTAACAAATCTTTATATTTTCAATGTGAAACACTTCGTTACACACTGGCGAATTTTCCTTTCATTTTCAATTTTCAGCATGACCGTGATCTCTGAATGGCATCCAGATTTTTATTTTTTTTTTTCAAATCTTTAATTAACGCACTAAAATATATGGCTCCTTACTAAAATATATGGCTGTTACTCAACACGTGTTTTGAACAACTCTCTGTTCGAGTCACTTTGCCTTTCTCAGCTACACTTCAAACTGACCGTGAAAACTGAAAACCCGGTCTCGTATTCGTAGAAAGTAATTGTTGGGTAGACAAAGTGTAAATTCACGTTAACGATCCTGCGATCCTGTCAGTTAAATTAACGTTCGAACGGTCGTTGAATCGGTCAGGAGAGAGAGGAGCATCAACGGAGTATCAAATTATGCTGTCAAACGTGTCCCCGATAGCTAATCCGGAATTCACGATTACCCAACATAATCCAGACTTAATCCGGGATCAAGCAGAGGATCGGCCGCCCCTACCGTTTTAATCATTAAATCATTGGATCATCCTAGTAAATCCGATTGAAAATCTGATCCAAAATTAACGTTCACCTATGCCGGTGAATTAACTAGGAACCGGTACACACTTCGGCGTAGCGTAAACACGGAATCAACGTCGTGTCGAAATGATCAGAAACTTGAGCGTGCAGTCAATGCAGCGTGAATCGACGCATGTACCATCGATTTAAAACTAATTTCGACCGATCGAGCCGTAAACTCGCCCAAGGGGTAGAATTCAATTCTACTAGTAAACCGTCGGATCACCTTATCGTATCCGTTCGATCGATTGGATACGCCGATTCGAAATTGATCTACCGAGTCGATCGCCGATTTAGATCGGTGCTGAATTATTCTGATTCAAGACGGGTGTATCGTGAAATGGTTCTTAGCATCGAGGGATGTACGATGAAATATGAAAGTCACAGAATATAAGTTAGATCGTGATAAGTCGATGGTACTCTTTTTTTTCGTAGATCTAGATCTTCCCGATTTCTCAATTCGCGTCGTTCGATACCCCGAAAGGGAATGATCGAAGCAAGAAGCCTTCCGATGACACTTCGTGAAAATCAAAGACAGTTCGTTCACGTTACGATCGATATTTTTAGAATGTTCGGGAGCAATTATTTCACTGTTAATTAATACATCGAAATTTAATTTAACTCGACTCGCAATCAGAGTGGAGAAACCCTGTCAATCTGCAGAAAAGACTGGAACGTTCAAATTTTCTGAAAATTACTAAACTCCAACAGTCTACTAAAAAAAAAAAAAATCAACGAATATCGACACCTCTAATCGCCTCGGTCTTCACTTTCCATTTCGTCGTAACGATTAAACGATTAAACGATCGATCGGGTGGTCGGACACGGTGGACGTTGATCAAATTTATAGATCGAGTATTAGTCGACGTCGTGTGTCGACGTGTCACCGGCTATTAAACGGCCGTAGCCACATTAACCGTTAAAGTGAACCATAAACGGCCCGCGGAACCTGATTACAAAACGTCTTTCAGCTAACCACGATCTGCACGCGGCCACGAACATGCAAATGGACGGTCTCTCCGCGAAACTCGTGGCGAAAGATCTCCGCGTGTACATCCGGTAAACGGTTAGTACGTACTTACACACAGGTAGAGAGAGAGAAGTCGGTTAACTGTTGGTACGAAGGGACACTACCAAGACACACGCGCGTACGTGTGAACCAGCCGTAAGGCGTTCAACCGAAATTGGTCTGCGGCTGAACACAATCCTCCGCATCGTCAGGCGGCCTCGCGAATGGGACCTGTAGACGCGTTTAGCCGAACTTTAGTTAGGCTGGAGTGAGACAGACAACGGAAACGCGAGAGAGAAATTCGACTCTGGAGAGAATCGTACCCAGACGGTGACAATACGTCGAAAATATATCTCGACACTTGCAAAAACTCCGAAAAAGTTTCAGGCTAATCGATATTCCACTTTTTCTTTTTTTTTTTGTAAATCTCAAACACTGTTTACCACGATCGATACATGCAAAATGGAAATAATGTAAGAAAGCCTTGAACTACTTTCCCAGAGTAATAAATGTAAGATATTTGAGAAAATTCGTGTGCGAGGTAGTAGCTTTCAAATAACGGCAGTATTAATGAACAACATTTTTACGCGCGCTTATCCCTCCGGATGGAAATATCGGAGCGAAGAACGTTTTTCACTCATCTCCCGGCCGGATTATCCCGCGATTATTTAACGAAAAAACAAAGACGCGAGGCGATCGTGCTTTTTACGCAAAGAAAGTGTATTGTTTCGGTAGTGAAGGGAAATACGATGGGGAAAATGAAAAAGAATTGATTCTCCCATCGCTTGAGCTCATAACGATAAAAATCGTCGCAACCTCTCCTGAACGAAACGAAACAAAAAACCATTCCAATTTGCATCGTCAAATAGAATATCGCATTTCCACACAGAGAGAATTAAAAAAAAAAAAAAAAAAGAAAATGAAAAAAAACGAGAATTTAGTCGTTTGAAAAATTTCTCCGATTTTAATTTAAAAAGTTTACCAGAATTCGTTTGCTAATTTTAATGTAGGCAACGTTCCTCGTTAGAGGAACACCTGTCGCCGCGAAAAAACGTGCCAGGAAAAAAATTAAATGGTATTCCCAAAACGAAGCACAGAATCCGTGCCGGATGGATAATAAAATTGATTTTGAATTAACTGCTTTCCATCTTGGGAATAGCAGGGGCGTACGAAGGCTCAGTTGAATCCTGGACGACCAGCCTCCTGCGTTTAATATCAACTTAGAATCACGGGAGCAGAACAAGAGTGGCTACTCTCGTTTAGAGGAGTTCGTAAATTTAAGTGGATTTTGATTAATCTCGAACTTGACTGCCAACCGTAGTTTCTGGACAATGCATCTGAATCCCAGATTCATTGCCGGCGCAACGATAATTCACGATCTCTGCAAACACGGGCGCCCGCCTCCGAGATAATCGCGTTTTAACCGTGAAAAACCGTGCCGAGTCTCGTCACGAGGTACCGATCGTAAATTGAAACGATAGTCCCTAGTCTAGATTACGAGCACTGTAAAAATAACAAGATGAAATAAGCGATACGGTCCTGCCGGAATTAAATTGGAAACGTGGGATTCAATTTTATGAGGACAACGAAAGATTATTTATTCAGACTCGCGCGAGCGCGGCATCGTCTGGAATAAAATATAAACGCACGAACGTTGAGAAGATCTTGAAAAAATATTGCTCCACCTAGAATTATAGGAATTATATATATATATATATATATATATATATATAAAATTCAAGGTTTAATTTAATAACTTGTAAATTTTGCTTAACTCGCGTATCACAAACGATATTTTATTTAAACAGCGTGATATTCAATTATCTCTCATTTATCTCGCGTGATGTTCACACGTCTCTCTTAATTAGAAACTTCTACGATCCGAGAATTAAAAGCTAACGAAGACAGATATCAGCCTGTCGATCGTGTCGATTTTAATCCTTGAGAATAAATATGAGAAACAAATGAGAAGCAGATAAACAGATTTCAAAAGAAATTGAAGAATTATCAGGTTCGAAAGACTTGAGAAATTTGAGAAATAAATTACACGATAAATTACTCGCCTCTCTTAATAATTCTCCCGGTTAATAAAATAAAATCGATCGTTGAAAATCGTCGCGATTATTTTCTCGTCTTTCCCTTCGAAATTTTCAGCCCGTTTCGTCGGATAAAAACGAAGGGATGGACGAAATGGAATTCCATTTCGTCTGCCCGTTCGATTCACTCTCGAGCGTTAACGCACGGCGATCGGCTCGGAATAAACCAAATCGGCTAATTGGCGGTCGGACGTCCACTTACATGGATCAACTCGATCAACTGAGTGAGGATCGCGTGGCATAGACACGAACACGAGCGGGCATGGCAGTGTTACCTCGGCGCACAGATATTATCGATTAATCCGAAATTAGCCGGTTCGGTTAATCCGCGCGAGACAGTTGGCGTCGAAACGAAATCGACGTTTCCAATCGGCCACGATTAACGTCAGTGTGTCTCGCGACAGATATCGCGATGTAAAGCTGAAATTAAAATAACAGGGAAGGAACGATGAAAAAGTGGAGGAGGAAAAATTTTGAAGAATTGACTAACACGTCTTGGTATATTGTTGAAAAGTTTCTAATTGTTTCGAAATTCTTTCATCTTCTTAAAATGAAGGATTCCTTGTATTTTCCTTTTTTTTTTCACATCTGTACGATATATCAAAAATTTCTAAACAATGTCCAAACTTTTTATTCTCGTTATGTGGAAATATTCGATGTAGAGATCTCGTTTCAGTCCGTAAAATAAATCACTTCTCGAAGAAACAACGATAAAAAAAAAAGAAAAAGAACAAAAAACGAAAATGGCAGAAATCGGAAGGAAGGTAGAAAATTTTGGCCGAAATGTCGGTCGTGATTCGCACGACGGTGCTCGACTTATCGTTCGAAAAGTTCCAAAAAGTGGCAACGCCAGGAAGGATTGAAGCGGAAGTGCCTTTACGATCGCGTCGCCGGAAGCGTACATTTTTACGAGCTGCCCTTTACGGGCGTGTCACGATCTCTGTCCTTTTCTCTCGTATACGGGAACGTATCTCTCTCTCTCTCTCTCTCTCGCTCTCTGTTCGCCTGTGCTCCGGCGGAAATCTGTCCACGCTTTTAGAACATCATCATTTATTTGACGCGTTTCGTTCATTCATTTGCCGAGGCAGCGGTACACTCAATGGTCCATTTTCGTCTTTCTTTTCCATCCTATTGTCTCGAAAATTGTTGTTGTTGTTGTTCGAGAGAAAACGATTTCCACCGCGAAAACAAAGTTTTTTTCTGGGGGGGGAGAACGTTTCAGAGAAAGATTTCAAGGTTTAGGTTAGATCTCCCCTTGGTTCTTGTTCGATGAAATTATCGCGCTTTATTTCTTTTGTATATCGTTTCTACATGACGGTGTAATCACTATTCGAAACGAACCTTTGATATTAAATATACGTTCGATCGATCAAAATTATTTCTATTTTTCTATTTCAAAAAGACGTCGTTCCCAAAGAGAGTGAATTTACAGATGAAATAAACTTCTCTCGCAAACAGAGTAGAAAAGCTGATTCAAGGCTGATTCAATGATGAGAATGAGACAAATTAGAGCACACGGTGACTCGTGGAGAGAACAGTAGAGAAACGTGACCTCGAGGAATACACCACCATCACGAAATAACTTCTGCTTGCAAAAAGTGACGCGCTTTCTTCGCTTCTATCTATCGTAAATCTATGTTTCACCTGCTCCTCTCTACACACGTTGGCTCTCTTGCACAGTTAATGTCAATTGATATATTATCGATGAAATTTTGCAAGCTGCAAATTATCAATTATACTGCATAATGTATGTTAAAGAACATATGTATAGTAAATATCTGAAACAACTGCGACAAAAATCTATCATCTGCAGTATAAAATTATCAATTTATAAATTATTCTCGTACAAGAGGGCCTCTGTCAATTGCATGCAAATCGTGGAGTCTTGCTACGGTAATTCGAATGTAGTGTGAAACAATGCCTAGATGACGCACAGCTTTTTTTCACTACCATAACAAAGGTGCTAAATTAATTTCTTGACTACATATTATGGGCACTGATTGAAACTAAACAGATGACCAAAGTGCTATTTTTGATCTGAGACCTTTTGCAAAAATTGAAAAGAAGACACTGACGAACAGATGCTTTCTGCATATATGGCTACGAAGTGTGTCGACCATTTTTTACATTGAACTTTTAATTAAATTTTTGCTTCGTTGGAAAATTTCTATCCGCTAACGGATGAAACTGTATAAAAGTTTCGACAGTTTGATCGCTATTCACTTGGATCTTTGTGACCACCATCTTTAGATTATTTATATTTCAAATATTTTATATCCGTAAGGTATAATCATTTAGTAGAATAAAATTCATGGAACACAGTAAAATATTACTATATTTTGAATCGAAAAGTATATATGTTGTGGAATATCGATGTGCACGACAACGTGGACGATAATAATGAAGTTTCGAAAAGTTTTGCCCATAATAGTCCTCCTTATTTTGAGCTGGAAGCACAGGAGCTCGCGTTCATTATCGTTGTCACGGTCAGAGACGACGATCAAACACCGCGATGATATTTCATTTACATAATTGTCGATGGCTAAATACGAAACGCATTGGACCATGATTAATCAACCCAGCGCTCGTTTGTTATCGAGATATTAATCCATTATTAACTAGAATGCGAAAGGAGAAACGTAAATCAATCCGCGCCCGGGGCTCGAAATTACGGCAGCAAATGAATCACGATCGCGCCTGAATGATCTTGTTTGAATTTCTTAGCTCAACAAACTGTCTTTGATTTCACGATTTCTGATAATTTGGAAAATGATCGACCAACGTGTTTCATGCTTCGTGTTGGAAAAAATTCAGATTTTAAAAAAATATATACTGCGTTAGAATGTTTGATTATTGAAAAAAAAAACGAGAGCAAAATTAGAGCATAAAATTTCAGACGTTTCGTTTTTCTTAACCGAGAAAATTGATCAGCAGAAAAAACTGATCGTCCACTTCTACGGGATGTTCCAACTTTAGTATGTCCAAATTGAAAGGAAAGAATGATTTTAAAGAAAAGGAGATACCTTAAAAATTCTGAGAATCGCAAAACATCTATTTTTTATTTCGATTCGTTAGATGGGTAGACAATTTCGTGATCCGTCTGGCTATAATGTATCTATACTACTTGTTTCATCATCAGATCTGGTTGCAAGTAGATCGACCCACTTGTTCACCCAGTGGCGACTAGTATTAATCTTACTTCATCGTTTCATCTGCCTATTTCTGCTCGTTCAATTCTGCTCTGTTCCTTATTATCCAAATAATCAATCTCTCGATCAAACACTAACGAAACTCGCACTCGTTCGATGTACGCGAGCCTTTTTCCAAATCATTGAAACCTTTCGACTCGACTACATTCAAACGTACATTCCCCTGCACATTTAAATTGGAAAAATCAATTCCCCTTTTTAAAGAAACTTACGTTTCTGAGATAAACGCTAACGAAAATTCTAAAATTTCGAAAGACGAAGTTTCGAATGAAATTCACCAACTTAAAGATTCCAACTAAATCTTCTAAGTGTAATTCATTTAAATAGATCACCGTCATCGTGATCTACTTAAACGATCCTACAAATCCATCGAATCCATCGATCCTGGAAATCCACGACGACACACGAAGAAGAAACTACAATAAAAAAAAAAAAGAAAAGAATTTCGTTTTTCTTACGGTTGCGATCGCGAGAAAAGTCGTTTCCCGAGTATCCCGAGAGATAATCCCTTGGCTCCCTCGAACAAACGAGATCGTCCCACGAACGAATGGAAGGGAGAGGAAAGACTGACGATATTTATCGCGATTTCCAGCTTTAACGCCGGTGATGCTGTCGCTGTCCGGACCACTGCTCGGCGCGGTGGTCGGAGCAACGGCTGGCCTTCTACTAGTGATCTTCGTGATAGTTCTGGCGGTGAGATTACGGTATCGACCAAGGTCTCAGGAGGACAAGGACTCTCACGACGACGGCGGCATGGCGAACCTGGCTGCGTCCGGAACCGGCAGCTCCTCTCCACGTGATAAATCGTCGACCTTGCCTCTCAACTCCGACAGCATCGAGAGCTTCGAGAAGGATCCAGACATAATTCCTCACGCTAATGGTGGGTAATTTAATCGCTGAGACTGATAGCGCGTGATTCTGACCGGTATATATTAATATTTATACAAGTTCATAAAACGGACGCGATCTTTCGGATCGTAAAAAGAGAGATTTACTTTTGGACAAATTTTGGTTCAAAGAACCAAATATATATTTAAAAAAAAAAACTAAATAAGAGAAATACAATACAAATAAGAGAAATCTGGCTCGTAGTTGTCCCGTTTTGCAAATTTTTCGACCCACTAACGTAAGTTTGACATTATCCACGGAAAAAATTCTAGTCAAGTTTCGTCGAGGACTCGATCGAATCGAGTGAATTAAAAACCAATTACCTCGACGATGCAGCAAAGTGTTCTACTAGCCTCGTTAATTACGCGTTACATTAACAGCCATCTTGAAATCTATGTTCCCGCAGAAAATTCTTACGCCGAACTGTGCAAGGGCACTTCACCGCGATACGTGTTACACCAGCAACGAACGGACGCAAGTACTTTCACCAACACGAGCAATGTAAGTATGACTTTCGCCTAAATGAAGTAACAATACGCGATACATAATACGCCTCAAATAAAAAGAAAAAAGCATCTTGAAATTTAAACGAAGAAACTTCGATCGATCGATCAATCTTCATATCTTGTGACGCTTGTTTCAATCGTCTCGTAACTGCAATTCTATTGGTATTGACAACGAGAAGTTACCAAATGTGTGAAAAATCGGATAGCTTAAACTCGGATAACATGTATGAAGAAACTAGGGTAACCTAAAATCGGCTCAGATGATGATTCGGACAAGTCAGAAACAATTAGGAACAAAGAGAAGCTATCCAAGAGTCGAGTTATGGGAAACGAGTCGTGTTATCCGAAAGAATCAGGCTATCAGAAACATTCGTACATGTCGGACATATCGATTCACGAACCATTGTACTAGTCTTGTTACTAAATCACTGAATCGCTAATTTTCATGATCAGTAACGGGGTTATCCCTCTGATTTTGCAGGGATCAGAACTAACGTACGCCGAGCTGTCGCTCCGTAACCGACGAATACCTCCTAATTGTTATCAGCCGGTACAGGTATCCAATATTCAACGGCCTCAACTGTTGGCCATGTCGACTCTGACGCGTAGGCAACCAATCCAGGAACCGACGATTTACGCGCAAGTCGCCAGTCATTCTAAGCCGATTTATGTACCACCCCCGCATCCGTACATGAGTCGCACCAACGACGAAACCACGGCAGAAACTCCATTAATCGGACACGACAATAAGGTAACAATTAGGGCAGACCTGTCTTTGTGAGCTTTTCCATTTTCGCCAGTATACGTCGTTCTTCGGTAATTCGTTCGATTAGTTTAAATCATAAAAATTGTAATATCGTGTTGCGAAAAATCGGAATAGTTCGTTTGGAATAGATCTTGAAAAAATACATGCAAAAAAGTATATGCAGAAATTTATGTAGAGGTTACTGTAAAAAAAAATATTCGTAATAAGACTCAATTGAATCTAACTTTGTTCGCAGATCACCACGATTAGCCAATCGGGTAGCTCAATATGGCGTACTGACGCGCCGCCAGCTTCAAACGCACCAACGACATGATTCTAAAGTCCTCGATTTCTGATCGAAGCAACGTTTCGCTCTTGTACACGTTTCTCGACACACCTGTTAATTATTAAAAAAAAAAAACAAAAAAAAACAAAAAAAAACAAAAAAAGGAAACGAAAAGTTAAACTCTTCGACGAGAAAAGCAAAAAAGAAAAAAAGAAGAAAAAAAAGAAAGAAACGTAAGGAAGAAAAATCGAAAAGACTACCGCATGACGTTCCTCGTAGCTCGTTTGCGCGGAACGACGTGCACGATATCGTGTTATCGTTAAACTTTCTCGTACATATGATACAGAAGGTTCTCATGAAACGATGAACAATGAAAGTAATAAAAAAAAAATACACACACACACACACACACACACATACATAAATACAAATGTTTGCGTGAAGTATAGTACGAATATCTATATTATATATTATGCTTTCCGGATAATTTGTGATAGAGTTATTATTGTAAAGCGAGAGGAAACAATCGCGATATTTTCTCGATATATCCTCGTCGAGACATCGTGTGATCCTCGATGTTTCGAACGATTTTCTGTTCCGCGGGTAAAACAACAGTTGACGCAGCGATCGGCAGTAATGGTCCTAATTATCGATGAGCGTGAAAATTAGCGGGCCCTTTTCAACCGTCCGTAAAAGAGAAAAGAGAAGCATCAAGGGAAAAGAGGAAGATAAATACTGTCACATTTCCTGCCGTGATTCATCGATTCGATCGATCGGTAATAATACGAGAACGCCTTTTTTGTTCTCCAAGGATGGAGCCCTCGAAACTCCAAAAATCCTCGAAATCCGAAACTCTCGACTTCTCATGTCGAATGTTAATCTGTGCTAAATAACTAACGAAAATTGACTTTCACCTTACGTTACCCAATTGAGAAAAAAATAAAAATATTAGAAATTTATCTGTTATCTATCTCTTCTCTAGAAGAATAAGCGTTCTGGATGCCGAGAGTTTTTCGTGATCTCGTAATGTTCCGAATTTGAGTCTAAAACTCGACCCATTGCTACTATATTCTTTCATTGCACACTTCGATTTAGTTCGTAAGTGTAACAACAACGTTTGTCGTTTGCGATGCCACGAACGAAGTACAATCAAGACGGCGATTGTTTTTCCCTTTTTCTTTTCTTCGTTCAGTTTGATTACACTTTCGCAGAGGTAAAATAATTCGTAGAAATACGATAGGACTATAATGACGATATATATAGGAGAAAAAAAAAAATATATATATATATATATACAAATGTTAAGCGCGCGTCGAAAGTTAAGACGCATCGAGTTTCTCCGCAGCTTAATTATTTATTGTTGAACATAAACGACGCGAAAATTTCCGTGTACAGATTTAGATAAATGCGGTGTTATTATATAACGATGTTATGTAATCGTGGATAGAATTTAACGAAATGAAAGAGAAGAGAAATTTGAGAAATTTTCGAGTAAATGTAATATACGCGTCTGTTGGTTATATTAGACTCATTCTGTATGTTCGATCGTTGCTCATTTTCGAAGCTTTAACCGTCTTTAATGGGAGGAAATGGTTCTTTTTTTTTTTTTTTTTCTTAAATGAAACAGTTACCCGCTACTTATATATTACTCTTTATTTAGTCTAAATCGTTTAACTTAAAGAATGTTATATGGTAAGGTGATCGTATCGTATTCTATTAAATGAAACGAATTCGAGGGAGGAACGTAAAATAATTTACAAACTCTATCACAACCAAAGCACCAATTTTTAGTAATGAAGTACGCGTTGAAAATAAATTAGCATTAACTATTAATCCAATTTCTGTTTACGTAAACATTAATATATCAACGATATTTTACATATTATATTTTAAGCTTTTAATTTTATAATAATAATATACATTAGTGCTAATTTTATGTTAATTCTTATTATATTAATTTCATGTATTCATGTTTCTATTAAACTTCGCACTAATTGCTAATTATTTTTTAAACGAAATATCTATGTTTATTTTATATTTATTCTGTACTATAGTAATACCATTTTTTTTATTAATCTACCAAGGAGGATACACATACGTGCATACGTCTTAAAAACAAGAGATATGATCACCCTACATTATAGACGATGGTTATTGACGAATGGTGTGCGCATTCAAAAAACTGAAAGCGTAACGAGAACAAAATTCTCGAACGTTTCGTTGAGTTTTATAGCGATTGGGTGTTCAGAAGACTGAGAGTTGGAAATGCGGAGAGAAGGGAAGAACGAAGTGTGCAAAGCTTATGTTATGTTACGTAATACGTGCCATATAATCGCAACGCTAATCGAGAACGTTGCTCGTCAAGTTGTGTTACATACACAATATGAATAATATATATATACGCACTCGTCTGCAACATTTTGTGCTTCGCGTTTTTCTTTTCCTTTCTTTGTAAATAATCGAACTCGTTCGTACGATCGTGCGATCAGTTATTTCTTTTTATTTCGTATTTTATTAAAAACCTTTTTTTTTACGAAGATCGTGAACGACATGAAACAGAACATTCCATTATTTACGTCCAGATCATGCACGTTTCATTGTTAGTTGACGATTCAGATTCAGAAGAGGGAATGCAATTGTTCAATCTAGGAGGCCGAATTCCGATGTTTCGTCGAAGCTCGCGTTTCTCGCGGACAATTTACACGATAACGTAGCGATCTAATCGTTAGTGCGTGAGATTACCATTAACAATTACTTTTTAATCGACGACACATTCACACATACTACTTATGTCCTTAAACGTCTAATTAAACGAGATTTCTTCCATTTCGATCGATTTTGAATTATCTCGAATAAGCTCGATTCACAATACGAATTTTATACCATTTTTATATAAATCGAATAGTCTGGCCAAAGATGCGCCGGCGGTCAGATACATTTACGAATGTTACACACGCGGTTACACACGCGTTCGTTTAATCTTCATCTCTGCGTAAACCTCTTTCCGAGATAGCATGCGAATGATAATGTAAAATAAAGTCGCCGTCGCGTGAGTTCAAACCATTAAGTCGATGTTCGTTCAATATAAGAGAGAGAGAGAGGTTATATCATCGTGTTTGATGATCGAACAGGTCCAACTCCTCCCAATCGACGACAAAACGAACTAAATATTCGCCAGCGAGATTTTCTTAATAATCACGCAATTGATCAGGGTTATCTTCGATAAGCGCACGTCGGGGGAAAAAAAAGAAAAACAAATTTACACTTTCGAATATTCTTTAATGCTATTCGAATTGTTCGCGCATGCGAGATAGAGATAAAGAATGAACGTGACGGTGTGATGATAAATGTAAGAAGAGACTTCTAACGAAGTAGAAGAAACGGCGGGAAAGCAGCAGAAAGAGAGAAAAGAGAAGAAAGAAAGAGCGAAAAAGCGAAGGTGAAATATTCAGTATTTTGTCAAAAAATTCATATTACCAGTGTAATAAAAGAACTTTGATATATTGTTAGTATGCGTTGTAGGTATTACAGAATGAATTTAAATATAAATATACGCGATATATAAAGCATGCGCATCTGTAAACGTGCGTGTGCGTAAGAGATAATTAAGATCTTATAATTTTAAACAACTTTTAATATAGGTTTACTTGTGTAAAATAAGAAATAAAAAAGAAAAAATAATTGTGCTCAATAAATTTCAATAAATAACGATTTTGCCTATGCCAATAACGATTATTATTGTAATTATTTTTGTATAGAGAAGTAAGATATTATCTAAATATTATAAATACATTATAAATATAATAGTGATTACAGCATATATGTAATAAAGGTATTTAACATTGCATGTTATATGTTTATAATATCCTATGCCAATTAATATATTCGTATAATCACGAAGTTTATAAACGCAACATTAATTTAAAAAACTCGATCATTTCTGGCGCCACGAAGATTCCTGAAACTTAAATCATAAAAAATTTATTAAAATTCTAATAAAAATTATTAGAAAGTCCTCGAAAAAGAAAGTAAATCAGCAGCCAGAAGAGCTACTAAAATCATTATCCACTCGACGTAAGTCCGAACAATAAACCGAGAATTTATTCTTTTGTTTTTCGCAACATTAATTTACAGAAATCAAATAGAAAATAGAAAATTCTTGAAATAAATCGCGAAGAGTGCTTTTCTTTCATCTTTACAACATCGATTGGTTTATTATTAAAAAGAAATGAAACAAGTTGAAATTATAGTCTCGGGCATTTTGTGTACACAACGTTAATGAATATTAAACTATGCACTCATATTTCAGTATTCGCAACACTAATCACGAAAATCAAGTACAGCTAACAACTGGAGACAACTGGAGACTGTTGAAAACCACTTCTGTGCGACGTTTTTAGCTGCCTCAGATGATTCAGGAACATACTTCCACGATCTCAGCGGAAGGAGTTTAGGCATTTTATTAACGCAACACTATTTCAAGAAACGCGATCACTTATCAACGCAACGCTAATTTTTAAAATGAATTTAAATTTGAAAAACTACTAACGTGTAATTAAAAAGAAATTATTCGAATTGTCCACAAATAATAACATTATAAAATTAATTTTTCCGATTAAATTTTCAGTAAAATTAAAGCGGACAAATTTTAACACTACTTCTCAAGAATTTACGACAATTCGTAATAAAAAATGCTAAGATCAATCACGATATCTTATAATTCGCAACCCTAAGACTAATAAAAGTCCACATTGATAAAAGATCGCGATTTGCCCAGTATGATGATAGGCCAAAATTAGCCAAGAAAAAAAAAAAAAAAAAAAAAAGAAAAATACTACAAAACATACTACAAATACTAAAAACGAGCATAGTGACAAAATAGTAACAAGAATAACTTCCCATGCTCTGGATGGTATGAACATCCAGAAGATGACAAGACATTTGTTGCAGCCCTCTTCTATGGCAATTTGCCGGGCCTTTTCAGCTTTTAGCCTCTTCTTTCTTCGGGCGCGATGCCCGCTGAAACTTAAGTTTGAGCTCGAGTCTTTCTATACTGGAGATCAAAAAATAACAAATAATATACCGATCATAGCGATCGTTGTCCGTTCGCACGTGCCACCTACATAAACGTTCGTTTCGGCACCTATCCGCGACCGCGACCGCGATACTAAATTCGAAAAATCGAAGAGTAAAAGCAGAAACAAGTGGCATGCTCCATTTGTGCCGATTTCACTGTCGATTTTTCAAATTAGATTTCCTGAAACAGGTTGGACACGCGAAAAGGAAACACGCGATCAGAGACTGTGCCAACCTGCCCGGCCCTACCTACTTATAATTAGACACAAACATACCAGAAGGTAAGCTACCTATCCTAACCAGTCGCCCTATATTTAAAAAATGGCAAAACGGGCACACCAACACACTCGCTCCACGGTTCTCACACATACAACTCGAGCGCAGAGAGAACCTAAACTAGAGAGAACGTCCCGGGACGCCTCCGACACCCGAGTTTAACACACAACTTTCACACTCTAATTTACGTACCATTTTCCTGAAATCGACTGACAATGGCTAGCGATCATTGCGTAAAACGTGAATGAAACATATTTATATTTACTGCTGATATTAATAACTGAGAAAAAGTACATATAACTTTTATAGAAACTACATGTGCAAGTTGACTTGGAATCACTATTATAACTGATAGTATAATTATAATGACAGTATAATTACAGTGTATTTATTAGGTATTATGATAATACATTCATAATTCTATAAATTAGCGCATAAATATTTCAAATATTACAACTTGTAACGAATGAGACAATAAAATCGACGCAATTCCACATCCTAACCACACACACACACACATGCGGAAAATACGTCGTGCACGATACGCTAACACATTGTCAGTCGCTGAGAAATTTTTTATAAAATTACAAACTATGGTCATCGTGCCCAATGTCTTTCACCCACCCAAGTAGCACCTGGGCACGTGAGTGAGATCCTGACAACGAACACGGAAAGGATTAAACCTGAAAATCCTAAACTAAAAAAATGATTAGTTTATTATATGTAATTTGTATCTAACGGACTATTGTATTATTTTATTTTAAACCGTAGTGACTCTACTCATTCAGAAATTATTCAAATTGCAAGAGAATAAAAACAATGAACAATTTGTTAAGAAGATCTATAGACATTACATACAGTTGCGACACACTTGCCCAAATTGAAACAACTGAGGAAAGTTATTTTCAAAGGAGGTGCAGACGAATTCGTTTCGACATGCAAAACTTATACATCTTTACTCGCACGACACCGATGTCTTTCATATCAAACGCGAATACAAAGGAAAGTTCGCGACGCGGCCGGAACGAACAGAAAACTCACTATCGCTTAAAAGTACGTACTATCGTGCGCCCAAATATCTCCAGCTCCCGGAAGAGCCAGAGAGCCAAGCTCCAGCTCAAGGCTTAGAGCATACTTGAACTCGAAATTGTTGAACACGATAATACGTCGTGATATTGAAGAGTGATGGCGAGTAAAACGCGCGAACACACTTTGTCACGTATTTGGAAATAGTTGGGAAATATTCGTCCAGGTTAGGCAAGTGTTGCACAATAATGGTACAATTGTACATAGAGTTGCGAATGAAACAATGATACAGTAAAATAAATGTTGATGGAACAATCTCAGGCGACTCCTTCATCAAAGCACATTTTCAAATATGTGAAAGCAAATGTTCAAACTTTTTGCTTTGATTCAAAGATCTGCCTGTCGCGAAGAATACCTTCTTGCACATAAAATCTCATACATTTTTCTACGGAAGGAATTCTAATCTATTATAGTTCAAATTCTACTTCAAGTTCACAATTATAAAACAATTAATTAAATGATTTAATACTATCATAAAAGGGAAGATAAAATTTAAAATTATTAATTATTATAACAAAATATAATTGCCAGTATAAATAATTGCATCTTTCATAGCAACAAAGTCGGAGGATATCCGTTTTCTCTACTATGAAATGCTCAAACGAAATCGCTTTAATAATAATTATTTATAAATATTTATAATTCATCTGTTCATTTGGATATGTTACTTTTGTAAACACTTTTTTATGCTGAAGATACTTTTAATTTTACTATAAATGTATGTATTCTAATTGTTACAATCGCGATGTGCAAGAAGCCCTATCCTGATCTAATACATAAAGAATCTGAAAAAACTGTTACTACTCACGGGTACGAAAAATACCCGCGGTCACTATGCTCGATAAAAATTCTACGTATACAACCAGTCACACGTGCCGATTCGGACCTTTCGTCCTACGACATGGTTGAGTGACCGGAGGAACATAAATGCATGCAACTCACGGCATAGATGTGAAGAACGTTATCACCGGTGCTGCACTGAAGCAGGGAAAGTCATCGTGAAGATCCTCATCAAATGGATACCACTGAGAATCCCGTGGTGGAAATGAACGCCGTGAAAAATTTCTTAAAAAACATAAAACATTTCCTTTCTAAAGACACAGTGTTGTTTGTGAAAATTTAAATTTTAAAGATAATAATAAAAATTGGAATAATTTGAAGTGTTTTTATTCTACAATTATAATTTTACTTTCAACTTCAATAGAAAGAGAGCCATAGAGAATAAAATTTGAATACAACATGCTAAAGTACTTACATTTTTAGCTTCTGAAGCGTCATAAGATTCTTGCAGGATTAGGGGAAGTGGAGATTGTGAAGCTCTGTAACACAACATTAAACATTAGAATTATATTATATTAAAAGCGAAGCAAAGTTTTAAGTTGGAGATAATGAAAGATTCTTACATTCTTGACTTCAGAGCCACGTGTTGGATTTTCTCCCAAAAATGCAACAGTTGATGCTGTGAAGCGTCTGTAACAAACATCAAACATTACTTTGGTGTTAAATTTGAAAAATTAAATAAATTAAGATACAATGTATAAAACTACTTACCATTTTGATCTCCAGGAGAAGCTTTATCCGCTTGAGCACTGACTCTAACGGCAAAAACGAGTATTAAACTAAAGAGTATTAAATTAAGTAAACGAGTATTAGTAAACGAGTAAACGAGTATTAAATTAAACAAAAAATACAAAAAAAAAAATAAAAGATTATTAACGCGCGCGTTCAAGTAACAATCGGCGGACTCACTGACTCTAACTTCGCGAAATATAATTTGAATGAACTGATTGTTTAATTTAATGAGATCGATTATTGCTCAGAATAATATAAAAATATTTCGCAACAAACACTGACTCTACCAACCGCATTGCGCGCGGTCACAAAAATTTTCTGAAAATAAAGCTGATTTTCGTAGGGGAAGGGCGAATGATATGTTCATTTAGAAAATACTGCCATTTTTCTAGAACATGATTATAAAGAAGCCCATGCTGCCTCTGATCAAGAAATAACCTGCACAAAAGAAATAAAAAGTTAGAACACATATGTCAAACGACGGCAAATGTGTAAAAAATAGCTATATTCTTAGTAAATTACTGCTAAATTTAATATTAAATTTGTTAAGAATTACACAGTATAAAGTTAAATAAACAACAAATAAGTAGAAAATGTTACAATAGAAATGTGTGTGTAAAAGCGTACAATAAAATACGTGTATGTGTGTATACGCGCGCGCGCGCGTTCGTGTGTGTATGTGTACGATGAGTTATCAATTATAAGGTTACAATATTTGTACTGGTTAGAATTCAAATTAAATTTTGGTATAAAATTATAAATAACTTTTATAATGCATAGTATGTTCTGTTTAAACATTTATATGTCATTATTTATATGTCGTTAATTGTTGAAAATTATATGTAACAATTATTTGGTTAAATTTTACCTTGAGCTGAAGCCAAAAATACACGTTTCATCTTAAAAATTCGAAACGCAAATACAAATCGAACAACTATTGATTTAAATTTTTACCTCAGAACTTCTGGATGATATTTCTTTCTGGATGATTCTTCTGGATAACACTTTCTTCTTTACAGACGAGGTGTGCTTTCTTCCGCCATTCATCCCGCTTTAAAATCGATCGTGAAAAATATCGATGTTCGAGAATCGTAGGAAATGTATTCCGTGTTTCACCGTTGGAGCGCTGTAATCGCACATTTCGCACGAAATGATAACTTGGAACAAAAAAATAAAAAACTCTGGTCGAATAAATAAAATTCAGGAGAAATTTTTTAAAAAGAACGAAAATATTCATACATTTGAAGAAAAATTGTCAATACTTTAAGCTGAGATATGAGAAATTTTATTATATTACGCAGTAGAATTATTACTTTAGCCATCAAATATGTACATCTTTAGTAGATTATTGTTGAATTTAGTATTGGAATTGTTAAGAATTACGCAGCATGAAGTTATAGAATCAACAAATAAGTAGAAGACGTTATAATAGAAATGTGTATACAAAAGCATGTAATAAAATACGTGTTTATATATGTAGACACTGATGTAGTCAATTACAAGGTTACAATATTTGTTAGAATTGAAATTAAATTTTAGTATAAAATTATAAATAACTTTTAACATAGTATGTTCTATTTAAATGCTTATATGCTATTGTTTCTTTAACTGTTGAAAATTATATATAATAATTATTTGGTTAAATCTTACCTCAAGTTGAAATCAAAAATGCACGTTTTGTCTTAAAAATTCGAAGCACAAAAACAACTATTAATTTAAATTTTTACATCACAACTTCTGGATGATACTTCTTTCTGGATGATTCTTCTGGATAACACTTTCTTCTTTACAGACGAGGTGTGCTTCCTTCCGCCATTCATCCCGCTTTAAAATCGATCGTGAGAAATATCGATATATTCGAGAATCGTAGAAAGTGTATTGCGTATTTCACCGTTGGGAGCGCTGTCATCGCGCGTTTCGCAACTTGAAATAAAAAATAAAAAACTTTGCAGTAAATTCTCTTCGCTAATGTTTCGAAGTGTTATTGAAAATTTTTAACTGATAATTTATGACAATCTCGAACGATGTACTTAGAGAAATGACTTTGAATTACTGAATGATATAATTAATTTAATTGTTTAATCGTAATATGAAACTCGTGAAAATTATTAAATAACGTCTAGAAATATCGTAGAAATAACATTTAATCGTTTCAAATGAATCGTTCGAACTGTAAAACAATGCATTTCGATTATATTTTCGCGTATCATTTACCAACTTTAACTATTTACTCGTAACGATTGAATCAGTGATTGAATTCCCAAACGTTATTTCATAGTTTGAATAATTCGTTTATAATAATTAAATTATTTTATTTACAATAACGGAAAAGACAGTTACATAATACACATGTTTCTTGCTCTCTGAAACAATAAACGAGCAAAAATTTTTATACGTTGAGCGATTATTTTGAAAAGACGATCACCGCTTGATATAATTTTTGACTACATAACTTTTCTCCACATAAATTTTCTCCATTTAATGTACATCGATGCAGTTGTAATTTAAAAATTGATATCACGAAAATGTAAACTCAGTTTTAGCCGATAAAAAATTAATAAAATATTACGTTTAACGTTGTAACATATTCATGAAAGTGTAACTTTGCGAGAGAAATGTAAAAACTGTTAAATTATTGATTAGTATAATAGAAAAATTGTTTTTAGAAGTAGCAAAAAAAATTATCAGTTGTTCCGGGTCACCGACGACCGAAACATTAGATCAACCTTGAGCGGTAGAGAGGCTCTTTATCAATTAAACTTTTGATGTGTACACAAAGATTAAATTTTAGAAGTTTGAAAAAAAGTTATCGACTGTTCCCGATCACTGACGACGGAGATATAAATTAACCTTCAGTGGTACGGAGACTCATTACCAACTGAACATCCGTCGTCTGCACATCGACTCAGCGGAGCACCGGAATTTGTATCATTTTGTTTGATATAGTTCTCTAATTCACCGTTGTTCAAGCGTAGATGTCACTAAAAAACCAGAATTTTTTCCTGGTTGGTATTTCAGACTCTGAGACACTGAGTTTGATATCCAGTCTATGCTTAGTCAATGCTATTAAACGATTAATCATTAAATTAAATATCATTTGACTATAATGAAATAATAATTATAAATACATCTAATAAATACTGAAATGAATACATTTCCAAAGTATGGCCTTTATTATAAAATACGAAGAGCATGCCATCGACTTGCACATACCGAAACGAAATTGCAAAAACAAGCAAAGTGGTTGAAACCTGCTGGATATGAAACAAATATTCAAATCTATAATCCTATAACAAAATGCAAAGTGCCGTTAATTTTGAAAAATAAAGATGTTTTAACCTGGTACGTTTGCGGCCCTACCGTGTATGATTCGGCACATATAGGACACGCAATGTGAGTTTCATTGCTAACTACAATATTTCAAATATTATTCAAGTCTTATCATGCTGTTTTGAAATTATTTTATAAAGTAAAAATAAATTCCTTTGCCGAATACTTTTCGTTTGATCGTTAAAATCACATTATCGACATAAACAAAGTTTAAAAATAGTATCTCAATAATTAAGAATTAAAAATTAAATTCTCATTTGTAGGACATATATGCATTCCGATATCATCAGA
The DNA here is from genome assembly GCA_032399595.1 of Tetragonula carbonaria. Lineage (NCBI taxonomy): Eukaryota > Metazoa > Arthropoda > Insecta > Hymenoptera > Apidae > Tetragonula > Tetragonula carbonaria. The sequence continues at coordinate 8,806,254 of JAUCRC010000004.1, forward strand.
AGAATATTGTCAGACTACTTCAATATAGATGTTGTAATGGCCATGTGTATAACAGACATAGATGATAAAATAATAGCACGTTCCAATAATTTGAAGCAAAATTATATGGATCTAACGAGACACTATGAAAATGAATTTATCGAAGACATGAAGATGTTGAATATTACAGAGCCTCATTTGTATTGCAGGGTTACTAATTACATGCCAGAAATTATTCAGTTTGTAAAAGGCATTGTAGACAAAGGCAATGCCTATGTTCTAAAAGATGGTGAAATTTAAAATGTAACAGTTTAGCTATTATTTCTGTTGCAAATTTTGACTATTATAAATGATAATTTTCCTTTCTGTAGGATCTGTTTATTTTGATACTTCTAAATATGAAGCATATGGCAAGTTATCAACTCCAGTGTCAGATAGTTCCCATGCTTATAAAAAATCTGCGTTAGACTTTTGCTTGTGGAAAGCAGCAAAGGAAAATGAACCATTTTGGGAATCTCCATGGGCTCCTGGAAGGCCAGGATGGCATATAGAATGTAGCACTATTGCAAGGTAAAGTGTTACATTTTAGAATTTTCATTCTACGTGTTATATCATAATCTGTAACGAAACTATAGAAGTCTGTATTTCAATTAGCACAATTTTTGGAAATTCTGTGGATGTACATAGTGGCGGAATGGATCTTATTTTTCCACATCATGAGAATGAGGAAGCACAATCGTGTTGTTATCATGAGGTAGAGCAGTGGGTCAATTATTGGATACATTGTGGATATTTATCTTTGCAAGACGTAAAAATGTCAAAAAGTCTGAAAAATACAATCAGTATAAAAGAATTTCTTGAAAAATATACAGCAAATCAGTTTAGAACTCTTTGTTTACTTTCTAATTATAAAAATGGTATATATTTGGGTGGAATTTATTTATATGTATGAAATATTAAGTGAGTTTAACCATGCTTTTATTCGCTTTGTAGAACTTAAATTTTCCAATGACTTAATGAACAATGCAGTAGTTGTATTACATAAAATTGAAAATTTTATTAACGACTGTCATAATTATATTATTGGAAATTGGAGTACTGGTCAAGTAGATGAAGTTACTTTACTTCATGTAAGTTATCTTGTTACATTATATTATTTTACATAAATGTTGTATACTATATATATTTGTCATTGAATTAATACTTCAGTGTTTAGAAGAAACGAGGAACAGCATTAATATTGCATTAGCAAATGATTTTAAAACTGCACAAGCCATGAAATCACTTATGAATCTAATTGATGTAGGAAATAAAATGTTACACGATTTTCAGGTAAATATTTAGTGATATTAATTTACTGAGATAATAATACTGTTATATTAAACATAGGATAGTACAAAGACTTGTGGTACCTGCATACCTGCTGTAGCTGCAGTATTGAATTATGTAACAACAATACTTTCTAAATTTGGAATTTCAAATCGTAGTAAGGCAGACGATTATAAAATAAACAATGTCATCGAATGTTTGATAAAATTTAGACAAACTGTGCGTAATAAAGCTTTAGAACAAGATGTAAAAGATAAAACTTTACTTACAGCGTGCGATGAAGTACGATCAGAACTTACCACTTGTGGTATAATAGTAAAGGTATGAACATTATATGTATTTGATTAATTTAATATTAATTTTTATATATTCTATATTCTAATTCTGTTATTCTAGGATTACAAAACTGAAACTGTTTGGAGTATCAAAAAATATTAAATAAACAAAAACATTCATACAGTAATTTAATATTTTTAATAAAAAAGAAATTGTATTTACATTTATTTCCATACTGATTTTGGAGTTAAATTAATACAACTTACAATTAATCAGTCGAATTATTGTTAACTTTTAATTTCTTCGAGTTATCATTATTTTCAACATTTTTTCTTTTCATTCCAACTTTCTTTTCTGCCACTGTCTTTTTTAATCCTTTCATCTTTCTCGTTTGTATACTATTAATATTTTGAGCACCAACATGTATACGACCGTGAGTTGTTCCAAGTTTGTCTACAGATATATTCTTTTTCTTTTTAACCTATAATTAAATATTAAATATATTTAATTAAAACTACATACTAAATCGTTATTTCTATCGTTAACTATTTTTAAATTACGTATTACCTTAAGCTCTTTCGGTTTTTTACAAGCTTGTTTAAATAAATTTTCAGAAGCAAGTTTTGTACGTCTACAAATTAAATCTGCTCTTGGTCCAATTTCATCTAATTCAATTCTTGGTATTCTACAATCAGATTTTTTCAAAAGTATCCTAAAACATAATTTTATTAAATAAATTACTTTTCAAAGAATTTTGCATATAAATATCCAATGCAATTCAGAAGAACACTAATATACCTATAACTGCGTAAGAGTATTTTATTCTCAACTGCGGTGAAACTTAAGACATGTTCCAGACCTTGTAGTCTGATTTTTTCAACTGATTCCCTTTGAAACATATCCACAAGCAAATTTTTTATTCTATTGAACTCATGATTATTTTCAAAAAGTTCTCCATTGAAAACTAACAAAGGTTTTATTCCTTCTGAAATTTTTGAAACCTTAAAATCCTTCAGTCCTGTATAATTTTCTATGCCAAATTCTGCCATATCTAATAATGTTTGTTCGTACATTCTTCCCATTATTAAATTATGAGGACGTTTTTTATTATGCAAGGCAATCATAAAAAGTGGTGCATTATATTTTACAGAAAACTTTTCAATAGATGTTATATCTTCAAATGGTAATATGTCATTTTTCTTCTGCATTATTTGCGCATCTGGCTTTTTTAAATCATACTAAAATCAAACGTTGATCATATCATTCATACAAAACATTTTGTGTGAAAATCATATTATATAGTTCAACTTACCAAATCCTTCATAAAATCTACTACGATCTGTGAAGTGTTTTTACCTTTAAAACACAACGTTTGTTTACTATCTTCGATTAGTTTTGGTTCTTTTTTTATAATAGCTCTTTTACCCTTGTGGGTAGTCGGTTTTCTACAATAAAAATCACATTTACATTTCTAAGACAGAAAATACATATATTTATAAAAGAAATTTCATTTTCAATAATGTTTAACGAAAATCGACGAAAGTTTTAATACGTATAAAAATTTAAAAATGAATTGTGAAACATTTATATGTACACATGTATTCAATCATAACCAAAACATTTGATTTCGTATAAAGATACCTACATTACTCTTTGTATTACAGTCATAGTGACGATTAATTTCGGAGAATATACTTTCTTTAAATTGTACAAATGTTAAATGACTATTTATTATTTAAAACACGTCACATTATACAATACACGTGTTTGACACAGAGTCATACTACACAAGAGAGTTAAACGTAGTTAAACCTAACCTAATCTAAATTATGAAGTTTCTAACCTTCAATAAAATTTGTTTCCAATTTTTCATGAATTATTTGTTTCTATATAAATATATTACGTAATATATATATATAGTAGAAAATACATATATACACATTTTGAAAAATATACTCGGGTTAAAATATATTTTAATTTCTAATTCCATATACAACATATATACATATATAAATTTTTCAACTTCGTTGATCAGTATTTTGGATTGATCTTTTTATTTTCGTTAGCTTTCTGCTGTTCTCTTTCCTTCATTAGTCTCTTATATTCTGCTTGTTTTTCCATTTGTTTTCGTTTCCGTTCATTTCGTAAAAGTTCTTCTTCAGACACTAAAAATTGTTTATGTTTCATGTAACGTTAGTTCTTAAATAAATAAATCTTTGATTAATCTACCTGATTTCGAATCTTGTTCTATTTGAACAATATTTTGTTCTTTATGACGACTCATAACATTTGGTTGTAAGTTATTTTTTACATCACTTGAAGTTTTAAGTGGTAGAAGCTGTTCATTTTGTGCGACAGGACTCTTTGACTTAGATTGTACAAATATTTCCTCCTTTATTGTACTTGGGATTTTCTGTTTCAATAGACTGTCTAAAAGATATATAACATGATCAAATATTTTAATATATTCAAATATTCAATTCATAAAGATCTTAAAATTGTATGAACCTGTCTTTTGCTTTTCTACGTCATTTTTGTAATATAAAAGTGGAGTCGATTGAGCACACGGTTCTAGTGCATTAAGCGAAGAATATTGCAAATCTTCCTTTTGATTGTTAGGCATGTATGAATTTGATAACTTTTTTGATAACACTTGTATCTCATTGTTTATTACGTTACCAAAACATGATAATACTTTTTTAAAGGCATCTGTAAGAGAACCCTAAATAAAATAATAAAAACAGATAATAAATAATAAAAGAATACTTGTGTAATGTATATGAAAATCAGATATTTAAACATTAAACATACAATCCTTGCACAATGTATCGATAAACCTTTCATAGCTTCCTCTGTATAACAATATCCCATGTCTTCGTGAAATGTTCCATCCTGTAACTGGATCTTCAAAAATGTCACACATCCACAAACATATTTACCCATAAAAGATTCAACAAAATCTAAAACATGTATTTGCGTGGTAAAGTGTCATCACAAAAATATTAATTAACAGTAAACAAATATGTAATTATTAAAATCTACAAGAGACACACCTATCGTTTGATTAGTAATGGTGTGACTCCATTTTCCTTCACCAAGTATTTGATTTGCTAATAATACTAAATCATTATTAAGAACTAAAGTTTCTTTTAAATTTAATTTTTGTGCATATGTATTTATCATATTGTTTTGAACTTGCTTTGAACTTGTTGATGGCTAAAATAAAAACAATCTTTCTCATATCTGATTCTGTTAATATGTCATTCTAATTTCATCATTTGTAATGTACTTACAATTTTTATACAAGATGGATAATTAGTTGCATCCATGGAAATATGTACTACTTGAACGGTTAAACGAGTTTCAAATTTTACGATATATGAGTTGCAATTATTGTACTTCTCTATTATCGATACTTTCGATACATCAAACATTACTTCATCGAACATTTGGCGGCAATTTTAAAATTTTAATCATTCATTAGAATTAGCGACGAATTATTCATACAATATAAAGTACTTATTAAAGTATAATTCCTATATATATATCTTGCTTTTATATCATACTCGATGTAATAATTTATAAAAATATCATTTTCTATTTTATATTTTACATCCTTACAAATTACATACTTTTTAGTTGCTTTAGGTATGGTAATAATAACGGTAGTGTAATTTATTTTATATATTTATTTATACAATAATCATTATAATAAATTATATATATAATATATATTTATATTATGCGTGTGTAGTGATAATATATATTGCATAGAAATAATGTTTGACACGATTTTGGCGAATATATTGGCTAAATTATGCCCTGTGACTCACACAATTAATTGCAACTGATACTCACCACACTCTTGCTATCTTTTGATTAAAATCACCGTCGAGCCTCTATATTTTAATTTTGGACTTTGCTTTCTTTCACTCGTAGATAAGAATATGTGCTCTATTAAAAAGTAGCAAATTTCTATTTCATTCGATAAATTATTAATATAAAATCTGTTGAAAAACGCATAATTTGCAACAGAATATTTCTACATGTACAAAGATAATATGAAGAGAATGTCTTTGAATTGCAGTAAACATTGTCTTGAGAATTACAGTAACATTGTTAGATATTTAAAAAATATTTATTGTATTTATTCATTTTTATCATTTAAAAATAAAAAATTTTAATATGTAACAAAGATGTTGCTACTTCTTAATACACACAACTGTTAGTTCGCTCTAATATTATTATACTTCTTAATAATCTTATCTAGAAGAACGTCTGTCTCACATTTAATTATTTAATACAATAATCATAAAGTATATGTAATAAGTAAAATTCTTAAACCCGAGGCAATAGTTCTATACATATACACTGATCTTTTTTTAGTAGGTTGAAATACCTAAACAACAGTTTTACTTTTAACAGACACACAGTCACACTTAGTGTCATTGAGCTGATCGTATTACATCTAATTGGTTTTCAATCTATTTCATTATAATCATAACGTAAAGGTGAAAAGTGTTTTACTATGATATGAGCTACTTACGAATACAGGCAGCTGTTAAAAAAAATTCTATGAACGTGCTCTGGAAATATTGCTTCTATATCGCACAAATGACATAAAAGGAGAAATGTGTGTTCACGTACAAAAGAACAATTTACACATTTATATATTTAAACGCCATCATTTGAGCTATTACTGGGATTACAAGTATTGCTATCCTAAATTTATAATATATCAAAGAAGAATTTTCGATTGTTTAGGAAAATGTTTGTGATTACTATAAATATTAGTGAACACGATAATTTTTGAAACACTTTCTTTTGGCACTATAAAATATTGTACGATATATATATTAAAAAAAAAACGGGATTATAAATAATGTAATAAATTTGCAACTGATCGTATAAGGTTTCTGGCAATTCAATATCGTTACTAATGATTCATAAAATTATTACTATTATGTACTTCGCATATTCGTTATATACATGAGATTCTAGTAATGCACCAATATATCTAACTAAAAGTTATACGCGACAAAATATATCCTTAAAGAATAAATAGTGAAACAATAACAAGTTAAAAATCTTACATGTAGATAAAAATATTCTCTCTCTCTCTCTCTCTCTCTATATATATATATATATATATATATATATATATATGTGTATATATATATATATTTATATAAATTTAAACATAGTTGCAAGACCCCACATAGATTGATAAATAGCACTATGTTACAGATTACCGCGTGTAAAATAAAGGGAAACCATTATAAAATAGGATTTTTATTGTATCTTATCAAACTACCCGAAAACTGATGCTTAAACGCTTATTTGGCAATAATTATAGTTCACCCAAATATTTCTCCCTTTATGCCTCGGAGCAAATCTAAATGTTGCACATACGTGTAATAGTAGTTGAATGACAAGATGCACAAATTTGTAAAGAAATAGAAACAGTACAAAAAAATAAACATAATCACAGTTGAGTTGGCAGGCAGGTGGGCAAATGCAGGCGTATTATTGGACAGGCTCGCTCGACATGCGCTTCATCGCTCTTTTTTTTTTTTATACGTGATTTTTGTATTACTTGGTCGACATTATATTTCAATAGCCTGCTAAGCCCGTTTCATTGACAGACTCATTCTTAAACGTAATCATTAGTTCCAGGACTTGTTAAAGGTTCCTGAGCCTATTGAAATTAAACAAAAAAATTATACAAAATACATTTATATCGAGATTGAATGAATAAATGAAGAAAAGAATATGTAAACAACATACGCAATTCTTGTTTAACGAAATGATACATCACACACAGTAATTACCTCTTCTCCAACCGTAGCAGTAGGCAGTGGAAACCTATTCTTTTCAAGACTAAATTGATCTTCTGTGGTTTTCCTATACACGGGATTATCGAAGTTCATACTCGTTACATTACGATGAAGATAATGCCTATAGCATAATACTGCTACTAATGCAAGGAGTAACAGCCCTAAGGACGCCACGCCTATCACTATACCAGCGACTAAACCAGGATCTGTGGACTCAGATGTCAGATCATCCTTTCCATCTCCATCTGCTGAATGTGTTGGATCTAAAACAAATTGAGATGAAAGACGTAAAAACACGGAGTGAGCTAGAAATAAAACTTTATAATATAAAACCATTTTTAACAATTTAAACTAGCATGCGTCTCACGTAACAATACGCACATTGTTGTTAATATAAGACTATAACACATTATAAGCCAAACCCAAATGTTTTTGAGCAAATTGATTATGACAATATATAATCGAACGATATAGAATTCGTGCAGATATACTTACGGGTAGTCGTAGTTACGTTGAGGGGCTCAAGTCTCTTGAATGGTTTGCTAATTTCTTGCGTTGCAGGTGCTACAGTTGTACTTACTGGATATCATCCCATATTCATGCAACATCGATGCGAAATAATTGTAATAAGTAATAAAATAATAAATGTATACATAAGCATGATAATTGTATAATTTATTACGAAATGAATTGATCAATGCAACTCGATAACGAAAATAAAATAAAATAAAAAAAAATATGATTTTTAACATGCTTTACTAAAATTTTCTTCTTTCGTTTGTACTTAAGTCGTAAGCATTATTCCTATTACGAGATAGCATGCAATACTCTAACTCTTCAAGTCGTTGAAACTCGACTTCATTCTTTCTCGACCTCAGTCAACACATGCATATTAAACCAATGCATGTAATAAATATCTGAAAAATCGAGATCGTCGGTATCGCTTACCTTTCTCCACACACATTAAACCATCAGTTAACAATCTTAGGCCATCTGGACAAGCACAACTGAGAAGTGGTGATTTCGAATTAATTCTTGGTGCTGGTAGACACAGGTGACTGCAATGTCCATTCACAGCCTGACACTGATTCATTCCGTCTGGCTGTCTGTACGGATGATATACGTGAACGACCATTGGATATTTCAGAGTTCGAAGCGACGTTACAGCTTCAACAGATTTGCCAGTGAATTTATTTGCTTTAAATATCGCTTCCTTATCCCAGTCGGTCCAATACACGTAGTCCTCAAATGTCGTGATACTAAAGGGATGCCTCAATACTTCCGGAGAATACAGAACCGTTCGTATACCTGAACCATCATAGTTACACGATCCAATTATGTTCAGCTTCGCATCTACCCAGTATATTTTCTTGCCGATCAGGTCCAGAGTCAGTCCATTTGGCCACTGTACGTCATGATCGACTAACACCTGCAAACAATGAACCCAGCATATTAAAAACTTTAGTGTTACATTAACTCTGAAAACAGTCTAAATTGACTTTTATATTGAAAAATTGAAGAAAAAATGAATTTCTAAAACTTGATCTGTTAATGTTATTTTATCTCGTTTTATCTGTCGTTATCATTTCTTTTGTTTTTGTTTTTTTTTTTTTTTTTTTTTTTGGTTTATTATTCTACTGACTCTGAATAAAAGATTAGAGATTAGTGGTGAAATGTATACATTTTAAAATTATATATTCACGAGAGCAAAACATGGCTTATAGCCACACGATTTCAATACGTTGAAAGGAAAGTCGGCTGCCTAAAAAGATTCATGAAAGATTATTTTAAGGCACATTCTTTCTCCAATTCTTTCATTGCAAATCTACCGTTCGATGAGATCCGTCCATGCCCGCTTTTTCTATGCGAGCTTCGTCGCTCCAATCGGTCCAAAACATCCAACCCTCCAGCGGGTTCAAAGCTATCGCTCTAGGTTCTTGCACCCGATCTCGAATCAATGTTTTCCTCATGTTACCCTCGAAATTGGCCAATTCTATGGTACTCTTCTTGGAATCAGTCCAATAAATATGACTATATATCCAGTCAACGGCAAGTCCATCCGACGTTGTTAAACCATCGTCGATCACAACTGTACGCTCGTTGCCTTCGTCTATTGGCGCTCTAAACAATGACACGGCAAATATATGAATAGTGAAAAAGGAAAAGAATCGAAAGATTATGAACAAGACAGCGGATTCTGATGCATTTCAATTTAGCACGTGGCTTCCGAATTGACTTGGCAATCCGATTATAAGAAACGTTCGATCACTCTAGCTCTTACTTATAGATCTTCTTTTCGCTGCTGTCGCTCCAGAAGATCATGCCCGTGCGAAAAACGAAGTCCAAGGCCGCGGCCATTTTCGTGTCTTTCACTATGTTCGTCATTTCTAAACGATCCAGCGCCACTTTTCTTATATCGTGTCTCCTGGTAAAAAGCAGGCTGGCGTGACCTTCTGCCGCCTTGCAGCGAGTATGGTTCCTCGGATCTTTGAGGTAACCCGGGGCGCAGCTGCACTTGAAACCGCCCTTCTCGTTCAAACAGAACTGGGAACAGCTGCCTGGTTCCAAGCATTCGTCTATATCTGAAACGAGAAATACAAATATTCCTTTACGATCTTTCTCTCTCTCTGGTCACTGGAGAATTTCATTTATTTTTATTCTTCGTTGCAAGGAATTTACAGAAGAAAGAAGCAGTGTAGCATAAGAGCGTACTCATTAGTTCCTTATGGTGTTTCGTGAGATGTAATAGGAAGAGGATGTAACGTGAAGGAAAGCGGGAAGACGTTCACATTCAAGCGAGTGAGGAAGCACTCGCACGTGTGAACGAGAAAGAAAAGAAAAAGCGAAGCTTTTCCCACAGAAAAACCCGTCTTATCGTTGCGTTTGAAGAATCATCTGTGCGTCGATCGAGTCATCTTTATCGCGTGAACACATTCTTGTGTCGAATCGTTATAGTTACTTGTACGTCGCTTATTAATCACTTTACAATTAACCTGCAGATTTTTGTACATTTGTGGGAAATTTAAAGATTGCGGAGAAAGATCAAGTGTAAACGTACCACGTACGAAAATAACAGAAAATGTCCAAAACGCGTTACTCGCTTACACTCGTTGTCAGAGTGTAAAACCTCTGCTTATGAATAAATGAATATTATAACAAGCTACTACACGCAACAATATCCTTGTGCATACTCTTATATTGTTATTCATACATTATTACTGAAAACCGTTCGCTCCGTCATTGTCGCGTTTTGCAAACACCGCGGGTTTTGCTAGCACCGTCAACATGCATTTTAATGAATTCAAACACGCGAAGGAATTAATAACAAACAATGAAAAATGATTAATATTTTAGCCGCAGCGATTTACAACATTAACATCGAACATATACCATTGAATATACTCGTGTCTTACCGTCGCAGGTTCTATTGTCAATCAGCCTGTATCCTGCGCTGCAATCACACCGGAAGCCGATTGGCAGATCGATGCAAATTTGCGAACATCCGCCGTTGTTCTTCAAACACTCGTTCACGCCACAAAGATCTTCGTTTTCGTCCTCCCAACCGATGCAATCACGGTTTTTGTTGCACACGCTGGAAAGAGGGATACACGAGCCCTCGCTACATTCGAACTGTGTCGACGGATCGCAAACGGTGGTTTTGCTGGTGCAATTCTTCTCGTCGCTGCAGTCCGCGCATTCTGGTTTACCGTTGCAGTATAAATGGCCTGAAAAATATTTATTTACCCAACGTTGCTATAGTTATAGTCATATATATATATATATATATATATATAGTATATATATAAGTAAATATATATAGTATATATAGTAAAGTATATATATAGTATATGTAGTAAAGTATATATATATATAGTATATATACAGTAAAGTATATATATATAGTATACATACAGTAAAGTATATATATATAGTATATACACAGTAAAGTATATATATATAGTATATATACAGTAAAGTATATATATACTATATATATAGTAATGTATATATATATACTATATATAGTAATATATATATATATGTATACTATATATATAGTAATGTATATATATAGTATATATATATAGAGAGAGAGAGAGAGAGAGAGAGAGAGCAAGGAAGAAATATGACAACTCGTTTCTGTTAATTTTGCGATCCTCGTGTCGGTTGGTGGCTAAAATGAACTGTACCAGTATATACTCATTAAAAATTAATAATTAAAACTAAATCAATGTAATTGTAAATGTGTGTTCAACGAATACACTAAATGTTCCAGAATAATTCGAGAAAAGAGACCGTTTTGAAATTCTATTTTGGAAATCAGGATGACCGGCACGCGTAACTTGATTACGTGATATCATCGATTATATTCCACCGGGGTATACTGCACGTCTGTCGAAATCACCGACGAAAATATGTATTACACGTACCCTATGCGGATATATCAAACGTTTCAGCGCAACGACGAGGAAAGAGTTTTCCTTTTTTTTTTTTTTTTTCTTTTGTAAACTTTCTACTCCGAATTAGGGTATCTGGTGTACGCTAGTTGCGCGTTATACAACTGTGAAAAGTAGCACGTATCTCTGTCGAGTGTTACAGAAACGGAAGCTCGTTAAATTTTCTCGTGATTATGCTTACCTGATATGCAATTACGACGATCCTCGCACTGGAACTGATCCGGCCTGCACGTTACATTATGACATTGTTTTGGCAACTCGTCGGCCCCGTTCGGACAATCCTTCTCACCGTCGCACACCCAACTCTTGTGTATGCAGGTGAAATCGTCGTCGCAGTCGAAGTCCTCGTCCTTGTTGCAATGGCTTGGTCGTTCGCCGTTCAAATACTAAAAGAGATTTTCATCTCGAGTCTTTCGTCTCTACTTCGGCCTCTAGGTTCGTTTCTCAATTTTTCTGCACGATCCTTTCGTATTTCCCGCGACATCGTGACACGTACGTAGGAAACTCAACGCGCGGGGATCGACCGAAGCAAACACGGTCGCTTCGCAAACAGTTTCGCAGCGAACGCGGTATATGTTAATAATTTGGCGAAGATCGACCGACGACAGATGCCAAGCAAACGATCAGCGTACGTTCGCTTTTGAATGATTTTTTTTTTTTCCCCCACGTCGATATAATATTCAACCGAATGACTTCACGTGCTACGACGAAACATTACGAGGAGATACAAGATGAGCTAGAAGCTTCGGAAATGAAACAGATCTTGAAAATTAGCTCGAGTAAGTGTTAATCCGCTTTCGCTGATGTTACTTACAGAACGAAGGAAAGAAACTGTTAAAAGAGAATCGGACGAATCATTCCCATTGAGTTCTTCCATTCGAAATGTCGAGGATTGGAATGCTAATCGATAAAATTTACATTGATCTCTTTGCTCGCGAATTCCGATCCTGTTGTTCTTCGAATTCATTTATCAAATCGATCGGATTATTTCGTACGGATGGAAGGAAGAGAAAGTTACTATACACGTGCTAGAAGATGAAAGGTTTTTTTCTTTTCTTTTTTTTTTTTTTTTTTTTTTTTTTACCGTGCATCCAATTTCATCGGCTCTGTCTGGACAATCGAAGTCACCGTCGCATCTCCATCGTGACGTTATGCAATAATTCTTCGAACAGGCGAACTCCGACGGGCCACAGGTGACCGGTTTGCAATCTTTCTCGTCGCTTCCGTCGCCGCAGTCATCGTCGCTGTCGCATACCCACGATTTCTGGATGCAGTGCTTGTTTGCGCACGTGAACTCGTCGGATCGACAGGTGTCGTCTGGAGAAGACGCGTTTCACGTATAAGAAGCGGAATAAATAGACGGCGATGGAAAACGATTTCAACGATCTACACACACGTGACAACCGTTCGCTCTAAGCGAATCGTCCATATTCTAACATAAGCATGGAACTTCGTATAATAATCGAAAGAAGTATATCCTCGGTGTCATTTTCTCATTTTCCCCGTTTTATCGTTGTAATTATTTTCACTGTAATTGACTGTCTCTTATCGTTTTCAAATATATTCGAAATTTCGGGACAAGTTTGTCGAACGTCGCGTTAAATGTCTATTAATGCCTGGAAGTTCGATAAAAATCCGAACGGAACTTGATGAAATTTGATAAAAAAAAGTCTAACCCCGGAAAATTAGTTTCGGCAAATAAGTTTGCAATTTGCGACTTTTCAAAGAAAACGTCCCTTCGTTTGTTCTGGAAAGGAAAATTCAATCTGCCTAAGAGTAACTCGTGCCTCTTTCTTTCGTTTATTACTAATACGATGTTTATTCATATTCGAGCGTAAAAAGTCGTAGACCGTTTGCGTTTCTTGAAATCTACATTTCAAGTAGATGTTTCGAAAAAAAAAAACTCCTCTCCTCTTAGATGTTCACGGCATCTCTCGTTTCAGAAACTTTTCCGAGGGCCAAGAAAGCAAAAAGGTCGAAAAATGTATATCAGTTTCTTACGACGTTGGAAACAGAATGATAGAAAACATTTTGGTAAAAAATTGTTCAGCAGAAAAAGAAAAAATTAAGAAAAAGAAAAAAATAATAAAAAAGATAGTGCTATTATCATGTAATAATAATGAAACGTTTAATATGAGAATAAGACAATATCAAGCGGGTGATCTAAGACTTTCACGCGTAAATTTCTTTTTTTCGTTATTTCGACTCCTAATAGATGAGGCAATAGAATATTATACGACATCTAAGCAACAAAAAGAAAAAGCACGAAAAAAATATGTGCAATACACGTGGAAATATGCAGGCAATCTGTATCTGTCTGAATATCCACGATACGAAGAACAAAATGGAAAAGCTAAGGAGAAACACATCGTTGTGCGCGGAACATCGATTTTTCGTGCGTGGTATAAGTTGGCTAAAACGAAACTCGCGGTGTCGTAAAGATCAAGGACCGCTAAGTTTGATTAAATTAAATCTAGTTTTTGTAAAAAGAGAAAAAAGAAGAAAAAAAAGAAGAAACTTCGAATCTCCTACGACGCGCAGTAAATTATGCAAGAAGATATTTGCACTTTCGAGAGGACATGGTGGAAGAAATAAATTTCTTAGCATATAGTCGCGTAATTAAACGGCGTAATTAACCAGCCCTTGATCAACGACAAGCGCATACCGCTACAACGACGTTGCCTCGCATTAAGTGCATGACATTAACAGCAAGAAACTACCAGCTTGTTCATACTATGAGCCTACAAATCAGGGGTTGAATCGTTCGTTATCCCCCGTAGACGAGTTTCATTCGTCTCGATGGAATAGCACGAACACTCGCGAACGAAAAATCACGTGTTCTGCGAACACGCTGTACTCACGTAACACCGATTACTCTCGCTGAAATCAAAAATGTTAAAATTTTCTACGGCGTCACGTGTGCATATACGATTAAATAAAAATCTCGTCCTTTCAATCCTTTGCGGTTCCACTATGTGGAATTTTTTTGTTTCTTTCTTTTGGTTCTTGATTGTTCTCTTTCAGTTCGAATTTCTTGCCTCGTGGAATTTGTTTTTGTACCTTCTCAAAATCTCCCGATTTTGTACTTTGATATTTCGGTGAAATTACCGAGTGCGCGGTAATATTGTAGTAATTAATGTACGTAAATTACGCGACCGAGACTTGAAAAGCTCGCGCAATTTTCCCAAAAAATAGGAGAAAATTCGAATCAAATACAGCGACTGCGCCAATAAATATTCGAAAATAAGAGACACTCGTATATAAATATAAGCTCACAAATGTCGTGTTAAAAAGTCATGAGAAAAGTATGAAATAACAAGGGATTGGTTGTTCGTTCGACGAAGCATAGGAAACATCGGATCGTTTCAAAAATTCTCGAATTTTCTCATTTTTCACAACGAGGTCTGAACGATCCTCCTGTTGTACCATTCGACGAGATTGAAACAGAATTCGTTCGTTATTCGTACTTTCATTCAAATAATGAAATATATTTTTCGTTAAATATAACAATTACAAATAGACGAATTTAAAATTGCTTTTGTAAAAACACGTCAGGGTTGAATCTCGTGCATCGACAAAGAGCAAGCGAGAAACGTCGGACCTCGAACGAGGGATGTTTCATCCCCCTATCAAATTAGCAACGAAATACTTTGTTATTTCTTCGTTCGATCATCGTTTGCTCTTGAAAAGGGTTTCGGCCTCGGTGAAAGCTTCCCAACGGCGAGAAATCAAATACGCGAAGGCGTGAAAAAGCTATTTAAAAGAACTGATTGTTGGAAGAGGTGAAAACGCTCTTTCGGGAAGATAATTACGAAGTTAGTATCGGATAAATGGCGGAACATCGCCGAAAGAGACGATGCAATCAGTCATTTAATAAAGGCGGTAATTTCACAAAAAAACGTCACGGTGTTTCCGAAACGAATTTTATTTTACGAACTTGACCGATATTTATATTAGTTCGAGACCAATTGAAGTTGACGCGGTACAAGCCGAGGTTTTTACTTCACAGATCACAGAATTCATTCGCATTGATTTCTTTTAATTTCACCGAATTACTGCTCGCGAATTCTTTGTGCGAGTTCTTAACGTTTATTAATTGCCTTCCCTTTAAAACGTTCTTCGCGAAATAAAAAAAATCCTCTGACCTAAGCGATACCTAACGATCAAAGGATCAAAGAAACGGTGCCCGAGTTAATTCAGGTTAACACTCGTTTAAATAATACATCAAACGAAAGACCAATCGATCACTACTTTAATTAAGAGAAAACTCTGCTTGTTTTGATTTCAGTCGTCGTTGTTGCAGTTTCTCGTTTGCAAAAATTTTTAATGCGGGAAACTTGAAATTCACTTTATCTGAAATTCCAACGAGCACTGCTCTCTGGATATTTGATACATTTTTACATATCAGATGCCTTCTGTGTGTGTGTGTGTGTGTGTGTGTCTGTATCTCTGTTTGAAATTTTGCAAAAATACGTATAAAAATGCATAAAAATGCATAAAAATCCTTAGCACTGAGAGGGACTGGAATATTTCAAATTGCGTTACATTTTCGTATATCGTGTTCTGCGTCCGCGCCTCTTCGAATTCCACGAACAATCCTTCATGCGGGTAACAATTGTAGATATATACGCATAAATGGGAGTAAAGTTCTTTGAACGGCAAAGGATTGAATAACGTTGGCAGGCCATTGAAGAAGTGAAGGAAAAAAACACAACAGAGAGAAACAACTACGGATACAGCAGCGTTAACAAGACCGCGAATCATTGCGACGAACAAAATCGATCGGTGTCTTTGCGATGAAAAATTCAGGAAATGCACATATATATATATGTATATGTGTGTGTATATATGTGTGTATATATATATATGTATATGATATATATATATATATATATATATATATATATATATATATATGTGTGTATCGTAGTGCAACCTGGCCACGAAGAGTCGGTCGTCTAAAGCTTTCCCAAGGAAACCAAGCGTTTTTCGGAAGGAAAAAGAGTATCGCTGACAAATTTGCTCGGGCATGACTCGAGGTTACTCCGTGCTGAAGAAAGTTATACATTTGCACAGGGAAATACGCATCCACAGATGATATCTCGAGTTAGTTTTTAAAATTGGACAAAATTTCTGCATGCGAGACGTCTCGAATGGTGAAAAGGGGGAGAAGGGTTTCGGAAAAGGAGAATCTTGGGCGAGTAAAAAATAATATAAAAATGAGAATGATATCAGCTTGGCTTGCTTAAAAAAAAAAAGAAAAAAAAAAGAGCCAAGCATACCCGAGGAGAATGAGACTTCGCTTCGAAAGACAAAACGGAAATAAAAGTGTTGTTAATTTTTACTTTTTACTTACGTTTATACACCTTTTATACTACCCTGACGAATAATTTACTCGTACTCGTGTATTCATTAACAACAATTAATAATTAATAATTCTTGTTGAACGTGTCATTCTTCGGAAATAAATGAAAAACACAAGATACGAGGAAGGAAGAGAGGAAAGAAAAGAGGAAAGTTAGAAACTGGTGGTACGGTGGAATTGAAAAGGATAAATGCATTATCCACGATCTGGGAATCGTGCGGTTGCGTAAGAGTGAACTAATTAGGAGAAAATGAAAACGATCCTCGTAACAATTACATTTAGAGCGTGATAAAAAAGGGCAGCGAGGGTGCCGCAATATCCGTTGGACGTTGCAGAATTTGCGTACGTGCGACAATTGTTAATTAGAGGGAAGCATGCAGCATGCTACGATCGCGAAGCACACGGTGTTGTCCCGTATTAATCCTTAAAATACCAGAAGCCGGATAGACCAGTTTTCGGTTGTTTCGCTTCTGTTTTGTACCACCGAGAGAGAGTACCAACGTGGAGTCCGACGATTCCAACTTTTAATATCCACCCTAATAAGCGCGTCGCGCGAGAAACACGTCTGGCATAATATTAATAAGAAATAACATGGTTAGAATCCCTTGCAGCTGGATTATTCTGTCTCGCTTTCGACGAGAATTGTTTCAAGAAAAACACTATCGAGAGTGACGCTTCGAATTTGTTGTAATCGGTTCGAGATTAGAAAAAAAAAAAAAAAAGAAAAAGAAAGGAAGGAGAAGAGAATTTTTAAAAGTCCAAAAATAAATAGGTACGGCTTTAAAGTTTCAAATTTATCGCAATCAGGCTGAAGTTGGATCGCGTTTCACACAAACGAACCAAAAAAAAAAAAAAAAAAGAAAAAAAAAGAACAGGACGAAACATCTACTCTTGAAACTTTCATGGAAGAAACAAAAATAAAAAAACAGGTGGAAGCTTAACTTTTTAGATTTACACGATACACCGAATTTCACGACATCGTTGCAAAATGAAACGCGATCAATTATTCAAATTCATCGTGTCGTCGAACGGTTCATTAAACGCTTTTTCGCGGCGTTCGTTAATCCTCTCATCGTGGCAGCAACGATGCGCTGGTTCAATAGAAAAGTAAGCGAACTAATTATTCAAATGTTTTTGCCATCGATGTATCTTGTCCGACTTTTTATTCAAAGCGTTAAATATTCGACACAATGGACTTTTCTACTGCGAGTGCTAACATCTATCAACAAGGAATTTAAAGCCGTGGCTTAAACGCCCCACAGGGGGCAATTTGACTTGACTAAAAGGGGGGGGGGAGAATGAGTTATTGACAGTAAATTTTTTTTCATTTTTTTTCTTTTTTTTTTTTTGCATTCCTTTAAACGAAAATTTAATTTTCTAATTTATTTCTTTCATAGATGATCATGTTTTTTGAAAGCTCGTTTAGACCAAGTTTAATGACCTCTTAGACTTCCTCCATGGAAATTCACTCTTTGAATAATAATTAATTATTATGTGTCAGAGAGATAGGGCACCAATATTTTAAAGATGCTTAGGTGAGGACATAGCCATCAAAAACAAAGTTGGCAACTATTAATCCAAAGCAACGATAAATCTACAACAGACGTTAGAACAGTTTAATAACCTTTCTACTATTTCTATTTCAAATACAAAAAGAAAAACAACAAACAAGCGGATAGAAAAAAAATAATAATATAGATTTCTAAAATGCCCAATTTGTTTTTTTGAAACGTAAGAATGGAAGGGAAAAAGTAATAAAAAGGAAAGCATGCTCGTTATAAATCTTTTCCTTTCTTTCTTTTCTTTCCTTTCCTTTATTTTTTTCTTTCTTTCTTTTTTTTTTTCTCTTTCTTAACCTCGACTTAACTGGCAAGGTGAAGTAACGTGTTATATAACCGACAGAGCGAGATCAATCTGACCCCGATTAAACAACTTGGCCAAGAGTACGTTTTGGCTAAATTATGCAGCCGTACTTATGTTAATACCACGTTTAACTTGTTAGGAGAACTTCGAACCGTAATAAACGATTAATTGAACTTTCTCGTGCTCCCGTCCAGAAAGCCGAACGACCGAGAGAACATAAGTGGCTCGAGTGGCCACACAAATGGAAAATTAACATAGACGTTCCGTTTCGCGCGGGTATATACGTTGCGAATTAACGTCGGCGAATTAATAGGGATTATTTGAACTTCGTCGTATCAGTCGATGGGGATTAACACGGTTTAACACATCGATCGCCAATAACCTGCTTGATTTAAGATTATCCTGCGGACGTCCGCGGCTGAATATACAGAACACGGCGTTGTATGCCGTGAAATTATATCTCTTTCATCGGTGTGCACGCCATTCACACCGATCACAGGTGTGAGGAGCTTATTTCGTTCGAGCACTCTGCGGTTTCCGGATGCTTGCACGAGCTCGTTGGCCGCGAGATCACGGCATAATTTTCATTCAATTGACACGACACAGAAGAAGAAGAAGAAAAAGAAGAAGAAGAAGAAGAAGAAGTGAAGCCGTTCCCGAAAAAGAAAGGGGACATAAATGAAAAATAGGGAATCGAATCGTTCCTTTTTTCGCGCGCGATTTTTCTTCTTTTATGGAGAGCTCGATGTAACCAGCAAGCGTACAACAAATATTTCATCCCGGCCTAGAAACGTGCTCGCTCTGCCCGAGTGGTAGTAGACCTCTCCAAAGTTCGCGCGTTTTATCGAGAGAGAGAGAGAGAGAGAGAGAGAGAAGGAAAAAACAAAACTGACAAATACGAATTTGCTACTGACTTATGCAAAACCGACTCCGGCCACGGTTTCAACCCGGCGTTGAACGTTGGAAAACATTCAATAATTCATCGTTTTCCAGCCGGGCAAATACAGCATTAGCGTATTGATGATGCATGAAGTTAGAAATTATATTGTACGCGTACGTATCACGGCGCCGATTTTCCAGTATCGAGTACCTTTCAGAGAGAGCAAATCACCATCGAAATCTGATACGTCGTTGGAAAGGGGGAAAGCTCGGACGTGCTCTTTGGATTGAATCTCGCGAGCAATCGTACAATTAGTTCTTTCGCCAATCGAGAAATATTAATTCGTATTCTCCGGCACGTGTTCTATCGGTAACAGGAGAAAGTTCAAGGTTAAACGTATTCCAACAATTTACGATTCTAAATACGATTGTAAGTGAATTCTCAACGTGTGTCTCCACAGGGGGGAGCAATTTAATTTTTCAAGGGGGAGGGATTTGAGAATGAGTTATTAACAGTGAATTTTTTTTTTTTTTACGTTTCTTTAAACGAAAATTTAACCTTCCAATTTTTTATTTCTTTCACGCTCTTTGGAAGCTCGTTTAAAGGTTAATGAACTTTTAGGCTCCCTCGAAAATTCGAAAATTCACTGTTTGTTTGAATGGATAAGAATTATCAACGTGAGGTGCTTAAGTAGAGCAAAAAGAAAATCGGGAATTGCTGATTCATACTTTCTATTAATTTCACTACGGTTCTACGTATATAATTCTTCTCGTCGATATTTCAATAATGATCTACCGAACGGATCAGAAAATTTGAGATATTGTACGCTACATATTGCTTCTATGAACTACGCATTTTCCTTCTTCCCCGCCAAAAAGAAAGTTAAATCTTTAACACTTTAAACTTGCTTGTATTTTCTATTTTCTAAAATTCCCGACACATTGCCGGCCGCTGTCACGTACGCGCGTCTTTTTTTTTCCAACCAGGCGGTTATCGGCCGGTCACGTCACGAAAATGGTGACTTTGCACCACTATTTTCGCAAGACGTATAAAAATGATTTCACGCCACGAATTCTAACACGTACTTCTGAAAAACTATTCCGTTGCTTGCAGCTGACTTGCTGACACTGCTTACTTGGTTGGCAATTGTTATTTTTCGGAAAGGAAAAGATTAACGCTAATCTTTCGAGCGGCAGAGATTCACTGAGAATTAAATTAATAACCGGGGGACCGTCAAATTGCCATAAATCTCTAAATTGTCTGCACGTGAGGGATGTGCGACAGAGAAAATGTAAAAATGTAAAGATCTCAAGCTAAATTATTATCAACGAATAATATAGCGTGATCATCCTACGAACGATTGCGCAAAAATATCGCCGATGAGGCGGTGAGAAAATTATGGCGGCGGTCAAAGTGTTAAGCGATAACGTAAAGGTAGGGTCGAGGATCAAAGCAATTCGTGTAATTCAGCGCATGTGACAGGAGAGGGGGGAAAAAAAGCAAGCGTGTTACGTGAAGAAGCGCAATGCGTAAAACAGAGCTCCTGTGCAGAATCTTACTGCACTCAGCCTCGTCGGAACCGTCCGAACAGTCTCGATGGCCGTCGCACATCCACGCGAGTGCCACGCATTCGCCATTGCCCGAGTGACACGTGAACTGATCCGCCGTGCAATTCTTCATCCCTACAAGATGAACAATCGATTGGACTCCGGTTTTCATTCGTGACAACGTGCCACACGGCCGCACCGCCATTCCGCCAGTGCACAATGCCATTCGGCGAGATCTATTTTCGTGTCGATCGAGAGCGGGGAGAGCCGTCTCGAGAACTCTCGCGAATTGCATCCCCAGGGTCAATCGCATTTCGCGAAAAAAGAGAGGAAAAAATGTCGCAACACGACCAGGGGAATGTTCCTTCTCCTTTCTTCTTTTTTCCCTTTCCATGCCATATACTCGAACGAAATTTATTCGAGTTACACGAATTTCACTGAATCGCGGTTCGCTTCACACGCGATTTCGATATCCTTCCGATAGTTTTCTTTCGGTTTTCGTTTGTAGAAAGTCGGACTACTACACCCCTTCGAGTAGTGGTTTTCGAATTCATAGAAACTGGTCAACTTGAAGGCTTGAACTCGGTGCGACGTTACGAATCGCCGAATTTAAATTGGGAGTCTCGTTATTACGTTACACAAGTCGGTGACCCCGGCGTTGAACATCGATCGTCTATTTTTCCAAGTCGACGAGATTTCGCGAATTCGCGAGCGAATTGGAACTGTCGAGCGAGGATGAACTTGCGAAAAAACAACGTTGGCCCACGGCACGATGTTGTTGCTCGTTGTGTGCAATTAACTTCCGCGCAAGCGGCAGCTTTAAATCATTGCCGGGAGATAATAATTTATCGCGAAGCTAACACGTAATCCGCCAGAGTATATACCTATTAATGAATAATCTAAGTCGCGGTCCCGAGAAAGTTAGAGCCAGAAGTGCTTCAACTTATTTCAATGAGCTTAGCTTTCCGCTGTGTGCCTGCTTAGCGTCAACAAAGTGAATGCACGCACAGGCGTTGCGATTCTGGCGCGATATCTGCTCGTAAATTTCAACGAAACCAGAGGAAAGACGACTGAAACGCGCGAGACGTACGTAGATCGTCAAAATAAATAGAAGAAAAAACAACGAATATAAACAAAAAATAAACGCGCTTGCAAAAAAAAAAAATAACCGTGTATCCATCGATTTGTTTAAAAAATCATCGAACAAATGAAAAAGGATAACGTCGACAGAGAAATTGAAACAACGAATAAACGATGGTTGCTGAAAAATAGAAACATAAAAAAAACCGAACAAAACCGCTGGAGAACGATACGTCGAAACGTATAGCGAAAACATCGAACAGTTGCCGTGCCAAAGAACGACAATTTGTCGAGAGGCAAAAGACCTCTTTAGATATCAAATATTTTCTACGCTGTTGCGTTTCTCTCTTTTTTTTTTTTAGATTGCACAATTACTAGCTGCTCGTTATCGAAAGTAAAGTATACTTGTTACACTTGTTATAGAAGACCTGACGGATCTGTTTCTTTTATTTATCAGTTTAACGCCTTAATGTCTTCGTTTGTTATATATCCAGATATCCTTCTGCCGTGGACCAACCTACGTAGTGTTAAAAAACTACGTAGACAGAATCGAAGTAGTAACCGTGCCACTTTATCGAGCTTATCGCCAAAAATTTCGTCCACGGAAGACACGTGACGAAGAAGAAAAAAAAAAAAGGAGAAGGAAATCCTCGTCCCCGCCGTTCGCGGAATTCGAAATTTACTTTCCCGTGGTCGAGTCGCGATTCCGCCTTTGACGAGGAACGAGTTGAACTCGGCTGATGGATGCAATTTGCGATTTTTAAGACTCCCCGCTGCTCCAACACTTTTCTCCACTCTTTCATTCGACCATGGATAATCGTAATTGATAATGGATAACCCCGTCAGTCGCCTCCCCTGCGTTCCGTAGTTTTCCCTTATTTCTTTTCATTTTTTTCTTTCTTTCTTTCTTTCTTTTCTTTCACGAAGGCTTCTCTCCTTGGCTCCTTCCCTGGCTCGTCGTTTCCAGCGATCAACCTGCGACTTATCGATAACTTACTGCGGCAATGCTTCTCGTCCAGGCCGTCGCTGCAGTCGAGCTGAAGATCACACAGCCAGCTTTTCGGTATGCATTCCCCCGGGCTGCACTCGAACTCCGTTTCGCTGCACGGTTTCGACCCTTTCGATATCGCAATCATTTCATCATTTCTCATGGCTCGCGGGACCCATTCTCTTTTTCGCGAGAATCAGCGAGCGCGCCAACGGAAGCAAGCTTATATATATATATATAATACTATATCGCCAACGATTTATCAGCAGGCTGATTTATCATAATCGCCGGTATTAAACTCGGATCCGAGCAAACCTGTTTCCTGTCTCGCGTTGCGAGTTCTTTTTTTTTCCTTTTTTTTTTTTTCGTGTGAAAGTAAGCAACTTCTCTTTCGGTTTGAAATCTTTCAAGAATTATATAATAATAATTCTTGATAATCTTCTTAAAACTTTCTCTCTCTCTATCTCTCTTTCATCCGATTCTCTTCGACAATTTTACAGTACAGAGATATCGAAGTGATCGTAGCTGCCATTTTCGATAGAAAATTGTCCGATGCTTTTCTCATGAGTATCGATGATCTCAATACTTT
Source organism: Tetragonula carbonaria (assembly GCA_032399595.1). Classification (NCBI taxonomy): domain Eukaryota; kingdom Metazoa; phylum Arthropoda; class Insecta; order Hymenoptera; family Apidae; genus Tetragonula; species Tetragonula carbonaria. The sequence continues at coordinate 8,830,444 of JAUCRC010000004.1, forward strand.
TGTTTTATCACTGCGTCTGAATTGTAATTTATTATCAGATGGGAGGAGAAATGGTTGCCACAACGAACGATAGAAATTTTTAATTTATTAATAACTGTTGTTTAATTTATTAATTTTTGATTCATCAATAACGCAGATATTTCCCAAATTACTTTTTCAAATACTGTCGTACACAACGATGTCCGTAGCACACTTTGAATAATAGAAAAAAACGATACGTTTGAGAGCATTCATTTCTTTTCAATCTATTTTCTTTTCACGTGCAAATTACCTGCGAGATGATGAATTCTCGACAACGATTTAGCAATAAATGTTTCTGTTACTACATCGAAATATTGATAGAGTTTATCACTACATCTATCGATACAAAGGGTGTAGCGAACAGAAGATAATGGAGACGAACTCATTGTACTCGACCACACCATTGTACGTGCGACTTTGCCAATGAATTTGTGAAATAAGTTCCCGTTCCGCATTATCGCCGCAGAAATCCTTGAAAGCTCTTTAGAATAGCTTTCGAAGGAGGATACAAGCGTGCATAACTAACAGGAGGACAACGTCTTTTGGATATTCGAACATTTACGTAACGCAAATTCGTTACTCTCGTTTCTTGAGAAATTCGCGAAATTCGCGAATACCGTGTCGACCTCGCCTTAATTTAAGTAAAAAAAAAAAAACGAAACAAAACTAAAGATCTCGACGATTTCTTCGATCGTGATAAAGGAGAGGAGAGAAGACCGATTTCTTCGATGAAAACAAAAAGAAGAGAAGATCGGCTGCGTTTTAAAAATGCCGTGTAAAAGTAGATCAACCCCTCTTGTAACCTCTCTTGGAAGCTGATTAAATTCTAGAAAACCGTTAGATATGGGATATTACAAGTTGCTTAACTTTTTAGCCGGGCTGTTAATTTTAGAACAACTTTCCCGGAACACGAGAGAGCACTTGATAAAACGTACCCTTATAAAATCCTTCAAAAAAAAAGGCATAAACGTGAACATCCAACCTCAAGTTGAGACTTCAAGCGTGTTAAAACGTATCGATCGTTTCTTTGGATCTCTCTATTTCGTTGATGGAAAAAATATCGAATATCAAACGCGGACGGAATAAATATCTCAAGTATAAAAATGTTTCAGCGAACAGGAACAAACGTTTCTATAAAAATTTCAATCAACAGCCAGGTTTCTTTCCTTTCCAAATAAATAGAACGCAAGATCCAACTACGAAATTTAATTGCTTTGTTTAAGTTACATTCGTTCTCGTTGTGATTCCCCCTTTAAAAATTATCCGCGCCGCCAAGGAGAGCAGTTGCAAAGACCCTTTATTATCGTCGCGAACTTGCTCGCGATGCATCGCAATTTTTCACGCCGCTGGTTACATCATCAGGTTGTATGTTGCTTTTCTCGCTCGCTGTCGCAAAATCGATACGGCCCCGCGTGCAATTTCAAAGCAGGACTAACACGCGCGATATCAGAAGCGGTTCCGGTCACGGTCGATTCGCGACGCGTTTGCCGGATGTGCGCCAGAGGAGAAATCAATCGGTTCGCCCGAATATTCGTTAACCTTTGACCCCCCTCCCCCGTCGCGTTATCGCGATGCACCATCGTTTGCAATTCCACGTATTAGCCACGTGAACGCCGCGTTAACCGTTAATCGTTAATCGATTTTAACAGCTGTTCAGCTTGCAATAGTTTCGAATGTCAATATTTGCAAGAACAGAAAAGATTTGCACACTTTTGCAACATTGTTTGCGAAATTATTCGACTGCGTGTAATAGATTTGAAAAGGTTGAATTTTCAATTTGCAATTGAAAGATGTTGCGAAGGAGGAGAAGAAGAAGAGGAAGAAGAACAGCCTTTCAGTTTTTATAATACACTCCTGAGACGCTGCTTTGTAAACGTTACGTTGCTATTTTTCATGGAGAAAATTTTCTTTCAGTTTTTATAATATTCTTTTAACCGAAGGATACTTCTATATTCTAGAAGAATATTCTACGTAATATTTTTTGCATATTTTTCACTGAAGAACAAGAGCAATTTCTATAATAAACGGAATAGCATTTCTAAAATGCTGCTTTCCCAAACATTGCTATTCTGCATGAAGAAATTCTTATATCCAATTTCTATATTCAGCAACCTTTTGTTCCCTTGATTAACCGGCGAAATCTCAAATATTGCCAAATCAAAAAGCCACCGGGGAAAAAAAGCGAAAAGCTCGCAGTTTATTCGGAAAAAAGAATCAATATCGTCGACCAAAATATAACGAATCTTCTTCCCCTCATTCACCTCATTAAGTAGCACGAGGGAAGATCTCTCTTCCAACGACCTACACGTATATTCCTACGTATATCCGATCCAATTTTTGCCGATATTTTTTTTTCGATTAAAGGAACGTGAAAGCCAACATTTTGCACGTATTCGAGCGCAAACATTTTGCACATTTTGCCGCTAATTCCGTATGTATTCTCAATGGCCCGGCGTACACGAAATAACTGGAGCAGCCTCGTGACCCTGCTCCTTTCTTCCCTTTTTCTTTCTTTTTTATTCTTACGACTACCTATTTTTGTATTTCTCTTTTTTGCAGGCTTCCCATCGCTTCGTATCGTTCTATCTTCCCTCCCTCTCTTTCTCCTCCCCTCTCCCCCCCTTCCGATTTCTGTCTTTCATCGGCCTCTATGTAATTGGCTCTGCAATATTGAAACCGTTGAAAGAGTTTCAGCGTCACGGCCCGAACGAATTAATATTAAAACCGTACTGTTGCCGCGTAATAATGAACAACCGCGAAGAGAAACTGGACGTGGATCGGTAACAAAATGGAAACCGATTGATCAATTACCCTGACATCGTTTCCGCATCGATATCGATTAGACCACTCGAAACATTCAAGAACGTTGTTGTTGCTTGCCCGGAACGAACGAGCGCGAGTTATGCAAATGAAACGAACGAAGATAAGTGCAATCGTGCCTGCGATGCTAATGTCTGCGTTAGGCGACGAGCTGTACGTTATAAAAATTATACAGCCGATTTATCGACTCCGCGGAAATCTTCATCGATCTTCTCGCGAAACACTTTCTACCGGAGAGACAAGCGAAGCGACAAGAATGTAGATGCATACTTTGAGGTGCGAAAGTCTCATTCCTCGGAATTTCTTTCTCCGTGGCCTAAGAATGAGGCAACCATCGCTTGCTGCATCGAAAAACCAAGCTTGGAACTGTTTGTTTAACGGCCCTAATCGTAAAACGTAAAACAGAACTGGCTAACTGGCCTCCCACTTTCCTGATCGCTAGCGCTATCGCCTCCGCTGCAAATTTCAACGAGAGATCGACGCAGTGGAGGGGGTAGCGCTAGCGATCAGAAAAGTGGGGGCAAGAGTGGGCCGCCAGTTAGCCCTTTTTTTTTACTTTGAAGTAAAATACGCAGCGTAGGATTTTACGTGTGTGTGAACAAGCGTGTACGAAGACAGAGGTTTTTAAGGTAAGATTTTCTTTGAGGGAGTTATAGAGAGTAGAGAATCGTGCAGGGTTTTCAGAGAGCGTAACATTTCTTTGTCATCGGCTATATTCGGATACGTTCAATTTTCCTTCTAGTTTCTTGAATATTAATAAACTTTGTTGTAAACCACGTGGGTAAAATTCTGTGCTATTTTTTCCTACAATACTCGCTCGCTTGTTATCTTCCCCGCTGTAGTATCAAGCTGTTTAATCGATTTCGTTCTCCGTGGCCAGAAGTTCTTCTTTCACTCGAGAAAGTAGAAATTAACAGAAGCATACTACGCGCCGGTTAGAGTGGTTTTTAAATACTTTAAAACAGCGGTTCCCAGCCTGTGGTTCGCGTACCCCTGAGGATACGCGAAAATAATATTGATAATAGCGGAAAACACCAAAAAAAAAAAAAAAAAAAGAAGTCAAAACAAAATTACAGAGTTTTGATTTACAAAGAGAGAGACTTACGTGAAAGTTTTTGAAAAATAGGTTTAGGTTAGGTTAGGTTAGGGCACTCAAAAGTGAAAAGCCTAATCAAGGGGCACGGGAGAGAAAAAAAACTGGGCACCCTAGGCTTTAAATCGTACGAAATAATATTTGTAATTATTTTCCTTTCTTTCTTCTTCCTTTTTTTTGTTTTTTTTTTGTTTTACTTCACGCGAACAATATTGCAACGAACGAATTATTACAATCGAGATATTGACTGTATTTTGACTGATTAATAGATCAATCGGCGCAGAAAGTAAAAATTGACGATATCGAATTAACATTGTCGATCAAATTGGTTCCAGTTGGTCGCAATGTAAAAAAAATCGTTTCTTTTTCCTTTTTTTCTTTTTTTTAAATTACAGCAACGCTTTTCAATGAGTAAATTAGCACGATGGAAATATTGACGATTTTGAACGTGGTATTAACTCTCGTCTTTCCTAGTTACGGTTTAATTGACGTAGAAGTAAATTCAATTTCGACATCAGGTTAATTAACTGTTATTCATTTAATTACTGCCGTATTGATCCTGATAATTAAGGTTTTAACAAACGTCGAGAACGCAATCGATACGTACTTTTGCGTTACGCGAGTAGTTTTGCATTTTCACGAGGTCCCGTGCTTCGTGATAGATATCACGTTTTTTTATCGAATCGCTTTCTGTTACTTCTGTTTTGTTTCGATTTCTCGTACTCTTTGCTCGTCAACAGTCGAAAATAATCCAGTATCGATATCATATCGCTGTGAATATTACAGAATCTCTACTGAAAAGATAAAGCTATTATCATAATTCGCGCTTTTATGGTTCGAGTTACGAACGATTTGATCGATTCGCGTGATTACTAAATATATATCCCTTCGTCGACCATTGGCTTTGATATTTGATTTGAAGCTAAATATACATACTTTGTGCGTCGCGTAAATGCACTTCCGTGCTATAGCATTCGCAGCGGATAAAGTGAAATTACTACGTCACATTTATTTAATTAACGTTCTACGGGCTCTCAATGGAGAATTTAGAGACAAAGCGAAAGAAGTTCCATCTTTCGAAAGAAAGTATGCTTCTCGCGAGATAGACCGAGAAAGAGCCAAATACGTTTATTGAATTATCATTGCAGTGCTCTCAATTTGAAAGAGTGGAAACGCACGAAAATAAACGTAATATAGTAGAACGTAATATACTTTGCGCAGTAAAATTGGAAGCGGAAAGTAGAAAAGAACCTCAGCGCGCCAAACGCAGGTTTCCATTTAATTATCCACTTCTCTCTCTCTCTCTCTCTCTCTCTCTCTCTCGATTTCAGAAATGGAAAACTGGCGATGGTGGAAATTCCAAAAACAAAGGATATCGAAATGCAGTGGAAGAAGACACTGCGCGTTAGATCTTAAACCAGTGTGCGCGTGTATGTGTGCGTGCGTGTGTAATCAAGTCTAGATGAGTGACTACTAGTACGTTCTTATTCAAACGGGAGGACCCATAAATCAGCCGTGCATCTGAGAGAGAGAGAGAGAGAGAGAGAACTCCGCAAACCGCCTTTTCGAACAGTATCTACGCACGTCGGAATGTCATTATCAAACTATTCCATTAACCACCGGCGACGACGCGGTGTACAAAGCAAAACCGAGCGACGACGAGTAGGAATTTATCGAACTGATTTCTGTACAGCGGGCAGCATCTGGGTCAGCGCTGCTATCGTATCGAGCGCGTATCGATAGGCGAAACAACGTCAATAACGAACTATTTAATTACACCGATAAAACCGCGCTTGCAACTTAAGCGAAAGGTCAAAGAGCAGGTGGCTCTCGTTGATTATGATATTCCCTCTGTGCGACATCGGTAGTCGGCGATCGATTTTACCGATCGCAAATCGGGCAAGCCGCCGTCCGGATCGTTCTTATTGACATCCGTGTTAAGATCGCCGGGTAAATTCGGAAATTCGGGATAGCTCTCTGGGTAAATTCCAGCTGTTCAACGTTCGAATACAAGCGAACAAGCGAGGCTTCGGGATTCGGCGGCTGAACACGAAAGAGAAAACCGGCGAAAAGATTTTTATACCCCCGTCACGTTGCTTGATTATGGATCAGCTACTATGGATCAGATTCACCCTCGTCGAAATCATCGTGTCCGTGTACGTGCAAGCTGTTCGAACGTTTTGTGAATGCGTATCACGTGATAATCGAAATACGCGAAATATGTATATGCTATCGTTTAGAAATAAATTTTTATTAATAAACTTTAACCCATAGGTGTGTGTATTTCGCGATTATCGCGAAAGGATGTTGCCGGATAGAAATTTAAAAAAGATGTAAAATATTGTCAGATATTTAAAAAAAAATCATATATATATATATATATATTAAAAAATATAAAACAGATATACGTTAATATACGTGTCAAGATGTAAAATATTATCAGAAATTAAAAAAGAAAAAAAAGAATCGGATGCAGAATAATAATAATAATAATCATTACCGACGGTGAATTATTTTTAGATACGATAAAATTGCAGAGGCTTCAGTGTTAAAAGTAGCTTATTGAACGTGAACTATAAAACGTCGAAGGCTACTCGGGAAGGGTTAACTCTTTTCGATACGGATTCTTTCTTATGCCATCTATCAACATCGATAGATGGAACTTCTATCCTACGACAGCCTATTATGCTCGAACAGCGATGCACATCCATTCACTGTGCGACTCGACTTGATAGTCCACGTACCCTTAAAATTTATTCTGCTTCGCAAGAATGTGACTGTAACGTACATTTTAAAATGATAAAATTCATTACAGTATTAGAAGAATTATTCAGAAAATTTCTGAACAAATAATTATAAAGTACGTATGTCAATTACGAGCTAAATCAGATACGTTCAGAAAAAGATTTAATTCGCATTTGTACATTCTAACGATATGAAAAATTCTAAGATGATAAAGTTCATTGCAGAATTAGAAGAATTACTCAGAAAATTTCTGAACAAATAATTGTAAAGTACGTATGTCAATTACGAGCTAAATCAGATACGTTCAGAAAAAGATTTAATTCGCATTTGTACATTCTAACGATATGAAAAATTCAAAGATGACAAAATTCATTGCAGAATTAGAAGAATTACTCAGAAAATTTGTGAACAAATAATTGTAAAGTACGTATTACGTCAATTACGAGGTAAATCAGGTACGTTCAGAAAAAGATTTAGTTTGCATTTGTACATTCTAACGATATGAAAAATTCAAAGATGACAAAATTCATTGCAGAATTAGAAGAATTACTCAGAAAATTTCTGAACAAATAATTGTAAAGTACGTATGTCAATTACGAGCTAAATCAGATACGTTCAGAAAAAGATTTAATTCGCATTTGTGCATTCTAACGATATGAAAAATTCTAAGATGATAAAATTCATTGCAGAATTAGAAGAATTACTCAGAAAATTTCTGAACAAATAATTGTATAATTATTTGTTAATAATGTAATGCTACGTATTAAATTACAACGTAAATCAAGCACGTACAGAAAAAGTACCACTCAATTTGCATTTGTGCTCGAAGAAAGTGATCATAAAGAACGTACACGAGCGTTCACAAGTAACAGATTTTACAAATGTATTCGTAATCCAAGTGAATGGACTTTTTTACTTAACGCGTACATTGAACTAGACATACGTCACACGTTTGCTTTTTTCATTTTTCCGAATGAAGGATCCCAAGAAGCGTGATCCCACAATTACTTATCAGACAGTCGTTTAAATAAAGATGAAAAAATTTTCAACGATAGATAGGTTTCCCTATTTTACCGTCACGTCGCTTTCAAATTGCAAATCATTTGCTCATTGACCCCGCGAATAGACTAAAACCGTCGCGTAAATCGTCATTGGAGAGTAAAGTAAATGCAAACTCGCATTAATTCTCCATAAATCTGAAGTACACTGCACACGCATCGATCGTCGTACATTAAAGGCGTATTCTGTGTTCGACGTTTTTTCACTCTTTTCCTCTCCTTTTCTTTATTTCAAACGAGAGGAAACATTGGAAAAATTTTTATTATAAATCAACCATCACACTGGTTGTGTTGATCCTTCGCGATCAAAATCACCTTTGTTTATAGTTCCTCCGGGTAAATTTAAAATCTGAAATATTTCCGCCAATTTCGCCCATAGATACAAAATGTGCTACGATCGTGATCACGCGTATTGTCCAATACAATATATAAACTATTTTGTTTTGTTCTATTTTTCTTTCATTTTAAATCTGCAACCTCAGTCTACAACCGAGCTTTCGTCGATATGTTTTTATTATGAATCAACCACGACACTGGTTGTGTTAAATCCTCGCGATCAAAATCACACCTGTTTGTAGTTTCTCAGGGTAAATTTGAAATCTGAAATATTTCCGCCAATTTCGCCCATAGATACAAAATGTACTACGATCGTGATCACGCGTATTGTCCAATACAATATATAAACTATTTTGTTTTGTTCTATTTTTCTTTCATTTTAAATCTGCAACCTCAGTCTACGACCGAGCTTTCGTCGATATGTTTTTATTATGAATCAACCACGATAATTTATTATGAATCAACCAGTTGTGTTAAATCTTCGCGATCAAAATCACCTTTGTTTATAGTTCCTCGGGGTAAATTTAAAATCTGAAATATTTCCGCCAATTTCGCCCATAGGTACAAAGTGTGCTACGATCGTCATCACATGTGTTGCCCAATACGTGCATAAACTATTTTATTTTCTTTTTCTTTTATGTTTCTTTCTTTTTAACTCTGCAACACCGAGCCTTTCATCGATATTTCTCCGTATCGAGATGATCGAGAGAAGAGCAGTCGGAAATACTTGTTGCCAAAGCGTCTGAAAACTAACGGTAGCTTTCGTTCATGCATCAATCCGCTTCACCTGCACGAAAAACCGGTCTCTGAAAAGTTGCACTTTCACATACCTGCGTCCACCGGCGCGATGGAATCGCGTTACAAGGGCCGACCGGGTGGATCGGCCAACGTTTCTCTCATCCTTGCCAAAAATCGGCCTCGCGAGGATGAAAACAGGCTCGCTCGTTCCCACGGCCGTTTGCAGGGTTAATTTCAATAATTGATCGACGAACAACAACAAGCTCGTTCTCACTGAGTCGCGCCAGCCAATTGAAAGAATCACAAAAAGGACAGAAAAAAAAAAAAAAAAAAAAAAAAGAAGAGGAAGAAAACGATCTTTGCTCTCCGGCGCGTTTCTTTCATTTCGTTTCATTTCATTTCAGTTCGATTCCGCGCAGTTCCGTCGTGCGATATCACGAGCCCCAGCGACATTAAAATCTCGCGGTGTTGAAACCTTCGTTTTTCAGAATTCTTCACTTCGCACGCTTTACGTTTATTTTACGAAGCACAAAACGAAAGGAATCGATCTTCCAAATATTCCAGAAAAGACAAGGATGACGACGATCTTATTTTTCAAAAGATTCGCACGAACGCACGTCTTACGCGCGTTCTAAAAGAAAAACGAAATTTCATTCACGAAACGTACTCGAGGAGTATAATTGATGGGATACGGGCTGCGAATGATCGCGATCGAGTGGCGATCATTCGCGGACAATTACCAAAACGCGAAAGTAATCAGCGGCCTCGTTCCACCCCGAATTTACATACCAGCCCATTATAATTGAATATTAATTACCATAGGTACACACGCGCACCACGCGGCTGGAAATGCACGGGTATGAATATTAATCCGGTATTTCCGCGACGAAATCAGAACGAGCCGGTTGTTGTTATTAACAACGCGATATCGCGTAACAATCTACCTCTGGAAAATGACAAAGTATGTTTAAACGTATGAACGACATGTACAGAGAAATATATCTATATATGTCATACAAAAATGTATATATATATATATATATATATATATATATATATATATATACACAGAGAGATGTATACGCGAAACATAAAAACATTTGTGCGGTAAGAATTATATCAAGCGCACACTAATCACGTTGATACGAAAGGGTTTATCTGGATCTACGAAACAGAGGAACCTCTCCTCTCTCTCTCTCTCTCTCTCTTGTTCTCTCTCATTCAGTCTGTTAATGTTTCACCGCAACTACGACTACGACACAGAGGCCGACCGATATTTGAACAAAACACGTGCGCACGTGTGCCACGGTCGAAATAATTCTCTGTTGGCCGATACGATTTACCTGCGCAAATAATTTCACCGTTAAACGTAACAAACGAACCGTTCGACGATGACGAGTCGTCGCGCTGTTCTTTTCTCGGGCGCGTATCAACGTGCATACTCTCGTGTTATGCACGCACACCGCAAGCACTACTTTTTTTTTTTCATTTTTTTTTCTTTTTTTTTTGTTGCGTCGGTTTCGTTCGCGAACAGAAATAAGCTTACTGCGAAAGCGGGGAAGCGAAATCCCATTCGTATTGTTTGTCGTTAAATACCTAGCGCGAACATGAACGCGGTATATTCGCACATCGGGCGGTGGGAATATAGAGTAAATGTAGAATAAATGTGTGAAACTTAAAAATTCTCGGGAACTCTACGGCCTGTGGTCGACTCGAAATGATCTTCATTTACTTTTAATACGGTGATGCCCGTTGCACGAATTTTTTTTCCCGTTAAAAAAAGCGTAATTAGGTTGACAAGGATATAATAATAACAAGTAAAAATTCTAGTAATAAGAAAACGAAGAACGATGACTAATGAAAATTAGATTAACTTCATCGCGATAAATCGTAATACTTGAGATCGCATGTTTGACAACGTAATAAAAAGATGGGATAACTTCCAATAAAATATACTATTGAAACAAATAAAAATTCCAGCAAAGAACGATGGCTAGCGAAAAATGGAGATTAATGGTAACTTACGATCGTAATAGATCGTAATGCTTGAGAGATCACATACTCGTCAATAAGTAACAAAAAGATGGAATAACTTCAAATAAAATACAGTAATGACAGCAAAAATAAGAATTCCAAGTAATAAGTAGCTAGTGGAAAATAGAAATTAATGGTGACTTGATCGTAATAGATCGTAATCGATCGACCGATGTACTTGAAAGATCACATTATTTGACAATGTAATAAAAAGATGGGATAACTTCCAATAAAATATACTATTCAAACAAATAAAAATTCCAGCAAAGAACGATAGCTAGCGAAAAATGGAGATTAATGGTAACTTACGATCGTAATAGATAGTAATGTTTGAAAGATCACATTATTTGACAATGTAATAAAAAAAATGGGATAACTTCCAATAAAATATACTATTGAAACAAATAAAAATTCCAGCAAAGAACGATGGCTAGCGAAAAATGGAGATTAATGGTAACTTACGATCGTAATAGATCGTAATGCTTGAGAGATCACATACTCGTCAATAAGTAACAAAAAGATGGAATAACTTTAAATAAAATACAGTAATGACAGCAAAAATAAGAATTCCAAGTAATAAGTAGCTAGTGGAAAATAGAAATTAATGGTGACTTGATCGTAATAGATCGTAATCGATCGACCTATGTACTTGAAAGATCACACATTACTTGACAATGTAATAAAAGATGGAATAACTTCGTGAAAGACTTTAGTCAAGGTTTAGCTTGAAATAAACTTGTAAGTAAATTGCTGGTTGGTAATTGCTCGTTAGAAATTATAATTACACTGTTGAGCCACATATTCCATAGGTCTCCTTTTTTTCCGAATTTACGACTTACGAAATGAAATTTTTGTAATGAAGCACCGTTTCATTTTGGAGCGAAATTACGGCGAAAGTCTTTGCAAAAAAATACGAGAAATATGTAATCTCACGCACCTACGAAACGTGTCGTTTTCGTTGAAAGCTTTTCACTTTATTTTACTTCACCAGCTTCACCAGCCACAGATAACTTCGCGCTCTTCACTCTAAGACAGTTCGTTTAACTTTAAAACCGACTCCACACTTCGTGTGCAATTAATATCGCTTTACGTCGGGCAACAAGTATATAAGGTCGTCACGTTTTCGTGAACATTGTTTCTCGACATTCGTGATAAAACAACCGAAAGAAATGGATTTACCCTGCAGCTACGTGCTTGCACGTTTCGTCAATATCTTCGACAATGAAAGTAAAGGGAAACGATTCAATCATCGATATCGGCAAACCGAGTCGAAGTTTCAAAACGAAGTTGCACTAAAAAAAAACGAAAGAAACAAACAGAACGTTTCTCGTGACGAAAACGGGCTTTATTTGCTTTTAATACGAGTGATACGCGTAGCAGAAATTTTTTTTTCTTTCTTTTCTTCTTTTCACAGCTAGTAAAGATAACTATATATCAAACGGAAAAAAGCCAGATTATATCATAAATAAAATCGTTTGATCGAAGTTTAAAATTGTACGATTATCGTACAAATTGCGTTGCGTTTCAATCGCTTCGATCTTTCGGAAGACTTTCACATCGCAATCGGGCTGTCGTTTCGACAAATCGGCGCGCGCTCGTTTGAAGAGAAAACTTTCGCGCCGAGAGTCGAGAGCGAAACGAAAAATCTGCCGCGAGGCAGCTTCCCTCGAAACAAGGCGAAGAAGGAATCCACAGCAAAAGAAAAAAAAAAGAAAAAAAAGAAAAAAATACTCCCTTGAAATTACAAATCTCGCGAGACGAGAGAATCCTCGAGATCCTCGGGCGTCAATTCTCGCCCAGAATGGTTACCTAATTGATGATCATTTCGAGTCGAGCGAGCCCCGATCGTAACTGTGATCGATCGCTGAAATCTAACTACGACACGCACACGCAAACAAACACACACACAGAGAAAGAGAGAGGAGAGATAGATTCATTTCGTTGAACACGACGAACAGAGAGATATTTATAAAAAAAGAAAAAAAAAGTAGAAACCAAAGAAGGTAAGAAGGAAGAAGAAAGAGAGATGTACTTACTGCAGATCGTCGGATCCTCGTCGGAGCCATCGCGACAGTCGTCCTCGCCGTCGCAGTGCCACGTCCCGGGTATACACTTCTCGTTGGTGCACTTGAACTCCGAGTCGGTGCACTTGTGCGGACCTATGGGCGCAATACCGTAGTCAGAATGATAATCACCAACGGCTGACGCGAGGTGCAGCACGATGGACGCCAATTGCAGCAGCAACAGCGGCATCGTCGGCAACGTGCACGTGCGTCGCGACGCGTCGAAAAAGCAACGCGGCATTGGTGTTCCAGCGAAGAAAAACCGCGAGAAAATACTCCAAATGCCCTCTTTTTTTCTCAGTTCGGACACGAACATTCAAGTATATATATCTTCGCGTACGGAAAAGCGTGAAGAGAGGAGAGGCAGAGCGGCTCACGGTTGTGCACACTTTAATCGCTGATCCAATATAAAAGCTTTCAACGCTTGCAACGCTTTACACGAGCAGGCCTTTTCCTACCCCTGCGTGTCTCTCTCTCTCTCTCTCTCTCTCTTTCCTCTTTACGTTAATATCGCAACGGCAGAAAATCGTCTGTCGATCGTTTTTATTGCGGCTCACGGAGCTTCAAGTGTTACGTGAAAACGACGACCGATAAACGGCGATTATATAAACGGCGATCACCGCTTGGCCGGCGAAATTGTACCAGGTCGAGCCAGCGAGGCAAAAGTAGCAAGATAGCACCCGAAACAGCCGGGACCATCTATTCAGAGCATCTTTCGAGCTTCATTGGCTTCCGTATCCCTCTGAAACCCAGCGAAAATCCTTTTCGCCCAGCCGAAAAATCCGGGATCTCGCCGTTCCGCCGACCGAGAGAGATCACTCGCCTCCGACTTCCGGCGTAGAAATCACAATACTCTCATCCCCTTTCTTCTGCCTCTTTTCACCCCCTCCGGCGGCCTGGCCACCGATTTACCCTCGCCGAACCACCTTCCGGATCTCCGACCAAACAATCGTTCGTGAAACGATTTTCCAATAAATCGACTCTCCTCGACTCGAGACTCCGCCCGTCGTCGCACAGAGGCCGAAGATTTTTCTTTTCAGATCCTCCAAATATCTCCGATCAACTCCTCTCCTCTCCTCTTCTCTTCTCTTCTTCTTTTTTTTCTTTTTTTTGTTTCTTATCTCCTCTCCTTTTTTTCTCGTCGAAATCACTGAACGACGATCCGGAGAACACGAAGGATGGATGGAAAAGGCTGTTGGAAGCTCGCTCGAGAGAAACTCTCCGAACTCTCCTTCGATCGTCCCACGAATGAAAGTGAAGGGAAGAAAGAAGAAGAAAAAAGAAGAAAGAACTCGACACGACGATTGTCGAATCGCGACTATGTCCCGGACGACCGAGGAGAACCACAAGAACCACGAGACGAAAAGACGAGAAGACGACGATGCACTCGCGCTGCTGGCTGCGGATGCTGTAAGCTCGCGACCGAGCGAACGGGCCCCTATATATGGGGCCCCCAAGAGAACAACCAAGCGATATATATATATATATATATATATAAGTACAGAACGCACGCACGCACGCACACACGCGAACTTCACCGCGTGCGAAGAGAAGAACAAACGAAGCACGAACGAAACCTCGAATCGACGACTGTTGTTACATTTTCCCATTTACCGCGAATCTGATTTGCCCGCGATCTCGCTGAATCAGGCAGCGTCTCTCGAGCGGCTCGTATCGATCGAAGGACTGCATCTCGACGAAACTGATTCGTTTCGATCGAGATGCGAGTAACGAGGCAACGAGACCGCGTTCGTTTCAGTGGCCCACGCAATCCTGCCAGCTTAGAGCGTCAGAATGGCCGCGTTCGCGTCTTACGTGCGCGGCGAGAGGGCGAACACACGTCTCGGTCTGACGCGAACCACAGCCTTCGTTTCATAATGGAAATACGCGATCGGATTGATCGTTCAGACGCTGACCGGTCATCCATCATTGGAAATCGCTTTTTTTTTTTTTTATTACACGCTTATTAAGGGAAAAAATCGAACGTACCGCGATTATTTTTTTTGCTTTTCGCGACGTTTCGTTTGCATGTCACAATTTTTTTTTTTTTTTTTTTTTTTTTTTTTTTTTTTGGTGAAAGAGAGAGCGAGGATTTCGACGATACGTTGCAATCTTTTGTTAGGTTCCGATCGTTTTGCGCTGTAATACATCCACAGTGCTACATCGAAAATCTACCGCTCGGATGAATTTCGCGGTGAATAGCGAATGTTAATCTTTGATCGTGCCGCGCTGGTCAATTCCATAAATTGAAGAATAGAGAGAAAACCTCATAACGCTGCGAGCGATATTTCTTTTTTTTTTTCTTTCTTTCTTTCTTTCTTTTCAGTTAGTTATCGTTTCAAAAATTTTGAAATTTATCGCGAGAAATCGTATCTGCTTGAAATAGAGTGGCTCACTCGCGGGAGCAGGATCGCTAGAACAATCTGAAAAGAATACCTTATTCGACATTTAAATTCAACGCGAATTAGAATAATTTAGAGAGCAAGTACGAACCATGCTAATACCGTATAACCTACCCTAAGTCTGTTCAATGCCACTCGTTCATACTCCATTCATGGTTAAACTTTATTTCAACTAAAACTCGCGCTCGCTGTGCTTCAAATTATAATAATAATAATAATAATAATAATAATAATAATAATAATAATATCCCATAGAAGGAGAAATAAAGCACGAAGGAGGAGCCTCGTATTTTTTAAATACTTAGCTAAATTCCTGACGTGTAAATTCTTTTTAAAACTAACAAGAAAAGAAGGGGGAAAAAAAGAGCGATGAACAGTCTTTTGAGGAAAATTTAAAATTCCCGCGCACTTTAACAGTGATTTGAATTTACTATTAAATACCGTACTTCATAAAGCGTGAAACAAACATTACAAAATTACTTTATAACACTATAAAATTACTTTATAAATATACCTTACAAAGTATGAAATAAATATTACAGAATTACTTTACAGTATTATAAAACTACTTTATAAAGCTACGGATGTGATTCAAAGCATCAATTCCAATCTTCTGGCATAGGCACGTTATTATAATAGATAGCTGGGGAACTTCGACGCGAAAACACGAGTTCTACAGATCGTTTTCTCTCCCGTTTCATTTTTCCTCTTCTTTTTCTCGTTTTTTTCTTTTCCTCCTTTTCAAACTCGCTCGTACCACTTTTCCTTCCGATCGATCGAATAACATCGTAAGAGAAATATTTTCATTCGTCGAATACGAGAGTTTGATTTCTCATCGACTGTGTGTGTGTGTGTGTGTGTGTGTGTGTGTGTGTGTGTGTGTGTGTGTGTGCGTGTGCGTGTCGTCTGCCATCGAAAGAAATCAATCGGTCAATTCTCTCGGTGGCTCGAGTACCGTTCGCGTTTCGAGTATCGTTCGCGATTTCACCTTTTCCTCTCCCCCCACCTGCCATTCCGATTGGCCAATGCTCTAGTTCGATTTATAGTTGCGCGACATCCGAGAACGTATGGAAGCTGAATTACCTATTTAGGTTGAACCCAGATAACTCGCGCTGGCAACTCTCTGGCGACTCGAAGCGAGCGGAAACGTAGCTGAACGACCGGGTGGAAAAAAAAATTCCGATAGTAAAATCTGATATTAAGTCGACGGGAGAGAGAGACAGAGACAGAGACAGAGACAGAGAGAGAGAGAGAGGAGAAGGGGAGGAAAGTTTGAAACAAACTTCGATGGGAACAAAGCGAAATGATGTCGCACGCGAAATTTCAAGGGGCTCGTTTTTCCCGCAGATTTTTCCGTTCGTTTCATTGAATTTCAAAGTTCACTGGCGCGCCGCGATTAAAATACGATCGGCTCGATGGCGGAATACGCAAAACTACGGAGAGATATTTTACTGTTTGCGCGTTTCTGGTGCCGCCGAGCATCGATAACGAAAACAAGCAAGAGTTTTCCTGTTTTTCTTCCTCTATTTTTTTTTTTCTTTCTTTCTTTCTTTCTTTCTTTCTTTCTTTCTGTCTGTCTCTCGACGGATCGATCAACGGTACGGGACGTTTCAAAACATGACGAGAAGCTGCGGAAAGTTTGTACGAACGCTTCTCAGCTTTTCTCATTTTCTCAGTTTCTCGCGAACTCTTTCCTTCCTTTCTTTCTTTCTTTCTTTCTTTCATTCGCAATAATTCGTCGGCTGATGATATCGAGTGAATTGACACTCGTCGCTGAGAGAAACTAGAGAACAATGTTGCAGAAATTTCAGTCGTTTGATTGTTAAACTGTTACGAAAGGGTACTCTTTGATTTCCCTAGAACTGCGTCTGTGAAGCAGTCCTTGGTCTGTAAATGCATCAGCAGATAACGTTGAAGCAATCAGACATATTCAGTTGTCGGTCAAACGGAAAAAAGTCTGTGATAAGGCTTGCAACCTTGCAGCTCAAAACTAAAATTATACACATTATTACGTTATTATATTATATTATGTACACACAATATAATATAATATATATGTACATAATATTACATATATATATATGGTATATATAGTATAATATTATGTACATATAATAGAATATATATACTTTATATATACTACAAATATATATACTCTATTATGAACATAGAATATACTTTATATATACTTTATTATGAACATATAATAGAATATATATATAGAATATTACATATTATAATATTATACATTACGATACAATTTGTAATATTGCAATATCACGAAGATTTTCTTATTTAACGCCGGAACTATCATAAACGCGATCAGAACGACAAACTTTATCGGAACTTTAATATATTTGTAATATATCATTCAGAAACTCGTGTGACTTTTAGTAAAACACACATAGACAAGTGTGTCCTTTATTGTAAAATAAAATCTTTCTCGCACTGCAACTTCTCTGCTGAAAAATTGTACACTTCGATATGATCGTCGATGGTTAATTCTAGCGTTACGTGAACGTAAGAATTGATTTCCGAAGTTGAGACAACGCCGTGGCAATGCTGCAATTTTGGAGCAACCTATATGTTTAGAATGCTCTGTGTATATCTGGCGGACGGAACGGAAAAATCGGCATTGCACAACGATAGGCTAGAGAGCAGATCGAATCGGAGTTCAGGAAGTCGGACCGGCGCAAAAAGTAACTACGTAATTGGCCACGCGTTAAATCGCGTCGCATTAAATCGCCCACGTGATCCGTGCGTTTTATCGACGATACGGAGAACGACTGTGTTGAAGCTTCCCACGGCACGGGGCGACAGAAAAAGGGAAAAACGAGAGGGAAGAAAAAAGGCGAAAGTTCATCATGAAGGGAAATCCATTTAACCACGATCGCGAGACGATCTTCGAAGTTTTTCATACGACGATCTTCTCGATCTTTCGTTTTCCAAGAACTTCGTTCGTTTTAAAACTTCTGCCTCGTAAGATTGGAACCGAACGACCAAGAATATTAGCAGAAAATTTTCTCTCTCTCTCTCTCTCTCTCTCTCACTCGAAGTTAAGAAATCGTTTAAACGTAGGAAAATAAAAAAGCGGATCGAAAATTAACCGAGAGAATGCAACAGGATTGGATCTATCTCGCTCAGAGCCAAAAAAGAAGAATTCGATGGGAAAACACGCGATCTGTTGACAATTCACACAGAGAATTATTCTAATTTTGCTCGAACAGGCCGCTGGATTAATACGCTCCGGCAGTGATGATATAATCGCGATTCGAATCCGAGACGCAATACGTGAAACGAGATTACTCCATTTAACTTGGAAAAATATACGGCATAATGATTGCCAACTACGCAAAATCTAAGAATATGTCAGACGCAACAGAGTGCGTCGATCATCTGACGATCCGCCAGAAAAGCATTTTTCCGCGCGCGCGTTTGATAAGATAATACGGAACGAACGAACAAAAGCGACTGGAAATCGAAGTTGATATTTATTTAGAGCCTTTGAACAGACGTAAATGTAAATAAAAGCATCCAGGGTTGCTCCATTTTTCGAAAATACACTCGATTTTAACAAGATGGAATTATCATTAAAAAAGATGGAATATATAATGAAAGATCGAAACATCGTAATTGTTAGTGTATCTATCGTATTTGTTACAGACAAAAAATACGTATCAATTTATCGATTAACTCGATGCAGACAGGTAATAAAAAGCAAATTAACAGACTTTACGATTTTAAAATTATAAAAGTGTTGTTACGCAACAACACCGTTGTGTAACAACACTTTTGTTGTGAGAAACATACACTTCTCATCCGACAATTTCCTCTCGAGATTGTTAATCGATCTAACACGATCTAGCTACTGCGTGAATTACGGCGACGTCCCGAATTCGAAACGCAACGTAAACTGTTTTGCAAAATGCAGAAATTCGGAAAATATATATCGACGTGCGGTTTTTCCAATATTGACGCGAGCCAGTTGATTCTTTAAACAGACGAACAAATTTAACTGTAACCGAGCTGTAACCGAGCTCACGAATATTAGTTTTATTTCATTAATATCAGGTAACGGGAATCACAGTATTCTTACGACGGCCGATTGTTGAGTGCGGGAGACTGTGATTATTATTCTGTTGATGATAATGCATCCTCAACATGTGATTTTTCTGAAGATTCAGAAGATTCAGATAGTGACTTTCCTCTTGTAAGAACACATCAGAGTAAATCGTTGATTTACCGGTCGGTAAAGTGTTAAAATATGTTAGTTAGCCGATTAATAGGCTACCGGTCGGTAAAGTGTTAAGATAACAATAATTCAATTAAAAATGACGAAAAATTAGTTAATTCAGATTTCGAAGAAAAAAGGCGGAAGATTCAGATAGTGACTTTCCTCTTGTAAGAAGACACATCAGAGTAAATCGTTGATCTAGTTTTCTGCGCGAATATAGTTTTCTCCGCTCCCCGTGTTTGCGCAGCCCAAACCCCACCTTATTGGCATAAAATGTGTTAACACTTTACCGACCGTGTATTAGCGGTGAATAGTTAGCTGATTAATAGGCTACCGGTCGGTAAAGTGTTAAAATATGTTAGTTAGCCGATTAATAGGCTACTTGTCGGTAAAGTATTAAAATATGTTAGCCGATTAATAGGCTACCGGTCGGTAAAGTGTTAAGATAACAATAATTCAATTAAAAATGACGAAAAATTAGTTAATTCAGATTTCAAAGATCGAACGACAAGCGGATGACGAGTTCCCGTTCGTAAGAATTTTAGAAAACCGAT
The DNA here is from genome assembly GCA_032399595.1 of Tetragonula carbonaria. NCBI lineage: Eukaryota > Metazoa > Arthropoda > Insecta > Hymenoptera > Apidae > Tetragonula > Tetragonula carbonaria. Next base: position 8,850,542 of record JAUCRC010000004.1, read on the forward strand.
AGAACCGATAGAACAATCGTCGTCGTTGGCCGACCCATCGACTTCCCGTTTCCTCGTGCGCAGCTTTTTCGCCTCGTTTCTTGCACGCATCGTCGTCAACGCGATTTCACTTTCGATCGTCATCGCGTAATCGAACGAATCGATTCACAAGTGACTCGCGCCTCGATGTTTGTTTGCCTGGCTGTTTGTTTCTCTGCCTCCTTACCTTGCGACTAAAGTGTAGACACACTTCGCGAGCTCTCGACGAGAAAAAAAAAACTAATAAAAGATTCACAATGATAATAAAAGATTCACGTTGTGTTTTCTCAATTCTGTTCTCGCATCGTATACTGTTTGCACGTGATAAAAATATAATTCAAAGAAGAGGAGCTCGAGTTTCTCTCGCGCGAAATATATTCTTACAAAAAATCCTTGACACTGGAGATAAAACGTTTTTCTACGAAATCGGAAAATAAAAGTTTCACGATAGAAAACGGAGTGTCGTTGCAACATTTGCCACCGAAAATTGAACGGTCGAAATTATTGGTCGAAATAATTTAAGGAAAAGATGAGATCCTTTGAACGTCCAAATGCTCGATTTTCTCTCGCGCGAAATACAACAGGGTTCCTACAAAAAACCCTTGGCACCGAAGATAAAACGTTTTTCTTTTTTTTTTTTTTTACGAAATCGGAAAATAAAAGTTTCACGATAGAAACGGAGTATCGTTGCAACATTTGTCATCGAAAATTGAACGGTCAAAATTCGCGCGGCTGGTTTTCAGCACGTAAGTTTTCATACAAGTTTTCGACGGATATTTCTGTTTTCCTGGTAGTAACAGTGGTAGTAAATACTATAAAATTGGTTGGTTTTGCCGATAGTTATTTTACATTCGATTATCCTTATATTTTTCAATATTTTTCTACCACGCCATGTCGTAAAAATGTTTTGATATCTCCGCGTGCTTTTTCCCCGCCGATGTATAAAAGAAGATTGTATTTTCAACGGGAAAATCGCGATTGAAATCTCGAATTTACCGTTATTTTTGCCAGGGAAAAAATAATATTTTTATACGTCGGCTACGACAAAACACCGTGCTCGTTGGTCTATTTTCAATGAATTGATTTACTTTTTTGTTTCACAGCTGGCAAACAACACGAAATTTACACACCTTACGTTGCAAGATCTTTTTTTTTTTTTTCTTTCTTTATCTTTGTAAATTCATTGTACACGTGCGTTCAAGCGATGAAAAGCTCAATTCCCATTTAATCTCGTTGAGGAGGGGAAAAAAATCTCGACGACAAGTGTACTTTTTATCCTCCTAGATATGTAAGAGGATACGCACATACATATATCGTCCCTTAATCTCTTATAATCGCACGAGCTGATTTCGACCGATTTAATTCGTACCAAGAATCTTTCCTATTCACTCAGTCCATTATTCGACGATCCACTTTTAAATCAAGATACTTCTTATCGAAATCTCTTCGAAATATGCAGTGATCGCGAAATATGCAAATTTTCGAACGAGGATTTTTAACAAAAGAACTAACGAAATGGTCAAAATGGCCAATTTATAATTACCGTTGGATATTTCACAGATGCAAAACAGTGTATTTTTAGAGATTTAAAATCTATCTATAGACATAAAGCTTGTGTGTTTCCTTGTATTGTAAAGTTTTTTCTTCTGATTTTTTTTTTTTTTTTTTTATTTTGACATTTTACGTTTCAAACGCCGGTAGTTCTAGCGTTGATCGAGATATATTCCGATCTCTGATTTCGTCTCAAACAATCGTACGCAGTATAAGGAACAATAATTATTATTAAATAACAATATATTACCATTAAAAGTTGACGAAAATGGAGGACGAAAATCAAGAAACTTCAAGCGCTTGTGTCCATTCAACGTTGGAATGTACAAAACACTCGCAGAGACACGAGTTTGCAGCAATGAGACACGACTACCACGATTATATTAGTAAAGTTTGAAACAAATCTGGAAATGTACATAGAAACTACAGAGACATTTATTGCGATTATGTGTTAGTATGCGCGATAGTCACGGAACTACTTAAACAGTTGATTATCCATTGTATTAACGAGCCTAAGTACTTCTTAGCTCTCGTTGCATGCTCGAGACGACCATCCACCACGCTCTATTCTAATACTTGACTGAGAATATATACGTTTGCGATAAATCTCCTGTAAATCTCCATCTATATATGTTAGTTTGCTAATTGGTTTCAAATTTCACCGACATGTTCACAGTAAGATAGTCTTGCTTTATTACAGTGCAATTTAGTGAATATTATATGACATATATAATATATATAACAATATATTATAATACAATATAGCGTTATATATTATATTATATTATATTCATTTTATATTCATATTAAATTTCATTAAATTCTTTAGATTCATATCAAATTGTTCACAATAAGGTAGTCTTGCCTTATTACAGTGCAATATAATGAATATTATATAATATAGTATTATATATTATATTATATTATATTATATATTATATATACAATATAATGAAATATTATATTAACGCTTTATTTACTTGAAATACACTTTATACATGCGATATATACCTAAAAACAAAGATATTGTAATTTTTCTTTTTTTTTTTTTCAAAAATATGAGAACATATTTCACAGTTAGAGAAAACGTTGTAATATCTCCTCTGACTGAATGGTAGCCGAATATTCACATATTCAGATATCTTTCGCCCCGCGAAATTCGGCCACCGATGTGCCGGAGCAACTCGAAGATCGCACACCCTCTCTAGCCGAGTAATTGTACCCGGCTGATGCCACGGAGATTTCGCTGTACTATTTCGTTGCTCGAAATAATCCGGTTACCGCGCCCCGAAACAATTCGAAGAAATTCGAGAAATCAGGCGAAATTCTAAAAACGGTGAACGTCGTTGCAGCGCGAATAAAAAGAAAAAGATTTTTTACTGCTTTTTTTTTTCTTTCTTTAGAAGAGACAATTTTTCTTTCTTTTTCTTTGTTTTTTTCGTCAAACTGAGAACTCGCGAGATTGTGAGAAATTTCAAAATCGGAGAGCTTTATTACTGTCCCGTGTGATTTTGCTCGAGTAAATAGCTGCCAGTGAACAGGTGACAAAGGAAGAAAAAAAGAAAGACACACGTGGACCAAATAATTTATATAGTTTAGACTAAGAAACGGAGAAAATCGTGGTAGTAGAAATAAAAAGAAAAAGCTTCTTCATCGTCTTTCTTTTTTCTCTTAAAAGAGACAGATTCTTTTTTCTTTTTTTTTTTCATAAAACTGAGAAATCGCGAGATTGTCGCAAATAATTTTAAAATCGGAGAGTTTCATTGTCCAATTTTGTGACAAATTTATGAAAAAACGAACACGTGATAAAGAAATAGAGGAATAGACACGCGTTCAAGTGGATCGAATGGTTTTAGAACTCTGTAAAAAGAAAGTAAAAAAAAAAGAGAGAGAGAGAGAGAGAGAGAGAGAAAAGTAGTGCGTTTCAATTTTCACGATAACGTGTATTAGGATACAATGGCTCGAAATCAACGACGATTCCCTGAAATGGCGGTTGTATCGTTCATAATCGCGTATTCTATCGCCGAAGACGAACAATCGGGTGTTTGATACCCGAGTCAATGGGAATACGAAGATAACGAGTTCCGCGTTATTAACGAGGTCAGACACGGGAGTCAGTATCATTTTTTTTCTTTTTCCTTTTTTTTTTTTTTCGTTAATCAGCTCAGCCTCGAGACTATTTATTTCCTGTCAATCGAGTAAGCTCGACTCGCCAGTACGGCGCTCAATTTTCGCGCGACTAATTGCTCAACACTGAATCCGTGATTACGGGCAAAATAACGTTTCCGAACGATAAACGGCACGTTTGGTTGGTTATCAAGCCAACTAGATACGTTTTGCTAAAATTCGCGCGCGCTCAACCTCTGATCTTGATACCACGGAATTATCTATTCATCGAGTGCGACGGGTTCAATTTTCAAACATCCAGCCTCAGCCCCCTGGATCCAATTCCCCCGATGTTCCAACGCCGTTTAACCCTTAACTGCCAGCTACTACTTCGTACGTATCGAACGATCGAACCTGGCTTCTTCCACCCGACGATTGCTACACGATTTCCGTGCACGATCGATGCCTCTGATACAGGGTAATTTATGTAGCCGAGTAACCTCGTAAAACGTGTTTCACGGATAGGAACGGGAGAGGCATCTATGGCACTGTTTGCAAAGAAAGTCGATATCGTCTCGTTCGTATTTTCGTAAAAATATGATAAATTCATTTTCAGTTAGTTTCTCGTGTCGCTTGACATTTAACGGTAGATTTAACATTAGACGATTGGAACGTAAAATTTCCATTAGAGACACGAAGGTAAAAGAAATAGAACATGTAATACAGCGACGAAGTGGAAAGGAATGGAATAACTTTGTAACACAATGAAGAAATAGAAGGAAATAGAAGTTTGTAACACAATGGAGGGCACACGAGGTTATAAATTTCTAGCTTTAAAAAATTTCTAAAATTATAAATCGGTCATTTTGACTATTCCGAGAGTTCTAGTGTTGAAAATGGAAACACTTTAGTACGAAACATTGGATTGGCCAAAATTTTCTAATAAACGGACGTACACGTATGTCTTGAAATGTGAACTGACTTCATTTTAAACCGCGAATTCACTGTGCAATCTCATACCTGATTGTTCAAGCTTGTTTTAGAAAAAAGAGAAATCCTCTTCCACAATGTACGTCATCAAATACCAATAAGAAACTACCTGATCTATATAATTACCGTCAATTTTCCACGAATTGTTCAACAGATACCATCTTTCCCTGTAGTTACGTAAAACAAGCTCACAGGAAAAACGTAATTGCGTAATTCAGCTAAATTTTAAATGTCTCAATCTCCTCCGTGATATGCAGAATTGTCTACTCTCGATTTAGTTTTGCCTATCCATTAAATTACATGTATAAAGTCGTGCAAAAGTTTGTTTATCAGATACTATCTTTTCCAGTAGTTGCGTAAAGCAAGCTCGTAGGAAAATTCTGTAATTTTCACCTAAATTTCAAATTTTTTTTTTTATATACACAATTGCATACTCTCGATTTTTACTTTTACTTTTCCATTGAATTGCAAAAGTTATGCTGATGTAAAACTGAATACGCCGATATATATATATATATATATATATATATATATATCTTCGTTCTATTGCACGTTCTATTCTTAAGTTACCTTGTCCTTTTGACTCTCTGTTAGTTCCTTAAATAAAAGAGGTTTCGCCGTGTTTATTGAAAAATTTACCGGGGTAGTTTTTTATTATAAATGACATTAGAAGAGTTTACAGCGAGGAAAACATAGAATGACCTTCGGAGATTAGCGTATAAATAGTAAAAAGGAGGTTTGATAAAGATAAAGATGGAACGAGGAGGAGACTGATACAGAGGGGAAAAAGCGGAGGATGATAAAGATGGTGGGAGGAGCAGAGGGTGACAAAGGAGGTTTAGGCTTAGGTTAGGTTTAGGTTTGGTTAGATTTAGGATTTAGGTTAGACTTAGGTTAGGTTTAGGTTTGGTTAGGTTTAGGTTAGGTTTAGGTTAGGTTTAGGTTTGGTTAGGTTTAGATTTGGTTAGGTTTAGGTTTGGTTAGGTTTAGGTTTGGTTAGGTTTAGGTTTAGGTTAGGTTTAGGTTAGGTTAGGTTTAGGTTTGGTTAGGTTTAGGTTTGGTTAGGTTTAGGTTTGGTTAGGTTTAGGTTTGGTTAGGTTTAGGTTAGGTTAGGTTTGGTTAGGTTTAGGTTTAGGTTAGGTTTAGGTTGATGAAAGATGGCGGGAGGAGGAGAGGGTGATAAAAGAGGTGGGAGGAGGAGGGTGATAAAGCTGGGAAGAGGAGGTAGTTGATAAAGACGGGCAGAGGAGTAGGGTGATAAAGCTGTGAAGAGGAGGAGGGTGATAAAGAGAGAAAATTATTCAAGATACCGCTCTTTGCGTACGTCGATGATGTGTTTTGTTTGAACGATATATTTAAAAACCGTATTTTTTATAAGGTATTCCAAGTAAATGTTAATAAATGTTCTTGTATAAATATCTGTTTAACAAAACTATATATTCAAACACAAATAACGAATAAAATGGATAGAATTTGGATTTTTGGATTAGAGAAAAATTCTTTATTTTCAAATATTTCTACTTTTGCAGGTTTCCGGCGACCCGTTGAATTTGACGGCTTTCTGATTTTACGAGAAAAATTGAAACGATTTTTACAACCTTTTCCTGGCGATTCTTGCTGACTTTTATCAATAGAACGCATATACGTATATATATTATAGGATACATATATTTTCTCAAACCTCGAATTTTGAAGTTTCGTACGTGAGACATCTATTTCTATTCGAAAACATCCGATCAAATTGGCAGATCGACGAATTTCATAAATAATCCCAACGAGTTCTTCTCACTCGAAAATTGTTACCCCGGTAATAAACATAAAAGCAGAAAACATAATACGACGGAGATATTTTTCACCGTTTTGAAAGTCCGACATCTCAAAATAACAACTACAAAACGGTCTTGGTTTATTCATCACAGTTTGTCAAGAACGTTCACTGCGTTTTATGTTGTATTACTATTGTTATAAACGATACGATGAACATTTCACAACTATATAATCGTCGTAATAGCTAAATTTATAAACTGACGGTTTAATTGATTTATAACTAAACTGCATCAAAAATAATGAAATCGATTGAGGAATTGGTTTCACTCGCTCGCCAATTTGAAATAAAGGCATACAAGAAATGTGCTTGTGTGAAACCTAGCAGTTAAGTAACGAAGGAAGTTCTATTAATTTCGAGCCAGTTTTTTTCTGTTTCTTTTTTCTTTCTTTTTTTTTTTACTGTTCGAAAAAAAGGAGTATAGAATATACGATGGCGACAGCCACCAAGTTTTCTTCGAACGTTCTCTTCACTCGTCCAACAAGTCCGCGCATACGCTCGAAAGTAATCGCAAGGTATACGCGCTTTTCAACTGCAAATAGGTAATTTACGTAGCTTGAACAGTCATTATCGCGTCTGTCTCAACCTTTCAAATCGTCGAGCGAATTTTCTTTCTTTTCTTTTTAATTTTTCTTTTTTTTTTTTTTCCCCCAGGCGTACGTATCGAATTGTCGGCAGCGCGCGGCCGGTAATCACAGCCGCGTAATTGCGAATTCCGATTGCGTATTGGCGTTCTGCTTGGATTTTTTCCGCGGAAAATGTCAAATTGATTCAAAACAAAGAAAAAGAAAAAAAAAGAACAAGAAGAAGAAGGAGAAGGGGGAAGGGAAAAAACGAACAGAAGAAAATTGAAGAGAAAATGAATTTTCTTAGCTTTCGATCGATTGTCGCGACGATCGATTACTATTAAGAGATCACTACGATTACTTTTTCTCCCAAAGCTGAATTAATTTTGCCCGTTGCTTTTTCGTGAGAAAATTATGGAAAATCGCGTTTTTTTTTTTTTTTTAACGGAGAGATCGTCTGTTATTGCATTTCATGTTCGGACGATCGTTCGACTGTTTCCTTGATCCGCGCGCGCGCGGATCTCCGCGATGGCCGAAACACGTATCAGATTTAATGTCGGATTTAATATGGCGCGAAACCGTGCGGCCGATAGAGCTGCAGGAGCTTTCGAAAAATTGATTTTCAGCCGAGGCAGCGACATCCTCGTGCCAAAAAAAACGAGACAAAAAAAAGAAGAGCAAACGGTATAACGGTGTATATTTCACGTGTATGTGCGTTTTCGCGAGCGAGGGAAAAAAAAACAAAAACGTGCAGCAACCGCGTTGAAAAAAGATATTTCATGCGGATTATAAAAGCAGCGTGTAACAACGCAACGTGAAAAGAGAGGAGACAGTGGGGTTGGGGGAAGAAGACGGAGGGGAAAAAGAGAACAAAGAATAGAAAAGGGGTGAAAGAAAGACGAAAAAGTGCCCGATCGATGGAGACGTTCCAAGAAATGGAAAATCCTGGACCACGCTGCTGGCTATTCTTGGAGAAGACAGTTCGAAACTCCCTGGGGACACCTTGTACACGAGAGAGAGAGTGTAAGAACAGAAAAGATACGAATACTTCGGGCCTATATATCGGCGGAAATGTCCTCACGTACTCGAGAACCAGAAATACACGCACTATTCGAAACTGAAATAAATCCGCAAGTTTTTCAATTACATATTTGAAAAGAAATTTTTCTTCTCGATGATTTTTAAAACGTAATGACAAAAAAAATCAGGGTGTGAAGTTAAATTTAGTTCGAAATTAATAAGATTGGTTTTTTTTTTCTTATATTTTGATATTTTATAAAGAAATAAGATGGGAGGAAACTTTTGGCTTACCTTGCATGATTGCATTTTACATGCGAAAATCATGCGTACGATAATGCAAAATAACACGCGCGTAATCGTCGTGGTATTACGAATATCGGTGAGTCGTTTCTTCTCTGCGTGAATTCTTATTTCTTTATAAAATATCAAAATATAGGGAAAAAAAACCAATCTTATTAATTTCGAACTAAATTTAACTTCACACCCTGATTTTTTTTGTCATTTACGTTTTAAAAATCATCGAGAAGAAAAATTTCTTTTCAAATATGTAATTGAAAAACTTGCGGATTTATTTCAGTTTCGAATAGTATCCTAACATGAATAGTATTCGAAAGGCCAATAACTGGCACGAATATTCTTTTCGAGGTCATTTCTTTCAAGGATCATTGATGTCTTTTTTTCATATAACTATGCATATTTTTTTTTATTGTATCGCGTGGCTGATAAAAAAAATACGTTCAGATATGCAAAGAACGTGACGTTGAAAATTTAACGTTTGCATATAAATTTACCTGTATCGTGTTACCTGGGATCACAGATCAAAACGCGACAGATCGAGAGCCTTGTAACAAACGTGAGTAATAACGTTGACTATTTGTGACATCATCAATCCTGATCAGTGTGTGTGTTGAAATTTGTGGAAATAATGGAAGAAACTCGAGAAGAGATATTTACTTGTGGTAAAAATGAGCAGTCCAAGTGCTACATCGCGATCCCGAGATTTGCCTAGATAGCATAACCAACCTAGATAGTAATAAAAGCGTGTCGGAGGCGTCATTCTCGCGTCTGAAAATTTGTCGAGCACAGGCTATCCGACTAATTGCGAGGATCGCAGGATGTGTTCGAGATCGCGTGATATCTACTCGAGGCACAGAGGTGACTTTCGGCAAGAGAAGAAGAGGCACTCCTCGACTTGAAAGGTCTCTCCCTTTTGCGAAAGTGGGATCTCGAACTACTTTTTCACAGCGTTCGCGTGGCACTTGTAAAATGCTTGGTACGAAACGGCCGGCACGATCGTTTAGTGATATCCCTGGTCTTTTCGCCGGTGCACAATGCCACTCGAAATTTAGTCGTGCCAGTGGTTACCAGTCGCTGTCGTCAAACTTGCCGCTCGATTTCGCGCCAACTATTTCGCGTAACTAACAGAAATCTTTCGATATCGTATGGAAGATGTTGTAATGTAAATTTCTACGGACAGGGCGGGCCAGAGATCATATTTGAACGTAAATTTAATTTAAACCTCTTAAATGGGTAAGACGAAATATTTCGTCATACCCGCGAAGATAACTGCATTTTTCGTCATGAAAATTTGCAAAAGTGTGATAATATTTTATTTCGGTCTGTATGGAATTTGCTAAATACGTCGTAAGATATTTTTGTCAAAATAAAATAGTCAAACAAGGGGAAAACAATTTTCCTCTCTCTTATCACTTTAGGCGTAATAATACAATTTCTCACCGCGAGGGGAAAAAATCTCCATTGCGAAACAAGTTATTTTTATGTGAACCAAAGTGAACTCCTCTGTTAAGAGGTTAAATTAAGATTTAAAAAATGAGTTTCTCATTATATTTTGATGTCCTATTAAAAAAGAATAAGTGGGAAGAAACTTTTGGTTTAATTGTATATACGTACAATTGAAGACACGTAATCTATCAACTGCAAATAATTTATTGCAAGTTTGGATATTATAATAACTACCTGCATGTTTTTCTCAATGTTTCTGCCTTCTTTTTTTTACGTTTTCCATAAATGCGCAAACATTTATCGAAATCGGCCTGCGAGTAACAAAAATATCAGCGATGATCTACGCAAGTTGCACACATTGCGATTCACTCGAAATATTTTTCCAGCTTTATGAAAAATGTGCAAACATCTTCAGTCTATGAGTAATAAAAAAACATCAACGACCACTCCAACAATTTTTCCGTCTGGTCGACCTTGCACGAATCTCGCCCGCCTCTTCAGCGATTCGCGTAAAAAGTTCTTGCCACGCGCGATTATCAAGGTTACCCATAACTTTTGATACTGTGCAAAATTTTATTTTTATTTAAAGATTTTCAATCTGTGATATAATTTGATAAACAATAAGCACACTAAATGCCGATAGAACATAATTACGTTAAACAGTAAGTTAAATTTTATGAAACTATAGCAATAACTGTTTATTTTAACTAATGTACAACAAGATTTTATGACGACCGTTTGATTATTGAACAACTGAGAATGCAACATATATTTTTTTCTATATATATATATATATATATATATATATATATTTTATTCTCTTCTTTCTTCATTCTCAAGTCAGCATCGCCGCTGTTGAACTCGCTTTTAAAATACGCGCGCCGCCGTATACAATTTGAAGAAAAGTAAGAGCATTGCTTACGAGCACGCCTAACGTTTCACGAGTCAGTCTTCTCTCTCTCTCTCTCTCTCTCTCTCTCTCTCTCTCTCGATCGTCCAAATATCATCCAAATTACTCGTCATCCAAGAGCAACCTCTCACCTCTGCAAATATTTCCCTTCGAGCGCCTCCGCTACTCGCTGAACCGATAACTGAGCGATACTCCTCGGGAACGCGGAACGAGTGTTGGAACTTCCAATTGAAGGAACGTTGAAAATCTTCGACTGTTGAAAAAGCGGCGACGAAATCGCCCGCGTTTTCGATCTCTGACCGGGGGTTAATTCAACCACTACGGCTCCGTCGTTTCGGCTCTGTTTGATCTCGAGACTGTTCTCTCTTTACCCTTAAACAGGATATAGAGTATTTAAGACAGCTCTTGGAAACGGAAGATCAAACGAAAGAACCGTGGGGGAAGGAGGGGGAGCGAAGGGTAAAAGGCTTCCTCCCCGGCGAAGCAAATGAAAACGATTTTAAGTGGAACGATGTCCAAACGAAACGGAAGAAGAAGAAGAAGAAGAAGAAGAAGAAGAAGAAATTCTTCGTCGTTCATCGACGAACGATTTGGCATCGAAAACGTTTCGATTCGTTGGGAACTGGATGAGCAAGGGGCGCAGCATTTCGTTTGACGACGAAAAATACGAAAAATACGAAAAATACGAAAAATCGTATCGCGTGATTCTCTCGCGTCGAACCAGCATTCGCCAATTAACAGCGGACGTAATTACCCGTTATTCGTATCTAGAGCTACTTGCTACTTGCAACAATCAGTTGGAAGCACTGGCGAAATTTAGCACTGCAATAATAATTCAGACTCAACGCGGCTAATTTACAATAAATCAAATAGGAAGCTAGTCTATTATCAAGATCTCAGTACGCTGTTCGCGAGTTAAACCTAAGAGAGGGAGAGAGAGAGAAAGAGAGAGAACATGGATAACGCAATGAACCCCTGTGAGAATGGAACTTGTATAAATCAGCGAGAAATTAATGCCACAGCGAACAGAAATCGCAGTTTCACCCGCTTTTTTCCCCGCCCCCCTCATTTTTCTTTCCTTTATAGCTCGTACCATTTCGGCGAATCAATAAGCTGACCTATTTCATTTTTTTTCTTTCTTTCTTTTCTTTTCTTTTCTCTTTTCTTTTTTTCAGCTCCCCTTTTTTTTATTTCAGTCAAAGACGTTACCAATTTTTTCGGACGGAAGCACGTACGTTCCGATTTTCTGCGATAATCGCATCTGTATGCTGCAAACGTTTTCACATCACGACGAAGGTAGCATGACTGATAACTCGCTGTCTCGCCTGTTGTAGGGCAATGTAATCGCACTATACTGATAAGAGGAAGATACGGGCGATGGGAATCAATTTCGGGACGACGTCAAATGCAAATTGCAATAGACATCTGCGGTTACGAGATTCTAATAGAATTTGCCGGCATGAAATGCGAAACCTATTGCCTAGACATATATGTATTTTGTAGCGAATATCGTTAAAACGTGGAGACGTAATAATTACTAACTAATTAAATAATAAATTATTATCAGTGGCTATAATGCCTCGCGCTTCTCGAGCAACATTGTTTTGCTGTCCGCTCTGCGAAAGACACCCTTAATATCGCGCTCTTAAGGTCGCGATGTTAAGGTCTTATTTTCCTTGGCCTACTTGCATGCATGCGCGGAGAAAAAAGAAAGAAAAAAAGGCGAAAAACGTTGCACAACGTAAGGAACACGTTACAGTAAGATATTAGACACCGCGTTTGCTTGCCTGGACAGATGGAACAGAAACGTTGTACAGCCGGTGTGGTGAAATTCTTCGGGTCGCCGACGTGAATACCACCTCTTGACTGACTCTCGATTGGCCGCGTAAATAAATCGCGAGAGGACACATTTGAAAGTGACGATCGATTGGAAGAAAAAAGAAAAGAACGCAAGCCAGATTACACAAATGACACAAGACATAGAGATTTCTTTTCTCCCTCGTTCTCTTTCGTTGAACAGATAACAGCGTAAGAGGAAGATACAAGACGTATTACGTACGTAGAACAGGCTCTACTTAAGCTAACTCCATGAATTTCGATCGTGCGTCGATCACGAGATATTCGTACAACATCTCCCCCGCCCCGGTACTTTGTACAAATCGTCAAGCATCTTTACATCGATAAGTCAACGAACAGAAAGTCAAATAATTAGAAAGAAACTAATACCCTCGCGGACACCGTCGTGGGAAAGTGCGACGAGCGGCTGGCCCTTGTTTCTCCTCCCGTCGAATGCAGACCAATCGGACCAATCTGTTAACGATTTCTAACTCAATTGGGATCAATCGAAGGCCGCTCGCTCGTGAAGCGTGCTGAGAAAGCGCGGTTCTATGTACATGCTATATGCAACGTACTATTGGCACGCCGGCTGAAAAGTAGCTGACGAAGGAAGAAACAAACACCCTCTTCCTTCGAGAGAAAAGCTAGCAGCTAGCCGGCGGCGGCGGAGGCGGCGGAGGCAATCGATGCAGCCAGCCGCCGCCGCGCCAATGTGTCGACCATTATTATTTGACTCGACCAAGCTGCCCCTACGCACCAAACGCCGCCGGATCATCGGCCAAGCTGGCTTTCACCGTAATTATATGGTACCGAGGGCCAGGTTTCGCGTACCTGTACGCAGTACACGTGTTCCGTCTCGCTGCGCGCGCGAAAGAGAGAGAGAGAGAGAGAGAGAGAGGAGCTGAATCGGTTCTCTCGGCAGAACAGAGGAGAGAACTCTGTTGCAAGAGGAGAAAGACCTTGCGCTACAAATTACGATAGCCCTGGGCGCGGTAAAGGGGGTCTTCTGTCTTCCGTCTCTCCCCGTCGGCAGAGGAACAACCACAAGAAGAAGACACGACGACGACGACGACGAAGATGAGGACGAGGAGAATCGCTGAGACGAAGAAGAAAAAAAAAAAGGAGAGAAAAGAAGTCGCAGACAGAAGGAAGGGGGCAGAGGCAAACCAAGTTTGGCCCCGACGTGGAGAAAAACGGCCGGACGAATCTCGCTCCTCTAAACGCTGGTAGCCGAAACTTCAAGCGTGTTGCTATATACTTTTCGCTCTCCCGATCTTTCGATCGAACGTCGCGTGATAAATAAAAAAAAATGCGAGTTTCTTCCGTTTCTATTTTTCTTACTAGTTCTTGAAAAAAGAAAAAAAAAAAGAAAACGAAAAAATGCGAGATCGCGCGGATGTTTGGATTTCTCGACGAGTTCGAATTGGTTTAATTCCTGTTTTCAATCGGAATGTGACGTTTGTTCGTCGACGAGATGAATCTGGATTGATTTTGATTGATTTGGTTGAATCTCGTTGAGAGGTGCGATGCTCGAGATCAATCTTATTTATGCGGTTGATTCGACAGAGTGATGTTCTCTGTCGTGTAATGAACGTTTTCCCATATCTCGTGATATATTCTTGACAAGAGCTGAATCATGAATGTTTTCTCGGTAACTCTACGTAACATTTGTAACATAGACATTTTTTTTTTTTTTTAAGAAGAACAAAGGACTCGAAGTGAAAAATTGATTGACTACACCCTGGTTTCATTCGAACGAGCACGAAGAGCCATTCTTCTCTGCGATGGATTCCTTGCAAAAATATGTGGAACTCGCAATAAAAGGCTCTATATTGCACTTATTTTGAAATAGCTAACGTTATTTCAAAATAAGTAATTATAATACTTGTTATTTACGTTGTTTATTAATCCGAGCGATCGCATAATATTGAAATTAAAAAGAGAATTCCAATGAAAATCTTCTTCGCACCATTTCTGTGGAAAATCAACAAAAATGGGAACAAAAGTTGCACAAAACTAAAATAAAATTCCATCGTGTATACATATATTTCCAATTTATAAGCAAGCTAGAAAAATACTGTATGAAAGATGATGCAAGCGAGTGAAGCTTCGCGTTAACCCGTTCTTAAACGAAGGGAAACGAAAAATATGGAGTGGAAGGGACCGAATAGAGGGAAAGAACAAAACGATCATGCTACAATAGAGCCGGTCGACCGGCTAATAAAGTAAGATTGAAGCCAAACATTGCGTCCTGCTTCACTTCATCCAGAAAATCAAACATTATGAACGAAACGACGAGTATTTCATCTCAAGAAATCACACCGATAAGCGAATATTGCGAATCACTCGAGCGAAGGCCTCCGTATTCCACGAGAAGAAAGTATCGTAAAAAAGTATCAATATCATACAAAGTACAAAAGCAATTTCGATACAATGAGCGTAGAAGATACCATTTGAAAATAATGATGATGGATAATAGCGAGTCTCGCAACATTGCGAGATCAAACGTATATATTTCTGTAAGCTGACTTAAGGCATTCTAAAATATTACACAAACGTGTAATATGCATTCTCCGTACTCGTCGTAACGAGAATCATTAAATTGGAAGATTGATCGATAAAGATTAATTGAAATCGCAGCTACTCGAGGTTCTTCGAGGTCTTCCGCGAAGAACGCGGAGCAATGTAATGAGCAGCGCTTTTATTTTCATCAGCTTCATGTTTATGTTATATTAATAATTAGAATAAGCTTCGTGCATTTTGAAAAAAAGAAAAAAAACCTACGAAGAAGATGGACGATCGCGTTGCGTGCAGATTAAATTAAATTCAATCGATTGTTAAACATAAGCTGAATATCGATATCAATGTAACGTAATGAATATAATAACAAAGCGGCGACATAACGAAATGAAAATACGACAGATGAACAATTAGGAAAGGGTGAAAACGTACGGAAACGAAGAGGAATCGAATTCCAAGAAACGGAGAGAATCACTTTCTTCCTTTTCGATTTTTTTTCGGTCGTGAAATTTACCAAAAAGGCGAGTTTCAACGGACGACTACAGTTCGCGTGTAGATGATCAACATCTGTTCCAAGGCAAACAAAACAGAGCAAAAGCAGCGTTCGCTTCTCCATAGCTGTCGTCCGATTCTCTGCCTTCTCTACTCTTCAGCTGTTCTTTTTCTGCCCATGGGCGAATATCTTCCCCCGAACATCTTCACGTTCGAATCCAACCCCCTGACATCGCGTTCACCGGAATGTTCGCCAAAATTCATAATACCAGTAAGTCGAATATCTTAACTTCAATTACGTCGAGAAATTCAATTTACAAATATTTCTTTTTTTTTTACGTCATTTCTTTCGACTTCCAATTTGCTTGCACGCTAATTACGTACAGTATGAAGTTAATGAGTAATAAGCTGAAATAAATGAAAAAAAGAATCACGGAAGTATATCTTCATATTGATACTGAAGTTGAACGTTCCAATGATTGATATTAGTAATATATTTTCATCATCGTAAAGTAACAGGAAAATGCAATTATTGTCTCTCAATTCAGATCGCTATATCGTACTTATATTCGACGATTCTTTCAACTCAAAATAGAATCGTTCAGAGACGAGCTCGTTCGAAATTACTCTCAAACGAGAGATTGGCCGAAATTTTTTACACCGATCTCGACCGCGCAAACAGTTGAGCATCGTAAGTACACCTTTGTTGAGTTTCCGGTTTTATTAAAACTGCTTCTTTGTCAGATTTTTCCTCTGTAATCTCTAACTGGAACATTGACATTCTTTTTTCGAGTAACATTCCAAATTTTCTTGTACTCGATCTTAACAATTAACGACGAGCTCGTTTCTAACGATTTCTAAACCGTGGTCGTTTAACCCCTTAAGCGTTCTGTTTTATTTCGAGTGGTGCGGCTTAATTATTTCTAGGCGATGACGATTATACTCGACGAAAACACAAGTAAATGCACCTCGCTGTAAGAGTTAAATTGAATCAAATTACAACAAAATGATAAATTCTTTCGAAAAATTTTCAATTTTTCATTGGTACCTGACGGTATTTACGGAATTTAACATTTCATTTTTTGGAAATTATTCCGTTAAAAAGAAAAGAAAAAACCATTAAAAACCCGAAATGTGGACAAAGGAACTTGAATTTTCATCGATTCGTAAAAAGAAGTGGAAAAAAATCAAATATCTGCGAAATTAAAATAATTAGAGATAAATTTAATTTGTTTTTGCATTGTATCGATTCCCGTTATTTTCAAGTGCGCGTTCCCTTTGTCACCTTGAAACGATTCTAAAACGCGCTGAAATTACAAATACATGCCGATTCCTTGCAAATAAAATTTCACGATAAACAGCGAAAACAAAATTTTTTCTCCCACGCGACGAGTATACTCGGCATTAAACAAAAAAAAAAGAAAAGAAAAAAATTCCATATTTTCGTGACGAGTATGCTCGACATAAGCGCTTAAAGAGTTTGAGAGAGGAAATCATCGCGACGTGTTTCACGGTGAACCGATCTAAAACGCCAGAACGATGCCCCTGTCACTCATGCCAAAATTCCTCTAATCTATCGATAACGATAACAAGACAAAAACAGGAAATTTCCCAGATGAATGACGAACAACTTCCAAGAAACCAACACCCACCCTTCGATAACTACCAATATAAATACCAGTGCCAAAACACTCAGTCTTCAGTCTTGACAACACTCCGAACCAGCGTACAACTCCGAAGGTATAACTCTGTAATAAAATATTGTATTTTTTTTATATTGCGAAATAAAAGAGTCAGAGTGGGTACGGCTACTCTGCTCACAGTTTCTTTTTTTATCTCTCGTGGTTATTTTACGTGACACCCCCGTGGAGACTGTCGGCGAGACGAAAGGAAAAAAGTGCATTAGAAACGTTCAACTTGTCTGACGCAAGATCACCAGGAACCTACATCTTGGACGATTGCCTATTAGTTAGTATCGGGACGAAGAAAATCACACCGAGGCTAACAAGGACGTCGACTTTTTCCATCGTTCGACGTGTCTTTAACAGGAATTCCAAACAACGCCTATAATCAGACACACGCGAAATTATTGCGATTATCGTCTCTGTATCTCGGTATCTCTTTCTTCTCACTCCTTTTAGACTCGCGACTGTTCCCTGTTTCAAGTTGCATAAAGTCACCTCGCGCCTATCGCCACTATTATTATCGCACTCGAATCACGATTCGTAACTCCTGAGTCGTAAAACTCAATAACGAACGAAACGAAATTCAAATTGATAGATTCCTCCTGCGTTGCGTATACCGAGCCATTCTTTAATCGGTGGCAACATTTTTCATTGAATTCTGAATAAATAAGTAAGAGAGGAAAATATGGTAAGTCGATTCTCTGAGTTTCTTGACCCAGCTAGCCTGAAAGTAGAAGTAGTTCAACGCGAAACAAAAAAAAACGTGTAACTTGACAGATTCAAAAATATGAAAATATAAATGTATAAATGTGTATTGTCTCGAGTAGGACTTTGACTGGATAAGACAATAATTGAATGTATATCGATACATGATGAAAAATAGTGAACAGCAATCGTCGATTTTCCGAAGAATAAACGTATTCAAGTACTGCGACATTGCCGTTTCGTTTGATTAATTATGTCATTTTCAAGATCCATTATTTTCAACAATTTCATTCCTCTCATAACGTGTCAAAAACCGAATTTTCATTTGCCTTCAACGTGAAGGTAATCGATGAACACGTGACTGATTTGCTCAGCTAAATTAAACTGTCAGTTGCCATCTGAAAATGTCCGAGGAAGCGAAAAATCAAAAAAGTGAAGGCTTGTCGAGTCTCGTCTAAAAAAAAAAAAAAAAAAAAAATCATGCAACTTTGGCAATTGTGTTAAATACTTGACATCCGATTTGGAACTTACGGAATAAAACAAAATAGGTTAATTCCGATTCTCCCGTTGAATTTGTCCAATCGATTGGACAAAGTGCTCCATATATTTCTAGGCACCAGCAACAAACGTAACCGATATATTTTCCACTTAAATAATCGTCTACAGATCGAAAGAGACGATAATCGTAAATATATCGTAAACAGTGACGCGCGAACCATTCGAAATCGTTTGTCCTAACGCGATAAAAAAAAAAAAAAAAAAAAAAAAAGAAAAGAAAAATCGACGCTACGTTTTTCTCACCAATCCAATGAAAATTTTCGTCGGCAAATCAACAAACGCGTGCGACGACAAATCAAAGCGTTCTCCTAATCGGTGTAAATCCAATTCTAAAATGAAAAAGCTAATTTGGTCCATTTTTTCTTTTTTCTTCTTTTCCTCTTTAAATATGATCGTCGATTTCATCGCTCGGAAGAAATTATTCGACGACATTTCTTCTCACGTTTCACTAAACAACGCGATTAAATTACGATATCACGGTGTTTAACGAGTTTCCGCGAACAAATCCAGCCGGTGATTAATCCATGGCAAACAATCTCGTGCTTCACACCGCCAAGGAGCACTATGTTTAATGTTGCTTTAAATATATGTAATAGTTTCGCGTTACCCAGTGACGATATACATTACCATCTGTCACGTTGTATTAACTATTGTAACAGACGGTTTGTTTGTCAATTAAACAGTTCGTTTGATAGACACGCGCACACGCGATTGCACGCGCGTACGGCGCGTTCAATTGCAAGAATAGAACAACGATGATAGAATCTGAATGGAAAGCGAGACTGAAATTGCAAAATGTTGCGTTCTCGCAGCGAGCCGCGGCAATCGCCGTCGCGGTGAATTTCATTTCGGAGACGTTTTCATCTTGCGAGCACTCGGTCAAAGGGTTTCTACAAAACTGTGCAAGAAACAATCGGGCTTGCCGATCGAGTTTCGTAGTTGCTGTCCAGCGGAGAGCTGAAACGTGTGCTTTCCGATCGATCGACGAGAGAGAGAGTCGACTTTTAACAAAGATCCAGATGGAAAATATCGCGTTGTTCGAATCTTCTAATGATCCTTTTTGTTCGTACCTTTCGTCTTTGCGAGCCATTGAGATATTACAATGCGTCTACAGGATGGGCCAAAATAATCGAATTCCCACTAACAACAAGATAAATCCAAGTAACTTGCAAACGCATTGGCGTTCAACGTGTTGAAAGAATATAATTTTTCGAAAACATAAAACGAAGGGACCGTGTTCCTTTGATTTCTTGAATTTAATTTGAAATCAATGAGATTCGGTTTCTTCTTGTATTTTGATTTTCTTTATTCGAAAGGAAAATAGAGGAAGCGGGAACAGACTGTTCGCACGGTATTATGCGCAGAATATTATTACACGTTATTTATACACGTTATTTGTAACGAACACGTTCGTCGAGCCTCGAGCAAATTAATCGATTTACCCAAATCGAATTTCCAAGCAATTTGAACCACTACCTGCTGTTTATTTTATTTAAAATATGCTTTCGAGTTTGCATTATCCATTTTTGTCACTGGCCAAATCACCTGCATTTCAATCTGTATTCAAATAACTTGAATAACCGGAGGTCCATTGTTCACGGGGCATCTCGTTTCATAGTTATCATAGACATCTATTAACCCTTTGAACTCGATTTGTTTTCAATATCGTTGAAACAAGCTCACTCCATTCGTTTCAAGGTAAATCAATGCACAAAACGGTGAAATTCAACGTTTCTCTTTCTTTTCTTTTTTTAATAATTTTATAATTCTTCAAAGCGTTCGCGATGATTTTTGAAACGACGTTTACAAATTTTTTAACAGCGAATTTGTTCAAGGGGTTAAAAAAGTCTCGGTCAGAAATTTGTTTATTTGACGCGAGAACACGTGGTGTCTGCATCCCATGTTCAGTTTACGAACCGTTTCCAGTAAGATATCTGCATCGTTTCTCATTGTCGAAGTTATTTTATTTCTTTTATTTCTCGTTTTTAACTCGTTCTGCTTCCTAACAGCGTCGCACGACGAAAGATCACGACGAAAGCCTATCACTCGTCGTCTCGCGTGTCAGTCATCCTTTGTTTCACATTGTCCGCTGCACGAAAACGTCGTTTTCGCCAAGCAATACCGCGTCAAATACACGTCTATGAGATGAAAATTTTTTCGCGTCGCGAAAAATAGGCCTCCGAACGATACCTGTACTAAGACTCGGACTTGGTTCAAAACTCGGAATTGTCAATTACGCGTGTACGCGTAAATCCGCTTCGAACCTCGTTCGAAGTTAGGATGCCGACATCAAATACGCACGGATCGCTGAAGTTCAAATAAATTCCGACTCGAAATCGTTTCGATCCTGCAACAACCTAATTTCAACCGAACGAACACTCCACCGATGAATGAAATGACGAGAAATGAAGGAAAAGAAACTGCGAACGAATTGTTGCAGGATTTAAAAAAAATTGCATCAGGTACAAAGACTCGTGCGAAGAAGCGGATTCTTTTTTTTTAGCGCGTGCTGAGACTCTGGAGACGTGAAGTCTCATCTCATGTCGCGAATATGAAAAGTTCGACGACATTTTGATTCTGTATGATTGAAACACCGAGTAGTTCAGAAAAAATGTCTACTCGATTTATCGCACGATAGTTCGTTCGCTTCAAGAAGTTTGGAGAATCGCAAGCTCTCTCTCTCTTTCTCTTGAAACTTGGAAAGGCTACGCCAAGTCAACTAAAACGAAACGATTCGCCTTGTTAAAACGATTAAAACTCGAATTCAAACGACCGAGCCAATGAAGGACAAGCCGGAAGGGAAGAATGTTCCCAATCAAACGAGCAAACATCAGGTTCACCTTGGTTGATTCGCGCAGCACGCAGAGGATCGCTGTAATAATGCAGCTTCACATTTTACTAATTGAAGTGAACTGCCAATTTAAAGTAAATTAAGATCAATCCATTCTTTTCTTTTCTTTCTTTCTTTTTTTTTTTTTTCTTTTTTTACACCTGTTACCAAACTCGCGATCGACTAACACTTTGGTCCTTCGGTGAAACCTACATCTTTCTTTCTCTTCCGATAAATACAATTTATCCGTAGGAGCTAGATTCTTATTGCCACGAACCCTTCATATCGATGAAAGGTAGTCTGAAATTACCTCAATTCGAGTAATTTGACTAATCGAAACCGAGAAACCCCTGTCTTTCTAGTATCATCGGATGCCAATTATCGAATAAAATATAAAAGAAATACGAGTAGCATTTTGTTCGTCATTTTTGTCCCTTTTTCTTTCTTTCTTTTTTCTTTTTTTTTTCTTTTCGTTTTGTTTCTTTCGCATTGTCGATCTATTTTTCGTACACGCGATATATATATATATATATATATATATATTTAAATGCCGCGTGATCGCTCACCTTCGCATTTCTTGGTGGTCTCGTCGGAATTGTCTCCGCAGTCGTCCATTGAGTCGCAGACCCACGGGTTTGGTATACATCTACCATTCGCACATTGAAATTGCCTTAAAGGGCAAGGCTTGCCTGAAGCAAAATAAAGTTGGGGAAAAATGAAATGCCGCTGCGTTGAGAAAACCAGTGTGTTTCGAGAAGCATGCAAATCGAAGGAAAAAGAAAAAAGGAGAATCTCGTGAATGAGAAAAAATTAAAAAAAAAAAAAAATGAGAAGAGGAAGATTAGAAACGTTCGTACTATAGAAACACGCGAACAATATTTACGTCACTTTTTATATTTTATATTATAACTTCGAGTCAACAGGATTCGCTTTATTTCTTTCGTCTCTTCCATAAATGAAGATTACAGGAGAGAAATCTGATAAGTAATTATAATTCCATTGAGTTTTCCATTTTTAACACATTTATGGCTAGAAACGAATGTTTTAATTTTTATCGCTATGCCGAACAACTATACATCGTCAGCACTACAAATATATATATATATATATATATATACATACTTTCGACACACCGTGAGAGTTGATACGATATAATTAAAAATATGAGATTGAAAGCATAAGGAAAATTCTTTTTAATTCGTAGATTAATAAAATTCTGTCAGACAAATGATAGGGCTACATTGTGACCACGAAGCAACGATGATCTAAAAATTATCAAGAAAATGGGGAAACGTACGTCTAGCCTTGAAATCAAATCGAAAGAGAATAATTTTTATATAAGATAAGACTGACGATGGATTATACTGAATTTTTCAAATTAGAAAACGTGACCTTATCATTTACCGCGCCTCCGCTGTAATCTTCAAATAGAATGACTAATAAATTGACTATACTACAATTGACTATACTATAATTAAATAATAAAGAGAATTTCAAGAAACGAATCCACACGATTTCGCGGACATCCCAGAAATTAACGCGCGAAGATATTACTCTCGATTATAATATCTATCGAATCCTTTGGAATATTTGTCTAAAATTTGTCCGATAATTCGCGAGCGTGTCCAATTTTGCGTGTAACTGTACAATCAATCGCTGCACTTGACAGAAAATTCATATGACGTTATCGTTGTAGCTGGATTAGCGATTAAAATATCGTCAAACTTAAATGCACAATGATCTCAATTAAAGACTGGCACTCGGGTTAATTAATAAAATATGAAACGCGACCTAGCGATAAGATATTTAATACAGTTATTACTCTTATTACTAATATCATTCGCATTGTTGCAAAAATTATACGATAGAATTTTCAATCTTTGAACGAGATATAATTCTAAATCCGTTATGAAATCTTTCTAAATTTCTCCCAAATTGTTTACGATAAGTTTGAACGCGTCAGATCTACAAATTTCCGGCCCATTTTTAATATATTATTATCATCGAAATTTCTACGAGTCATAATTTACAGTATCCAATATTAATAACGACAAGCTAGAAAATTCTACAAATTATACATGTTGCACATTCCGTGGATTATTATTATTATTTATTCATTTTCTTTTTCAAACTTTTGACAAACGTATGAACGTTCATAGCCTAGTTACAAGGTTCGCGGTCAAAATTTAAACAGAGAAGAATCACTACTTGAACATTGCATTTAATAAAGAGCAATTTCGATATAAAATTTTCGTCAAAACGTTATCAAACAGAGAAATATATATTTACAATATTTTTTCTATCGAAACTCGAAACGAATGTGACCAATTAAAGTGACAAATCCGTGATGGTAAGCGCGTAAAAATAATTGTTTCGCAATTAAAAAACAGAAACACTTCTATTCGACAGTGACGTTGGCAATAAAATGATAGAACACGTTTTGAATGTCTATCAAATTGACAACTCGTTTTTCTTTTTTTTTTTTGCTTAAAAATTAAAAATTTTGCTTAAAAATTCGAAGAGGAGATAATGAGTAAAAAACAAAGCCAATTGGAATATGTATAATGCCTTTCTGGCATAGTCTCGTTCCTCTGTTTAAGTTATTGAGAGCCTAACAACATTCGTTCATTATCATAGTATGAATTTGTTTCGTTTCCTTTGTATTTTCGTTTGTACACATTTTCCAGTGTCAATAATAACTTACTTATTTCATAGCAATTATTCTTTTCTTTTTTGAAGAAGAAGAAGAAGAAGAAGAAGAAGAAATCATCGAATTACGCTATAAGAAAATAAAGTGAAAATATGTTTTGCACGATTGTTGCAAAAACATATCAACAATCAAATGTTTCTGCATCTCTCGTTTTATGTTTATTTATGTAAATAGTTGTTATTTTAATTTATCACGCGTATATTTATGATGATGTTATCTTTAAAATCGATATCTTGATTTATGGAAAAAAATTCATTGCATCGTCTACTCTTAATTATTATTTTCATTGCTCAATGCTACTCTTAATTATTATCTTTTTATAGAACTATCGAAAATATGTAAAAATAGCTGAAAAATAGAAATCTACTAAACCCAATACTACAATAATACCGAATGATTCATTGATGAAAAAAAAAAAAAAATTATGGATGTACTAACAATATAATTTACTAACAATATAATTTACTAACATTATAATTTTTTGTTGTAATTTTTTTTAAATAAAGGTTCAATTCATTTCTGATTTATAATTATTTCAAGAATTAATATATCTACGTTACTCGCGTTAAAATTGTACAACATCCTGAAGCAATATTGAATATTCAGCTGAGTATCTCTTTTCGTATTTTAAATACTACAGTATTAGATAAAATCATAGTTAAATTATAAAATGAAGCACGTGTAGAAATCGATAACTCCATTTTGCTTTTTACGGTATCGTTATAGACAACATGACATTACCATAAATATTATAGATACATTTAAACATAGAAACTTCCGATCTGCTTTAACGTTGCAACCATTATATTTGCGTTATTTCGAAACTGCATTACAATTATTAAATCGATAAATCAAAGTTACTCGATTTATTAAAAAAGTGGCAATATTGATACAACGTCGTTACGTTGCCTCGTAGAATCGTTTTTAATGTTGTTTCTAAAGAAAACCGTTCTCCTAAAAAAAAAAAAAAAAAAAAAAAAGAAAAATGATCTATCGCTCGAATATAATTAATATTAAAAGCTGAACTTTTTGTACCAATAAACAAACAAAAAAAAAAAAAAAAAAAGAAAAAATAAACGATTGATCCTAAACGCTAAATGAGAAACAGTGTGGTAAAAATCTTCACGTGCTTCCATCTATCGCGATCTTGCCCCATTTTCAGATCAACGCGCTTTCACGCCAGCATCCCTTTCACAAAGATCATTTCACCGAATTATATGTCAGATATATCTCTTATATCGCCTTCTCCTCTTTTCTCTCTACGTCTACGTTCGGCCGATTTATATAAATTTTCATCGGAAATACATACGAATGATGTCGATTATGTAAGCGACATCGGCGCATGGCACATACTCGTATACATGTTTTGTCAATCAACAATACAATACAATACATTTATCATACACTTTCAATTGCAACATTTTCACATTGGCGTTTAAACTTATTTCCTACTGGAATGGACAAAGATCGAGAAACGAAACTTACTGTCAGCAGAGAAAGCATCAGCCGCTGCGAGAAAGCCGAACACAGTCAGCAAATACAGCGGCGAAAGTACAAGCAGACGACAGCTTCGCCCCATAACAACCCTCTTTCGTTGCACACCCGGTCTCTTCATCGTCTTTTCCACCACCACTCTCCAACACTGCCAACACTAGCACCGAGATATTTCGAACGTAGCTTCCCGTTCGCTGTTGTTCTGTGTCACGATCCTTTTCCGTCCTCCAAAATGATGACTTTGACAGCCGGCAAGCCGGAGAGATCGATCAACAACAACAACAATCCTCACTCACGGTGTATATACTGACTGACTACCAGCAAAATCTGGTAAGACCACGCGGTCGAGCAATTTCTACTATGCATTGGGCAAGTCACAGATTTTCAATCATATATATATATATATATATGTATGTATGTATGTATATATGTATATAAGCAAACAGCTAACAATTCAGAGTGGTTGCGTGCTCGAGTACAGAATAAAAAGTGCACTCCACGAAGTGGTTGAGACTGCCAGGCCCGCCCCGTGTGCAAGCACCTCCGTGTTCTCTTGTTGTATATCTCTTGCTCCTTCTTTTCTTTCTGTCTTTTGCATTCGCTATGCCAGCCCGTTGTACTTTCTTCCTCTTGCGCAGATATTCTATTTCACTTTGGCACTGTAAAATTGCTCTCTCTTTCTCTCTTTTTCTTTCCCTCTCCCGGGCGAGACGGTGACGACCACTGGATACTGACGCACCGGTATCGCGCCACCTGCGCGCGCAACTAACTCCCTCTCATTCGTCCTTTCTTCGCTTCTCTCTCTCTCTCGTTTCTGCTAGTTACGCTATGTGCGTAACCTGTACCTCGTAGCTTGTTTCTTTAACTGTATATCGTGAATCGTGACCCAGCTTGATCTAACCCACATTCTATCTGTTTAATAAGCAGGTAAAAGATACCTGTGCGACACAATCGCAACGACACTGCGTGAAGGAAAATTCAATCAAAAGTTCACATTTCGTTTCATCAATTTCGTACATGTTGAGCTCTGGCGATTGCAGGACATCAATACCGTGGATAATATAAATACAGCGTTCCTTAGGCATTTTATTTTTTATTTAATGTTAAATATAAACGATAGTATGTCATAATTGTTATAATTGTTATAATCTCTAGCATGATACATTGAAAATGATATATACAAAAAACTGAACGCAGACTTGATCCTTAGTGTTACTCTTGTCCCGATGTAGTACTCCACATTAATATATTTGGTCCGTTGGTAGCTAAGAAACAGTTTGTTTGCGGATGAACACTTAATGATACTGTCGGATGTTTCGTTGGTTTGAATCCTGAAAGTTTTGCAACTACTTTTTGAGACACTAAATCCCATATCCATAACTTCCCATCTGCAGATCCAGAAATAATGCGAGTATCTTGAGTATCAACGCTTGATTCTAAGCACAAATTATTTGCCACGTGACCTGTGAATTCCCCAAGCAATTCTCCTGAATCTTTATCCATTAATCTAATCGCACCATCGGCACAACTAACAACTACGCATTGACCATCTCTTGTGAAACTGGCACAGGTTACTGCGTCTATAATAATACATTTATCGTGACTTAATTGCACTTTTATTACATTTCATTCGTTATTAACTAACTAACGTTATTAACTAACCTCCCATATAGTCAGTATATAATTCACCTACACGAATATCATATCTGCGTATTTTCCCATCAAATGAGGCGGTTAGAATTTCATGATCTGATAATCTAACGCTGGAAACAGAATCTTTAGCATCGTTCAAACATTGCACAGGTTCCAATGCTTTAGATTTTACGTCCCATAACATAACCAAATTATCTCTGGATCCAGAAACAACCATGGAAGATTCTTCGTTGAATCTGACATTGGAAAGATAACAAATTCTTCATTGACTCTGGTATTATAAAAAAATGTATTTATATAAAAAAATATATCAGAATGTATGTGTGTTAATTTTTAATGATATACCTTACAGTATTAATAGGTCCTGCATGACCCCTTAAACGCCGAATTGGAGTTCCAGTTGCAACATCCCAAAGGATAACCGATTTATCCAATCCACAAGACACTATCTGACTGCTATCGCACGACGCACTAGCATCCATTACTTCATCTCCATGTCCTCCATATACTTTCAAAGAAACACCTCTGTAAGGATTCCATAACTTCAATTTTCTGTCAGCTCCACAAGTTAAACAATAAGCACCATCAACTAAAAAGTATAATATAATTATACTTAAGTATATACTAAAGTATAATATACTATTAAGTATGAATCAACATTTAATGATAAACAAAAAGTCAATATCACTAAATAAAAACTACGAACAAATTACGTACCACTAAATCGTACAGCTCTGATAGCTCCTTGTTTACATTCTATTTCTCTTATAAATTTATAATCAATTTCCATTCTAAATTCGATTAAAGTATGCTATTTAAAAATAATATAAAATGTATAATTGTTTTTCGTGAAAACAGGAATTAGTTGAAATGTTTCAAATTTTATCTATTATTTTTATTATCTGATCGTTTAATGTTTATCCGGCAATATTTTCTTATCTTTATCATTTCAAAACAAAGATTACGTACGATTAGATAACACTGATTTGACTTAGTCATAGAGTATAGTAAACTTTATAGATTGGCCAAAATGTTTGTAACATAATGTTCTATGACATGTTACATGACTAATTCTTTCATGACTATTCTTTTATTAACATTGTAAACACGTAGTGTTTATATATAAAAAAATCGATTATTTAAAATACAAGTTTCAAAAAGTACACAAGTTTTACAAATTTAACATTAGTGAAATATCAATAGTCCAGAAGTATCCAATCACCATTTCGAGAAACTAGTTTAAACAAGGATAGTAGGTTCAAATCATTTTTATATCTACTATATATTGCTGTTGATTATTCGAGTTTACCAATAAAAAAAGAACATGTAATTGTAAACGTCTTATTAAGATATGTGGTAAACCAGTAATGAATAAACGTAAATAAATAACATATTCATTCATTTTATCAAATATAAACCTTAATGTATTCTGTAATTGTATTCTAAGGTGACAGTATTTGTTCCTTGTGTCCAAGTGTGTATGTTTTGATAATAATTGTTTAATACTTAATGCGACTAGTACTACTGAGATTTAAATAAACAAATTCTATTCATCACGTTATTACATCATATTATTAGGTTATCGATACGACATAGATCAAATACACAGTGAAACATATTAAATTTTATACATAAAAAAATTTTAACAAACGATGCAAAAAATTAATTAATAAAATTGTTAACATATAATAAAAATTATGTAAATAAAATGGTTGCAAACACAACAGATATGACTGGATCCATATATCATGAAAGACAAGTAATTATCAAATAATTTATGTTTTTAATTCATAATTAAGCGTACAAAAATATGTTATACACATATGTATAATTGATAATATCTTGTATATGTTATATATTTATATGCATGTTATTATTCTTGCAGGTAAAAGAACTTTGCGCGTTACATGCATTGAATAATTTGTTTCAAGAAAGAGATTTTAGTAAACAAGAATTAGATCAAATTTGTTATAGTCTAAGTCCAGACGTATGGATTAATCCCCATAAATCGCTGTTAGGACTTGGTAATTATGATATTAATGTTATCATGGCAGCATTACAACGAAGAGGACGTGAAGCAGTTTGGTTTGATAAACGCAGGTTTGTTCAGTTTAATAATATTAATAATATTAACATTAACATTTAATTACACAAAACTATTTATGTGTATATATATATACATATATATATACATTTATGAAATTTTTTCTCAGAGATCCAAAATGTCTGTGTTTAGATAACATTGAAGGTTTTATATTAAATGTACCAACAGAATATAAATTGGGATTTGTATTACTTCCCTTGAAAAGACGACATTGGATTGCCCTGAAGAAAATTCATGGTGCCTTTTATAATCTTGATTCAAAACTTGATTCGCCTCAACTTATTGGGAAAGTCAGTTAATTTTTTATTCTTGAATGTTTATAAACATCCTGATAAGTACTTATCGTATGATAAATATTATATTAACTTATTATTTTAAATATTATCAGGAAAATGATTTACTTATATATCTGAAGGACCAGATAGAGAGTAAGGAAAAGGAATTATTTCTTGTTGTATCGAAAGAGATAGATAATAACCAAGGATGGCTGATAAATACATATGCAAATAAAGAAAGCATTAATGCAGATCATGATACTATCACATATATTGAAGATGGTTATATGGAACTTGAAAAAAAATGGATCTACAGAAATGAATGAAAATGAAAAATCCTTAGATAATAAAAATTCTAGGTAATTAAAGCTTTTTTAATTTATTTAATCTATGTATTCAATGCTTCAGGCCAAAATAAATTTTAAAAAATTCAAGTGACAATAGTCCATTAATAAATAAAGTTCTATGTTTAAGGAATTGAAAAGAGAAGTAAAAGATTATAAATGTTACATACAAACTTTCTTGCACAAGAGAAAAGAATGTAACTATTTTTATTATATTTAAGTCAATACTATTTGCTTGATTACGTTCGTCATATTTTTATAAAAATGAAGAAAATTTTAGATAAAAGATAACTGATGGCTCAATTATGAATGCATAATATGTTGCCAATTATTAATATTGATATAAATTTTTTATAAATTGTTATTATGATAAATTAATATATGTGTATATATACTGTTATTTATTTCATGCGTATTTTATGTACAATAATTTGCATTTATGAAATTAAAATTTCTTATATTAATTTAGTATTTACAACACATATATTTTTTTAAAATTGTATTATCAGTATTACTTAAAGTACATTAGTACGTCTTAAATTAATGGATTGTTTTATTGAAATGTCTTGTTTAATTAATATTTAATGATGAAAGTAAAGTTAATTTATTATTCTATGGATAAATAAACTACAGAATATAGAATTATGGTATTCCTGCACTATTAGAAAAAAATTATACTCTAGTTTTCCTGAAAAATTTTATTTTTTCTTAATATCTGTTACTAGTCATACTAGCTTATTCAATTAAACAATGTGAACAACTATAAAAGACAATCTTTTATACTTTCAATATATATCTTGCAATATATGATAAAAATTAGTTGGTATACTGTGTATGTAACTTTTTATATTTACTGTACATTTTAACAACATATTTAAAAACTTAGTTATATAATTATTATTTTGAAATAAGATATAGGTTTTGTTCATTATACTATATGTTTCAATCTTGTGAAATAGCTATATTTAATAAATTTGTTGTTTAAATAACAAATATTTTATTATTACATCTATATTTAATTAAATACGTTTAATTAAAATGAAACATTTCTTCATAATACTAAATTATAATTACCATAGTATAATTACCACTTTATCGCAAGAGCTGTATTTATTTTCTTTATTTCATGATACTGTGTATGAAAATATGCTAAAGCTTTATCTGTATATTCTCCTCCTAACCAATTTTTATACAAATTTTGCACTAGTGAATTTTGTTCAGGATTACTCTGAGGAAGTTTCTGATACATAGATTCTAGCTTTAACGCCAGTTCACGTGGTTGAATATTATTCAGAGGTCTAATTTGTGCACCCCCATTAAGACATCCTGATTAAATTAAAATTTACAATGAAAATATGTTAATGTTTTGCTATTGTCCAAATAAAACTTACCAGAAGGACACGCCATAACTTCAACATAATCGTATGGGCATTTTCCACGTTTCAATTTTTGTACTAGATTTTGTATATTTCTAAATCCATTAGCAATTGCAAATGTCAATAATGTCTCATTATCTTTTTGAAAGACTGCTTCTTGAAAATCAGGATTTCTGAGATTTTTAAATTCAACTGTTACATCTGTTTCATCAAACAAATGTCTTGCAACGAAACGAAGAATAAATTCGGCGTAACCCCCAGATCCTGAACCACTATGACCACATAAATTATTTTTAAAATCTTTCATTTGTGATTCAACTAATTTTCCAACTCCTTTTTCATGTATTTCATTTAATGACACGTTTTGTTCATTAAACATTTGTTCTAATTCAACTAGAAAAAAATAAAATTTAAGCAAATACAATGCGTATGTGTAAAGTTTTAAATACTTACTTGGAGTTATAACGCAATCTACATCTCTAGATTTTCTTTCATGATTATAAAAATCTTCCCTAGATGCTTCCAATTTTTTATCATAACAAGGCATAACAGTAACATGATAAACTTGTTCTGGTAAAAGGCCCATAGTTTCAGCTAAATGATATTTAACTAATGATCCCATAATTTGTTGTGGAGATTTTGTAACACTTATATACGGAAGTATAAAATTACCATGTGTTTTTTCAGCATAGCACACCCAACCTGTAGTTATCAAACATTAATTATTTTATCTTTATTTATATGCGCAAAATAATTGTAGCATTAATTACCTGGACAAGAAGAAGACAACATGGGTAATTGATTTGTTGCACCCCCTTTAGCTGCTTTGTAACGTTCTATAAATTCTTTAGCAGACTCTAAAAGAGCAAAATCATCAGCGACAGTCATGTCTAAAACTATATCTGCTCCTAGTTGATAAAAGTATCCAGCAAGTTTATTTAGTGCTCGTTCTGGATCAAGACTATAACGTTCTGCTATGGATAGTACTGCTTGCACTGAAAGACTAACTGCAATAAATGTTGAATATACACCATTTTTACTCTGGAAAATATATATAAAATAGATAAATTTTATACATTTTATTACAATTTATAATGTCTAATATAAAAATAAATGCTATATTAATAATGCTATATTACCTCACACTGAGAAATCTTTTCTCTAAATACTCGCATTAATTCTTCTTGACTTTGCTGTGTAACTAACACAGTCTCGGCAGATGTAATACAACCACTACAAGCTAAACAATCAGCAAGTGTGATTTCAACTTTTTGTAATTTTTCTGACTGACCAGCCTGATGAACATATAAAAAATAAGGTATAAAATTATTTATGATTTTAGTTTAAAAACTTATAAATAAATAAATATACATATATATAATACTTCATTTAATATAAAAGGTGTTCCATCTTCTTCAATCTTTATTTTTGCACCAGTTTTACTTTTCGACTTTTGGATTTCTATGGGTTTAATACACTCCTATAAGAAAAAGCTTTGTACAATTTATTATTATTCAAATAAAAAAAAAAAAAAATGAAAATACCTGAGAAGGTGTAATGAAGTCATCTAAATTTGTAATTTGCAATGCTCCACTGAATCGTGATGTCATTTTATCTGGAAAAAAACATTTAAACTTGAATTATTACAAAAATTATTAATTAGTACTTAAATTTAACATATTCTTCAAAAAAATAGAATACATATAAAACAATCGATATAAATATTCATAATACATATATATTAAACCAATTATAAAATATTAACAATTTCATGTTATAATTTCATACATTATACAATTAATTTATTCGTTGTAAACATAACCTCACTTTCAACTATTAAATAAAAAAGTATTTAGATTTTATTAAATTCAAATTATTTAACATTAAAATGGTAAAACAAAGATTCTAGTCGAATGTATTAATCTACTAAGTTTCAAAAAAAACTTTCTTTTACAATTACTGATGGCTTTTTAATTAGCAGATGATTTCGCATCTTTGTTTATATTTAAATAAAAATTATTAATTGTCATAAATATTCGTATACTTAATAAAACATTCTTAACATTTCACAAACTTACAGAATAATGTGTGTTTTCTAATTGTCGAAATATTTCATTCCTACATTTAATTCACAATTGAATAGCGTTCTATGACAACAATGACGTACACTTTTTGTTAGCTATATTTGATAATATTACAAATTTCAATCAAATTGCTTAAATTACAATTTTGTGAAAAATATTTCATTATATAAATTAATTTAAACATGTGACAATAATGAAATACAAAGACGGTCATAAAAATATTTATTTAAACACCAGTTTTGATTGTTTCTATATTTTACATGAACACATAAATGATAAGAGATATGCTGTAAATGTATCGTTTCTAGATATTAAAATTAATAATTATGTTAATTCATTACATACTGTTGTCTAAATAACAAAAAATAATTAATAATTAATTTTTATGTCGCAAAAGTTTCCAGGTTTCATTTATATCAATCTTTTATTGAAAATCAATATTTCCACACTGTGCCTTAGTCATATAATATCTTGGTATCTCAGAATTTCTTTTCAAGTAATCAGTATGCATGAAAGCCTGAAATTGGTCAAATCTAATTTACGGGGTGTATGTACTTTATACCACTATATTTTAACCCGCCACATTGTGCGTGGTTTAGGGGTAAGTGTGCGCCTGTAAGATGGCAATATTCTCACTTTTCTTTTGAAGAAGAATAGTACTTAATACAGTTTTTATGAAATTTTTATTCAAAAATGACTGAAGTAAAGAAAGACGATGTTGTTAAAATATTACATACGTATCCACTTTGCAGAGTAAGTAAAATATTATTTATGTACATGTTTTATGTCGTAAAGTATATTGAAAAGAAAAAGTCTGGTTTCTTTTATCAATAGCGTTTGATCAATATAAGGTCATTGTTCGAAAGATAATATCCGCAGCTTCATAATAAATAAACACAGCTTAATTTTATTAAATTTTCTGTTGAATAATCTTCTATTAAATGTTAATATCTTTTGTTATTATAATTATTTTAACATCATACGCGCTGCGTAATAAGAATAAAATATTTAAATAAAAAAAATTCTACTTGCGTTGCGTATCATTTTTGTGTGAAAGTAAAAATGTCTTCTGTTAGTAAATAGTTTAAGTATTTTCTTCAAAATTATTTTAGACATATTGTGACATTTTCACATTTGTCGAGTATGTTTCAGAAGTGTGATATGTCGGATGAAATGAAACAAGAAGCAATGGAATTATGCGTCACTGCTGCAGAAAAATATGCGGACAATTATGAAAGTGTTTCTCGCATGATTAAAGAGACAATGGACAAAAAATTCGGTGCGTCTTGGCATACAGTCGTTGGCGAAGGCTATGGATTTGAAATAACTTATCAACTTAAACATCTATTGTATATGTACTGCGCTGGAAATTTAGCAATATGCATATGGAAATCAGCGTAGTGAAAACTAAAATTGAAATATGAATAAATGTACAAATTACATAAGTATTGTATGATTTTTAAAAAGAGATTATTTTCATGCAAAAATATTGATCATACTATATATACAAATTGTTTATTCAAAATCGTATTAAAATATTGACATTAATTAAAATTTTACACATATTTCATAATACATAAGATAAAAGGCAAAATAATAGATAAAATAAAAGCAATTTATAATTTTTATACAAATGGAGGAGTATATACATGAAAAGACAATTATTGGAATATTAATTTAAAATTTTATGATATATATATATATAATTGCTATAAATGCATATTTGATATGTATTTGACTAAAATTTATTTATTGTATTTATTTGTGTTATTATTTATTTGTATAAAAGTTTCTTGTGGAATTGTTATGTAATATTTACGTAATATGTTATTGTGTATATAATATAATCATTTAAAAATCTATTCTGGGTTATTTATTATTAAAGTATGAAATGAAGTCGTTAATTCTAAGTTTAGTAAGTTCTAAATTTAGTAAATTCATAATATTAATATTTTTAAAACATTTATTTTAATAATTTAATTACAGTATTATTTTATAGATATATTAAGATACGTTATTATGTATTCTCATATAAGGACGTTAATTTTTATTGTAGGAAATGTATTGTTTATTTATAATTATTCATTTTTTACAGCATTCCGCGACTAAGTCTATACAATTTCTTCCTTATTTTAATTTAAAAAATATGAAATGCTGGTCCAAAAAATATGTTACAATTTTTCTATTATAGTTTCAACATTTATGCAAGCAACTGAGCATATTTTTATATTTAACACGTTCAATGTATTAATGTAATTTACAAAATTTCACAGACTATTATTTCTTTTGAAATAACTGTTATAATGTATACTGTAACAAGCAATTAATATATTTAAAAAATTTACATTAATCCTTCGAGAGAACGACGTTTATAAATTGTACTGGCTCCATAAATTGTACAGAAATTATTACAAATTATTAAATTTCATAATTATGTATATGAACGAAATAAAAAACTATAAAGTTATAAAATAATAAAAAATTATAATTTTAATTTATAGAAATTATCAAAAAGCTTAAATTATTAACATCAAACGTCATTCCTGAAAGATTAAACAGTGAGATACATAGTAAATAATATATATCCATTTTCACAAAAATATTAACAATAGTTAAATGAATACTATATATATTTACATAGTATGAAGAAGTGATTTTAAATTACATAAACAAAATTTATTACATTGTTTAATAGTAGTAGTAATTGTATTAATAATAATAATAATAATAGTAATAGTAGTAGTAGTAGTAGTAGTAGTAGTAGTAGTAGTAGTAGTAGTAGTAGTAGTAATAATAATAATAATAATAATAATAATAATAATAATAATAATAGTAATAGTAATAATAATAATAATGATGATAATAATGATAATAATGATAATAATGATGATAATGATAATGATAATGATAATGATAATGATAATAATAATAATATCTCTATATTTTTAAATTATTTGCTACCATCATTAATAATACATATGCTTTCCATTTTCCATTTCTGCAAGATGAATTCTCTAGTATTTACAATTCTTGCAGAAACTTCTACACGTGCTGCTAAGTCGTATGTTCCAGGAGCTAGAAGTACAGCCTGTAAGTTCACAGTACTACTCATAAGTGGTTCTACATGAGAACAAATTGCTGAATGACAAGCATATCTATAGTACACGGATGCTTGTGGAGAAAACAATTGTGATTTTATATTTGGAAGATGACTTTCACTGAAATGACAGAAGATTTATAAGAATTATAAGACATAAGAATTATAGTATCATATAATATAAAATTACTTTTAATAATATTTACCTGCTAGTTCCTATTGTATTAATTTTAATATCAATTTGCGATTCTAAATGATTCTGTATGTACATTATTACTGGAATGAAACACAATCGATTTTTATTAAAATTATGCGTAATTTCTCTATCATGGCTTAAAGAAAATGAAATTATATTTTTCAAAAATTCTGTTTCCGATGCTTGTTCCTTATTTGTCACAGCCGAAGAATCGAATACGTTTCTGTCTGGACCAAAGATTTTCAAACGTCCAGAATATTCGTTTGATTCAACTTGAATTTCTTTAGGATATTTATACGTTTTATTCAAATATTGTATGTCAAGATGATGTTGACCAATTGCTTGCCTTGTAATAATTCCATTTTCAATTATTTTCGCTCGCCACTTAAGAATTAAAGTAGAACTTAATGCCATAGTAGCAGACAAAGGCTTTTGTTCTTCATTTTGTAGTAATCGTTGGGTTTGTTGTTGCACTTCGGTTATATTTTCATTAATGTCTAATGATGGAATATCCTTTCTTTGTATAAAGTTAATGTACGGATAATTTACATCTAACTCACTACATTCATTTTCTTGAGTTAAAGATACATTAGAGAACTTCGATTCATTTTTGTCTTTTTTCTTTAATTTTAACATTAAATGAAACATTTCTTGAGACTGTAGTTTAATATTTGTTGATAAAATCGATGAAATAAATACAGACCAAGTATCACTTTCAAACAACACCGTAGACAACAAAATTTCATTCGTAATTAAATTATGAACTTGACTTGCATTTTTAATGCAAATTATTAAATTTAATGTAGGTGAAATATCTTTAAATAATAGACTTCTCGAAGCAATCGCGCTAATTTGTATAGAATCTAAAACTGTAAAATGCCAAGTGTGTCTACAAAGTCGATGTTTTATCACGCTTTTTAAATCAGTATTTTCGTAGTAAAAAAGTAAATCTAAAGAATGAATTCCTTTTTCATGAGGCGCGCGAATCCAAAATGGTATCTTATGTGTTTCCCCAACATTTAATACATCGTTATTAGAAGATAATGGGATCTTTAATATAAGCTTATTACTTCTTTTTGTCATGTGTTCTGAAATCATAAATAAAATACTAGTATATTATTCTTAATCAATCAATTTCAATTATTAAATACAATAAGAGCTGTATTGTACCTTCATCTCCTAATGAGAAAAGTTTAGCATCTGTAGATGCCAAATAAATATTTGACAGTGGTGAATTACCCACATTTTTTAGCGTGACGTCTATTTTTTGAATTTCACCACATAACATTCCTGAAGACAATTTACTAAAGAAAATCTAAAAATAAATTTTTGTTAATTGCATTGTAATTACAAGTATTAAATTTAGTTAAAATTAAATACCTGCATAAAAGGAGCTTTTTCAATAATATTCATTTCTAATCTATGATCTGCACCATACATATTTGTACCAGGTTTTTCTTTAATATTTTTTAATCTAGGTCCCCTAATTTCAAACAATCTTTTTCCAGTAATAGCTATTGTTGGATTAACAACTGGGGGATCAATTACATGAGTTGGATTAGATAAATTATAACTCAAACCTAATATTTTTAATTCTCCTACTTCTTTTGGTATAAGATACAATGTAATATTTTGTTTAGACGCTGATTGTAAAATGATCTTTTCAATCACTTGTGTTTCAACTAGCTTTAGATCTTCTGCTGATTTCATTTCGTTTATAACTTGTCCATTGACGGAAGTAAATGACCATAATAAAGTCACATTAGACAATGGTAGCGGTATATGTAACGGATTATATAATTCAATAAAAAAATGCACTGCTTCATTTAAAACTGCATTTGGTTTTATATTGTTATTACTTGTTTTAGAGTATAATGCAATTGTAGGTTTAAATATCATAGGAGGAGATCCCTGAGCTTCTGTTATTAACATTTCTTCCATTTTTGCCCATCTGACATCGTCACATTCTTCAGTATCAAATGAAACATGACTTGCAGGAATATTATTTTCGTGTGTTTCAGCTATGGGGCCATGAAATACTTTAATGTTATTACTATCTATTAATGGCAAAGGCAGAATAGGAAGCTCTTGAGGATTTGATAAACCTTCTTGCAATAATAGCTAAAATATGTAATTAATATGACAGTTAGTACAGAATATTATATATGTACAGAAAAATATTGTGTAATTAATATTACATATTAATATTATATGTACATACATTATGGATATGTAAAAATTCACGTAAAAATGCAGCTTGTTGTGTAGCTGGTTGTTTACTGGAGACATTTAGTAATTTCTCAAATGCTTTAACTGCTTCACTAACTTGTTTCAATGATGCAGCTTGTCTACCAATTGTAAAATGTATATGATCTTCAGCCAATGACCAACCTCTCCCACTATATACCTAAGAATAATTAATAGATAATTTAGTACAATGATAATTTAATTAAAAATTAACTAAAAATACCTGGTAAGCTTGTTGATAACATCGTAATGAATGTTTTCTTTGACCTGCTTTTGAAAATCGGTGACCAGCAAGAACAGCGTGAAATGCATACTTGCGCATCATTTTTGGCCCAATAAAACAATAGGCAGCTTGTTCCAACAAGAGAGCAGAACGCAAATCGGAATCTTCACTAGTCATGCGAATTAATTGTTTAGCGGCCTCCCCATATAAGCTTTTACCTTTCAAACATTCTGCACTGAGCAATGTTGCTCTTGTTGCAAATTGTGGCATTTTACAACTAGTTGAATAGGTTACTATTGCATCATCCATATATTCGATAGTCTTCCTATTAGTTTCACCTTGCATAAATGCACTTAAAGCAGCCATTTCAAGAGCACCTGCATAATAAAGCCAAGCTTGATCTGCTGCAAAGTCTCTTTTCGCACTATGATATGTTTGGTAAGCGAGTGAATAATGACCAAACATAAAACACAAGTCACCTAAGCGACGCAATTGTAATTCTGGTGATTCCGTTGTATAACTGAAACCCAAACAAGCTGGAACTTTATATATTTATATTATTTATGCTATATATTACTTTTGTTACATCTAATTTCAATAATTTACTTCATTATTTAATAAAATGATACATGGATAATAATAAACATACATTACAGCATTGGATGGAGTAGGTCCTGGTATGCCAGGTTTATTTGTTCCAAACCATCGTCTTGTAGCACTAAAAAGCGATCTTCCTTTCTTGTTTGAAATTACGTCGTTCAGCAAACCAATTTGTTTTTCTACATAAGGTAATAAACTTTTCAAACAAAATTCTGTTATTAATGCTCGTACTCTTTCAAGATCTTGTGTAGATAATCTAGCACCATGTTGTGTTGTTACATAACTAGGAGAATCTGCCCAAACATTTATATTTATCGGACTATCATTGATTGTTGGTCCTTTCCCATGTAACGCAGAACTCCTTGATTTCTCAGTTGTTGGGCTTAACGGATGAATTGTAACGGAAACAGCTTCCTGACCAACTTCTAAATGCGTATTTGTTGATTCAGATATTTCAGAGGAGAAACTAATGCTATCATTTAGATCTGGAGAAACCAATACAGAATTTTGTGGAGCTACTGGTGTTCCAGCTTGGCTTGTTCTAAAATACAAAACACACATTCACAATTATTTCATAAACTTTTAAAAGATACAATAAAAGCATACTTGTCAGTATCTGTTGTAACTTCATTTGGCATAGAAGAAACACCACTAGTATCTATAGGTGTGCGAGGAGAACTGTTTTGTTCACTACCTCCCAATACTTCTGAATGTTTTACTAAAAATTGACTCCAAGGATCTGGTAAATGAGTATTGTCATCAACTTGACCTGGTGGTCTTGAATTCATTTGTAATAAAAAACAATTGTTAGCACCATAAATATTTTTCATATCTGTAAAAACTTTTTCAGCCCTATAAAGATTGTAAGTGATTAATTTTTACGAGTAACATTTAAACGAATAAGAAACCAACGAAACAAAAAATAAATACTTGTTTCTATCATCTTGTAAAGTATCATGTAGTAAGATATAATATCTAAGTGTATTGTTATTAAACCATTTTG
Organism: Tetragonula carbonaria; assembly: GCA_032399595.1. Classification (NCBI taxonomy): domain Eukaryota; kingdom Metazoa; phylum Arthropoda; class Insecta; order Hymenoptera; family Apidae; genus Tetragonula; species Tetragonula carbonaria. Next base: position 8,891,303 of record JAUCRC010000004.1, read on the forward strand.
GCAATTTTCCAGGTATATTTTGATGTAACTGCGCACCCATATTTTGTATCTTTTCTAAAGGATTGTCCTCTGCTGTGGAAACTACTATCATACAAGCAAGAAAATGTTTTGTGAATTCATGATCCGATGGGAATTGTACACTCAGAAACATTTCTCTCCATGCTTCGAACCAAGGAACCGATACTGGTATATCAAGCTCTGTTGTTCCAATTTGAACAGTAGTTGTATGTTCACACATGGCTGAACTGACTGCTTCATTTAACATTTTTCTAGCAATGCTTGGTTCTGGAGGCTGTGCATTTACATCTTGTATAAAAAGACGAAGATTTCTAACATTAATAGTATTTCCTTGCGGATCTTTAAAATGACCTATGAAAATGAAACGTAAGCCTGTTAATATTTTATAATAACGTGAATAATATGCACGTAACGTTATGCGATTTACAAAGTAAAAGTTAAAAATTAAAAGCTACAACAATATAACTCTATATAATTTACGCATAATACATTTCGTTGCGAAGCACAGTTCATTTAGCATTTTACAAACTATCATAGTCTTGAAAATTAATCATAATTATTTAAATGCTGAAAGAATGTTAACAAAATAATAATATCTTTTATTTGCTATAGGAAATTTCGATTTTATTGCAACTATCAATGTAACGAGCGTAACATAGCAAAAACGTATGAAGGAAAATGATTAATCTCTTACCTTCGGTATTTAACTTACAAAACGGTTGCAAAAGTTGCACAAATGATAAATTATTTTTTTGACATACAGTGTCAGCCGCGGTTGAACATATCGCAGCGATTTGTGGTGAAAAGGCATTACTTATAAACTCACGGGGGGTTAACTTGCATTGAGCCATGGTACTCGCTTGAAAATCTACTACTAGATAATCAAGGTTACGTTCTACTAACGTGCACAATTATACGATAGTAATCATTTTCGGCGCTAGGTTACTATCGTTTTATTGGCTTACAACTGGAAATTGACAGAAGCCAAACTTGCAACATATCCCAAAGTGATAGTAAACATCCTTAACGAACAGCTGTTCAGCGAATATTTACCCGTGAGGGGTAAAAATATGGAGATGAGACATACGTATCGTACTACCAGACGGAAGTATATTTACAAGCGGAAATTACAAGTGTACGATTTCTTACAAGCTTGATCTGACAAATTGCAGACACTTGAACAAATTATATTTACAAACGCAAAGATTAATTAATTATTCTATTAAATATGTATTAAGGAAGAGATAATGCAACAATCGTCTATTTAAGACTGTTAGAACGCGTTTCAGCGTGTTCCGTCTTACATTTTCAATTATTATCTCAATTATTACAGACAAATTAATTTTTCAATTTGATAAAGTCTATTCGATTTTACAACAATCAATATCATTTTACCGATGTGAAAAGTTCAACGTGTCAATGAAGATACATAAATTTTACAACTTGCGACTGATCGACGTATAAGTACTTTTATACGTGAAAACCATAATTGCTCGTGCGAAACGTTGATTTTTATAATTGAATTTGCACGCTGCAATTTAACTCTTCTAATTCGAAGAAATGTGCACGCAGTGCAAGAAATTCATAGAGATATCACCATTTTCGTGAATATGTATTTAATTGAATTATTTATTAAAGTATTTAATTAAATTATACGTACACGTTCTAACGTACTTTAATAGAAATAATATTTCACCGATGTTCGGTGAAAGCATTTTTATTTACTATTAATTTAAATATTTTGTCGATAATAAGAGTTTTTTCGTCATGTCTCATCGTGTCCGTATTCTAGAGGATACGTTCGATAATTTAAAAGGCTTGGACTTCGTGAATGAAATCGCGTAAGCGAAGCAGTCGATCGCCAAAGGAACATCGAGAGTATCGTATCAGTCGAACCATCGATACGTATCGTCGACCGTTTGCAATCTACCTAGGCGCATATGCGTAATCGCTTTAGATCTTTGTTAGATCATCATCTTGGATGGAATGAGATCGTGCAATCGTTGACAGCTTTTTCGTAAGCACGTATCGCAATAGTTTCGATCGCGCGTTACACATTTAGTTTTATGATTACGCAAAGAAACATGGTAGTCGATACAGGCATATTGTAACAGGTAAAAAAAAAATGTATAATTATACTTATGTAAACGATCTGCTCAGATTTCATGTTGTTCTTTGTTCGTGTTGTCTCGCATTCGAATTATATATATATGACAACTTAGTAGTATGTTGGTGACACGTTCCTCCGAAGATAAACAAATTGTCATTCGCGTAAAGGATCCATTAAAACAGTTTTTTTTTTTTTTTTTTTTTTCCTTTTTTAATACAAATTCAGATGTAGAGGTCTGTGACGAGAGAAATCAAGATCGTTTTCAAAGATTATTTAATTTTTATTACTCAAATTATTGTTGTACGAATCCGTATCCATGAAATATTAAAAGTTTAGGTTAGGCAAATCTGTTCTGTTTACGTGTGTACGAGTTAAAAATACGAATTAAACATATACGTTGAATTTTATATTTACTTTTTTTATATTTTAGTTGAGCAACAAACGACACGTGTAAGATATTTATATACAAACTTTATTTCATTGTTTAATGTAAATTAATGTTGAAATCAGAAAAATGAAAATACATTAGTTAATATGTATGTACTAATATCAAGAGTCTATAGAATAAGATTTGGATTTAAATATTGGAAGATGTTTATTATACGAACGTATCAGTAAATGGTTCAAATTTTTAACGTGATAAGCGATCACATCAATAAATATAACTTACTGTACCATAAAAATATATAATACAAAAGTGAGATATGGCAGGGAATGGATCTATAATAATACCAAACATAAGACAGTTACACGAAAACGATCATGCATCTGCTTCCAACGTAGATTACTCTAGCATCAGAGGAAAGGTATGTTTACTGAAACTTTATTTCAGCGAGGCAAATTTTATGATAATAACAAATTATTAATTGATTTCAGAGTGTTCTAGTGAGTCCATCGGAAGACCAATATGAATTGTTACTTAGACGCTTAAGAGAAAGAATTCAAGATGGTGGTAGTGAAACAATTTTTGATATTGGTATTGGTGAAGGTTCGTGTGTAATTTTTATGTTTATATTCGTAGAAGTATTTATAATTTATCTCATCTTAGATGGTTCGGAAGATGGTTTAAAAGAAGATGAATATGAAGCATCTGTTGCTACTTTACAATCTCTTGCTGCAACATTGGAAGCAGACTGTGTACTTTTACGTCAAAGTAAAGTAGATCAAGGTCTTATAGGTCAATATCTAGTACGGAGGCGTTTAGATAGACAGGATTTCTTGGAAATCAGGTTTTTATTTTAGATATGGTAGATAATAATAAGATATAATACCGTTAGAGAAAAACTTAGTTTGATAGATTTTAATTACAGAGTGGCTGTTGTTGGCAATGTTGATGCTGGAAAATCAACACTTTTAGGTGTATTAACACATGGAGAACTTGACAATGGTCGAGGTTTGGCACGTCAAAAATTATTTCGACATAAACATGAAGCCGAAACAGGACGTACTAGTTCAGTTGGAAATGATATTCTTGGATTTGATAGCGTCGGTATGAAAACTGATGAATCAAATGTCAAATACTACATCTATGATATTGTGTGTATCATAACACGTGTATAATCGCGTATTTTGCATTTAGGTAATGTAGTGAATAAGCCAGAGCATGGATCTCTGGATTGGGTTAAAATATGTGAAAAATCTTCTAAAGTTATTACATTCATTGATCTTGCTGGACATGAAAGATATTTGAAAACAACTGTTTTTGGAATGACAGGACATGCTCCTGATTTTGGTAAAATTTTGTAATAATTTTATTTAATAACGTTTTGTGTATTTTAATATCAATTTAATTTTTTAACGTTTAGGTATGTTAATGGTTGGAGCAAATGCTGGTATTGTTGGAATGACAAAGGAACATCTAGGTTTGGCTTTAGCTTTGTCAGTTCCAGTATTTGTTGTAGTCACAAAAATTGATATGTGTCCACCAAATATATTACAAGAAAACTTAAGACTGTTAATAAGAATCTTGAAGTCTCCAGGTTGTAGAAAAGTACCTGTTACGGTAAAAACAGCTGATGATGTTGTCGTTAGTGCTACTAATTTTGTATCAGAACGGTCAGTTTTTATTTTTGTACGATATTATACCATTCCTCTATAAGTTTATTGATATTTCAATTATTAATATATTTATACAGATTATGTCCTATTTTTCAAGTCTCGAACGTAACAGGAGAAAATTTAAACCTTCTTAAAATGTTTTTAAATTTATTAACTGCAAGAATGATCAGTCACGAAGATGAACCAGCAGAATTTCAAATAGATGATACATACTCAGTACCAGTAAGTATTATATTATAACTCTAGTTGTGAAATGTTAAACTTATGGTATACTAATACTGTAAATCTTAGTTATGAAATGAAAAATTGTTTTAATTTTTATTTCTATATCTTTTAGGGAGTTGGTACTGTAGTTTCTGGCACAACGTTGAAAGGTGTTATAAAGTTAAACGATACTCTATTGTTAGGACCCGATCCTTTAGGTCGTTTTATTCCAATTGCAGTAAAAAGTATACATAGGAAGAGAATGCCTGTTCGTGAAGTAAGAGGTGGTCAAACTGCTAGTTTTGCATTGAAAAAAATTAAAAGGTCACAAATTAGAAAAGGTATGGTAATGGTCGCGCAAGCATTAAATCCACAGGCTTGTTGGGAATTTGAAGGAGAAATTCTTGTATTGCATCATCCTACAACAATAAGTTCTTGTTATCAAGCAATGGGTAACTCTTTTTTTTTTTTTTTTGTTTGAATTTTGAATTATAATCTATTATATTCTCATGTTTAAAATTATGGAAAATCATTTTTAGTGCACTGTGGAAGTATAAGACAAACAGCATCTATAATATCTATGTCGCAAGACTGTTTAAGGACAGGAGACAAAGCTTTAGTACGCTTTAGATTTATAAAGCATCCTGAATATATGAAACCGGGACAAAGAATAGTATTTAGAGAAGGTCGTACTAAAGCAGTGGGTAATGTAGTGAAACTTATTCCATATTCTAGTACTACGGTAATACAAACGTGTAGAGCTAATAAACCAAGTAAAATATCTCAAAATCGGCAAAGCTCATCATCTGCAATCCAAGTACGTAATATTACTCTCATATAGAAATATGGGAATTTTAGATAATGATAAACATAAATTTTTGCATTAGCCATTAGACGTGACCGAAACAAATTCCTCATTTGAAGGACAGACATCGAAGCAAGAAAATTTGTTACAAAAAACTAACAAACGTCAAAATAAAAAAAATAGAGGACGAAAAGGAGGACGATCTCACAATACTGTAAATAGTATTATTCAACCGCTGTCAGAACAGAATCCTCCCACAAAACTCTGAACTGTTTTATGTACAAAACTCTTAAACATGTACATACGTATACACACTCTCTATATATAGATTATTTTATAATTTTCGAAAATTAATAACAATCACTTTATTCTTAAAAAATCCTTATTTTTTAATAATTTAAATTATTAAAAAATTACATATATTTTTTAGTTTATTTTCAAGAAGTGCAAAGTACATTGTTTATATATAAAATTAATATATTATTTAGTAATTATTTATATTAAAATATATGTAAAATTATGTTACATAATAATGGCAATTTCATCTAGTTTGGGGTTGTTTATATCCCAAAGGATTGTGATTTTTACCTTAAAGTGTAAAAAGAAACCATGAATTGTTATATATATATATATATATATATATATATATATATATATCACATATATATAACGCACATCGTGCTTTGAACCCTATTAGAGTACAAATTGTCTTTCATATTTTGACTAAATTATCAAAAACGTCGTTTTTAAAACGTATGAAGAAATATACGTTGTTATTCACAAAGTGTTTTATTTTTATAAACACAAGTGTATCTTAAAATAGTATTAAGTAAATAAAATAGTAATCTATATATAAAATATTTCATTCATCTTTCTTTGACTATTATAATTATTGTTAACGACTTGTAACAAATCCAAATAAAGTCTTGATAGTAAAAGAAAAATGTAAACTAATAATAAAACAAATAGTGACTGAGAAATAAAAATATTGCATGAGAACGTAAAATTTATGAATTAAAAACAAAATTTAAGAAAATTTAATAAAACACAAGAATAGATATTAACAATGTCAAATGTAGTAACAAAACAAAACAAGAAAGATAATTTATTAATTACTATTAATAAGTAGAGATTATTTTATAAATGCAGTGTAAAATATATGTAAGTAACCTCTATTTTCGTACATTGTGTACTATGAAAAAAAACGGAATACAAAAGTAGAATTCAAGTTTATTTTTATGCTAAATGGCATAATAAATTTTAAAAGCTAAATATCCATATCTTTTTATTGTCTTTCTATAAGGAAATTGTTACAAATTTAATTTTTTGTAACCAAGTCTAAAATAACTATAATTTATTTTTACAAGGACTACTTTGATCAATCCTTCTTTATTACATCGTTTGCTATTTTCAACTTTAAATATATACAAAAACTACTTTGGTGGATTTTTTTTAATTTCATTTTTCGCTTCTTCTAACTTTTGTCTAATCGTATTTGTAAACATTCTTAATTGTCTAACAAATCTCTCACGATTAAAGGGTAAATAAATACCATGTGTTTTACTTTGAAGTATTAAATACGCTACAAACTGTGCAGATCGCCTAATTGGTTTTGTATTTGCTAATTTGTCAATTAATTGTTCATTGCGCATTAAATATGTGAATAACATACGTAGAAAGCCCATAATTACAATATTTTTTTTTTTCTAAATTACAAACGGATATTTATACTTTAGGAACTTCAAATGTACACATGTTACGATATTTCAGCAAAAGTTCTCGTTTAAGCCTAAGTTGTTTACGTAGAGTTTCAAGTTTCTGTAACTGTTCTTCTTTGCTATATTCTATTCCTGGTAATTTTTTAATCTATAAAATATAAAAATTATATTATTTTAATTATAATATTATATTATGATATAAAATACAATGTATTTTTGTAACAGATGGCAAGTAATCCCATATATTCATAATATTTATAAATATTATACGAATATAAATGTGAATTATTGTTTATTCTAAGAATCTAAAATATAGCATTTTACCTGCGCTCTTGCAGAATCTAATTTCTTTTGAAGTTCTAATATTTTATGACTTGTGTCTTGAGACTCTTTAGCTTTCTGTGTGGTATCATGTGGATCTTTTTCAACACTAAAAATACAATTAAGAATACATATAACGTACATTGTATAATAAGATCTTTAGAAACTATATATACTTAGAGTCATATAAATCTATAATTATAGATTTTATTCGAAATACACTTTTTGTAAATATGCTTCAACACATATTTTAATTTATGTACGACTGAAACAATTACCAACATATTAATACTTGTGAAAAAACACCCAAGCACTGTTTTGTTATCATCTAGAAATTTGTTATAAATAAATATTTACAAATGATTTCGAAATTAAATTTATATACCGATATATAGAAAATTATACATTTATAATCTGGTATATAGAAAACTAGAAATAAATATTGAGGTGACAAAACAGACAAAGGTTATATTTTTGTTTTGAAATAATTTAATGTAATAATGAAAGTATCCTTATTTTCATTGTCAAATTATTAAAATATACGAACCTCCGAATTATTTCATATATAAGTGGCAATATTTCAATATCCAAATCATCCACTGTAAATTGAGAACGTAAAGCAGTTTCTTCCGATAATTCCGATTCCATTATAACATTATAAAAAAGTACAAATAATACATATTATAGTTATAACATTTCTATTGCGTTTCTATGGTTTTTATCGCTAAAAACCTGTCGTTAATTTAAAATTATCCTTAAATAGTAACTTTCTAGTTGCAACTCACTTCACGATCTTCGTTTGTAACTCAATTCAGAGTGATAAATTTCCTTCTTCTTCAAGGTCGATAAGAGCCACGCAACCAGGTGCGTGTTTGATACTAATTCGTTGTAATATCCAAAATATCCATACATATATCATCCATCTTTCCATTTTGTATCATTTTAATTTATTAAGCAAACTTACACAAGTATTATTTTCTTATTTGACTAATATTTTTGTTCGCTATTGATAGCCAATATGGGGCGCAGACCAGCTAGATGGTACGTATGATATAAATTTATTTTCTTTATTAACGCTTCAACAAAATATGCAGATACCAACTTTTACACGTAATATGTTACATAGAATTGTAAATTATGGTAATATAGAAGAAAGTTATCGTATATATTTTTTTATATTAACGAATTTAATATTATAATGTTATTGTTTACAATCATTTATTATACAAATTATATTTGTATTTTTTTAAACAGTTATCGGTATTGTAAGAACAAACCTTATCCTAAATCAAGATTCTGTAGAGGTGTGCCTGATCCCAAGATACGCATCTTTGATCTTGGAAAAAAGAAAGCCTCCGTAGAAGATTTTCCATTATGCGTACATTTGGTATCAGACGAGTATGAACAGCTTAGTTCTGAAGCTCTTGAAGCTGGACGTATTTGTGCAAATAAGTACATGGTGAAAAATGCTGGAAAAGATCAGTTTCATATTCGTATGAGACTCCATCCGTTCCATGTTATTCGCATCAATAAAATGTTGTCATGTGCCGGAGCTGACAGGTACATGGATACAAATTATAATTTAAATTTTCTTTATATTTTTTATTTTTATTAATCATAATCATACGTTTGATTCAATTTCAACAAATATTTCATATGTTCAGACTCCAAACAGGTATGCGAGGTGCTTTTGGTAAACCGCAAGGTACCGTAGCTAGAGTACACATTGGACAACCTATTATGAGTGTACGTTCATCCGATCGTCATAAGGCGGCTGTAGTTGAGGCATTGCGTCGCGCAAAATTTAAATTCCCCGGTCGTCAGAAAATTTATGTTTCAAAGAAGTGGGGATTTACAAAATATGATCGAACTGAATATGAAGACCTGAAAGTAGCAGGTCGTTTAGCTCCAGATGGTTGCAATGTCAAATATTTGCCAGAACATGGACCTCTTGAACAATGGAAGAAGTTTAGACAAGTTCTTGCAACTGCTTAAACAAAATAATTGAAAATTTTGTTTCATTAAATGAACTGAAAACAAACATCTGTGTTATTACTTTTATTTTACAATTTCATGTGCCATTAATTCTGAGTGTTATTTACTTGTTAAATATAAATTAATATATCTTTAATATCTAGTTAATTTTCAATTCGAAAGGTCATGAAATAATTATTTCTTCTAGAAGATGTACAAATTTTTATCAAGAAATAGTATAGTTACATGTAACTTTTAAATAATTAAACAAGTATAAATTTCTAGCCAATAGTTATAAATATAAATAATTTTAATTTACAATTAATATTATATTTACAATTTACAATTAAAATTTGAAAGAAATGCGTATAATCTTATAAAAATGAATTAAATATGTATCTTTTTTTAGAAGATACGATGACGTTGTATGCAGATATTTATTTTTAATGTGAATGACATGTAATATCAGCGTCATTTTCATTTTCTGTATTTTGAATTTCGTCGTCGATATCTATATCACATATTCCGCGACTATGAGCATCAAGTGCTTCTGTACTGGTTGCTGCGTCTAACAATGGGGATAATTTTTCTGCCTCACTGTCTTCATCTTGTCCTTGTCCCTGTAAGTACTGATTTATTTGGACAACGTAATAAAACTATATTTATTGATACTTTATTGAAAGCACTGTGAAAAAAAAAATATTAAAAATTGAACATCAATAGGGTACCTCATAAAGAGAAACTGGTTGTTTTTCATTAACAAGTCTAAGAGTATCCCGGGATCGTAACACTGCCTTTTCTCGTAAATGTCCAGAATTTTTCATCCTCATTGCTGGAGATCGATTATGCAAATCTTTCTGTGATCCCGAATGTTCATCTCTAGCTAATAAAACAGACATTCGAAATTCTGGAGTAGGACATGCAGTACCGCTCGTTCTTGCAGATATATCTCCTTCTTTTGAAGATACGTGTTTTGATACAGGTGTACGTTCCATAGACCTTTTAAATTTAAATTTAGACTATATCAACATAAATTAAATGTTAAGTCAATATTACAATTAAATTAAATATTCTTAACATATATAATTAATATAAATTAATATAAATTAAATATTGAGAAATTAAAGTAACATTATTTTATAACCTATTTAATGCTTCAGCTGCTTGAATTGCACTAGCTGTATCTGTATCAGGGGTATCCGGAGATTCTGGAGCAAGAACAGCAGTTCTTGGAATATATGGACCATTTAAAGCTTCTATTAATGATACAGCTTCATATCCAGCTGGTATATTTTCACAACTTCCCTAAAAAAAATTTAACACTTTATCAAATAAGAGAAAAATCTATTATTACTAAAATAGAATAAAATATAAGAATGAAAAATATACACGTGTACATGTATTTAAATGCATTTTTATAATTACTTGTACGAGTAAATATTGACCTCTGGTAATGGTGGATTTGATATAATAGCACCAGTTGCTTTCTGAAGAGCTTTAATTTGAAGGAGAGCTCTGAAAGGAGCTCGACATATTGGACAATTGTTTGCTTGATACCGAAGAGAGTCTGCACAACTATTACACAGACACAGATGTCTACATGGTAATATTAAAGTATCTCGCACATCACACATACAAATAACACATTCTGATCCATTATCATCAGTATCTTCATCACTACCTTGTTGCTAAAAAATAAATTATAGTGATATAAAAATATAAAAATAAAAAATGTTAATTATATAATAATATTTTATACTTTTGCATTCTCTGCGTTTTTGTTTTCAATTCCATATATTTCTTGAAGTAGGTAACAAAGACCATCAACATAAAGCTTTTGTTTAAGCGCTTTTAATACATACGTTCCATCCGAATGTTTTTCAACAACTGCAATAGTTGTATGAGATTGTTTTGGTTCATCTGAGCCTTCTTCTGCTACACAATGAATTGCTATTGGTATTATCTACAAGTAACTATATTGATTAACAAAACATAACGTAAAAGTTTTATAAATTTAATATATAAATATTTCAAACGTACATACTTCCCTATCAGCATTATACAATAGATCTTCTTTGCTATAAGCTGTTGGATCGAATGTATGTGATGTTTGAGAAAATAATTGATTGGCACCTTTCTTGTAATAATATGTTTCGGAATTCATAGAAGGGTCTCTCGGTACGTATCTACAATTAATGTTACACTTTTCATTATATACATGAAAGTAAAATTTACGTAATATGCCAACATTTATTACATACGTAACTCCTTTTGTTGTTATTTCTTCGGTGCAAAAATAATATATTGTAATTGCACATCTTACATCGCAATCAAATGTGAATTCAATATTATAACGATTTGATTTTTTATCTAGATCACCATCTCCATAATGTTTAACACTGTGACATTGAGGTGAAGTGGAAGTTTGATCAACATTACGAACCAATCTTAGTGATTCTCTTCTTATGTTTACTAAACTCTTCAATGTTTTAGTAGGGTCATTAGCTTGTGGTGGAGGATATGGAAACTATATAAACGATAAAAATGAATTTTTGAAAACTATTTAATAACCTTGTATAATATAATAATAATATTATTATTTCTTACAGGTGTTGGGCGGCTTCCTAAAAAATTCAAATCAGCATTTTCTCCAAAAAGATATGCTTCTGGTTGTGGTGTATCAAAGCGTTCACCACCCATTATGAAATGACTACCAAAATAACTTCCTAATGAATAAAATTTATTAAATAAGTTAATTTATAAATAATATTCTGCAATACTTAACATGTGTTTTAACACGTATTGAAATAAAAATTGTTTAGTTTCTACGCATATTTTTTAATAATTTAATATTTTGAAAAACTTTTACGATTTAATACTTTGAGAATATTTTTAAAATAACAACAAACCCGAACGAGGAGGATATTTGTACGCATGATTTGAAACAATATCAACTTCTTCTACACCAGCGTTCTGTCGACTTGTTAACGAACCCATTACCTAATTGTATTAAAAATAATTAAAAACTACTTTTCTACGAAACGTGCATAGAATCGAGCATATGATTTTTTTTCAATAAATACTGCAGATAGTTAGAATATGTTACATCTATTAGTAAATAAGTTTGTTACAATGATTATAATTTTGACACACGATCTATGCATGTAACACACACGTCTTTGCATGTAAAACATATGAAATGCATTATACACGTATCTTTCAGGTTGGCCAATTTTTGTTACATTATTTATTTCTCTAACTTTTACACGTTTAGATAAGTAGATTTATTAAAAAAACGGCGTTAATGTACGTTTGTTTAAAAAGAATTACATTCTTTGTTTATGAATAAAATTCAAAATAAAATAAGTTTCTTTTTAAATGTAAGAAATCTGTGCGATGTATGTTTCTCAGACTGCAAAGATCAAACGCGCTATTTCAAACTTTCGATAGCGTACTCTGCAAACTTTAGTGTTGACGTTTAATAACGCATGAGTATTCACATTACGTCGGTGTACAACATGGATTCTAATACTCCTAAGTAGTTATTAGTGTTTGATATAATTTGTATAACGAAAATTTTAAAAATATATAAAATCAGTAGTAAAAGATAATAAACAAATAATGGAATGTATATAGCGTTGTGTAATATTGACAATTTGGCATCTAAATTCTTAGAAATATAGCCAAATTCTTTAATAAATGTAATTGAAATAACAGCAAAACAAGGGAATATGAGTGATATACGTATTATAACTATGCGATAGCATTTATGTAATAATAAATATATAAAGTGTAAATGATTTGTCATTATGAAATTCAACGAAAAAGAGCTTGCAGAAGCAAGCAATGGTCCTGCTGATATTGAAGGCCGTTTAAATCATAAACGAGCACACAAGTCAGGTTAGTTTTTAGTTAAGAATGTAAGTAACTTCAATTACCAATTTTATAACCGATAATTTTTTACAAATTCTTATTTTTCCATGGGCTATTTTCAAACTGTTTCTCTGATATTCCATAGCTTGGTGTTGTTCGCACCCTGTGTGAATTTCTCGAAATTTTTATTCCTCCTAAGAAAGATTATTTAAAGATTTGACTTAAAAATACTGATTGTATAATAAAAAGACTTCATTAGGTGATCCAAAATATTTTTTACACTTTTTTGAAAGCCTAGAGTAGTAAAAAAAATTAGGCATGGAGATGAATGATTCAGCTTCCCTATATAGACAGTGTGATAATTCGCTTGCTTATGAAGGGCTAATTTATTCATAAAGTTTTAATATTATTGGATCTGACGCAATAATAAGATTATTTTTTAACGTTCATATTATGTATATTTTAGGATTCAAAGAAAAATGGTTTAAACTACGATGTAACTTGTTGTTTTATTTCAATATCAACGAATTGGGACAAATTGATACTAGGCAGCCAGCAGGTGTAATTATTTTGGAAAACTATAGTATCAACCTTGATGCTGCAACTGAAGGTGTATTCGCATTTAGTATAGCGTTTCGAGATGAATACGAAAAGAGACATGTTTTAAGTGGTCGTTCAGAATCTCAAGTAGAACAATGGGTAAATGCGCTTAAGCAAGCAAGTTATGAATATTGGAGATTTCGTTTAATAGTGCTTCAAGAAAAACTATGCAAGAAAACAGGAAAAGATCCATTGCTTATGTATCCGCGAAATCAAGGAATTATCAGAGATGAAGCATGGGAACCTGCATCGACTTTCAGATCTCATGTACGATCTTTTACTACATCAGTTGTAACATCAACAGCATTAAATACAGTAACAAAAGAAATGAATTTAATTGAATTCTAAATTAGCTGATTTAATTATATATAATAGTTTTTTCTAAATTAGCTGATTTAATTATATATTATTAATATATTAATATGTTTTTTCAACGTTATTTTTTAAAATCTAGGAAATTGTTTAGATTTAAGAAGTTAAATTTAGTTAAATTTTTAGTTAAATTATAATTGACAAGTTTCAGAATTTATTTATTGCAGATAATGTAATATCTTTTGTATCATTAGTCAAAGTAATTAGTAATTACACACATATTGATACGTCATATGTATTATTATACATCATATGTAAAATTAATTTTATATATAATACATCAGATATAGCTTTTATTATTTATTAATAAAAATACATTATATATTACGTATAATTCAAGTAATAATTTTTATAGTAGTATTTTAAACACCAAAATAGTTTAATTAATATAATATAACATTTAAAAGTTTTTTGGATATAGTTCTTAAAGAATTATTTTATTATTTGTCAAACTCTGTATCTCATGTACAGATTTTTCAAGTATTTATAAACCAAATACTCTCTTATATTCTTATAATGTCTGCCTGTATTATGAATTTTTGATAATTAATAATACGTGTATATTTGTAATATTAGAATAAATATATTTTTTCAAGTGTATTATTGTATCGAAACAATCTTCAAAGTATCTTCATTAAATTATAGTTATAAATCATCGTATTATTTTTATAAAATAAAAGTGATCTTATTTTAGTATAGAGTGTGTAATATAATAAATAAAAATAGTAATAATAATTTACATATAACACCATTATATATTAACATTCTATGATGTTGAAATTGTATTTTAGGAAAATTAAATAAGGATTTTAGTTTTAAATTTATAATTCACTAATTATATTTTTGTTACAAATGATGATATTTTGTAATAAATAATAATTCTATAATATATGATAATATAACATATAATATATATTTCTAGTTGTAAGATTTATAATTAAAATATTGTTTATAAACAAATGTACAAACATAACGTAAATTCTGATTTTGTTTAATGTTTCAAAAATAAGTTGGTAACACTGTCTCCAACTATTTATTACGTGTCACTTACATATGCACGTGTCAAAGTAGCAGGCAAACACATAATCACTGTTTAACTTAATATGGTTTAAACTGGCAGTAGTTACGTTAATTTTATTGGTATAATTTATTTATTAATAATATTCAAAGAAAATCATTAGTTAAAGTAAATTTAAAACAACACGATGAATCGATTCATAGTCTTTTCTATTTTCATAATTTGTGGAATTTCTGAAATTTTTGCCGAAACTTGTCAAAAGCCTGAAGTGATTGCCTCTGCATATGTTACAGAAGATGCAACAATTTTAACAAATGTTGCGTTCACGACACAATTTGTGCTTAAATGTAGTAATGGTGTGAAAGGCATTACATTGTATGCAGAGGTTGATGGTAAATCATTACCAGCTGCTAGGTTAAGTTCTGACAATAAATATCAGGTATTAAGATGCTTCGTTAAAATTCATATACTTAAAATAAGTTTAATTAAATTTGAAATAAAACTGAATTTATATCAAGTTAAAATTGTTTACAATTTGTAAGAATTTAATTAAAACCGCAGTAAATTTTAATTTCATAGGTTTCTTGGACAGAAGATGTGAAAAAAGCACGTTCAGGAGATTACAATATAAAATTATATGATGATGAAAGATATGCAGCTATACGTAAAGCACTAAGAAATGGAGAAGATCCAAACAGTGTGAAACCATTAGTTGTTGTAGTACTTAATAATCCAGGCATATATCGTGGACCTTGGGTTAACTCGGAACTTCTTGCTGTCCTTTTAGCTGCCTTAGTATCGTATTCTGCTTTCTCTTCAAAATTCAAGCTTCTTGCTTGAACATTTTTCATAAACGATAAATTTGTTAAAATTTTTATATAAATTAAACGTTACTAAAAGCAAATGAACTTTGTTTCTTTTAATATAATTTTGTAATTTAATTAAACAATGATGAAATTTATTGCATAATGTTAAATTTATTAATATCTTTTTTTTAATACAAAATTGTTTTTTATAATGAATATTAAATTATAAATTATATTCGTATTTATATTCTTAGTAGGACGTGATTACTATAACATTAATATTTTAATTTATTTTTAAACAATTAAATACAATACAATCTAATACATATCGAGAGAAGGTGGATTTCCAAAAAAGTACTCCCAAGAAGATGGATATTTAATACTGTTAATATTTATTAAATTCAACCATTCGTTCAATCCTTTAAAGAGTATTAACGCATCAGAAACATTATCTCCTTCTGAACAATAACAAAATAAGACTGTACAAGGAATTCCAAATGTTTTAAGATATCCATAAAGACCATTTGCAAATCCACCACCAGGAATGTAATGTTGTTCTGTAGAATTTGTTCTAACATTTTTTACGGCATGTGGCATCCAGCATAAATTCTCAAGAAGTTTCTCGTCATTTGATAGAGATTCATCCGAAGTAAGATATTTTATTTTAAATTCTGATCTATTTGCACATTCATAATCATAACTACTGGTTAACATTATTATCTATAAAAATATTTTTTATATTAACGTAACAATGAAATAATTAATATTCGTAATAATATAGCACTATATACTATTGTACCTTATTAATTCTTTTTCGTTGAATAAATTGTGTTAATTCATCAAAAAATTCGTTAGAATTACCAACATAGGGTGAACGTAACTGTAAAAGAATTATGTTGCGAGATGTTCCAAGATAAAAGTCAGCAGTAGTACAAAGAGAATTGGACTTTTTATCATAAGGATTAAGTCCACAAATTGGAAGAAACATAGAGTTCCATAAACTTCCAATTTTGCGCAAATTCAGACTAGATATTAATAGATCAATGCATAATTGTCCAACATTTCCAACAGCTACTGAGGGAAGCATCAGAATATAATTTTCAAGATTAATTTCCTCTGGTATTTTTATCATTTTCACTATGTACCTGTTTTATTAATAAAATTAATTAAACAATAATTAAAATTTATAACTTACAAAAATATATTATAAAATACTTATGCAAATTTAACATTCGATTTGAAAATTAAATATTTGTGCATAATGATAGAATGATTGTTGAATGTCAAATACTTTTTCATAATCACTTGTTTATATTTTTATTTCTTTAATAAAAATTTTGCATATTTATAAATTAATGCAATTTTAAATACTAGTACCTTATACTGCATAGAAATAGAACTACAAACTTACGTAGTATTCAAACTTCTATAAAATGATTACTTGACATTTCTGAAATCAGAAATTCAGGTGTATAATGTATAAGGTTGGTACCTCTGTTCCTGCAATTTTCACTTTTATAGATAATTATTACAAGAAATATTACTTATATAATATTTATAATTTATACAGTGTATTTGTAATATTTATAATTTATATAGCGTATTTATAATATTTATAATTTATACAGTGTATTTATAATTTATAGTAACGTATTTAATTTAATTTATTTTATTAATTTAATTTAATTTATCATAAAGTATCCTATACAGAGAATTATGATCATAAAATGTAATGAAATTCATTAAAAAATACTTTATTTTCATTTTCATGCAAGTCTGTTTATAAGAATTATATATATTTTCCACCATAAGGTTGGAAAATGTTGAAATTCATAAATATTGAAATTTAATAATCCAAATGTAAAGAAACTAGCTTAAGATATGACATTTCATACTCACTGAACGTATATTATTTTTATATGCTTTATAATGTCTGTATTGCTAATTAAATTTATAGTATTTAAATTTATAGTATTATTTAATTTTATTTAAAGTACATATATATATATATATATATATATATATATATATATATATACATTACGTAGTATGTTAAAATTTAATTTACTATTAAAAAAAGGAAATGACAAACATTTAGATTGATACTCGTTTAATAATTTATTTGTTTATATTTTGCTTGATGCAGGATAATCGGTATTGAAACAATGCTTGTTACCGACTGTACATAGCGGCATGTGACGTCACGCATCACCGCCCCGCGATGCCTTTCGGGAAATAGCGCCGCCATCTTGAGTGGCATGGCCCAGCTAGACAGTGCGCCCTGAGCCAAGACATGCAATTTATCGAGAAAACATTGAACATCCCACGAATCACGGATTTCTGTGAAACATAGCAAATCTTTGGTGCTTTGCACCTTCATCAGGATGGAGGCGGTTAAGGCATTTAACGCAGAGGTGAGTTGACTTACCCTTAATTCTTCTTCTAGCCCGCCGACTCTCCCTCTTTTTTTCTCTCGTTCTTCTTTTCCTTTTTCTCTTTCTTTCTTACTTTTCAAAGTTGAACGCGTCACTATTTTAAACTAAAAATCCAGACGAAATATTTCCTTCGACGTCTATGCTGTTTGTTGTATGAAAATTTGAGTGATTTTCGTGCTTGAAGAATGCTTTGATTTCTAGATGTGTGAGAGAGAGGGAGCGATCATCTTTATATATAAGAAAGAGGGAGAGACATTAAAGAAAACCTTTATTGTGATACGAAGTATTTATAATGTATAACATAATTGTTGATAGTGCGTAAAATTTTTGTAATTCATTTGATGATAAAGGAAGAATAAATAATTATGTTATATGTGTATTTTACTTGTGTTAATTATGTTTGGTACGTGTGATAGAAGAAAGAGGAATAAGGAAAAGCAATAAAAGATAGTATTTAAGTAATATTAGTAGAATGCTAATAGCATATGAAGGATTTGATTGTACTAAATTCTTGTTTAATTTCTTGTTATCAATCCATTAGTTTATATTCATATATTTAACTTTTGACAAGCTAAATGTAAAAATTGGAAATTATTTGCAAAGTGTAGATCCATTAATTGATATCGATATTTTTTTTTCAATTATTATAGGATTTGCCAATTCAATTATATTTTCTGACAAACATATTAACTTATAATACATTGTATTTAAAACAAAAATAATAATTATACATATACATTATTTCTTTCAGCTTTCAGCTCTGTATGATGTCAAACCACCAATTTCAAAAGCTAAAATGAATTCTTTAACTAGGGGTGCAATTAAGGCAATTAAATTCTATAAACATGTTGTGCAAAGTGTTGAGAAATTCATTCAGAAAGTAAGTTATAAAAAAATAACGAAAGAATCTAAATATACAGTAAATATATTAATTCCATTGGTATTAATTATTAATTTATGTTACAGTGTAAACCAGAGTACAAAGTGCCTGGATTGTACGTTATAGATTCAATTGTACGTCAGTCCAGACACCAATTTGGAGTAGAGAAAGATGTATTTGCTCCACGCTTTGCCAAGAACATGCAAACTACTTTCTTAAATCTTTTGAAGTGTCCTCAAGAAGACAAAAGTAAAGTAATAAGAGTTTTAAATCTTTGGCAAAAAAATGCAGTTTTTCCTTCAGAGGTTATACAGCCTTTATTTGATCTTGCTGATCCGAATCATCCAATACATAAAGAACAAGCAGTTAATACCAATGGTAAAGAAATATATATGTGTATATATGTGTATATACACACATACACAGAATTTAAATGAGATTAAATAATAAATATTTGTTATTATGTTTAGGTACATTAAATATATCTGCAACAAATAATGTTAGTAACACCGCAACTTCTGTCAAAACTCCTCCTTTGACTGCAAAGAATGCAGTAAAGGATCAAAAATTATTTTCTTCCGCAAAGCCAATTGATCCTGCTTGGCTTGCACAAACAAAAATAGAGACAGCTAATAAACTATTAGTAAATTTCCTTTTTGTATTTATCTTATATATAACTTTCAGACATATTAGTTTGTAATATATTTTTTTACGTTTGTAATATGTTGTATGTTTATGCGTTAATGCACGCAGTCTTAGTTTTATCATTTTTTTTTTTTAGGGGCAATCAAATTCAAGTCAAATGGATGTTTCTTTCCTTGATCAATTACAACATTTGCAACAGTTACTGTTGAAAAAGCAAGAACCTACAAATGAACAAAAGAGTTCTGTAAAATTTGATAAAAAACTCCTAGATTTTGACTATGGTGAAGAAGAAGATGATGATGTTGTTGTTGCTGCTAATTCACCAACAGCAACAACAGCATCTAATTCTGGTCAACATAATACAGTTTCAACAGGAAATAGTTTGGAAAGTCTTGGACTCCTTTTAACAAATCCAGAGGTACAAACTTATTGCTTAATCAAAGAAGAAATGTTTTCATTGCTAAATTGTTTAAGTTTTTAATCGTTAATAGGTTTTGAGACAACTTCAAACATTGCAACAAACAATGCAAGGAAATACTTCATCACAGCACGAAACAGAAGAAAAAATGCGGAAACTTCAGCAAATGAAGCAACAGGAAGAAGAATTTGATAAACATCTAGCTCAAACTGTTCCTGTATGAATAATAGAAATATTTCTTTTCTTTTTCCTTTTTTGTTTAAATAAAAGAAAGGAAAATTTTATATAACAACAACACAGTATGTTAATTAAAATCGATTTTTATTTTAGAATTTACCATTTGCATCTGAATGTGAATTAAAACCATCAGATATTTTGAAACCAAGTCAACAAAACACTTATACAACAAATGTAAGTAGCGGAGTCATACAAGATATGAGTCAACCACCTCCTGGTTATCCACCTGCTCTACCGTATGCCTCTCAATCTTTAACAAATATTAGGCAAATAAATCAGCAGGCGCATCAAAATCAAAAGAGTCCGCTTCTCGATGAACGGCAAGACACGCAAGATTATTCTGGGTAAACATTTTTCTTTTTTATAAATTAGAGTAAAAGATTTTTTCTTTTTCATGAAATTCAATTTTTTATTTAATTCAAATAGCTAATTTAATGTATAACATTATTATATTGCAACTAATTAATAAATAATTGTTTATAGGAACAGTGCAAGACGAGATAGTAGCAGTGTAGAAATAGTAAATTGTGAAAATACAAGATCACAAAGTAGATCGCCTGATCGATATAGACATCACAGTCGATCTAGATCACCACGACATAGAGATAGGGATAGAGATAGAGATAGGGATAGGGATAGAGATAGAGATAGGGATCGAGATAGAGACAGAGATAGAAAATCTCGATCAAGAAGCAGATCTAGAAGGAGAAGGTAATTTTACATGTATTATTTTACAATATATATTTATGTATTATTTTGTGTACTTTGTTATGATCATTTGATATTAAGTTAAGTATTATTATATTATAGGTCTCGTTCAAGAGACAGAGGTCGTGAGAGAAAACGAGAGGATAGTCGAGAAAAAATGACCGAGGAAGAACGAGAAAAAGAAAGAGAGAGGCGTAAACGAGGATTGCCGCCAATTGTGAGAGATAAATTAAGCGGTAATTTCACTTATTTTCATATATATTTATTTTTGTCTTGAAAAATTGTTTTTCTTTCTTTTGTTCTTTTTTCATGAGTTTAACATATTTATTTATAGTTTGCAGTACTACTCTTTGGGTGGGGCATCTATCAAAATTAGTACATCAAGAAGAACTTTCAGATACTTTTGGAGAATTTGGTGATATTGTCAGTATAGATCTAATTTCACCTAGAGGTTGCGCCTTTATATGTATGAATAGAAGACAAGATGCATACAGAGCTCTTACTAAGCTCAAAAATCATAAAATGCAGGGAAAGGCAATCACTGTAAGTTAACACTTGATCCTTTCCAAATGTATTAATGTATTTTTATTTCTAAATTAAACATGTTTACAAACATGTTATCACATAATCATAAAATTCTGTCTTATTTAAAATAATAAAAATTTTCTTTTTTATATTTTAGTTAGCTTGGGCACCGGGAAAAGGAGTGAAAGGAAAAGAATGGAAAGATTATTGGGAGGTTGAATTGGGAGTTAGTTATATTCCTTGGAATAAATTACTTAATGTTACTGATCAAGATTTAGAATTATTAGAAGAAGGAGGTATGATTGACGAGGACACCCTACCTCCTAATCTTAAAGGTAAAAGGACGCTATATTTTAAGCTAAATTTGTAATAATAAATGCCAATCGTTACAAAACATTAATAGGCAAATTAAAGCATTCCGGGACAAATGCAGATGTACTTCAACAACAGTTACAATTGCAACAACAAGCATTAGTTGCAGCTGCTGGAATTCCAAATTTGACAGATGGTATTGTGAATGTAATGCAACCATCAACTAGTGCTCAACAGCAGCAATCGCAACAGCAAACACAACAACAAGGTCAACAGCAGCAACAAGTAATCGATACGAGTCAACCTCCGCCAATTAGACCTCCTACATCAGCTGCACTTTTGCCACCACCGAATACACAATTACAGATGATGCCACCTGCTTTCACAATGACAGGAGTTCCTCGTAAGTGTTTATTAAAAAAATTAAAGATTCTAATTAAAAAGAATTTCTTTATTCATATTTCCAAATTTATCATTTTATATCCCTTTTTTATTATTTAGGTATGATTGGACCAATGGGATTACCAATGGCACATAGTTTAATGCCAAATGTTCCCATAGGTGTACCACCCCCAAATATGCAAAGTTTATTAGGACCACCAGGAATGATGCAAACTATGTTAACGCCACCCGTAAATTCTCCATTTGGAGCAAGTGTTGGCGTCGGTCTATTAACTCAAATTCCTTTACCAGCTCCAGCTGCACCTTCCGATAAACCCAATTCTACTGGTACGTGTATGGAAACAATTCACAAAATTATAAAACTCACAAAAATTGAAATAATATAACATAAATTAATGTAAAATAAAATTTTTTTAGGTATGCCACACAATGTTCCTCCAATAGGAGTTCCACCACCAACTACAGAAACAGGTATGCCAAATTTACCAATGTTACGCCAACCATATGGTGTAGGACCTTCTGCACCTTTGCAAATGCAACTACCTCAACAACACTCTGCTGACGATATGGATGTAGAAATGGAAGATGCAATGCCACAAAGCTCAAATGGGACAAAAAATAAAAATAATTTGTCCGAACAGCAACTGTCACAAAATGAAGAACGAATAGAATCTAATCAACAAGCAGAGGTAAATATATATAAAATTGTTCTATAAAATTTGTTCTAACTTGATGTACATTTAATAACAGCATCGAGATTATAAGGAAAGAGACAGAGATCGTGAAAGTAGAGAAAGAAGAGATAGAGAGACGCATTTATCTCATAGAGATAGGGAAAGTAACGACTCCAGAATGGATCATGGAAGAGACAGAGGTAGAGGGAGAGATAGAGGACGGGATCGCAGGAGAGATCTTAGAGATAGAGATAGGGATGATAGAAGAGAAAGAGAAAATCGAGAGAATCGAGAAGGAAATCCGCAAACTCAAACTCTTCAGGTATTATTAAATTAAGGTTAAAATAAGAGTATTACAGATTTCATTCTATTTCTAAAAATACTGTGAAATAATTCAAATTTATTATTTAAATTATAAAAATAATATTCTTATTTTTAGGAATAGATGTAATAATACTACTGTTTATTATATATATAACAATAATCTTATTTTCTATTAAAATTTCTAATAAAATATTTATATTCAGGAAAACGAATCTACCCCAAAAAAAGATGCTAAACCAAGTTTAGCTGACCGTTTACGTCAATTGGCTGATGGTACACTGCCACTTGAAGATCGTGTTGATCGAATAATTCCTCGTAACCGTCAGGAACGAGATAGGTCTGATAGAAGTTTTGATGATTCTCGATCTGCTCGTGGAGAAACCCTTTCTTCATTGATGGATTTGCCAAAATTTAGTTTACCTCAAGAAAGAGGTGATTTCCCAGCTCGACCGCCCGATTTTCGTAATCCGCAAGATCCAAGAGAATATCAACAGCAAAGAGATAGACAAAGTTTTGGAAGAGGTCACAGAGGATCACAAATACATGAGAAATTTATGGATGTTCCAAGATTGCAAGCAGGAATATATCAAGAAGAATTTGATAATAGGATACATGGACAACAAAGAGTAGAAGATTTTGCACGACTCGGACCACTTAGAGAACAAAGGTAAAGTATTATATACCTTTGCATCAAGTTCGAATTTTAAATTAAAATAAATAAAAGTGGATTGTTCGAATAAACATAATCGTCGTGGCATTAACACGAGTATGAATAATACTCACATTTTATAAAAAATAAGTATTAATAAAATTGTAATATGTTTAAAATATTGAATTATTGATTAATTATTTGCCAAAGGGAGGAATTTGATAGGTCTGAAGTACGAGGAAGACGACCACTCGACGATAGGGATCGTTTTGATTATGAAATCAGACGAGATGGTTTTGATCCAAGGCTACAAGATGGCTTCGATCCAAGGGGACATCTCGACCGAGCTGATTTTGAACCTAGAAGACGAGAATTCTTTGGAATTGATCCTATTTTTGGAATGCCACCAATAATGGGACCTAGAGGACCCAGACCTGGACTTCCTGATGGATTTGGACCACGTCCAGCTCCCTTAGGAGCTCGTGGACCAGGTAAAAATAGTTTAATAAAAAAAAGTCATCCAAGAAAGTAAATTTAATATTAGAAAACAAAAATCTAGTATTAAATTCCAAAAAATTAGTTTATTAATTAATAATTAATTAATTTATAAGCAAACTGTGGATCTATGGCGAAATTTAGAAATACAGAAATCCTAATAATGCACGGAATATACAAAAATACATAAAATATTAAAAATAAAATGTTAGAATATTTAATAACAAAAATAAACTTTTACATTTTTTTAATTCTGTTCAGTCCGTCAAAAGTCCACAATTTATTTATAAGCATTTAAAATAGATACCAATAATTTTTTATATATTTATTATTCAATCTTTCATTTTATTCAAACATTTAGAAATGAGCGAATAATAGTTAAATTAATAAATAAAAGTTCAACAAACTTTTATGTTATAGGTCCGTTAATGTTCCATCCACGAGGTTTGGGGCCTCGTCCTCTTCGTCCTGGAATGAGGCCTTTTGGTCCTCGTGGACCACCTTTTGATACCCGAGAACCGGATGCCTTTTTCAGACCTCCCTTTGATGATATTCGTCCCCATGTCAGGCCACCTTTTGGACCTATGGGTCCGCCATCCATTATTCCTCCTGAATCTGCTACTCCCTGGAGAAATCAGGAACTTCCGCCTGGTTCCTGGTCTTCTGATTCAGAGAATCACTCACAAAGAGATAATCTTAGAGACAAAAAAGGTGGTGGTAATAAACATCCGAATAATATAGAAAGAGAAAATCGAAATAGGGGTCGAAAATCTAGATGGACTAATATTAGTCCATCTGGAGAAGAAATCGAAGAATCAAAAGAACAAGAATCAACTTCTGCAAATGTTGAAATAAAAGAAGAACCTGCAAAGGAAGAAGTAGTTGTGAAAGAAGAGGAAGGAAAAGAAGAAATTGAAACAAAGGAAGTAATTTCTAGTGAACAGAAAGAAGAATTAGCAGAAATAGTTGAAACAAAACAAGAAGGCATTGAAATGAAGAAGGAGGAAGAAGAGGATCGCAGGGATTCTTAGACCAAAGTAAACAGCGATTTTTCTCTTTAAAATTTTTTATTACTCTGTGGAGTGGTGTGAGGGAGAATTCGTTGCTTCAAATTGAATATAATTGAAACAATCAATTTAAAAAAATGAAATGCTGAATTTTAGAAAAATTGTATTCAATCAATGATAGCTACTGTTAAAAATAATAGCACGTCGTTTTTATTCTAATCGCTGTAATATTTATAAACTTACTGCTTATTATTAAAAATAAATTTTAAAGAGTAAATACAACGAAGAAATTATAATAAATAAAATAAAAACATACGAGATTTTAATTTATTTTAAATTATTAAGTTCATAAATTGTATAGTATAAATTTATAATACTATTCTTGAGAGAAATATATAAAAAAAAGTTTTTATTAATTTTTAAAACTACATCGTTTTCCACGTTAAATAATTGTAGTGTTCTGAGACGCATGAAAAATAAAGACAACACAAAATATATCATCGATTGAATACAATAAGATATCTTTAATTCAGAGTTTCAAATTTTAAATAAATTGATTTTGCAGTCAATTTGACAATTAAGAAGCTGTGATTTGTGAACACAGGACCTACGATCCGCGGATACTCAAAGTGGCGACTTATTTATTGAATTGTAAATACTTTTCTATTTTGTAGTGAACAAACATACAATATATTCGATTTAAATATATATTTAACTATTTCTTAAAGACTTTTGGAAATACAAGGAAAATATTTATTTTAAAAGTAAATTTATTTATTTATTAAAAACAAGTGGATATTTTTTATTATAAATAACAGAGATTTTTAAATGATTTCTTTTGTTAACTTATTTGGCTTTTTTTTATTAATTTTATTAAGATATTTGATATTTTATTTGATATTTGATATTTTTTAATAAGTTAAATATGTATCTTTTGAATTGTAAAATGATTTATTTTCTAAATAATAATTGATAGTATTAATAATAATTAGATACACTAAAGATACATATTTATTTAAGAATCTAAAAAATCTTTATTTATATTATTGTTTTACGTTTTGTAGATAGTTTCTAAATATCTCTTTTCATATTTCCAACAGTCAAAGGAGCAATTGAATTTATATATTTAAATCGATCATACTGTATAGATAGATAAATCTTAACATGTAGGACCTTGATTAACCGTGTCTCAGAAACTTCAGTATTTTCACATGAATATTTTTCGTTGATTGAACTGTTGTTCAATTGAATCTTCACATTGCTATATTTAAATAATAGATGAGAGATTATATCATATAATAATCTGTAATCATACTAATTTAAATCAATTTTCATCTTGTCTAAATTTTATATTAACAATATTTATTTCAATTATATTTTTTTATGAAATATAAGTAAATTAAAGTTGAAAAATTCTTTTAATTTAAAAAAAAATTAAATGTTCAATCAATAGAAAAAGTCAAACTAGTTCAAACAAATAGCTGGAAAACTCGGATAAGCAAGATTCTACCATAGCAAATATTTAAATAGATAGAGAGAGAGATTATATATATATATATATATATTATATATATTATATATATATATATATATGTATAAATATATGAATACATTTATATGTGTATATATATATATATACATATATATACACATATATACACGTATGTGTGAGAGAGAGAATGTAAAAAGTTGATAGAGTATTTGCATGTATATAAATGGTTATGAAAGAGAAAAGAGAGAAAGTGAAGGAAAGCGAGAATATATATAGCACCGATGTTCGGCGCGGCTCAATCAAACGAAAAATAAATATTTTCTATATTACATTTTTCTTCATAAGCAGAATTACAGCCTTTCATTCCGCTTGGCTCCCGGAATCGTCTTTATGTTTTTTCTAGGAAACATCAGACTTTAAATATATAAATTTAGTAGTAAATTATTTTTAAAAGATTTTATCTGGGAGTCTTCATAAAGAAATCAAGATAAGTTAATCGTAATTGGTTAATCGTACTTATTGTTATTTATGTACAAATAATTCAAATAATTTTTTAATTTCATTAATTTTTGGTTATATCACGATGAAATTATTTTAATCGATTATCATTATGGGGAAATGTTCTGGAGAAAAGTTTAAACATTAAGCCAGTATGAGCCAAATCGCAATTTTTAATTCAAGTATAGGTTTTTTAAATATAATCATTTTTTTTTTTAATAAACATTTTAGGTAATTGTTGAATGTTATACATAAAATATGAGGAAAAAAGACATTTCTTTTCTTTTACTCTGAACAGTAAATGAACTTTTCTTTCATTTAAAATAATGAATGTGATTATTACTTAATGTTAAGTCTAATTCTAATGATTATTTTTTTTTTTTAATTTGCATTAAAAACAGTATTTTTATATACCATCAATTATTAAATGTGATTAAATATCTTTGAATTAATAATTTTAAATAATTTCAAATCCGTTTTCAATTAACGTATTATCACTCTATTCAGTTCTTTTACTGTGCAATTTTTATCTGAAAAATTTTTCCTCCGAATATCGAATAACGCATTAAAGAAACTTGATTTGAAGCAGATACATTCTGTAATTGAAGACTTCGTTACGTTTTGCACGGCAGGAAAACAGAGAAAGTAATAAAAAAAAAAAAAAAAAAAGAAAAAAGAAAAACACTTAAGACGATATTCGGAATGGAATGAAATCTTTTCAGAGCAGCTTTGGATACGTGTTCAGTGCTCATACTCGTGTGTTCACATGCGTGAGTCTCTCTCTCTGTCGCCACACGACGATGGAACACCAGCCACCAGGTCGCTTGCGCTCAAACTGAGCGACAAGTGCAAGGTACTGTTGTGTTTTATAACTCATTATATTTATATGCATATATATATATATAAATAAATAAATAAATAAATAAATATACATATATTTGTATATATTTATATTTATTTATTTATAAATATAAAATGATATATTTCTTCCTGGACGGACTTATACAAATGAATAAGACAGTATTTATCTATCTATGGTGTGCGTGACTTGGTAATTCCAAGCGAAGGATAACATTAAGTAGATTTTACATGTTAATATTCGAATTCTGAAATTTTACTTTTAATAATTCGAATTGATTATAATCGATTGGCAAAGGGCATAGAATCTGTGCTTTTCAGTAAATTTTCTTGGAATATAAATTGAAACTTTTAAATTCGTGCGAACCATTAATGTCATGTTCAATTCATTTTACGAATAAACTTAATAATATTAATGTCGCACGATAGTTGATTCCAATGCATTGTTGCAATAGTTAGAATATGCAGTTTTCTTATCTGACTAATGTGCAGTAATGATAATTGCATGTAAGATAATACAATAATATTAAATGGGAGTTTATCATATATCAATAAAGAACAAAATTTTATATACTTTATA
Source organism: Tetragonula carbonaria (assembly GCA_032399595.1). Taxonomy (NCBI): domain Eukaryota; kingdom Metazoa; phylum Arthropoda; class Insecta; order Hymenoptera; family Apidae; genus Tetragonula; species Tetragonula carbonaria. Next base: position 8,920,319 of record JAUCRC010000004.1, read on the forward strand.
TTTTATTAGTTACAAGTCATTAAAATATGTACATACTATATTATTTGATATTGCAAATTTCTAACTAAAATTATCTATATTATATTAAATTCTGCTTAATTTCTAGTTGATTTTCTTTTTATGTTAAAGTAGAAATAAGTAAGGAATTAAGTATTGTAAGATCAAGATACTGAGAGAATTATAACTTCGATGTTCAAGTTCGTCCAGCATGAAATACTTTCTTTTCCTCAAATGAATTATCGCGTATCATAAATTTCTTAAACTAAAAGAATTTTTAAAAAGAAGAATATCAAAATTTTAGAGTAGTGTAAAAAGCCCGTGCACCACTCCGGACCAGAGTTTTAAAAAAATTTCTATTTGTTTATTTTCTAAAAAAATAAAAATACACCACAACGATAAAAGATTGCGATTATTTGGTTTACACGAAGAAATGGTTGGTTGATATCTTATGTAAATATCAGTTTGCGTGTATTTATATGCATTAACAATTAGTGATTACTAATAACACGATTAAACAGAATAAGTATTATGAATGCATACATCATTGTAAAGTCTGTTTTTAATGTTCTCCATAATAGAAACATTATCATTTGTTATATCTCAATCGAACATAAACTTATTTATATATGAGTAGCATTTTGTATAGGATATATTTTGTATAGTTTCTATTCGATTTAGAGTAATTTTTTTCCCTTTTTTGCTTTTTTAGCGAGTATGCATTTTGAAATCTGTTAACGTCAATTTGATCGATGAGAAAACTTTTACGTGCACATGCGCGAAAATTCGTGGTCAATATCTCAGATTTCTCGTATACACGCTTTAACCTCGAAGTTTTACGTAATCGTGCGCAGAAAAAGAATATATTGAATGTTCATAAATGGTCCAACGTAGAAAACACTTTGTATGATTGGATGAGATATTTGAAAGATGACAAATTTCCAATATAAATTCAACAAGTATTGATCCTCACTATCAATTATACCATCGTTTTATTAATAATTTACATTGTTACATAACAATGAATTTCATCATAGATCGAGCACGAGTTCCTATTGATTTTATTATTCGTATGAATGAAAGTGAAAATTTTATAAAAATTCTCTTTTCAAAAATGTATTGCAAGTAATTCTAAAAAGTATAGATATGATATATTGCAAACTATTTGAATATAAACAATTGATTTAAATTGTAAATCATTAAAACTTTATTTTATTAAAATTTTTCAGTTATGTAACTTTATTTTAATTAACAAATATTTTTTTTTATATTTAATATAGTATATACATGAAAGAAATATTTGAATTATTAACATAAAATTTACTAGAGATAAACTTCTAAATTTCTAAAAATGAAGATATTTATATTTATCATATTTTGTTAAAATGAAAATAAATAGATAACAAGTAAGTTAGAAATCACAAACTTTCTAGAAGCTAATCTTTATTGTTATTAACATAACTGTACAATTAATTACATTTTCATGATATACAGTTTGAACTAAATATATTTTAATATTTGTTTCAGGCACAATACATCTTGAAATAACAAACGGATCTACTGCGTGGTTTTTTCTCAATGTATTTATTGTAAACATGAGCATTTTAATAAAATTGAGATATGAATGTATATTGCAATACAAACATCATATTATACTAAATAATTTATGTTAATTATTTTTACTACTTTATTATCTGCTTGATTTTCTAATTTATATTCAGAATTTTATAATATTAATATTTCTTTTTTCATACAATTTAATTATTGGTTGCAATTACAAAATATCGCATTGTTTTTTTTCCGAAAAAATTAAAATTTTTTAAACACATACAGTAAGATTGTTTATTATCTTTTATTTTTCATTCTTTCGTTTAAATTTCATATTGTGAAGCTAATTTTGGTGTTTGTACGTAAAATGCTATGGTAAATATTACTTCAAAAATTTTACTAAACGCATGGAATATTAAGTTTACAATAAATGTTAATATAAAAACAATATTAAAATAATTAAAATATCAAAAATTACTTGACATTTTATGCGAGCTTACTTTGTTTACCTTTCCGTTCGCGCCACGATAGCCGTCAGAAAGATACGCAAGGTGCAGTGATACTACATATATACAGATCTCTCTTCATATGCATTGTATATTATACAATCTTATCGCAATCTGTATACTATTATGCTTACTCTTCAGTCAGTTGCTTTTGTTTTATGTTCCGGTGTAATCAGAAAAATTTTTTTCTACCTATGACAATGACAATGTCAACACAAGACGGATATAAAAGAGATTCGAATAAAATTAGCTTTCAGAGAGAAAGTCACAGAATTATGTTATTTTTTTCATCATCAGAGGATGATAATTTTGAAGAGTGGCACGATTCTCGAAAGAGAATCAATCAAAAATTATGCTTTCACTAGTCAATCTGGTTTCAGGATTGAAGATATGAATATACAGGCACATGCAACAGCTGAAGGTTGTTATAAACTTTTTGTGATAGATAAGTTATTTGAGAAAATCGTTAAACAAACGAATTTATGTGCATCACAAATTGGCGGAAGAAAACTCGCAATGTTTGTGCGAGTAAACTGTGACGAACAAAAATGAAATGGAAAGATTTTTTTAAAAAAAGTTTAATACCAAATTGTATATAGGATAAAGCGTGTGCGTGTGTGTACACGCGTATGTGTATATAAGAAATTTTATATATATATATATATGAAATTTCTTACATACACACACATATATTTTTATTATTTATTCTCGTGCGCGCGCGCACACACACACCACACACAAAATATATTTCATAAATGCCTTAAAATTTAAAAGCAGATAATAAATAAATAGTAAATAAAAATTCTGTATCAAATATGACACCATTTTATGTATATGACATATACTTATCTAAAAATGTATTTTGATTTTGTAGCATAAATTACCAACAACCGAGAAATAATTGTTAAATATTCTTTATATATCTGAAACTAAATATACATATCTTCATTTTAGTGAATAGCATTGTGCTTCTTATTTTATAAAAATTATAATGTAGCTACAAAAAATCATGACAATGTTATATTAAAATGTTATTGTTTAGAAAGTAATGCAGGAATTTCATAACGTATTTAAATTTAAATTACTTAATTAAGTTCGAGAAATATGAGAATTAGAATTTTACTATTCATAATTATAATTATAATTGTATAATGTACGTTATAATGTGCATTTAATATAAAAAACCAAAATACTTTGCGACTTAAAAATTAAGTTAAAATGAAAATTTCTCTGTTAATAATTATTCTCTATTTAAATTAAACCTACAACAAATTATGTAAAGCTTATTAACAATATCTCCAGTTTGGCAATTAGTCTTGTAAATTATTTGAATGAATTTGATATTTCTTAATATTATCTTCAATATTATTTTAATCATCTTAATAATATTTTAATTATTTTAATCTAATTTGTAATTTTGAAGTATACATGTTGTAATTCTATATCATAAGTATGCAATAAATCAAATTAATCTTACTATTTTAAGTGGATTTTTTTATGAATCACAACTATATCCATTATGTAATTGTATCTTCAAAACCATAGGTTGTGAATTATAAAATCATAGATTATATAAACTAAATGTCTTACAATTATTAAGATATACTAATTTTATATATATATATATATATATATATATATATATATATAATATTAAAATGTTATACATGATGTACGAAGTATATTAAAAAAGTATTGTAATTAATCTTCTTTATCAATAGCTTCAATTCTTTCAAGAACTTGAGGATGGTTATGATGCCAACTAGAATACAATTTATCATGAAGGGGATAACTAAGATTATCCTTATGTAACTTAATTAAAGAGCTTTTCAATGCTTGTCCATGTCCCAAAATTTTTGCAAATTTATCTGCCTCAAATTCAAATCTTCGTGCAAGTATATTTGTTACATACTGGAATAACTGAAAAATTATAAAATATTATTTTAAATGTCATTATTCGACACAAATAGAATATTCATAAATTAAATACAAATTAAAGTATTTTATACAATTTTATTTTTTATATATTATTCTTATAATATTTTGGAATTTTGTAAATCAAAAATAATGAATTTAACTTACTACATTTGGAGGATTTGAAATATACATGGTAATAATAATAAATCCTATAAATGTAGGTTGGACATCCACAAATCCAAATGCTTCAAATATAGGTTTATAATTTACAAGTTTTGCATATAGAAAAATATTCAGCAATAAATGCAACTGCAAAGATATATTTTTATAAATTAGAAAAAATGAAATGTATTACTATTATAAATAGTCTAAAAGTTTACCTGGCCAAGTATAAATCCTTTTAATGTGTGACTATGGCTCCAATGTCCTAATTCATGTGCCAACACTGCTAATACTTCATCTGTAGTACAACCTTTCGTATCTACTTCACCTTCTGCTGGTTTATAATATTCCTTGACTAAAGTATCATAGAGTACAATTCTTTTATGTTTGTAAAAACCATAGAGATATGCATTGCTATGTGAAGATCTTTTCGAATTTTCTACAATAAATATTTTATAAAGTGGATAATTAATTGAGGCTGCTAGCGCTTCAATCTTTGTTTTCAAATCTCCATTTGGAAGAGGTGTGTATTTATCAAAAAGTGGTGCAATTAGTTCTGGGTAAATAATCATAAGAAAAAGGGCAGCAACTATTAAAAATATCCAAAGATAAAGAAAGCAGTAGTCTCCTCCATTTTTTATGATCCATATTACAGCACACAGAAGAGGTATTGTAATGACTTCATGTACAACAAATTTAAGAAGCTGATCTTTGATAAAAAATAATGGCGTCTAAAATTAACAATTTTAAATTAATAATATAAAGATGATTTCCTATATATTAGACAAAAAAATGTTTATTTCCTCGCCTCTTTATTAAATCCATGTTTTTGTTCCAGGATAAATGTATAATAAATCTTAAATGGCAAAAATATTATATCATAAATAGTGTTTATGATGAACATACAAACAGCACTTATGAGAATTTCATTTGTATCATCTAAACTATAATATTTGACTATATCAACACTCCACATCCAAAATCTGTGATAGCATAAAGTTAACAAATAGACCTGTAAGTATTCAATGCTTATAATGTTACATCTATGGGATTTTATTTTAAATGTTATATTTATGCAATAAATCAAAATTTCATACCATAGTACAAAGTTCAGAAAATATACTCTCAATATCATTAAATGCTAACTTATCTAGAAAATAAATGCGCGCTTTTTCATAAATATCTTTTGTCATTAAACCTTCAATGGATTTAGGTAAATCAGTCAAACGAGTCACAAAATCCCTCTAGAAAAAGAAATTTACTTATATACACAATATAGAATTATTCCTACAAATTTAATTTTTTAATAATAATTTTATAAACTAAACAATATAATTTTTTTCAATTATTATTATAAAGTTAAACAGAAAGATTCTTTAAATTTTGTTTTATAAAAATCGTGAAAATTATTATAACAAATAAATATCATAAATTAATTAAGCTAAGAACGTTTAGAAGAAATTTACAATATTTACCTGACGAAGATTTAAATAATATTTCCAAAGAAATAAAAGCCATGATACAGCTAAAATTTCATAAAGTATATTTTCTTCAACAAATTTTACAAAATTGGACATTATTTTGTAGTTAATAAATCAGAATTCTTATTGCTGTATTCTAGCGTGATTGCCGGTTTACTGAAACAAAGTTGGGTCGATTGAGGTTAGTGCAACACCATATGCTATTACATATATGTATTATCTATTATTATCTTATAACATTAAAATTAATATCATAAATCTTTCTATATTAAAAACGTATCTTTAAATACTACTTTAAATACGAATTTTATTTAAATCGAGAAGCAATAATTTTCAATTAAAACTATGTATAAATTTAAAAAAATAACAATAAATATCGAACTTTTAGTAACTTTATTTTAAAAATGCAATATCACTATGGAAGAAGTTAAGTTGGAAATATGACTGAAGTTTTGCAAACAAAAAATAATACCCAATTGTCAACAAACACTATATGTATATATTTCCTTACTTATAAATTATTCTTCTTTGCATAAGCAGGAAGGTTATGAAGGTTATGAACTTTGTACAACGAAGGATATGAAGAATACGATAAGCATATTGTTATAAAATATGGCGCCTGAAAGAACAAATGGTATTAATGGAACTCAATTAAAAAATGTACCTAACAACATAACCAGGTATGAGTTTTACATAAAAATCGATTTAAATTAGTATTTACAACATAATATTTAATAATTGATGATAAATGATTGAGTAAGTTATGTGTTGATAAGACATAGGTATCTTGTTCAAAAGAAATAATAAAAATCATTTTTTATCTTAAATCATGAAAAATTCATAAAATAGCATTCTTATTCCTTACACTTTATTCTAATTTGTAATTTAAAAATAATTTGTAATTAAACAATATTTAACAATTACTTTTCTCTGTTTAATATCATATGATTTAATATCATATAGTATTATCACTTTTAAGTAAGACAATTTTGTTGCAGTTTACCAAATGCATCATCGCTGTTTCCTTCTTCAAGTCTTCAACCAGGAAATCCTCCACCGATACCTCCGCGTCAACCAGTTCAAAATTATTCTGGATTTAGCGATCATAGGCTATTTGGATCTAATTATGGTGGATTTGGAGGATATGGTAGTCAATATAGAGGATTTAATGGATACGGGGGATATAATTCATATAGTTCATATAGTCCCTATTCTACTTATAATAATTATGGAATGTTTGGTGGACATAGTGGTGATGCTGAAAATAGGTAAGTTTATAATACTGTTAAAAAGAATCCATTGTAATGTCTATTTCTTTAAAATTATAAAAATTAATATTTAATTATTCTTACATGTAATATGTGTATTTTGATCATATCAAAATGTATATTAATCATATCTAAGTTTTCACGTTGATTTTTCATATAATGTTGAATAATAAAAAATTTTGTGATTCAATTCCTAATTATATAAATTATTCCTAATAATATAATGTTGAATAATAAAAATTCTACATTTTCAAATATAATTTATGATTTTCATAATTGTTATGAATATATATATATATATATATATATATAAACAAAATAATACAAAAATTAATTAAAGAGTTAGTGCAGTTTTGATTGAAATAATGAAATAAGTATTTGTTCGTACTTTTTCTAGATTTTCTCAATATGTTGAGGAAAACACTAGATCAACTTTTCAGTCATTTGAAGCAGTCCTTCACACATTTTCATCCATGACAATGCTGCTGGAATCCACATACTTTGCTTTAACGAATTCATTTAGAGCAATTTTAAACGTTGCGGAAAGTATTGGAAAATTACGCTCTATTTTAAATCAGTTATTTAGTACTTTTGCTTTGATTAGATTTTTAAAATGGTTATACAGGAAAATTGTACACACTACTGGTAAGATTCAGTCACTATTTTTTAAAATTAGATTTTATGTAATATTTAATACTACCATAAAGTAAAATACTATGTTAACTTTATTTTTTCTTTATAAATAAGAAATTTACTATATATTTTACTATTTATTTGTATACCTTTTAAATATCTTTCTAGGTTACCAAAATCAAGATTTAGTAAATGAAGAATTATGGGATAAATCATTAGCAAAAATTGGAAATGAAAATGTACCTAATTCTTCCTTTTGGTCTGGATTTCTAATGTTTAGTGTACTTTTTGTAATACCTTATATAATTCATAAAATTTCAAACAATATTAGAAACATGCAAGTAAAAGGTATTAAAACATAAAATATGTTAAATTGCTATTTAAAAATTAAATTACAAATTTTTTATATATGAAATAAATTGACTATAAATAAGCATTTAATATTTAGGAAAAGATCCAAAAGAATGGCAAAAGATTGAAGAACCTTCATATATTGCAACAGTGTTATATGATTTTGTTGCAACTAATAATGATGAACTTAGTGTAAAAGCTGGTCAGACAGTTTATCTTGCACCGAAGTCTCTACAACCAAAAAATCTACCAGGATGGTGTAAAGCTACCAATAATGTAAATATTGGTCTCATTCCTAGCAATTATATTAAACTTATAGGACAATTGAAAAAAGTGAAAAAAAATGAAACAGCCATTGTAAATGAAGAAAAATCTTCTGAAAGTGAACATTCTACTGATAATGATAAGAAAGATATAGAGCCTGTAAGAAATGATAGAACTGTTAAAAATGAAACATGAGCAAATTGGTTTTAAACATTTTATAACTTTCAACAATATCATTTGAAATTTTTCGAAATTTCATTCTTACTGTAACTTTCATTTTTACTTGTATTTAGATTCAATACTAAAGAAATTTTTGCAAAAAATTATATGGGAAAAAAAGTTTATTTATAGACTAAGTTACAGATTAATGTATGATCATTTAAAATTATGTCGCAAATATAGAAACAATGGTTTCTAATCTATATATCAATTTAAGTTATAAAATGATCAAATTTTCAGAAATTATAATTTTATTTAAATTAAAATGGGAAATATTTAAAATTTATATATTATAAGATCCAACTTATTAGTATTCCTTTTTTATGGGTATAATAAGTGGAATTATTAGTACATATACGAGACTATGTAATATTTGTATTTATACTAAAGTTCATAATAATGAAACTTCTGATATTCAATCCTATTGTTAAATTTGTATACAGTTTTTTATTTTAATTTTTATTTATAATAAATTGGATATTTAAATTGTTCGATATTGTTCTATTTGTTACATTTAAAAAATTAAATATTAAGGAACATTATAGTTATATAAATATATACAGCACATTCTGTTGAGAATCTTAAATATCTTTGTTATTTTTAGGAGAAACTTTGTTAATGAAAATTGTTCAGTACAGAGGAGATATTACTTATATTAGATAATAATGATTTTTTTTTAAATGAAGAGATTTCGGAGGTTTTAAAGTCACTTTCCATTTTGCAAATGAAATAATATATTTGTCATATAATGAAATAATAGTTAATAGTAGTTAATAGAACTCAACATACAAAAATAAGTATTACCTTATATATGTTTAAAAATTAATAATTTAGGAGGTACATCAACTTCAATTTTATAAAATTTATGCATAAAAGACAAATACAGTATGAACACAAAAATATTGCCCCTATCTTTTCTTGTCAGAATTATAGAATTAAAATTAAAATATCTCCTAAACCTAATAATTTTTCGACGTAATTAGGTTAATATTTTTTTTTAGTCGTCAAATAATGTCTTAAAAATAATAAATAACGTATTGCATTGATTAATGGATCAAAAAATATGATTCCATTTAGAAAAATGGAGATGACCTTAAAATATCTGAAATTATACTAAAAATTAATTATTGCCATTCATGCAGAAGATTCTTCGATTATAGGAAATTTGTATAAAGAAAAATACTTGCAACATACCGTTTTATAAAATTTTCCTTTTTTAAATATTAATACTTACCATAGCAAATAAAAATTTCGAATTATAATTAAAAGTAATTTAATAAAAAGAAATGAAATTGATTTTTAAGGTACTTCTAAAGAATTTACAATCATTTTCACATAAAATACTTTATAGATATACGTATATTGAATATGTGTGCAATAAGAGTTTGGACACACACACACACACATACACACACACATATATATGCATGTATATGTTTATATATATATATATATATAATTTACAATTTCACTTTCTCTCTCTTTTCAACAATATTAACAACAGATTCTACAGTCTACACAACAGATTCTTAGTTTTTTTTAGCGTTCTAGAAGGGAATGTTTTATTAGAAAGGAAACTAAAATGAAAAGAAGAGAAAAAGAAAATGTGAGAGGAATCTTTTAATCATTGAATTTGCGATTAGGATTGGATCCAAATAGAGCAGAACGTATATCTGGTGTTAGTTGCTGTGCTATTAATTCTAATCGTGTTTCCAAAGTATTGCTGACTTTTATACGTCCTAAAATTAAATTGTTATGGATTATTTAATTTAACTTATTTATAATTTATAATATAACGCAACTTATTAAAAAAAAATGTACATGATTTATTTACCTCTTGCTGCAAGTAAATCAACACCGCCACAACTATCAGAAGAAAGGAAATTATCTTGATCAATTTTAACTGTAACATCCTTTTTTGTTACTTGTTTATAAGCATCTTGAACAGAATCAAGAAGTGATTCTACCAAAGAAAGATCTATTTGACGTACACGAACGACAATGTGGCTTTCTGTTAACTACAAATTAGAAATGCATAAAAATAAATTTTGCAAACATTTATATCTCTTCTATAAAGTAAAAAAATAAATAAAAATAACGTTAAATGTTGTAAACAGGAAATTTATTTTAAACGTAAATAGTCTTATACCTGGTATAATCCTTGTACAATTAATAACTTTAAAATTTCTCTATATCGTGAAATATCTTGTGTTACTTCTCCCAATCTCTTCCTAGCTTCATCAAGTACATTACGCACATGATCTTCTCTAACCTTCAGAACTTTTAGACGAGCCTGATTCAACATATTGGACGATTGACTGTAAATAAAAAAAAAAAAGGTGAATTACTTGAATAAAACATACAAAATTTACATATAATATTAAGTATTATTAAAGATTATTATAATAGTGATATTAAGCATACATCTTTTTCTGAAGTTCTACTTGTTTTTCTTTCTTTTCGTAATATTCCATAATTTTAAGCCTCTGTTGTTGAACTAAACGCCCTTTTTCAATATTAAATTCTTCTTCTGCTTTAGCATCAATTTCCTCTGCTTTCTCATTGGCTTCTTGCTCAATGAAAGCCATCATGTGATTGATCTAAAATAATAAAAATTACAAAAACATATTAATAATAGATATTAAAGTAGAAGTAATACAGAATTAAATTCATCCGAATTTTCTAAGTTTACTTTGCTTTATTTTTTATAAAAATAATACAAATTTCTACCCGTATGTATACATAACATTTTATCGATTGAATTTAAAGCAAATTTTAAACATATTTTTAAATAAAGGAATAACAATACTTTTAACTTAAAAAAAAAAACAAGTGGTTAATAATTATTTTAAATGCTTCTTAATTTTCTGCTTTGAAGTTACTATTTTTGGTAAAACTTCAGTTCAAACGAAATTGCTACTAAAATCATTGTTATTTATATGAAATATAACTGAAGTTACTTAATGTGTATCTTATAACAGAAATTTATATTAAAGCCATTTACTTAACTACGCTTAACCGTAAAATGTTTAAATCATTATTTCAAAAAAAAAGGAGAACTGTACGAACCAGAATTTCTCAAAGAAAAGCGGCAGAAAAACAAATATTCTATCCAAGCGACAATATAGAATAAAATGTAAAAATAGCTTAAAATCGATGTTCAAAGAAAATTCGCAAATATTTCAGTTCAAATGACAATTTACCTGTTTCTGTACATCTGCGTCGCTTAATGCCATTTTGAAGTTCAAAGATTTGCCGATCTTCTTCTTGCCGATGATCTTTCAATTATTTTTTAGACACACGAATTCCAGATCGAATTTCTTGAGGAGTCAACGCCTACTAATGAAAGTATCTCCAGTTAATGATGATCATATGACACAGGTAGTGTGTTCGTAAAATTGATTCATTTAGTTGAAATGTACATATCATGGAATGTGTTCGCAAAGTTATTAAGATTTACTACTTATTCATTCGAACGGATGTACACTAATATAATTGTAATTATATTAATATAAAATTAGTAGCTTTAATGCAAAGGTACATACGCGACATATATATATATGTATGTATGTAAATATGATTTACACGAATTTTTAGAATCTCAGTATCTCTCTAAATTGAAAATTGAAACTCAAAGCAAGCAAAGCAACATTTTTTTTTTTTAACGGTTACCTTTAATTAATAGAAATCAGAGCTATCGTAGTTCGATTAACGAACAGATAAATGATTAATGGATTATCGAACAATTTTTGTATCGTATAGTTTGAATTACTTTCGGCCAAGCGGTGTATTTAATGAAAAAAAGAAAAGAAAAAAATTGAACTTTAACAATTCTCAAAGCTCTTTTTCATAGCACAATGCGGTTAAATCGGCAAGAACTACTGGTTCGCAAAATTAACGCACGTATTCGAAAATTTCTATCTTTTATTACGTGTGACATTTCGATAGATTTCAAAAGTTGAATTAACTAGCCCGTCTCTAGCGTGCGTGTTGGTGGTTGCGTTTCGTACTTTTATAAGAAAACATTGTTCTTAATTGAAATTTTACAATTGCTCTTGCAATTTGATAACATAATTCGCTGTAAAAGTCGGCGCATGTTATAATAATTGTCAAGTCGAGTTGACTGTCAAGTAAATTTCAAAAAAGGTAAATGCTTCGTCGACTCTAACCTAGTAATGTACATGCTGCTTTCCTTCGTTTGATCTATGAAAATCATTAGCAAATTGATTCTATCAGCGTTTTAATTTTTTGTATCACTTTCAATTGCGTCTGGCAATTAGCGTGTTATCGATCTCTTATGCTTTCTTCTGGAACTTTCATCGTTGTTTATTGTACATTCAGTTTTTAAGGTTAAGTTATTAGTTCTTGAATTTAATTTACAATTAGAAACATGCAGATATTAAATAAACATCAAAGTCGAATTAGTTTAATAATCGACTACTTAATCAAAAGCAATGTCAATTAAGCTTTCTTTCTCAAGATGGCAAAATATACAAAAATTGGTTGATCATGTTTTGTTGTATAATGTACATTTGCCGAAGTTGAATTATTTTATTCCTGTCTGAATTGGTATTTTATTTTCATTAATTTTAGCTGGTTTGAATCTTATTTCATCAAAGAATTGAAATTGAAATTAATAGACAAAAGAATAATTCTGGTCTTTGATATTATCGGAGTTAACTTTGTTTATTTGTTGTAAATGTATAAATGTAATATATTTGTACGAATGTAATTCATTTATAAATTATATATCATATTATTATATCATTGAGCTATATGTATTATTTTATGTTATATATTCTATATATACTATTTATATTATGAATATATTAAATATTTATTTGAAATCTTTAAAAATTAACGCATTGTTTAATATATATATATAATATAAAAATAATAAAATTCTACTAGTATAATTATGAAATTAAAGAATTAGAGAATATAACAAATAATTTGAAAATATTAGAAAAATTCTTTACGAGTCTCGCATGTGTATGCGTAATTAAAAGTGTGCTCGTAGGATAATAAAGATGTCAAGTGCTGAAACATTAGCAGAAGTAACAGACGTAGTCCAAATTCTGAGACAATGGGAAGAGGAACATTCATCGGCTACGTATGATCCAGTTCCAACATTACGAAGACTGGCAGAAATTATAGAATTAGAAACAGAGAATTATTTGAAAATGGATCCTGACCCATTTGATGAAAGACATCCATCGCGTACAGATCCAGAGTGCAATTTTGGACATATATTGAAAGTATTGTTTAGAAAAGATAATTTTATGACTAAGGTAAGTTTAATATTAGAAAAGAAATAATATAATTATAAATTATTATAATATAAGAAATTATTATATAATTTATTAATCTGTTAACAGCTTATAAATGATTACTTAAGAGACACTTATTGGTCACGCGCGGGAATTACGGGTCGTGATGTTAGAAAGCTCAATATTGCAGCTTGTCGTCTTATGCTTGATATTCTTCCTGGTTTAGAAACTTCTGCAGTGTTTCAGCCAGATATGGAGGGACTTATTCATCGTTTGTTTTCTTGGGCAGAAAAAAGTGTAGAACCCTTACAAAGTTATGCAACTGGGCTTGTAGCTGCTGCGATGGAAGTTCAGGAAATTGCTACAGGTTTCGTTTAATTTTAAATAAAATTTTATATTAGTATCAATATTTAAAATATGTAATTTAAAAAACAATTATTTGTTATTTTTATTAAAGGATTTAGAGAACAAAATGCAAAAATGGTACCTCTGATGCTACAAAGACTTCATAAATTAAAAGAGGAAGCTCAGGAAGAAAGACAACTTGCAACTAACAATAGGCCGTTTGCACATTTTGGCCAAGATAGAAATAGTGGAGGAGATGGAGAAAATAAAGGTGTGCCTGGGAAAAGAAAAGTAAGAATAACTCAATGTATATATAATAAAATTAAAATTGACATTATTTTGTACATATTATGCATTGCAATTTTATTTAAAGGTAAGAGAAAAACGGAAAGAAAACGAAATTCTTAAAAATTCGAATCATGGTAATTATTTTTCTGAAGAAGAAGAAGATTGTGCTCAGTCCTCTGAAGAGTCGGCTCCGTTACCTAAAAGAAAGAAAAATAATGCAGAGTGTGAAACTACTATAAAAAATAATACAGTATATCCAGAGATAATGTCTCCACCTCTGTCTGTGCCAAAAAATTCTAATTTAAATAATCAAGTAACACCATCCAAGGCACATAATAGCACACATAATAGATCATTGAATGCTTCTTCTGTAAGGTGTAATTTACAAAAAAATTCTTCATCTTCAATGCAAAGTTCCACTACATTATCAACATTGTTAGAAGGGAATTCTAATTCTTCATGGGCAGAAATGGAATCATATGTCATTGGAAATATACAAATGCATCCTCCAACATTAGGTACAAGACAAATGTTAATACTAAGGTAAAGATATTAATTTCATATTTCACATTATTTTCAAGTATTTATTAAATATATATTCATATTTTGTGATAGGTATCTTACACCAATGGGTGAATATCAAGAGTTCTTAGGTCATGTATTTGAACAAAATGCTTTGGAACTTATTTTAAAATATATCAATGTTAGGGAAACAAAGGATAGTCGCTTAGCATTTGAAGCTTTAAAATATTTAGCTTCTCTTCTTTGTCATAAAAAATTCTCTATTGAGTTCCTTAGTGTCGGTGGTCTACAGAAGTTATTAGATGTTCCAAGACCCAGTGTTGCAGCTACTGGAGTCTCTATTTGTTTATACTACTTAGCATACTGTGAAGATGCAATGGAAAGAGTATGTCTACTGCCAAAGCATGTTATTTCAGATCTTGTTACTTATGCATTATGGCTTCTAGAACGAAGTCATGATTCTGGAAGGTGTCATGCAACAATGTTCTTTGGTTTTTCTTTTCCATTTAAAGTGATACTTGAAGAATTTGATGCACAGGATGGACTTCGAAAACTTTTTAATGTGGTAAGAATTGTTTTAAATCACTGTTATAAATTTCAACATTCATTTAACATTTAATATTTGTTTTTTTTCTTTTTAAGATATCCACATTACCAATTTTAAATATAGAAGAAGAGCCAGCATTAAATGATGATGAAGAATGTGCTTCTAGACAAATAGTTAGGCATGTTGCAGTAGCTTTAAAACGATATATGGAAGCTCATTTACATCTTAAAACAGAACAATTACAGAGAGCAGAAAATGTTAGAGCAGAGCGTGATACATGGCAACCATCATTACCACCTTATAAAGCTGTGAAATTGAGCAGTGAAGAAGTTCAAGCAAAGGTAAAAATATTAAAATTTAAGTCATCAAATATTACGTAATAATTCAGTTTAAAATTAAAATTGCACATGGAGTAATTATCAATTGTAATTAATTATTTTTTACTATTGCTGACATAATATTAAAACATTAATAATGTATATATATATACCATGATAGAAAAGTACTTATTAAATTTATTTTTATTAAAGGTGGAAATACTTCAAGAATTAATGTCTGTAAGAGCAGTATGGCCGCCAGTAGAGGAGTTATATCGTCTTGGAGGCATAACACTTCTTCTACAGATTATTGCCTTTGCTAGGGAATGGAATTACAGTGGCAGGGTTCATACAACTTCCAGTGCAGAAACGGTTCGCTCTTGCTTAGACGTAATAGCTATTTGTTCTGTAGTGCCAAAAGTGATGTTATTACTTTGTGAAAGAGTAGACATGCCTGATATGTCAATGACAATGGCAATTAACTTACTCTTAGCTGCAGCGGAATGCGAAATTATTGCAGATCCTGATGTACAAAGGGCTGCGCTAAGAGCTGTAATTAATTGTGTCTGTGCTCCTATAAATAGGGTAATAATTTATATTGAATAAGTATCAAACAATTGAATAAATTTAGAATAACTTATGTATCACAATATAGTTGTTTGTTTTTTTTATTACAGATTGGTGGAAATGTTGCAAGATATTCAGTAACAGGTTCTGCTAAGAAAAAAGCAAATAACAATAGCGAAGAATTAATACAAAAAATTTGGGGAAGTGTTAGGTCTAATAATGGAATAATGGTATGTATGTATGTACATATTTTTTAATAATTACACATATACAAAATTATTTTATCTAAGTAAATGATAATTATAAACAATTTTAATAAATTTTAATATTTCTTATATTAAACATCATTACACATTTTTCTTAATTTAATTTTTTTCTTTTATTTTATAGGTTTTATTACAATTGATGATGGTTAAAACTCCAATCACAGATGCAGATAGTATAAGAGCATTGGCTTGTCGTGCTTTGGCAGGTTTGGCACGAAGTGAAAAAGTAAGACAAATAATTAGTAAGCTTCCAATGTTTACCGATGGACAAATTCAAGCACTTATGAAAGATCCAATACTTCAAGAAAAGAGGCAGGAACATGTTATGTTTCAAAAATATGCTTTAGAATTAATGGGAAGAGTTTCTGGAGAAGCAAAACCTACTGGTGCAGAATATGAAATTTCTTTAGCTAGCTTGCATAGAGTAAGTTTTATTTTGAATTTAATTAATTTAATTACCATCGAATATAACAACACCAAATTTCAACTTTATAGGCAAATGTAGTAGCACAGACAAGAATACAATACAATGAACAACAGTTAAATCAATTAATATATCAACATTTAATGTCAAAAGGTTTAACGGAAACTGCATCAACACTTCATAGGGAAGCAAATTTAGATTCTTCTGCAATTATGAAACCTGTATGTACATATCAACCATTTACGTACCGTAGTCCTGCAACTACTGGAGTAAGTTTTATATTTATAAAAATTAAGCAACTTTTGTTTTTAAATTCGTTGGATAGATATAATATGAAAGAAAGCATTGAAATTGAAATATATTTTTTTGTTTAGACAAGAAATGGTTTTTCTCCTAGCGCCACAGTGAATTTGTACAATACGAACAGATGCAATCAAAGAGAAGTTACTTCTCGAAACAATACTACTCCTACTTCGTCGTTTAGGTACATATCTCACTCAAACAATAGTTCCAGTTCATCATCATTATCTTCTGGAAATAATATACGTATGAAACATTCTGACTGCCTCAATCAAAATGTTATTCCAAATAATACAAATCAACTAATAAAACTACAAATTAATCAAAAGTAAGTTTATGTTATATAATTTTTTATTACTTAAAAATTATAAATAATAAGATAAATTAAATAAGGTACTTAAATAATTTTAGAAAAAACCAAGCCGATAAACAACCTCTAGTCAATCAAATAAATTGTCATTCAATCAATCAGCCAACAGTGTGTCGATCACTACAGAAACAAATTTCGAGAGATCCTGCAGGTGGTGGAGGGCCTGGAGTAGCTACATCAAATCCATCTACTATAACACTAGATTCTATTATAACGGAATATTTAACTAATCAACATGCATTATGTAAAAATCCTATGGTTACTTGCCCACAATTTAATCTATTTGAGTACGTATATTTATTAAATTAATTTATCTAACTGCTTCAAATGGAATTTTTCAATTGATTCTCACGATATTAGTCATAAAATAATATTTTATTTAATTTCAGGCCACATAAGTGTCCAGATCCCTGTACAAAGAATTCAACACCAACAAATGTAACAGTAAGACTGGCTAGAAGAGCATTAGGCATGGATGGTAGAAGATTGGATCGAAGACTTATTTATAGCCGATTTTGTCCTGTAAAAACTTTCCGGCCTACGGATGTTGCAACTTTCACCTATTGTATCTTTTCAGTAATGTTATCTTTATTTTATTAGTATTAAAAAATTCATGATCATATATTTGTAAAATGTGAAACATATATTCTAATCGAAAATATCGTATTATTTTTACAGCCTTGTCAACAATATTTAATGTTAGGTACTTACGCAGGAGATGTAAAAATGTATAATATACATACAGGCTTAGAGGAAGCGACATATTCATGTCACGAATCTTACGTTTATCACATGGAATGCAACCAACGTGGAAATTTGTTATTAACTTCTACCCCATGGAGAAGTCCTATGTCTGTACTTTGGAGTATAGGAACATTTTTTGATTTAAAATTATCTTTAGAAAATGTAGAATACGTCGAATTTGGAAAACTTCAAGACAGAATTATAGGGACCGACAGCGATATTGCAACAGTATGTATTCTTTTTCATTGACACAATTGTCAACATATAAACGTTTCCCTCTATGTCTAATTATTATCATTTTTTTTTTTTTTTTTTTTTTTTAGATTTATGACATAGCTACTGGACAATTATTAACTAGTTTTGCTCCTTCAATTTCCAATCGATATACTATGAACCGTGCTACTTTTAGTATGAATGATGAGTTGGTTTTACATGATGGAATTTTGTGGGATGCAAATTCAGGAAAACAAATTCACAAGTTTGACAAATTAAATCAAACACTTAATGGAGTTTTTCATCCCAATGGTATTAACATCGATAGCTTATAATTTAATAATAAATAGATGGAATGCAGTTTGTTAATGTAAAATAATATATGTGTAATATTAAATAATATGTTGACAGGTATAGAAGTAGTATCGAACACGGAAGTTTGGGATTTAAGAACTTTTCATTTGCTAAAAACAGTGCCAACACTTGATCAAATGGAAGTAATTTTTTCTCCTGTTAATAATATTATATATGCTGTATCATTGGAGAAAGAAAATATAGATGAAACCAATTATATTACTTCATTTAAGACATTAGATGCTTTGGACTACAGCAATATTGGTAAGATATACTAATTAATTATATAGATCTATTAGATAACTTTTAATTTTTATTGCACATTTCGAATTAATCCAATTTATAATCATTAAATGAGAATTATACAATTTATAACGAGAGTTATATTTATATTACAATTAAGTTTATATATTGAGTTATCATATTATAATTAAATGATTACAGCCACTTACGATGTTAGAAGAGGAGTTTACGGATTGGCTTGCAATAAATTTGATACACAGATAGCAGTAGTGGAAATACTCAATGAATTTGATGATAATCATGAATCCAGTGTAAGGTTGTACGATGTCGGTAGGAGAAAAGGCGATAAAGATGAAACAGATGAAGATGATGATGAAGAAGATCTTGATGCAAGTGATGATGATGGTTCGAATTCTAGTTCTGATGATAATAATGCTGACGGTATGTAACGCTCATAATAATTTATCTATTAATTTCCTTTCCCTTAGATATTAACGTGTTAGATATATATCTTCAACAATTTTTAAATTTATTTTTATTTCATTTTTAAATAGATGCGGATAATCCAGATGCAGCAGCAGAAGGAAATGGTGATGAAAACGAACGAAATAATCGTGAGAATAATGATGATGACGACGACGACGATGAAGATGATTCAGCTGATGGAGATGATTCTGGAGACAATATGACACACTACAGCAGATCTCCTGATTCCTCTGATATTTTTCTTTCTGATATTGATCTTGAAAGTCTGTCCTCATCATCATGAAATATCGTCTTCAATAGTTCCAATGCATTATATATAGAATTTTATTTCATTTTTGGCCAATCGGAAGGGACTGAAAGAAGTTTCGCTATAACATAATATTTTTAATAATGTTTACTATTATTGGCAAAATGGAAATATGCATTTAAGTAAAAAATTCATAGTAATTTTATTTATTTCATATATTTTTTCATATATGGATCAATACGATGTGCAGAAGTACAATTTATTAAACAAACTACAAAAATTAATTAAACAACAAACTTTGTGCATTCAATTAGAATTCGATATTAAAAATTTACCAAGTCAAATTTATACGAGAAAATATTAAAACTTTCTCCATTGAAATTACACTATATTATGATTAAAGATTGGCTAATTCTGAAGTCGATTTACTCAACAATCATTAAAGGGTTAAAAAAATGATAAATTACCGGTGTAATTTTAAATTTCCAAGATTCTTATCTATAGATTTATAATGTATATATTATTATTTAAGATATTCGTTATTCAATGAATTTGTATAACATATTCTCTATTAAACACTGAATTATCCATAAGAAATTTGCTTGCTGTTCAAGATAATCGTAAAAATTTTTATTGATCTGTAAATCAGATTTAGAATCACTGGAAACGAATGTTTTATTATTTTAGAATGTTTGATTCGTGGAAACGGCAAATTTTTCGAATTATTTAATAGTATAACTATGTATATGAAAAAAGAATGCGAGGGAGAGAGTGTATGAGAGAATAAGTGAAAGATTGTAAAAAGTTGATTTAATCCTGTCATTTGTTATTATTAATAAAGAATCGTGAATTTGTATAGGCTAGCTCTAATAAATAGAACCATGCTTTACGATGAATTTTTAGCAAACCTATCAATGTTTTTATTTTTTTAGTACTAATAGGAAATTATTTTTTATAACACTGAATAATTAATGCTCGTACAAGTATTTATTTTCACTTTTATCTATAAGAAGGATAAAATATAAAAAAAATTTTAATTAAACCTACTATGTTTCTGTTCTTGCTAATTCGTTATATTTTTCAGTTTATTTCATAATAAATTATAATATCTATATTTATCATTAGATCCATGGATCTTTTATAATTTTATGAAATGTTTATTTGCAGTAATGTATATTGTCACATAGTAAATTGGTGTTAAGTAACAATGCAGTAAAACCATACAAATGTAAAAAATAACAGACTTATTTACAAGTAAAGTATTATATTATGTATTATATTAAATAATTCTTTTACTATGGATACAACATACTGCCTTTTATAGGATGCAAGATTGAAACTTACGAATACTAATATCATATCTTTTATTTAAGATTTTTTACAACATATTACATTGCATAATATTTTAATCTTAAGGTTTTATAAATCGATATTACATCATTGTTAATTATACGGAAAATTAACAATACAATATCTCAAATATTAAAGATTATATTTAGTTTTTCTATTTTTAAAAGATGAGGAACTGTGGTCTTTCCACAAATATTATTATTAAAAAGTAAAACAATAATATTTCTAGAGCAGCGTGAAGAAATTTTTAAATGAAATATAAAAAGTTTTATTTCTACTACAAAAATGGTACTTTCTTTTGATGTTATTTTAGTGACCTGATTGACTTTAAAATTATACCTCTCGAGAATTTTTGTTAAGTTATTTTTTACTTGTATGTTATATTAATTTCTTTCACCTAGTGTTAGTGAGTTTCTTCTTTTCATTTTTAAATGTGTATTTTTGTTGCAATTTACCTGAAATATAAACATTACGTCACACTTACCTGAGATTTATTCGTTTTCTCATTTAAAACATTTGTACATGTTTCTTAAATTTATTTATTGTAATTTATATACATATTTATATATAATTCATATCAAGTATTTTAAACACACACACACATACACACAGTGTAGACATTCAGTGAAAGTACCATTAATTACAAATTTCCCTATATATTTTATCATAACGTGAAAGATTCCCGATTCTTACAATGTTGCCATTTGCTCATCGCGATTCAAGCTTAAAGTAAATTGTAATATAGCATGTATTTTTATAAATTATAATAAAAAAAATAACTTTCACCGTGAAATGAGATAGAATTAAAATTAATGAAGGAAAGTTAAATTCAGTAATTTAATTTTCACTGTCATTGTTACGTATATAAGTGACCTTTCCTATATAATTCGTAGGTATTTAATCTGTGGATATTGGATGCACTGATTTTTCGTAGGATACTGTTCTGAATTCATGTTATAGAGTTAGGTGGAATGGGAGACGTGTCCACAGTATATAAAAGAGCGATGCTACCGCGGATCGGCTTCTGAACTGGGGCTGATTTATTCGTTGGATTATTCTTATTGTTTTTTCTTATTAGACAATACGAATTATCCTCGCAATGGCCCTCAGTCAGACAAGTGTGGTGAGTAAATATGAATAAAAACAATGACTGATTAAAAAAAAAGAAAACAGTTAATTGTAATCATCACGATGACGACAATGACGGTTTTATCACTTTATGTTAACATCATTGTCATTGTTGTCCTCATCTTTGATCCCTATTATTGTTCCAACCAAAAATTATTCTTGTCTTCGTTAATTATTCTTTTTTAAATCAAATTGCTTTGTAATTTTTTGATAATTGCAAATTTCTCGCTTGTATAACATCAAAGTTTTAAAACGTTATCAATGAGAATTTGGATTTATTGCAACATTGTTTTCATTTGCTCTTTCAGACGAATTTCTCTAAAAATTTTTTCAGATCGTTGTAGGTTAAGATCGATGATAATATTTTAATATTGGTTTCAGTGTCCTTTTATGTTTTTTTGTGCCATTGAATCGCATTAGACAATGATTGTCGTATACTTTATAAGTAAAGTATATTTTCTAAATTTCCTTGAACAAAACGCAGAAATGTAGGTAATAGCAGCAAGTAATTCATTAATAAATAGAACCTTGGAATTTCATGGACTTTCATGAATGATACTATTTGGAAATATTTTATTGATTAATCTTATCTCTTATTTTATATATATATATATATATATATATATATATATATAAATATAAAATATATATATAATATTAATATATTTTAGATTGACATATTTCAAACTAGACTTTAATACAAGATTGAGATATAAAGTAAAAAAAGTACACAAATAAAGTAATATGAATTTTAAGAACATTAATTGATGATAACATGCATATTAATTACAGCTGAAACTATACAATACTGTGATAGAGGATGTTATATCAGGTGTAAGGGAATCATTTATAGATGAAGGTGTAGACGAACAAGTATTACAAGAACTCAAACAAATATGGGAAACCAAACTAATGTCTAGTAAAGCTGTTGAACTCAATCCAGATCCTCCAGAGCCTCAAGTTCCCCAAATAAATACGCACAAAGCTGTGCCTGTTAACAAAGGTAAAATCTACAGTTTCTCTTATAAAACAGTAATTTGTGTGAAAAATAATTTAAGCAATTAATTTAAGCATAAATTATATAAAAAATAATTTAAGCAATTTTGTAAGAAAAAAGAGAGAAAAAACCTATCAAGTAAAGTCATAATTATAACAAATTGATTTGTCATTAGTAATTTAGAAAATTCACAAGCAAATTTCTGATTTTTGTTAAAAGTTGCTTTCTCAGATTTAATGCAAATTTAATGTCTGCATTTCTAGGAGTAAATATAGGAAATCATTTTGTACAACAAACAGGAGGAAATTCTGTTTCTCAACAAGCATCACAACAACAGCAACAACAATCACAACAGCAGCAATCCCCTCAGCAGTCACAAACTCAGACACAATGTCACTCAACAACAACTGGTATACAACACACTGGTACACCAGTACAGCAATTAGTAACATCAACATCAGCAGTAATGGATCGGCAAGTACCTATTCAAATAACATTACCACCACAGACAGGTGTTCCCGATGCTCCATTAAGAGTTTTAACCATTCAGGTTCCTGCATCTGCAATTCAAGGTAAGTTAAAAATTGTTTTTACGTGATAATTGACATATATCGACAGTATAAAAATAAAGATCGCATATTTACAATTGATTTATTTATTTTTAGGTAACCAATTACATACAATTTTAACAGGACCAGTTATTACAGCTGCAATGGGATTACCAGCAAATTTAGCTTCCACATTACTCCAGCAACATGTTAATTCCACACTTCAGGGTCAAGCAACATTGGCTCCACTTCAAGTTGTTACACAGAGTACAAATAATGTTTCTCAACGATCTGTCCAAAATCAAGTAATTAATTGAAATATATAATGATAAATCAAATTTCATTATTTTAACAATATACTAACTTCGCATTTCTTAGGGACAAACAACATTGGCTCCACTCCAAGTTAATCAGTCTCTTCAAGTTGTTACACAAAGTGCAAACAATGTCTCCCAACGGCCTGTTCAAAATCAGGTAATAAAAGTATTGAAAAGTATAACTGTATATCTTTATTTCATATCTAAAAAGATTATGTAAAATGTTACGTTATGCACAAATTTTGTTAATTTAGTTCTCTAATGAATATGCAAGCAAAATATGCAACAATTATTCATTTAACTAAAAAAAATGTAAATAGAAAAAGTTAGTTATTTCTTTTATTTTTTTATAAATAGAATAATATAGCACAATTAGATGGGCCACTTGGAGATTCGTCAGATGATGACGAAGAGGAAGAAGAAGAGGATAATGAAGATGAAGAAGAAGATCTTGATGACAAAGAAGAAGAAGAAAATGACGAAGCTGCAACAAGAGAAGAGGTATTTGAAATATTGTTTGTATATTTACTTGTAAATATAAATCTTTATTATAAAATTTAATAATATGACTATTATTTCATAGGAACCGTTGAATTCAGAAGATGATGTAACAGATGATGATCCAGCAGATCTTTTTGATACTGATAATGTTGTCGTATGTCAATATGACAAGGTATTTAATAATTTGTTGTAATACATTATTTTGGCAAATAAAAAAAAGTTTTAAGAGATTTATTGATTAAAATTCAAAAATTAACATTGAATAAATGAGAAACCGATTTTCAGATAACAAGGAGTAGAAATAAATGGAAATTCTACCTCAAAGACGGAATAATGAACCTTAGCGGTAAAGATTATGTTTTTCAAAAAATGAACGGTGATGCAGAATGGTAGTTAATAAGTTCATAATAAGTTTATAATGTAAAATTATGAAAATCGAATTGGTAATGTGTTCACGTGAAATTAGTATAAAAATTTATCTTTAAATTCATGCTTGAAAAATTTTTTTAATCAAAATATGCAGCATTTGATGCTCAATATTTTAAAATTGTATTTGAAGCACTATCAGGCATGATTAAGATTTTTATTTTTTTCAAATGAGAAATATACTGGAACCTTAATTGTTCAATTCACTACAAAATTTTATATTTATTGAATTTAAGTTTAAGAAAAAAGATATTAATAATGAATTCCTCTATTTTTTAATTAAAGAGAATTTCAAAATTTTAAATTAAAAGTGATTTCGCATAGTACGTACTCACGTATTAGTGATTTCAAAATTCAAATTCGAATTAATTTCAAATAATCAAGGCTTTATTGTATAATAAAAGGCTAATCAAACAAATCTTGTATTGTATTTTGATGAGTCTGCAAGTTTTTTCACGTGCATTTACTATGTAAATAAATTCTAAGGGATTGCAATTTACTATAAATATGTGATGCTCTTAAAAATAAATGTGTCTTATACTGTTAAAAAACTTAATATATATTTTTTATAACATTATACATTGTTAGAAATGTATAATTGTTTTTTTCCTTCTTTTTATCCCTTTGTAAAATTATATACTATTAATCAGTAATTTTGGGATCGTTAAAAGAGTGAAATATATATATATATATATATATATAATAAAATTTATTTATTTAAAAACATATTATGTTTCTCTGAGTTGTTATCTTCCAATTCACTAACAATTCGTGGTACTTCTTGCAATAATTCTTCTGCACTTATTTCAAAATTTTTGTCCAACCAAATATTTTTTAATTCTTTAATAACAATACCCATCATCTTTCCCCTTTCTACGTATGGTTTTAACATGTTTCCACTGACTGGAAATCTGAAAATACATTAAAAAAATATATAAGAAAATATTTCATAATATATTAGAGCAATAATAACAATATTATAATCTTGAATTATTTAATGGTATTGAATGTTGTATATAATTATAACAGTATATATAATTGATTAATATACATTATATATAATGTATTAATATATTTTACACATTATATATTAATATACAAAAAAATGAAATATTTTATAAATATATATATTATTAATTTTATTTTTTATAATCAATAAAAAAATGCAAAATATTTATATCTTAACATATTTTGTATTATAATTTTAAAGCCAACTGTTACCTTGGTATTATTAAGTTTTTTATATCATCAGCAAGATCAAAATATTGTTTACATTTTAATAATTCACAAATATATTCTTTTGCATTAGCAACGTTTCCTTTCCAATGAATAAGAATTCCTTTATAAAATTTTAAAAGATCTACTGAAGGTTTATCTTCCCAGAATGAAATTAAAAATAATGCTAAATCTCTATCATATGCAGACAATTTTAATCTACGATGAAGCTCAAATACTTCACTTTCATTTTTTAACATTGCAGCAAGAAAAGTAATCGGCTGTAAAGAAATGTTATTTTTTTTAGATATATTGCAAATAATCTCAAACTTTTCTATATTTGGGTTTTCTGGAAGTCCTACGTATCTGAAATTAAAAATTATTAAATACATTACATTAAGTTTGTTTCTTTACTTTTTAATTTATCATTACCTCGCAATACCACATTCTAACATTTTAAATGTTATTTCTTTAACATAATTTCCAGAAAGGATTTTTGACCATTCACTCCAAATTCTTTCTCCAGATATTATTTTCAATTCATGTATATTTTCTTTTATTGCTGTTATAATATATTCATCATGAGCATCTGGTTGGTCTGAAATTTTTCCATAAAATCGAAAATATCTGGAAAATTTAAATTTTACGCAATTGAATATTAAATACAATTTAGTTTCAGTACTAATTTATCTAACTTGCATATTATTAAATATATGAAAATAAGATACTAATTAAGAAATACCTCAAGATTCGTAGATAATCTTCCTTAATTCTATGTACTGGATTTCCTACAAACATAACTCTTCGTTTCATTAAATCATCATAACCAAAGAAATAATCATATATTCTTCCTTCTAAATCAAGAAACATAGAATTTATCGTAAGATCTCTACGAAGAGCGTCTAGTTTCCAATCTTTTGTAAATTTAACTTCTGCATGCCTGCCATTAGTGTGTGCGTCAATTCTAAGTGTTGTGATCTCAAAATTTACTTTATCATTTATTCTTGAGGTAATCGTACCTGAAATAATTTCCACAAAATGACTTTAAGAACATCACATCAGAATATAACAATAAATAACAAAAAAAAGGTTAATATATATTTCAATATACCATGCTTTTCTCCATTATTATTGATCATCCTAATATTTTCTTCTTCGAACATGTTTTTCATTTCCTGTGGGGTAGCATCTGTTGCAAAATCCAAATCTATTGGTTTTATATTCATTAAAATATCTCTGACCGCACCGCCGGCAATTTTTAGTTCGTAATTATACTTTTTAAATATTCGTGCTAAGGTGTTAAGTTCTGGTGTAAATATGGAGTGAAACAATGGATCATTCAACTTTTTAATTATAGGATCAGGCCTACTTAGTGGTATTTCATCCTTCATCGTAGCAACCCAAGTTTTATATACCTTATAAAAATAAACGAAACACTTGTTGTAATGAATATATTTATTAAATTTGGGACTTTAGACGCGAAGATAAAGACTTTAGACACGAAGAAGTGTTACTGTCCATCTGACGGTGCGGAAGGTGGTCAAATATCAGCGTGAACTAAGGAAGATTTCTGCAATGTCTCATACAAGGTTGGTTTTTTTTTTGTGTCTTTCTTCCTGATTGGAAAGGTAAGTCATTTTCGGTCACGAGGCACCATCGAACAAAATCAGTCCCATAAAATAATATTTGCAATTATTTTATGGGCCTAATGGTAATGGCCAGGGACGTGTCCCTCACATTACGTTTATACGCTTATTAGCTCTGGCTGTAAGACCAAAGCCAGAGGAACGCGTACATCAGATATATATATTTTATGTGAAATTTTTCTTCGAAGTAAAGTGAAGTTAAATAAAGTTAAATAAACTTTGTTTTAAAAGCATTCGTATTAAATTTTAATGTTTTTACGAACTTAACCTTAATGTTTTAGCAAAAGCGCATACTTACTACTTACTCGTGAAAGGTTATAAAAGGATATATAATTTCTACGAAAAAAAACCATAAACATCTCTCGAAATTCTTTAAAATTATATTCTATAAAATCTTATTGTAACAAGGCAATTCTTCTAATTGATAATGTCACTTCGCTTCTTTCAAGACCATCCGTAAATGTCATCGGTATTGTACTGATCTCCAATTTTCCTTGAAAATACTTCTCATCCAAAATCATTTAAAGTTATTTGTCAGGAAAATATTGTTTTCAATATTTTGAAATTATTATTTTCTCTTTGTAGCATAAATTTATTATTTTTTTCTTTATAGCATATACGTAAATTATTTGTATTAATGCAAATGCGCGCGCACGACGCACGCACACTCGCATCACACATAGTACATATATATTTCATTACTTTTCAAATATTTTAAAATATTTTAGTAAAAATGACTTTTCACATACATTCATAAATCAATAATCAAAAATACTGCTACTTTTTGTATACATATTTTTTTATTTATATTTCTAAAAGTACACAAATTTTTTCTACAAATCTTTCATTAATCAATATTGTAAATAAAGAATATATTATGATAAAATTAGGTGATTATTTAAAACAAACAAGAAAGATATTTTTAATAATTAATATCATTCAAATTTAATCAGAAGTGAAGTTTCTATTTCAGGGAAACAAAAATATCATAGAAATACATTATTTTATAGTTTGAATAATTTATTTAAAATAATTATATTATTTTATTTCAATAACATTTTTTAAACATTATTTAATATAATTTTCACAATCTTTCTATAAATGAAATTAAACAATTAAATTAATTATTTCATTCAATAATTCACGTCATTTGTTTTAAATAAATTATTCAAGTCGATTGTTATAAATTATTAGTTAAAATTTAGTAGCGCTGCGATGCAGAATTTGTCTAAATCGATATGGTAAAATGTGACATTAAAATGGGATCAAATTCCCAACATGGAACACGAAAAAGCATTGGTTGTCCAATCTATCCTATTCTTAGTCAATGATAATAGCGCAGCAAGGTATATTTATATATATATATATATATATTCATATACCTCATCTGTTTTGATAGAAAGATAATGCTGTATCGGTAACGCAGGAAATGACACTAAATCCAGAATTATTCAAAATTGAAACTTACATTTTTGATTTCAGCTCGTCAAAATCTATCGTACCATCAAAAACAAAACAAAAAAAAAAAAAAAAACGAAAGTCTAAATATAATCTTTGGTCCCCTAAAAATCCAACCAATTTAAATTTCAATTACTCGATTTTTTTTTTCGATAATATTAAATTCTTTATTTCTCCCTTCATTGTATATACATCATTATTTAGTACAAAAAATCCACACGCATACACAAGCATTCGTCTTACTTTGTCACAAACTGTATCCATAATCATTCAAATTTTGGGTATCATCAATTATTAAGCAAGTTCAATTTTTTATATTGTATCTAATTCCTGATTGTAAACGATAAAAAGTATAAAAGTTTTATGACTGAGAGATACTTTGTTCGATTCTTTCACATTTAGTACATATTTTTGAAAACACTTTTTTTCTTCTTGGCATTTTAATATCCATTTATTATTATGTACAATATCATGAATTTATGACAATTATCCTCTGTGAGTATTTTCTGGAGCTTTGGCATAATTATTATACGAATTTCTAAGATATTTGAGATAACAATAGATATTGATATTCTATAATTTGAGGCAATTCAAATTTGACTTCAACGTGAACACAATTCAATTTTGCTACTGCGGAATTATTTTTGTTAGGTATAGATAAGGGCTTTTATGTACACATATAGCGATTAATTGTTGGATGTGACAAATTAAGTACACTTCCTGCTTATTTTAACCTTGTAATACATTTGGACTTGATATTCATATTTGTATGAAACTAAGTCTATAATATAGAATATGATACATATAATGTTACTAATATATTATGTGATAAGGATATAATATTCATCTAAATCTATCTTATTTTTAGGCAGTAGATTAAATAATCTAAATATAATATTGTTAAATAGTTATTTTAAACAAGTGCTCGTACATAAAGCAATTAGAATTGGATAGTAACAACAAGAATTGGATAATAACAAAATTTATGAAACAATAGATGTTTTAAAAAATAAAGATAATAAATCAATTTAATTGAAAGACATTTTGTTTTTATTAAAAGTTAACCGACTTAGATAATTTATTTTTTCTTTTTGTTGATTAAGTTAAATTAAACGTTTGAAATAATCAGATGAGTGGCAGTAGACGGTGCTCCAAATGATAATCACAGATAGATAAATTTTGGATTTGAAAATTTCATTGATACTATGTTGATTTCCCTGATTTCATTGATTTCAGTTTCTATAGAATATTTTAATGTAAATTTTGGAAAACGAATTATCTTTCAATTTGTGCTGTTTTGCTTAAATCTTAAAGAATTTAAAAAATACAAGTGTAACAAGTTTTGGATGATGTTCTTTACATCGTATTAAGCATAAAAAACGCAATTTTCTTTAAATACATATTTATTTTTTCATTGTTAAAGTATTGAAAAGAATCGAACATTATCCGATCGCTTTCAGAGAAATATGCTTGAACATGATTGGCTAAATATCGGCTAATCGAATTTTTATGTACGTTGAGCAGTATCTTCTAAAATCCTTATTTCACAATTTCAGAAGAGAGAATCTT
This sequence comes from Tetragonula carbonaria, assembly GCA_032399595.1. Lineage (NCBI taxonomy): Eukaryota > Metazoa > Arthropoda > Insecta > Hymenoptera > Apidae > Tetragonula > Tetragonula carbonaria. Next base: position 8,951,323 of record JAUCRC010000004.1, read on the forward strand.
ATGGTTAATTCTCATTCATTCTATCTCTCTCATATCCACACACGTTTTATGGCTATACAACATTAGAGTTGGACAATTTTTATTCGAATAATAATCAATGAGTAAAATATTTAAATAAGATGTTTTTCAAATATTTATTTACTTATTTCTGACTCTATTATATTTTTCCAAACGAATGCCTTTATTTGTATAGCATCTTTTCAAAAACATTTTAATCGGTACAGAAATTTAATAACTTTGTATATTATAATAATTTTAAATGACGTGTCATAAAATATTGCATGTATACAAATTCTTTTTATTTTCATTTTGTTTTTAATTGATATACTTTATAAATATCTTTTCAACGATCAGTTACTGAATAATGAAATTAATCTTCATGTCTATTCTATTTCTTTGATTCATATTTTATCATATCAACGTCAAATTAATTTTATTTTAATCTTATACCAGTTTTAACACAAATATTTAAAATGTTTTTAACAGAAACAAAATTAGACTGCGTATTTATTCGAATAAATTTCATCCAGTATTTTTTACTCATCTTCAGTGGACTCAGGAAAAAATGAAAAATAATTTGAATTAAAATTAAGCAATTATCTAAACATTAATAATACATAAAGTAGTAATAACAATGTGGTAACATTATTATTAATAATAATAGACATAATGGTAATAATAATAATGATAGTAATGATAATAATTTATTCGAATAATGTCCAACTCTGCATTAAGAATCAAATTACAATATGTACGTTTGAATCGTGGCATTTAAGCATTTTTACACGTATATTAAGAAATATGAAAATGACAGTCTCTGCGGAAAAGCCAGAAATACCAATTTATGATATACGGTGTATAGAAGTATAATTGAATCAATAACGATGAAAAATTAGCAATAAATTAAATTGCTATAACTTCATTAAAAAATGACTATAATTCGCGATACAATAATTTTGAAGATTGAAGTCTCATCTTTACAACTCTTTGAATTTTGAATTTTTTCAATTTTCAGGAAAATTATTTTCCTACTCGTTGCATGATGTAAAGTCATCTTTGGAGGAAAAAAAAAAATGGACTTAGGACTGTTAAAGTAGAAGTTTTGAGATTGAAAATGAACGAATCAAATGAATTGTTACATGATTTTCTTTTACAAAGTTAAAAGTTTAAACTGTCGACAATTTTTCATCGTTATTAGTTTAGTTATGCTTTTCGCTAGACATATTTTATACATTAATCAATACATGTATCACGAATAATTTCTATTAAATAATAATAACTGATATTCAATTATTTGAATAAATAATTATTAAAGTGTTGTTTGCAGTATTAATAAATATTTATTTATGTAAATAACTATTTTGGTGCCATGAAGAGTAATGTTGTTATTAATGTTTCTCATAATAGCATAAATATCCATATAAAATTTGTTATACCTCCTTTTTCATAAAATTTTAACTGTACAAGTTTTGATACACGTTCATTTCAACAATACTGCAAACTTTAGTAGGAACGAGTAATAATCTTTCTTAGTATGAAATTTTTTTAAAAATAGGTACAAATAACAGAAAATTTATGATATGAAATAAAAGAAAGAAAATAAATATTTGATGATTTAGATTGTCAATTGCATTCATTTGAAATGTACATATAACTCAGAAAAAATGCAAACAAAAATCTACATTGTTTGCAATTTATATGGGAAACGAATTAGTTCTGTAATTAAATATTCAAATAAATATAAATTATAGTTTTTAAAATTTTTTAAATTAGACCAAAATTTAATTTAACATTGCATGAATCATGGATCTTCCGTAGAGACAATTGGACTCCCTGATGAAACGAAGGGTATTGTTTATATAAATAATAAATGGTATTCTTAAAAGTTAATCGATCGATCAATCAATCTAGCAAGCAATCAATTGACCAATCAACCAATCGGTTAATAAATGAATTAATTACGTATTTACAGAGAATACAACGTACATCGCATCATCGAAGAGGAGATTAGCTGTCTCAAAGCTCACTCACCGCTCATCGAGCACGACGATCATCTGAACTATAAAATTGAAAGGAATTGAACAGACACCTAGCTGACTCGTGATCAACTCCACAAAATTTTTCTACAACAGATAAATATCAATTCGTTTAAGTTACAACGATTTATTCACAGTTTTGTTTTTTTATTTTCGTTTCGCTTGAACACAAAATAATATAAAAACATATTCTATTTTTATTCTAATTAAAAAAATGGAAAAATGTAATAAAAATTTTACTAAAATACAATTTCATTAACATCATTTCATGATGAAAAATTGTGATATATGATAGATTTATAGAAATATAGAAGAATATAAAGATTTATTAAAAAATATGGAATTATAATAAAATATTCTTTAAACTTGAAATAGTTTTAGTTCATAGCGTTTACTTACGCTGATTTAGAGGCCTTCACAGAGGAACTCTCAGTAGTTTTCTTTTTGCTACTTCTGCATTTCCTGACATAAGCTTCTATTAAGTGGGCAATCTTTTTTGGGTTGATTTCTCCCGTTTTATTATGACATATCTACCAAACGAACGAAAATGAAATTTTACAGCAAATACTGTAAAATTGGTCAAGACAATGAAACTCATACTTGGTATAAAAATAGATTTTACTATTATATATATAGTTTTTATTATATATATTACATTATTATTTATTATATATACCTTAGGTACTGCTTTCCGCATAATATCCTTGTACTCCTCTTTCGTTACGTGTTTCTTTGTATAATGTGGCTTCAGAACTAACTTCACTTCTTCGACCACTCGTTCTTGACGATTTAATTTCTTTAGGAACTGCAAGATAATTAAACATAATATGATTACAAATGTATATCGTAAAACAATTTTTTTTAGTTTTTATTTAGCTTATCGTTTAACTTATAATAATTGATTATAAAATATTTTAACGTGATTTATTCAATCATATTAAATTATTATTTCTCAATTATTATACGTTAATATTCTCTTGTAAGAATAATTAATAAGTATTTATGTTTATCTTTGTGTTTAAATAATATTAATGAATGAAACAAATAAATGAAAAAAGTAAAGTGAAGTTTGCATGAATTTGCATTCAAACCTTATCCTTGACTTGCATTTCAACCGCAGAACTTGGAAGATCGTCCAATATTTGAAGCTGGTTTTCATCCATTCTAACACCGACTTTTGGATTCGTCGCCTTCTTTTTCTTATCTTTCGGAGGTTTTTTGCTTCTGCTCGATTTAGTGGTAGTTTTACTGGCTGGCAGAGCACCAAAAAGAGCATCGAAAGCATCCTTTTTCTCGGTGGTGGATTTTACCGTTTTTGAATTATTGGTTTTCGACCCAACAGGTTGAGATCCAACACCTGCTGGTGCTGTCCCACCACTTGCTGTACCAGCACCTGGCGAATTGTTGTAGTTCGTAGGGCTCGGAGGATCGAAAATCCCATCGCTGAGCGTCGATCCAGGCGAATAAGGTGAAGACATATCCACATTGTCCGCTGCTTCCGCGCAAGTATCATTCCCATTTTGTCCATTGGTTTTCGCCTGTCCGGACTTTGAACTTCTTGACGATTTCCCTGAATTCGTGAAGGCCGGAGGTGCCTGCGAACGATCGCCAGAACGTTGCTTTTGCTGATTACTCGGTGAAATTCGGTTCGACTGTAACAAGTTACGTTGATTACTATTCGAATTTGACGCATTGAATACTCCGCTTCTCTGTACTGCTGCAGCTACTGTAGCTAGTACAGGATTCATCACGGCGAAAGGATTATTATTTTGACTTTGCACGCTTTGCTGACTCTGCTGTACCTCTAAATTTCCCGTCGAGACTGCCGTGTCCTTATTGTTTTCACTATCGTTCGCGTCGTCCCTTTGCGGAGAAGCTCTCTTGATCGTAACCATAGAGATAATCTTGGGTTTCTCTAGTTGCTTCTCTTGACTCTGCCTTTCTTGGCTCTGCAGATTTTCCTCTTCGAGAATATTGCCATCGGCGGAGTCGTGTTTCCTCGGGGACCTTCCCCTCTCGTCGCTGGAATTTGCCTCTTGACTTACATCGGGTGTCGGCGATCTGGATTTTGTTGGATCAAATGGATCGTACGCGTCGGGACTAGTTGGCGGAGATGTCGGAGGTTCCGGAGGGGTATTTGGTCCAATTTTCAATCTTAATTCTAACTCCTCTTGCGCTCTCATTTCTAATTCCTCTTCGACCCTTTCGTCCATTTCTTCCTCCTCTTCCTCGTCTAACAGCGGATTCAACATCGACGGCCGTAAGTTACTGCTCTGCTTGTTTATCGAGAATTTTATTTGAGGCTCCGGCGGAGTTTTCGGACCCTGAGAGATAAATTGTTCTCGCGGCGGGGAATTTTCAGACGGTTGACACTGATCCGGCATGATTTGTTGGATTTGTTTATCGTCATCGTCGCTGAGAACTATCACGTCTCTAGGGGATGGAGTTTGCTCCCGGAACGGCGACTGGTCCAAATCAATTACAGCGACTGGTTTCTTCGTGGCTGCTATCTCAGCTGCTTTCGATTTTTTCTTTTTATCCTTCTTGGGCTTCGGCGATTTAGAGCGCTTGTCCTTTGACTTTTCCTTTTTCGATCGTTTCGGCGGATCGGCTTGAAGCGACTCTCTACGGCGTCGTTTCAGAGGAGGAATTAGCGGGATCGTTTCCGGAAGTTCCGGCACTCCCGTCTGATCGTTTTCGTTATTATCTTTGTTGAAACACACGCTAACTAAGATATTATCCCCGCTGGCGAAAACTTCTTTCGACGGCGGGGGAGTCCTGTTTCTTTTCCCCTTTCTCTTCTTTTCATCTTTTGTTTTCTTGTTCTCCTTTTTCCGTTCTTTCTTCTTCTTCTTAATAGCTTCCTTGTTCGTTAAAATTACAGTTAGATTTTTCGGCGGTACAGAAACGTTGTCCAACATTGGAGACCATTCTCTGGAAGTGATCGGTTCTTGTTGCACGTGTTGTGGTGTTTTTGATCTAGATCTCGACCAAGATGGTGTCCATTGCGCGCTCCAAGACTCTCTTTCTTCTCTTTCCCTGGAGAACTCTTGTTCCACGATTTTGTCAACTTGTTCCCAATTTCTAGAACAAGATCTTCCTTTCGACCTTGATCTACTTTGCGCTTTTCTCTTCGAGTGCTTCCTCTCTCTGGATTTCGAGGACTTTCTAGGCGATTTTGAACGGGATTTCTTCCTGTTTCTCGACCGACTTCGAGATTTGTACTTTTTCTTGTCTTTACGCCTGTCGCGAGATCTGGATAAAGATCTTCTGGATCTTGATATAGATCTTCTTTGTCTCGATCTTGACAAAGACCTTCTTGATCTAGAGATCGATCTTCTGGATCTTCTTCTTGACAAGGATCTTCGTTTTCGAGAAACAGATCTCGATCTTCTTCTAGATATCGATCGTTTTCGCGAGGAAGATCTCCTTCTAGAAGCTGATCTTCTTTTCGGAGATTTACGTCTTCCACGTGAAAGAGATCGTCGCCTGGAAAGAGATTTAGAATAAGATCTACGATCTCTGGACCACGATCTTTGTAATCTAGTCCTAGACCTGCTTCTTGAACGGAGCTTGGAATACGATCTAGAACGTTTGGACGAACTGCAACTTCTAGATCTGCTTCTCTGTCTCGACTTTTCTCTGATATCTCTTCCGTATTCGTCTTTTCTAGGTCTTGAAGGTCTTTCAGCAACTATTTTTCTAACATCGTATCTGGGTAACTCTTTCCTTTTTTCTTTCTTTTTTACCACTTCTTTCTTTTTCTTTAATTTTTCTCTTTCCTTCGATTTTGATCTCTTTTCTTTATCTCTGTAAGACCTCTCTTTCGTACTTTTCGAAAGTTTCTTCCAGGCCACTTGATTTTCTGAAGCGATATTCTCTTTATTCTTTTCTGTTTCTTTGCTCTTTTCTTTCTTTTCCTTTTTCTTTTGTTTCTTTTCATCCTCTTTTTCTTTCTCAGTTTTATCATTTTCTTTCGTAGTCTTCTCTTCGACAATTTCTCCATCTTCCATTTCTTTCTCTTTCCGTAAACTCAACATGGTTAATTCATCTTCAAAATTGATTGCTTCGTCTGTTTCAGATATAGCTTCTGTACCCAAGACGTTATAATCTACTGGTGTCCTACAGCTATCTAAATCGTC